>OY728148.1:1561409693-1562080193 GCA_963277665.1 Viscum album | reverse complement strand
CGCCTCTTGCCTTTGCTGATTTTCGGTATTTCTGATTCGATACGCTGATTGCGCGAAAAATTCACCCAGCTATTCTGCGCACAACATTTTTCGCGCACATTCCCATTTTTCCGCGCACAGCTCTGGTTTTTCGCGCAGCCCATGCCTTTACCATTTTACAACGTTCTGATTCTGAAACACTGTTTGCGCGAAAAAATTCGCTCCACTCATTTCGCACATCCCGCTGTTTTTCGCGCCTAACTTATTTATTTCGCGCAAGCCTCTTATATTTCGCGCACCACTTCCTTTTTGTGCGAACCTCCTTTTGCAGACAATCCATGTCTTCATTTTCCGATTTTGAGGCCCAAAAATTTGGCAAACACTGAGAAATAGCGCCACCTTGTATCTTCTCTTTTTGTACCGCCTCCAGATCATCCATTCCTTTGTCGACGTTCTCTGACAAAACATGGATCATTAACCACATCCCTCGAACTCGACCTACCTCCATAGAAACTCTTTTGCCAACAAATTTTTATGTCGTTTGTTTGCTTTGTCGACAAGGACGATCACCTCAACAGCGCTTCATCTTGGTGATCTGTATACTTCAGCAACTCTTCTGCTTTTATCACAACCTCCACTATTGTGATATGTAGTCTTTGAAGGAACAGCTTTAGCATCATCATCTTCTATGACAATGTGATGTTCATGACTATCTCAGAAGTCCAATCTTTGCACATTGTCTTCTTCATCAACCGGTATGATGTACTTCATGCAAACCGATTCAATTCGTCAGGAAGTCTCTTGCATGGTTCTCATGCAATCATGAGTAATTGCATGGACTTCATCCAAAGACCTTATTCTTCTTTAATCATCCTTTGATGGATTATACCTCACATTCTGCATTGTTGTAAACAATGTATCACCTTTGACACATGTTCTTTGAACTTCCGATCAGTACAACAATCATCTGAATCACCACTCCTCTACTTCATCGGAGTACTTCATGATCTCCTTCATTTTGATATTCCATTGACAACTATTGACAACAAATACAAACCTATACACAAAGTGGTTCCAACAATTGTGGTATAGGATGATGATGTGATGTGATGGATCTGGTGTCTGTGAGAAAGATGTGATGTAACCATGATGTGGGTTGGGGGTATGTGATATGTTATACAAAAGATACGGAAGCACCAAAACATATAACATTGGGGTGTGAGGGTATAAAATCTGTGGGAAAGAGGTATGAGATACCCTCTATGGATATTATTCATATTATTATATTATATGGGATGCATGATTTGGGGAAAATGTCCTGGGGAGGTTGGGGTTTGGTTAGTTGACCTGTTAGGTATTATTGGTTCTGTATTTTTCTCATGGGATCATTAGTATGATCTTTTTACATATTCATGAGATACTTTAGTTTTCCTACTGAGCATACTTTTATGCTCACCCTACGTATATAAAATTGATTTTTGGGTTTACAAGTGGACTATGTGGATAGTGTTGTACATTACTAGCTTGGAACCTTGGATTGTTGTTATGTTGATACCTTATCCTTTATTTTTGGTAATTTATTTAGAGCCTTTTATATATATCTATATTTTACTTATACATGAATTGTGGGATATTTTGTGTTTCATTTTTTATTATGTCATGGATTTGATTGATCGCTGATATCCTTTCTCCCGATATTATTTATATTATAGAGGGTAATCCCTCCCATGTTGAGATTTTTATACCCTCGTTATTGGTCTCCAACCTAGGGACTAATGGAGGTAGGATTCATGGGTCATTATCTCTCATTCTTCATTGTCATCCCAAATAGGGTTCCTTTGGAGGAAGGGGTTCATGAAAGTATAAAAACCCTTTTCATATTATCATCATTGTGTAGAGAGGACCTAAACTAAATCCCCTATGTATGTGGTCCACATGTGGCCCTTTGATCTCTAAATGAAACTGATGGATTCTTGGGTACTAGAATAGTGAATCGATTGTTTAGTGTTTTTCATCTTGATTACTTCAATATCGTTTAGGCTTGAAGTATTTCTTCTTGTTCTTGAGAAGATGAGTGAAGGTGAAAACATGGTATTATTATGTTGTGCACAATCATTATCAATTCTTGATTAACCCTTTATAATTTATATAGAAATCTATTTATAGAGTTAGGGTTTAAATTAAAATATTATTTAATTCCACCAAATCCCATAAATAATATAATAAAATTTTTCTAACCCCATGACATATAATAATAATATTATTATTATTATATTTATTTTTTTAACTAGTATAATGAAAAATATTATTTTACCGGCTTACAAATTCATATTTATGACCAGAAAAATTTTTGGTATGTTCTTTCTCATCAACATTTGTCGAATACCTGAATAAATATTTAATTAATTAAATATTTTACTCATAGTCTTGTGAATAAATATTTATTAAATATTCAACAATTAAAATAAATATTGTATTCACCGTCTAGAGAATAATTATTTATTAAATATTTTTTATCAATAATGCCTGAATAAAGTTATTCCTTGGTATTGAAAATAATATTTATTTTAATAGTTAAATTCAAATAGAATTTAATTGAGATCAACATAAACATTTAGTGTGTGACCCTCTAGGCTTCTTTCTTGTTGGCATTAAGCAGGCTTTCCTAAAGTCCAAGATTACTATCTAGAAATGGTTTAAGGCACTCGGAAGAAAGAAGTTGACATTGTAGTATCAAAAACAACACATAAATTCTTAATGTGTAATATAATACATTTATCACAATATCTCATTAAATAAGTAACACACATGTTTCTTCAACCCATATTCTTGATACATATTTCTCTAACTATATAAAATAAACTCATCATAACACCATGTACATGGAATTTAATGTGATGGTTTAATTTTAATTAGAGTGATGATATATGATCTTCTATAAATATGGAAGGTACAAATCCTTCCTTGTATTATTAATTAATAATGCATCACTCATGTCGCATCCAACCTATCCATCTTTTCTATGAATTATATCATCAAGGTTTACAAAATAAATCTAATTGTGTTAGTTTTATCATGAATTAATAATAATATTATTGTCTAAGAATCATTAAACATGCTTATAGATAGGAATATCTAATGACACATAGGCAAGAGGAATTCCTACAAGTGGGTCTATTCACATAAACTTTCATATTGGAGATTATCAAATGTGAACTTCATGAAAAGAAGTCTTATCTAATTATGAGTAATCACACCATACATTCAGCATTATATGTTTCCCACTATAGCATATTAACCAACCATATAACTATATTTAATAATATTATTATGGAATTTAAAGGCGCTCATCATGGAAAGAAATTGTAATGACCTTATCAATATGATATATACTCTAAGAAATTATTACATTAAATTCATGTAGAAAAATGATCAATATATAATAAGATATTATATTAATATTCAAATATTTGGTAAAAATGTAATACAAAATATAAATAGCTAGTTCTAGAACTCCAACTCCAAAAACCCTCACTTGGGCTAGAGCAAGATTCCTGCAACTTTTAGTTCACTATAACTCACATAATGATCATGTTTCCACTGTGTTAAGTATTTAGTAAAGGGGTCTTCAACATTGTCTTATATGGATACTCTTATCACTATGGATTCACCTCTTTGATAAAAATCCTTCAATAGATGATACTTATAAAGTATTATTTTTAGATGATGTGACTTTGACTCCTTTGTGAGAGCCACTACTGTAGTATTATAATAATAGAGTGTGATTGGATCCTTACTGATAGGTACCATGTCAAGATATTGGATAATGTTTTTTAACCAAAATACTTATTTTACTACCTCAAAAGATACAATATTCTTGAACTCTATTGTATAATATTCAACCATGGATTGTTTTGATCTCTTCTAGCTCATAACACCTTTATTGAGAGTGAATATGTGTCTCATCTGTGATTTCAAATCATCTATATGTTTTTAGAAACTGGAATCTTTATATCCCCAGGTGATTAGTTCTTAATCTCCTCAATAGACTAAGAAAATATCCTTATTATGCTTTAGATACTTAATTAGAGCCTTGTCTTCCATATAATGATGGTCACTTGGGTCAGCTCGATATCTTCCTACCATACTTATGGTATTGGAAACATCTTTCCTAGTATATAGAATAGCATACATGACTATCCTAATCCCTAGTATGTATAGAATACATGCCATTATTTGACTTTCCTCTTGTGTTTAAGGATTTATTTTCCTAGAAATATGAATGCCATGTGACATTGGTAATAATTCCCTCTTGGATTTTTCCATACTGAATCTCTTCAGTGTATTATCAATATATGTACATTGAAATAAACCAATAATCCTCTTGGATTTATCATGATGTATATTTATCTTAATAATATATAATAATTCACATATGTTCTTCATGGAGAATCATTTATTTAATGAGGATTTTACAAACTGAAAATTGGTATTTCATTTCTAATAAGTAGTATGTCATCAACATATACTATTAAGTAAATGAATGCACTCCCACTAAAATTCTTATATACACAATGTTCTCATTCATTATTTCTTGAACCAATTCTATTATGGATTCATCAAATTGAATGTTCTAGGACCTGGATACCTACTTTAATCCATAAATGGATATTTTAAATTATTATACCTTTTTCGAAACCTCAGTAGTTATAAACTATTCATGTTAAGGATGGATATTTTGATATCCATCTTCAAAATCTCATAATCATGGTAATACATAATAAAAAGTATAATTTTGATCTATTTCATCCTTGAAATAGGTGAAAAGGTTTCATCGTAGTTTATAAATTGATATTTTTTTAACCTTTTTGTAACAGCTCATTACTTATAAGTATTGAATTTTCCATACATTTATATTTTCTTTTTAAATACCCAATTACACATAATGGGATTTACATCCACTAGGGGATATAATAAAATCCATAATTGGTTTTGGTACATGGAATCCACTTTAAAATTCATAGCTTCTTTCTACTTGGGAATATTTGTTCCATATTCTACTTCCTTATATGTAACCAGATCATTATTATTAACTAATAATTATTCACCATCTTTGGTGAATATAAAACCATATCTTTTAGTTTCTATAACTTATCTTGTAATTATACACAATACTTGGGTATCTAGAACTTCTTCTTCCATGGGGATTTTTATAATATATTATTATACCAACTCTTGTGTATCATGAGACTTGACTTCATCAAATTATATCTCTCAACCACTATCCCTTTTAGAGATAGGATCCTTATCAAGGAAAGTGGGATGTATGTCAACCCAAAACTTTTTATCTAATTGTTTTTATAGGTAGTATCCCCCTATTTCCATAGAATATCCTATAAATATACACTTTATGCCTTAGGGTGAAATTTTTTTGGTGAGGAGGAATTTAAAAAATGATTCACATACCAAAAAATTTAAGTAAAATAATATGGATTTCATTCCACTCCTAAATTGGTATATAATATGATCTTCTAGTTTATTTTCCACTCAATTTAGCATGTATGACGTTTTTTTAATGTGTATCCCCAAAAATTTAATGGAAGACTCACATGACTCATCATTGATCTCACCATTTCCAATAGGGTGAAATTACTCCTTTTTATTACATTGTTCCTTCAATGTGTATGAGGAGTGAGTGGAGAGAGAAAATTTATTAATTAATTATTAATTAAGATATTCTACATTGTGGTCTAAGAAGATTTCCTTAATATTTTTACAAGGATGGTTCTCTACTTCATTCTTGTATTCCTTGAATATATCAAAGGAATCCGACTTATACTTGATTAAGTAGACATATCCATATCTTCTTAAGTCATCAATAAAAGTTATAAAGTATGACTACTCACACCATGATTCAACTAGAAAATTTTAGGACTCTAGAACACCCTATGAGAAGAATGGTGATTCAAGGTTTCAACTTTTTCTTTTAAAACAATGAATCTTGTTCTAATGTTGGTATGAAATTTTAAAACATATATAATATAATTGTGAAAATATAAATAATCACATATAGAGATAAAACATAATAGTTCTTCTTGGTTCATCGTATGTGAAATTCCAAGGAGCATATGCTGACATTGTGTTGGTCATACCTAAATCCACTAAGCCTCACTAGTTATTGTGGAAAACATAAGTTCAAAAATATTCAATGTGTTCAAAGAACACTACCTTTACAATATTTTAGGAACAACACACTGCCTCCCCCAAAACAATTTTATTAACTCCCCCTAGATCACTACGTTGGGTGAATTCTTACTCAGTTTAACAAATTTAAGGTTGCTTCAGTAGATTGGAATTTGTGTATTTTTTTACTATAATGAGACTCTTCTTTTGCAATAGTCCTATGTTGATGCACCTGAAATCACTATTCACTGAAACTATATGTTCAACTCTACTATTCATAAAGCTTCAATCCTTTAAGAAAAACTCTTCCTTGGTGAAGCTCACAGCCTTCATAGAAAAAAATGTCTTCATAAAGCTTACTACCTTCACAAAACAAATTGTCTTCATAAAGCTCATTGCCTTCATGGAACACTATGTTATCTTGAGACACATAGTCTTCTTGAAACTCCCATAAGTAAAAATAATTGTCATCTATTAAGAATTAAACAGTATTTTTGCAATGCTCAAGATCACATAGAATTCCGTATTTTCAATGCTCCCAGCCTTCGTTAAATCAAAGCGATTTAGAATTTTCTCAAATTCTATTCATATTAAATGAAGTGGGTGTGACATTCTATTTGTAGGATTATCCCTTTTCAAATATCTCATGGTCCCAATATCCTTTTTGTTAACCTCTTTAGTTATGCTCGTGAAGTTATTTTATTTTTGAATCTCTAGTAAAAATTAACCCATTAGTAAAGGCTCTTGTAGTCACAAATAATTACCACCTTTCCATCATGAATTCATGATGATTGTTCATGATGATCCACATCTTCATGATGTTTAACCTTTAAGAAACCTAATATTTGTTAAACTCTTGACTTTACCATATTTGAGAAGTGTTGGTATTACAAAACCACCTTTCATGAAGCTTTCTCCTTCCTCTGGATTTTGAGCCCAAAAAATTGGAAAACACTAGGAAATGATGCCACCCTCAACATTTTATCCGTATTGAACTATAATAACACTTACCTTGAAAAATCCCTATTCAACCAAATGTGGATTGACAAGAAACAAAAAATAGACTCTAGTTCCGTCTGCGATAGTTATTGGTTCCAAAAATATCCCCCTTTGGGTTTTTTTTTCAATCTAAATGTAACTTCAATAATACAACAACTTCGATCAAAAACCAAATAGACATGAAATAACTTATCCATCACTCTAATTCTTGATGAAAAAATATCAGCATAGAAATAAAAGTGGAAAAATAGAAATCCAGGTCTTCGTAGGCCATTGACCAATCCTATAAACCAAAACTCATTGAATTTAACTTATCTCCACCTTTGTAAATAAACCCAAAGAAACTATATTTTTACTTTTACTTCTCAAAACAAACTCTCCCTAGATTGTAAACCTACATCACTTATATAAACAGATTAAAATAGATAATAAAATGGGGAGAGTGAATGAACCATAACCTCATCATGCAATGGGAGGTGGATTAACACTGAGGTTCAACTGATATTTTATGAACATTGGTGCTACCAAGGGCTTAGTAATTATTCCATACACTTGCTCATCAGTTCCAACATGATCCAATTTAATCACACCTTTTTCAAATTTTTCTCTGATGAATTGTTATCTGATGTCAATAAGTTTCGTATGAGAGTTCTGAACTAGAATCTTCATAAGATCGATCATGATCTTATTGTCACAATGAACCACCATTGGTTGTTTCACCTCATCACCAATATCAGTTAGTTATTGATTCATCCACAATAGATGAGTGCATTCATTTATAGAAGATATATATACTACTTCTATCATTCAAATAGAAGTTCCTTCTAATTCCTTTCTCAACCATCCTACATATTTTTTGTCAATTAATAATTCTCCAACACTTGTGGACTTTCAATACACCACATCTCTATCCCAATAAACATCATAAAATATTGTTAAATCATTATCTCTTACTACTTCAAAGTATAACTCAAAATTTATGAGTACCGTGAATATACCCAATGAGTCTTTTAACTGCTTCCAAATTCTCTTCCTTTGGATTTATTTGAAAGTGAGTTGCTAATAATGTTTCAAACATGATATTTGGTCATGTCACAATCAAGTATAATAAGATTCCAATGATTCTCCAATAAAATTTGCGATCCAAATATGTCCCATCCTCATGATTTATAAGTTTTTTCCCAACCACAAATAGATTCCAAATTTGTTTAAATTTATTTATATTAAATTTATTTAGTAGATCTATAGCATATTTTTTCTAATAAATTATTTTATAATACTTTTTTTAAACCACATTCTTCCCAAAAAAGTATGTGAGTTCACTAATTATAGACATTTAAAATACATATTTATGTGATTAGAAAATTATTACATTGATATCTAATTTCTTCCACAAAAAATAATATCATCCACATATAAAAGAAATATAAATTTATTTTTATAAGAATACTTCACTTACATATTATGGTTTTTACATCCTCTTTTAAATTCAAGCTTATTTAGATAATCATACAGTCTTGAATACCAAGCATGTGGCGTCTACTTCAAACTATAGGGATCCTTTTTTAATCTACAAACCTTAGTCTCATTAGTTCCAATCAGAAATCTCACTGGTTGTTCAATGTAGAATTCTACTTCAATAACTCCATTTAAGAATGATGTTTTGAAATCCATCTAATAAACTTTGTCATCTCTTTGAATTTACATGGAAATAATAGGCCCGATCAACTCCATTATAGCTACATGAGAAAACATGTATTCAATATAAATTCCTTCAATATATGCATAGCCTTTACAAACCAACCATGCCTTATTTATGATCACATTTATATGCTCATAAAATTCGTTTTTAGGAATCTACTTTTCTCCAATCACATTGTTATTTTCAAGTCTCTTAATAAGATCTAATGTACGGTTCTTATCAATATGATCTAGTTCTTCCTTCCTAACCTTAAACCATGATTCAACCTTCACTACTTATTCAAATGAGGTTGGTTCTCAAAATTGATAGGAATGAATAATGTAATTCATTTCTTATTATGTTTTTCATTGCAGGTGTGGTCTAATCCCCAATGATGTTGGATTGTTAAATTTCTACTCTTCTATTTCTCCTATGAGTTTCTAATAGAGTATCTTTAGAAATGGTTTTATATTCTGATTATTCTTCTGAATCATCAACATTTTGTGATCCTATAATGTTTTTTAATCCTTCCACTATTTCAACATGTGAATCGATTCCTTTCCAACTTTATTTTCCATCTTAAATCATATCAACATATGAGCTTCTTAGGGTATTTATGGGTTTATACTCAATGATTTTGACATCACTACTTTAAAACATCTTTCTAGTATTATTATTGTAACATTTTTAGCTATTACATTTCGTTGAATATGAAAGGAATATGTCATCATCAATGACATCACCATACTTTACTTGATTGCATTCTTTTTTTAGATGCAAATTTTACTTCCAAAAACATGAAAATACTTTAGAGATGGAATCTTTCCATACCATATCTAATATGGTGTATTGGTTTATCCCATAAAAATACCTATATGATTTTGAGTGTATATTTCTACTTGAACTGTCTCTTTCCAGTAATGATCTGAAACACGACTCTCAATCAGCATAGTTTTAGCCATATTTTTTACCTATCAATTTCTATATTCAGCAAACCTCTTTTTTAAGGGTTTCTTACTGAAGGTGCCTTATTATTTATCCCATTTTTTTCAGGTAATTTACAAGTTAAATGGATGTGTATTATCCTCCATTGTCTAATCTTAGAATCTTGATTGTACGGCAAGTTTAATTCTCAGATATTTGATAAAAACTCATTATGAAATCAAGCACTTATTGTGTCCTACTTGTAGAAATTAAAAAATAAATTCTATTATAATAACCAATAAAAAAATGAATTACCTATCTCTATTTGTGTCAACCATGTTCATTGGACCACATACATCTGTATAGATAATATCAAGTAGATTTGGTTCCCTTTTGTTCTTCATTTGATATGAACTCTCAGCCATATTTCCTTTCATGCATGCATCACATGTATTTTCTCAATCACAATTCATAATAAGAATTTAGAAAACTATATTAATATTATATATTTATTCTATGATTTATTTATTAATGTGAGCCAACCTCTAGTGCCACAAGTTTTTTTATTATTCAGTTATTAATTAATAAGTGTTCTCTTTACAGTCAACGTGGTATTAATTTCCATCTGTTTTGCATCCTTTCATGAGATAATTAACTACCTTTTCCTTTGATAGTGCTCATATTCTGATTAAATTTCACTATCAGTCATCAGTTTCAGAGTTGACTCACACTCGGTATATTGTGATGCAGACCATCAACGTAGAGTACTTTATTTTTTCTCATCTCATCAGTTTATAATTCTATGTCTCTACTACCTTTGATATTTAAAGAACTATCATTATCAAATCTCACTATTATATCAACCATTTTATTAACATTATTCAATAAATAAACATTTCCTATAATGTGGGATGAGAATCCACTGTCAACAATCTAGGTTATACTATTCTTTGTAGCTTTGAGATCTATTTCTATAAGGTTGGATTTATATATTCTCTTTTTTTCCTTCCATTAGATACTTGATTGGGTTGAGGATCAAGATGTCCTTTACAATCTCTTTTCAATATACATGGTTCACCAAATTCATATTCCTATTACATTATATAATACTTATTTACAATAGTAACTCCACTTAGTTTGAAGATATTGACTTGTCTCTAAGTTCTATAGGTATTGTTTCCACCCATCCTCTGCCTATAATGAATAGATTTATGGTTATGGTTAGAACCATGAAAATAATATCCATAGAAGCTATTTTTTTATATTATGAAGTATATAGTCTCATTCCAATTTTTTTACCAATAGGAAATTCCTAGTTTAGATATATCCTTACATTTTCATAGTAATACATGGTATGTCTGAAAAAAGACACAGAATTGGCATTCAATAAGAGGAAATGTCTTCTTACTTCCATTCCTCCTCATGTCCCATTCTTTTGAAAAGGAATTTGACTGGTGATCCTCTTTGGAAACATGAGGATAATATTAATCTCTCTTTTTTATTTTATTTGAAGATTTCTTTGTTAGTATATCATGTACATTTGTGATATGTCTAACTTTCTACTTATCTTTATTTCAGTTCATCCTATTTCTAGCTTTTGATGTCTCAGAATCACATCCAATTCCACTTTTTCCCCTAATTGTTCATCTCTAATAATTCAAGGCCTTCTATATGCCTTAAAAACCACATTTATCTATTTCTAGAAGCTTTGCATATAAGAATTTTCCAAACTATAATTTTTTATTTGTTTCTACTGGTTTGGTTTGGTTATCAGTTTACTCTTTAAAGTAACAACTTCTTATTTAAGTCCCTATACTATCTTATCCTTTTAATCTAGTATTGATGTAAGTTCATTGATTCCTTTTTCCTACTCTTAAATCCTATGTTTACATTCAACAACAACTTCTGAGCTTTCAAGATTTATTACATGTTCTTATACCTCTCCTTCTAGTTGATCAAGTTCTGCTTCAATTTGATCAGCATACTCTTATGACTCTTTAATAACAACACTCGTATTTCTATTTCTATTTATTTGATTTTAAAGATTATCAATTTTACCCTCAAATTAAACCTTGGTATCAAAAACACCAATAAAATTATTATCTTCATATTTGTTAGGTTCTTAATTTTCAATTATAGCTATAATGGATGATTCAGGTTCAGATTTAAAGTCTAGTTCTACATCCTCCAAAAAATTCATTATCATATTGTACTTATTTTTAGGAAAATATCTTTATATAAAATTTATTTTCTGATTTTAAGTCTCCTTTTATATAAAACCTCTTATAACACTTCTACATGATCTATGATTCACTTTCTAAATCATAAAATTTACTTGGTTTTCGAGAGGAAATGTTTCCTACATTACCACATCAAAAATAAGGAAATGAAATCTTTACTTCAAATATCCATTTTTTATTTTAAATTTCTTGGAAAAAGAGAAATAAGTTATTCTCCCACTTCATCACTAACTTTTTAAACCTCAAGTATTCCCATGGATTTGAGTTCCATTTCTTTACTTGATCTGAATCATAATATTTTTTGACTCTCATTTCATAATCCACTAGTCTTCCAAGAGAGAGATTAGAAAAATCTATTTCCTCAAGAGCCAAAATTTATGGATTATATAGATATGGGAGACTTTGAAGTATTTTATTCACAATTTAAATATCATTAATTTATTCCCCAAGTCCTCAAATAGATCCAAACATCAGTTATCTGATTAAATAAGTTTTCTACATTTTCATCTAGATGCATTTTTAGATCATCGAACTGATTGTGTAAGAATTTAATTTTGGACTCCTTTACATTTTTATCACCTTCATATATATTTTTCATTTTCATTCACATGGACTTGGGTTTAGTGAAACTCATTACCTTGAAATATTTTTTATTAGGAAGTTCTATAGTAAGAGCATTTGGGATTTGGAATCTTTATCAAGCATTTTCCTATATGTTTCAATCATAGAGAGTTCTATCACATTACTAACCTGAATCCCATGATCAGTGGAAAAAATAAATTCCATACTAAGGGATCTCATATGTGATCTCATCCTTTTCTTAAAAATTTGAAAATTTCTTCCATAAAATATAGGGATTACCCTAACATTCACTAAATGTCCATGAAAATAATGTAGGAAATATATAACTCTAATAACTTGTATGCATTGATACCACTTATAGGACCCTAAAACACCCTGAGAGGGGAGGGGTGAATTTGGGTGTCAAATTCTAATTTTGAAATAATGGATATTGTACCCACATTGGTAGGAACCTGTAAAACCTATCTGATTGAATCGTAAAGATATTAAATAATCACATACAGAGAGAAAACATAATAGTTTTACATGGTTCACCAAAAATGGATAGTCTAAGAAGCATATGCCTACAGTGAGTTAGTCATACATAAATCCACTCATATTCACTAGTTATTACATATAATAGATGTTTAGACATTGTCACTCAGTGCTAGGTATACTACCATTACAAGATTTTAGGGATAGAGCATTGCCTCCCTCAGAACACTTCTGTAAACTCCCCCAGCTCATAGCATTAGGTGAAGTCTTGTTTGGTTTAATCACTTGAATCCTGTTTCAGTAGATTTCAATTTGATTTTTTTTCCAGTCTAGAATGAGACTATTCTTGCACCATATTCCGAACTTGATGCACTTGAACGAACTATTCTATGGAACAAGATGTTCAACACTACTATTCACAATGATCCTATCCTTCACAGAGCACATTGGCATCATGAATCTCACATCCTTCATGTAAAAAACTACCATCACAAAGCTCACTACCTTTGTAGAACAAACTACCTTCAAATATCTCACCGCCTTCGTAGAACACTAAGTCATCGTGAAAGTCCCAATATTCATGAAACTCCCATAACTCAAAATCATTTGTATCAATTAAGATGTAACCAGTCTTTTCACAATTATCATGCTCTCACATAATTATAGATTCACAAAGGACACCACCTTCATGAAATCATAGTGATTCATCCTTTTCTTCAATTCTATTTATATCAAATGAATTGGGTGTGGCTTCCAATTTATTGGACTATCCCTTCGTAAAGATACCACACTCCCAATATACATTTCATGAACCTATTAAGTCACACTTATGAAGTTCCTCTATCCATGAATCTTTGGTGAAAATAAACATATTCATTAATGTTCTCTTAGTATAAAAGATTTACCATCTTTTCATTGTGTGTTCACGATGATTGTTCATGATACTCCACATATCCATGAAGCTCAGCCATCGAGAACCCATTCTTCGTGTAAATAATTCCATTACCATATCTGATAAGAGTTAATACTAGAAAATCACCATCCACAAAGCATTATCCTTCCTCCTAATTTTGATACCAAAAATTTAGAAAACCCTAGTAAATGATGCAACCCTCAACGTTGTAGTCATCTTGAACTGTAAGAACACTTGAATTACAAATTCACTTATCAACCAAGTGTGGATTGACCAAAAACACAAACTAAACTTAGTTTATAGCTGTTAAAGTCCTTATTTTAAATAAAATGGTCCACACACATTAGTAAAAAATAATTTAATAAGGTCATTTTCCCTTTTACCTTTTCCACTAAATTGTGATTTTGTTATTTTTCCTTATAGTGGTTTTAGTTAGAAAGAATCTAAATATTCATCTTGGTGAAATTTAGTCAAACACATTTTTTTTCATGAACTAACTGGGGATTCCATAATTGGGTGTGGTATGATTCATGTGTACTATTTTCATTATTAATTTCCATTAATTCCTTGGTGTAATCTAAAACATAATTATTTTTATTTAAATGTGTCTTACCATAAAAAATGATTTATTTATAAAAAAATAAAAAAAATCCTAAATTTGAAAACAAATATATCTATATCAAGTATGAATATAGAAATAATTTTTTTGGTAACATATGAAACATAATAAAAAATCTATAAAACCAATTTTTTGTCATCGTCAATAATAATTGGTAGTCCCCAATAGCCACAACAACAATTCTAGCTTCATTGGATTCTCATAGGTCTACCACTCCCTAGTAAATCTTATAAAAACTACTTGGTTTATATATTTCAATACATATGTGAGAAAAACATGTTGAATCTAATACCCAATTTTTAGAAAGAGATAAATTACAATATATAAAAACACACTTGAATATTTCCCTTACTTCTTTTCTTGGGTGTAGTTTTTCTTCCAATGGACCTTCTTGTCACATGAAAAATAG
This sequence comes from Viscum album, assembly GCA_963277665.1. Classification (NCBI taxonomy): domain Eukaryota; kingdom Viridiplantae; phylum Streptophyta; class Magnoliopsida; order Santalales; family Viscaceae; genus Viscum; species Viscum album. The sequence continues at coordinate 1,562,065,190 of OY728148.1, read as the reverse complement.
ATAGCAACTGGTTACCTTTCTTGTCCCTTGATCCTTCTCTTCTTGGAAGGTTGTTGTGAAGGATCATTATAATTAAAACACTTATCCTGGCCTTTCATTTTGTTTACCATAAGGACATAAGGATTTTCATGTTTCTTTTACTTATCAACTTAGAAAATAAGTATGAGGATATATGTATGAGACTTCTCTATGTTTTCCATATTGAAATTAATAAAAAAATTAGATAAGACTTAAGTAATTGATGCCATAATAATATAAATACAAAATTGTTTAGGTAATTTAAACCCTAAAACCTCTAGGGTATTAATGTGGCTAATGGGTTTGACTATATGAGGCCAAATGGCACACCATCTCTAAGATTACTCTAAAAGAGCATATTGGATACCTCAAACTATTCATATTTATCATTGTCCCGATATATTTCATGAAGATACTAGAGAATGTTATAAACATCCATGTATTAATGTGACTTCATGAGTTTATTAGAAATAGATGATAGAATTTAACACTAAACTTCAACTACATTTCTCATGTTTTTAACATAGATAAGGAGCTCTTTATCACTTTCCTCGTTTCCAAGCAGATCATACAGTGAGTATTCTAATATATAATATTTTTTTATGTCGTAACATAATCCATATTAGTATAACCATTCCTAGAAGTTGCTTCAAGTAAGGAGATAATTTTTCTCTATGATTTATTATAGGGATAATGAGGATAATGGACTTTCTATTACTCTGGAATATTAAAAAATTATATTATTATTACTTTTTATGTTTAAAAATTATGTGAGATATAATAAAAATTAAATTTTATTAAGCCTCCAACTATTTTATCAAGTCTAAACATCTCTCATCATTGAACTCAGAATGTCCCATAACTCAATACATTCAATTGGTAAGGATATATATTTCATTTCTTATAATCCAAATGTAGACCATAAAAATTATAAAAAAAATTTAGGTAATCAGTCTTTCTAATGAAAAATTGGTAGCTACTTGATCCGTTGAGTAGAATCCCCAATCCAAAAATACTAACTAGGATTTCTCCAACATTTTCCTCTAAATTTGTATCGGATAGACATAAACCATTAAACACAATATATATTTAGTTAATTTGATCCACTATATTAGTTAATACTTTAGTATAATTAAAATTACACTCAGTATGGGTGAACTAACACTTTAACTATAGGTTCATCTTAATTTAGATGATAGAAGGCTTAATGACTTAATATTAACTTGAGGGGTTTTTTTATTACGCATAAATATTTCCTATTTTATCCTTTACATATCTTAATAATATTAAATTTATTTTACCAAAGTGATTAATGATGTTTTATGAAACATTTTTTCATAATAAATTTATTTAAATTCCATATTTGAATATCAGTCAATTAATTTATATAATCATTGTATTTCATCCATAAAATAAATACTGAAAAAGATAAAATAAATAAAAAAATGATCTGAACATGGACTTATTTAATAGTTGATTTATTAAGAATGCAATAAATCAACATATGACCTAGGGGAAAATAATTGTGTTGATCTTGTAATAAGTTGCATCATTCCACCTATCCATCTATGTATAACCAAGGATAGTATCATCACAATTCCATCTGTAACCGCCTCCATGAACCTTGGGAGACTCATTTTATTGCATGTATTTACAACTCACAAGAAGTTGAGGGGGCCAAAGTATTGGTTAAATAGAATTACATAAATCACCTTAGATAAGAAGGTCCTATAGAATAAAGAAGGGAGGGATAACATAGAGGGCATTATATTTATTTAATATTGAAAAATTGAAAAATCATGTAATAAATTAAATTAAATTCAACTAATACATACAATGGTCTTGGTAAATCTCATGATCGGTCATAAACATGTAACGAAAATGAAAAATTACATTGGATAACATTCACATCAATTAATTCTTTATTGTTAATATAAACATGCTTGTATTAATTAATTAATTACTTCCCTTTATCTTAATATCAATCTGAAGTATCTCAATGTTACCCATCATAAATGTATTTTTAGAAAATAAATGGCATAACCAATAATTAAAAATAGTTACATTAAATCAATTCAGTATTTATTAATACATTAAAACCTTTATGACATAGTTAAACACATTTGGTGTCAACAATGTAATTATGTTTTAATGATCGATTTAAATATTTTAATGTAATTTAATTCTATATTTTATTAGAAGACTACAAGGTGCGTACTTATAATAAACATTACATGTTCCTTGATTTTTACATACCTAGGATAAACAAATATTGTATCATCATGTACCTTGAGCATATTACATGACATATACTAACCAACTTCACATATTGTGTTCCACTTGTCATGTTTTTTTGTAACCCTCCAATTTAGTTAATGTGTTCTCTAGAAGGAATATCATGGCTTGTAATCTAGATATACATCATGTGTTCCTCTTTTTCATGTGTCCATATAATGCATCGATTGAATCAACATGTACTTTGGATGTAGAAATTAATGGGTTACGCAACTTGTATGCTAGCTATATCACTAGTGTCTCATTAATTATACTGGATGATAGTCTCCCAAGGTTAGAAATTTATATTTGACCACATGGTTAGCATAAATTTCACAATTAAACCTTGTGATCTACAGTATGTACACATTAGCTGCATGTCATGTAATCTAATAGGCCATGTTTTAGGTTGGATTGGTCTATATGTGTTGTGAAATAAATGCACCGTGTGTAATAGATTCTCAGTGTGTCATGTATCCTACAACATTCTAGGTGCAGTGAATATGGGTACAAAGTGTGTACTCTCGATACACATCATGCAACCCAATAAACTAGACAAAAAACTATGCCACCTCCAGATGGTGTCTCTATTCATTATTTATATGTTCTTGGGCCTTAATAAAATATGAATATTTAATGAAAAATTAAAATTTACAAAGCATGTTAATTAAACATCAAATTTAAAGACCGAATAGTCTATAAATGTAATATCTAACTACAATTTTTCATATAGATTAACAATCAAATAAATAATTATAAATTTAATTACAACCCCTTTGATACTACTTTAATGTTTCAAAAACAGAAAAATTTCATTTTTAGGCTAATAACCATAAAAAAATTTCCAAATTCAATTAATCATTTTAAAATTGTGCAATATGCAAACATCATGAACAATAATATTTTCCCATTGAATATTGCCTTATAAATCCCAGAACCCTGAGAGGATATTTTTCAAATTATATTTATAATTAATTTAAATTAGATATGAATAAAAAATAACTCATCTTAAGATAATTCATTGATGATTTTGTTGATCATTTAAAACCCATTTTTAGATTACTATCATTGCATAGGGAGGTCCCAAAGTAGATCCCCTTTAGTAGTGATACACATGTTGTCCATTGATCTCAAAATGACACTGATTGATTATCAAGTTCTAGCATGACATATTTATCATCTTATGTTGTTCATCTTGATTTCTTCAAGATCCTTTAGGTTTAAATTAGTTCTTCTCATTCTTGAGAATATGATAGAATGATAATTCAATAGTGAAGTCTGTTGTGCACAACGATTCTCAATTCCCAATTAACCCAACAAAATAGACATAGAAATCTATTTATAAAGTTAGGGTTTAAGTTATAATATTATTTAATTACACAAATCCCCTTAAATAATATAATAAACTCTATTTTACCCCATAACATGTAATAATATTATTATTACTATTTTATGGATTGGGCTAACTAAAATAATTATAAATATCATTTTATCGGCTTTCAAATTAATATTTATCATTTGACCTGATCTTTTTATTCTTTTACTCATCATAATTTATCAAATATTAAAATAAATATTTAGTTAAATAAGTATTTTATTCATAAAAAAATATATTTTATTCAACGTATTACAAATAAATATTAATTAAATATTCAATAAATAAATTAAATATTTTGTTCATAGCCTCCTTAATAAATATTTATTAAATATTTGAAATCAATAAAACTTGAATAAAATTATTCCTCAATCTTGAGAATAATATTTATTCCAATAATTAAATTCAAATATAATTTAATCATGATCAATGAAAATGCATTGTTTGTGACCCTCTAGGAGTTTTTCTCATTTTTATTAGGTGGGATTACCTAAAGTATAATATTACTATCTAGCAACAGGTCAAGGTACCCGAGAGAAAAAAGTTAACATCATAATGTTGACAACCTCACATAAATGATTACTATGTAATATAATCCATTTGACATAATATTTCATTATGAAATTAACATTCATGTGTTATCAACCTATATGCTAGATACATTATTCTTTGACACATCACTCATGATAGACCCAACATATCCAACTTCACTATGAACTATATCATCAAGGTTTACGGAATACATCTAAATGAATGTGTCATAACATGCCTTAATAATAATCTTAAAGTCTAAGGACCATTACACATTCTCACATATATGAATATTGGAAAACATATGAACATGTTTGATTCATACAAGTGGGTTTGTTTTTATAATCTATCATCTTTTAGATTACTAAGTGGGAACTTCATGAGAAAAAATCACATCTACCTATGAGTACTTACACCTGATAGTCAACATTCTATATATCCCATCATAGCATGTTATCCAACTATATAACTATATTTAAGAATATCATTATGGAATTTGAACATTCTCATCATAGTGGGGAAGTGATATAACCTTATCAATGTGATAGATACACTAGTGCATTACTACATTAAAGTCATGTAGAATAATAATAAATATCTAATAAGATGTTTTATTAGTAAAAAAATCTTTGAATAAAAATGTAATTAAAATTACAAAAAAATTTATACCCTTGGTGATATTCATAAATCCATTCGATGGTATTAATATGTTTCAGTGACACTTCAGTGTAAGGTATGCGATATACAGAAGTTGTTTGTTTCTATTTATGCATGTTTTCATGTTTTTTATGCACATAAATATGAGGATAGGGATTTCTTTACTTTTATTACTTATATTTAGTGAAAAGATTCCTATAATAATTATGGAAGTTTATCTATGGATATATTATTATATTCATGGTATTTATTAGGGTTATACATTGAATTTGTACATTATGTACCCCCTGTGCTAGAATCCAACCAGGGGCCTATTAGGAGAAATCCTCGGGGGTCACTCTTATATTCACTATAGGCCTAAGAGGGGTTCCTTTTGGGGGTATTTTATAAAAAATATTAGATAAATTATAAAGAACATAGTTGAATCATTTTTATGGTTTTCATATGCTTGGATTGATGAACCATTCTTTTTGTGAGTTATATTAATAAATTTTGAATACGTTTCTTTAAATTTTCATATTAAATAATTTTATATATATATTTAATTTTAATGTTATGGAATGAATTAATAAAGTTAATTACATTCAAATCTTCTTTGTGAATTTTTGGTGAACCAATGCTTTGATTTTGATAATGTCACACATGTTGTTACAAAATGATCTTAATTCCAGGATCACTTGATTTTTTTATAATTTATCAATGTAATTCATTTAAAAAATGGGTAAAAGAATATTATGTTTGTATCTCAAAATAATAGAGAGAAAAAATTATATATCAATAAGAACAACCAAAATGAATTTTAAATTAATTTATGCTTCAAAGTTATAAATCAATGAGACCCTGTTCCTATAAAAGTCATAACCTGATATCTAGTATTGAAAAAATTCTTTGTTTATCTTACTTGGTTGTATGATAATATGGATATGATGTCACGACCCGACCTCGGGGCCCGTGCCGTGACTACCCCAAGCCCGCCTTCCATAGGCCAGGGGCTGGCGACTAGCACCAAGGCGTAAAATCCCGGTAAACAGGGAAGGCATTGCCTTTATAAGTAACAACCACCACAGAGTCAGCAAGCAGAAAGTAACTACCAAGTGCAGAAAAGTAAAGGGGGCCAGAAATACAAGCCCAACTGTAAAGTACAACTGTAAAAGTAAAGAACAGCAACTGAAGAAAAGACGGCGGCCTCGTGTCGTCCACTGGCAATCCCACCTGAAGGGTGGGTACAGATAGCCTCCAGGCTCCTCGGGTCCCACGTCCGCTCCGAGCACGTCCCGCCCAGTGGTCCACCTCCAGGTACCGTCCTACTCCACGTCCCAACCGTGATCAGCGCTGTCTGTCGTCTGCATCCAACACAACAAGGTGCGGGCATAGCCCGTGCAGGGGTGAGTATAAGCTACTCAGTAAGGACCCCGAGACCCCCGAAGGTCTCCCGAAATCCACAAAGGATATAGCACAAAAGAAAGATGCAATCACGAAGTAACATCTGACTCGACTTAGGTATATGCCCATACATATACCTAAGTCCCCACTTCTAGCTCTGCTCACGAGCTCAAGAAAAACTCAATCCACACAGGAAAGCAAGACTCAAATCCACAAGGAGAGTAAACAGTAAATCCACAAAGGATAGTTCAACACAATCCACAAAGTAGAGTAACATAAGATTCAGCTCAACCAGGTATACTTTTTCAGATGACGTCAAAGATGATCACTGATCCATCTAAGTCGTCGGACCCACGAAGGATCGATAGGTACTAACCCCCGCAAAAGACCCACATAGGATCGGGCTCACACAGAACCTGTAGGCAGTGGCTCACACAGAACCGGTAGTAAGGACCCACATAGGATCGGGCTCACACAGAACCTGTAGCACTGATCCACGTAGGATCGCTGAGTGCAGTAGTCGACGCAGTCCACTGAGGATCTCTGCACAGTCGTCGCCGCAGTCCACGAAGGATCTCTGCTCTGCCGTCGTCGCAGTCCACGGAGGATCTCTGCTCTGCCGTCGTCGCAGTCCACGGAGGGTCTCTGTTCTGCCGTCGTCGCAGTCCACGGAGGATCTCTGCTCTGTCGTCGAAGTCACAGCCAGCGCTAGGGTTCCCGCACATAGCGAGCTCGTTTAGGAGGGTCTGCTCCACGAGCCGAGAGGCTGATACATCAACTGACACGTAGTCCGAAGTTGATGTATCCAAAAGTTCCGTATCGACAACAGGATCTCAACGCAACAGACGGCGCGTCAATCGGACGCCCGGTCTGAGAGTTATTGGCATTTTCGTCCCAGGGGCCCGGTTGGTTTTTAGGGAAAAACCAACCCGACCGTACTCCGCCTGTGTCCGATCCTCGGGCGTAGTATGCCAAAAGTTCCGTCTCACTTAGAGGAAACTACCACAGCTGACGGTACGTCGATCGGACATCCGTAGCTCAAGTTATGAGCATTTCCGCTCCGAGGGCCCGGTTGGTTTCGTGTACGAACCAACCCGGCCGAACCCAAAGTCTTCTGAAACCTTGAGTGTAATATACCGAAACGACCGTATCGATCCAAGGATCGCGTAGCCGCTGACGGTTCGTCAATCGGAGGTCTCAGGCCCAAGATATGGGTAAAAGACCGAAGAGGGCCCGAAAACGGGGGTTCTGGGCCCGGGGCGACCCGGCCCGAACCCCCCCTGGGCTGGCCGAACCGGGTCGACCCGACCCGGCTCGGCCGGGTCCGGTCCGGCCTGGGCGCGGCCCGGCCGACCGGACCGGCCGGCTCGGCTTCGGCCGAGCGGCCGAAGGAGAAACCGCCGCGGGTTTGACCCGCGGCTTGGAGGAACGCGGCCCGCGCGGGCCGCGTGCTGGGTGGCCGGACCGCGGACGCGGTCCAGCGGTTCGCCGCCGCCGCGGCCTAGCCGCGGTGGACTCCTCCGGCGGCGCGCCGGGCGCCGCCGCCTCCGGTCGCCGGCGCCGCCGCGCCGGCGACCCGCGCCGCTGCCTCTTTCCGCGGGCCGCCGGAGTTGCTCCGGTGGCCCGTTTTGCCTCCCGCCTGCGCCGTTGCTCCTCCCGGGGGCCGATCTTCACTGCGGAATCAACGGATCGCCCTTGCCGCACGGTTCATCGTTGTCCGCCAAATCTGCACAACAAAAAGATCGGTGGAGGGTTGTCGGGTCTTGTTCGTTAGACCCGCACCCTCCGCGTTAGTCATAAACAACGGGAGGAAAAGAAAAAATAATCAACAACAATTTTAATTAAATTAAAATTGTTCGGAGATCAGGTTCTTTATTTTAAAAAGAATAAACACGGGAAAGACAAAATTCCAACAACCCCTACCTTGTCGTCGTCGTCGGACGAGAGGTCGTCGCGGAATTGCTCGTCGCGGAGAAGGGGGATCGTCGCGTCGTCGCGGTATCCGGCGTCGCGTCGCCAATCTCCGGATCAAGATCAAACGGATTTAATTAATTAAATCCGTTGTCATTGAAATTAAAAAAAGGGAGAAATAAACGATTCGTTTCTCACCTTAATTGCCGAACGAGGATCGGCCGTGGAAGAAGAGGCGTCGCCGAAGAACGTCGCGGGCAGAGCTCGTCGACGTCGCAGATCACGGTGTGCGTCGTCGAATTCCGGTCGCCGGCGTTCTTCGCATTCTTCGCGTTCTTCGCGTTCTTCGCGTTCTTCGCGTTCTTCGCGTTCTTCGCGTTCTTCGCGTTCTTCGCGAGGAGGGGAGATGAAGAAACAAAGATCCTCTCAAATCCTTTCAAAGGATTTTTAGGTTGGTCTTATTTTATAAACATGCCAACAAACGCAAAAGCGTAAGTAACGACCCATCAGTTCGTTGAATTAATTCAACGAGCGAAACAGCCCATTTAATTCACGAAATAAACCGCTCAATTAAATGGTCTGTTAAGAATTTAAGAAAACGCGTCGGTTGACTTTTCAGTTACTTTGACGGGTTTTCGCGGGTGCGTTACTTAGCGAAAGAAACGGCGGGGCTCGTGCGGGCCCCACCTCACAAATATCCTACCAAGGGGGTAGGATATTTCTGGATAGCATCCTATCCAGTTCAACTCAGATCAAGCCGCCTTTAAGTGGCTTCAAGTGGCTTCCAAGCAGCTTAAGTGAAATAAAATAAAGTTGTCGCACAAATTTTATTTTATTTCTGACTTTAAGCCCCAAAATTTTAAAACCACGTCTGAGAAAACGCAACTCCGGAAGAGGCGTTTCTAAGAAAATACCGGCGCTTCGATTTAATCGGTGCCCTCAGAATTTGATTCCGGGCACCGGTTCAAAAGATAGAAAAACCCGCTCGTCCGTTCACTGAACGTACCTGAGCCAAACTTCGGAAATTGATTCCGGGCACACCGGGCCTCGGAATCAGGTGCCGTCTGAAGCTGCGCTCTTGTAAAATTCCAAAGAAAATTAAGAAAAAAAATTTCCTTGAAATTTGCGGGTCTTTACATATGGATAGGGTGGAATTAAATTAAATTATAAATTATTTTTATATTTAAATAATAAATGTTTTTAAGAATTCAAATTTGAGAAAATGAACCTGAGTATACGTTTCTTTCTTACATTAGGAATTGGCATGTTATGAATGGTGGATGTATAAATTTCAATTATTATTAAATCGATATCTTTTTAATTTAATTGATTCGATTTTTTATTATTATAATTATTCCATTTATAGTTTCTTTGAAATTAACTTTTATACTTTTCTTTAGGATAATAAAATGACTATGTGTGGGTTATTTGGATACATGTTTTCTATGCACAATGTTTATAGTGAATAAATTTCATAAATTGGTTGATTTTTTCAATCGTTATATGTTTTAGTCATGAATGGTCTTATATATGTGAGAAAAAACCATAAACATAAGGTTCTATTGATATATGTATGATCTAAGTAATTTGGGGTCAAATTTTAGGTATTTATGAAATTTCTGAATGATGTGTGACTAGTTATTTTTCTCAGAGATGTTGCATTGAGTTCCAAGTGAAGGAACCCAGTGTTCAATGGAAGCATAAAAAACATGAGATTTAAAAAAAATTGGTTAAAATTATGTTAAAAAATTTAAATCCACAAAACCCATTTATTTTATTTATTAAATGATTTCATGTAATTAAATTTAATCATGAAAACTAAAATCAAACCAAAGTGTAAATGGAACTTTATTTTTTTCAAATCACGGGTTTGATTCTCTCATCATCGGCATGTTTTAGATCATAGGAACCAATATAGGCATCCTCTAGGTCATACAAACAAGAACCAAATCTCTTAGATAATATATCTATGATTACTATGTTATAGTGTGGGAAATTGAAGTGTTTTACAATATCCCATCGATTGCATGAAGAACACGGACTCAATCTAAAAAGCAAGATCGATCCGACCTTTTTTATTCATTCAAAACCTATCTATAAAATCTTGAGAGGAGAGTAGATGAGATATTATCTCACTAAATTCATCAAAAATGTGAATATTTCTATTAAAGGGTCGAAAATGTGCTTTTATACCTAGGTTATACTTTCCAAAATTGCACTTTGGTCTCTGGAAAGTAATAACATTCATTTTAGACCTTTTCACACAATGGTGAATTAATAAACATGTCATAAATGTCAAAAATATTTTATCACTCACTTTTAACCCTTTAAAATATTAATTAATAAAATATAAAACATTAAATTATATTATAAGATCCCTATATAATTTAATGAACCTTAAACGTGTTATGTTCATTCAAAAAATTACTTTTTTCTCATATTCACTTTTATGATCAAATAACTTGTGAATATCTTGAGAAATAAATTCAATAATCATTATTATAAACTTGAATAATATAATTTATAAAAATTTATTATGATCGATCACACTTGAATGTTCATCGGCCCCCACATATGGGACCCACTAATTTATAAACTTGTATTCATCTGAATAGGTGGAAACTATGGATACACTTAGTGTGTGTCCCCTAGCTCCATATCTTAATAGAAGTGAGTCAAAATCATAGACTAAGAATGGATTCTAGAAACCCATCATGACCCATGAGGAGATAAGTAATTTCATATCTATGATTACCTCCTACGAACACACATTCTATAATATAATCTCTTTGTCTCACAATATCTCATAGAGAAGGATTCACACTTATTTCATCATATTTTTGATGTTTTATATATTTTTTGACCTTACTATATGTACTTACCTTAATGTACCATGGACACAGATTTAATGAAGTTACTATCATCCTGGTTAGCATAGGCCTACAAGATATCTCTTCCTCAACTCAGAAGGGAAAAATTCCATCTTTATCATTCAACAAATTCCCTACCACCAATGATGCAACCAACACAAGCTACCTCACCTTGACATCAATTTCATGGTTTTTTTACTTGCATAAAATTATGTAATCAAATGGTACACATTGAAAATGACCTCAAGTTAGGATACCAATACACTTGTTTATGGATTGTAACAACCAATGACACCTGAAACATGTGGTGTTCCAATTGGCGGTTCATTCCTCGTGATTTCATCTACTCAATATCACCAAGTGAAAACTCTATGAGAAGATTTTTTAATGCTTATAATCCCCCAACACCTGATATTCAGGCATCATCTATGTCACATCATTATGATTTATCTATACCATATGACATATATTTAATATCAGTATCATAGTATCTCAAGGTTCTCATTATAGCTAGAAACCACAATAAATTTTTTGATATGACATGTAATATAAAGACTTTACCATGAAAACAATGAATGTATAAGTATAAACACTATTATCATAATAATAACGCGTGTATATATCAAACTGTATACATGTAATTGTAATAAATTTATATAAAGTAGTTCAGTCTAGGGCACCCACTTACAACACCAGGAACCATGCAGAGTCATTTTTTTCATATAGTAGGAACTAAATGGTCCCTTGTATGACTCATAATATTGTCTATCAGGAAATTTCATTATAATAAAAACATTTTATAATTTGTTTTAATATTCCATTCATTGTCACAAATATTATGCTCTATGACCATTCATTTTTTCAACCAACTTCCATATAAAACTCAACCACTTAACTGGACAAGGATTTAAGGCCTTAGTCACCAAGGGACTTATGGGTTTGACTTATAAAGATAATATTGGACTTTTAAAAAGATACAAATAATATAGGAGGTTTGTCTTGGTGGGGATTCATGACCCATTTTATTATTCTTATTTTTATTTATGTAGTTATCATTAATTCAAGAAATTACACCATTGTTGTTGTATTTTAAACCATTTGTGGTTAAATTCATTATTTATTGGGATTGTGGATGACGGTTTGTGATACACTATTTTTATCAAACTGTGTATTCAAGTTTACGTAGTCTATAATTATTCTTTTGTAACATCAACAAGTTTTAATTATTATTTCAATCAATTCATTATGTCAAACCAAGAAGAGTGGGTTAATGGATCATCAAATAAGTTACAATAGAATAATTTATGACCATTGGATGGGCTCATTATCAGAAAAAAGAGGATTTTTTATCTAATATTTTGGGAAATTAATTACTATATCTAAGAATTAGTTTTAATTAGTATAGTTGAGATCCACCAAACCTCATAAATTCAACACTTTTTATAATTGTGATAAAAATAATTGTATAAAACATGATTTTTTTATATGGATGGTGATGAAATAATACCCTCCCATAAGAATTTTCATCCCCAAAAAATTTTCTGATCAATGATAATATCTAGTATTAGTGATACTCTATTTTCCTGAATTATAACAAAAAAAGTTTTTGAATTTGGTTGATCTAATATTTCATTGGAATCCAAAAAAATACATTGATTCAAATATTTTTTTAAGGCATTATGTTAGCAATAACACATATATCTCTATGGGTTCAACCCTAATACTCTAAAATATGTTATGGGACTAGCGGAGGTTTTCTTTAATTTAGTGGTAGTTTAAAACACCACCAAATGGCTTCATGATAATTTTAAAAAATTTCTGCTAAAGTAGGCATTAGAAATAAAATAATGTTGTCTTCACCCATTTAGACGTGGTTTCTAGGAAGTTTCACAAAATTATATTTAGTGGGGGTTATTTTAATTTTCAACGACAGTTTTTTCCCATAAAACTATCTAGGGTTTCATGGAAGATTAAACTAACACTGTATTTAATAATATATAGTGGTGTTTTAAACTGCCACAAAAAAAATATTTTTACCATACATAGTGTCAGTTTAAACCACCGCTATATATTTTTATCAAAAAAAGTTGTAGAATATGCATCCCCTATAAAAATGATTATGACGACTATAAAAAATCATAAAATCAATCGATAAAACATGAAAACAAAATATAATAATATTCATTTTCTAAAATCCAAAACAGACTAACTGTAAATAGAGATTCAATTAAAACATAATCAAAACGTGAGAAAAATGAATTTTGGATTAAAATATATAAATTTCTTGAACAGATAATGACATATTGTATATAAAAATCTATAATAGTAAGTTAGGATCAATAATAAAAACATGAATAGTGTTAATATATCCATAACCAATTCTATGATATCAATAAAAACCCATGTTTATAAAGATAGAAACCTGAATCAAATAAAGATACATCGAAGTATAATAAATGTTCAAAAATTACTAGGTTAATAATAAAATCTAAAATCATTGGATTAGAAATATCATAAAGTAAGATCAAATAATAATGAATTAAAGAGCTTATCAAAACACCAAATCCTCCACTAAAATCAATAAAAAATAAGTGACTTTAAAATCAATAGACAACAACCTCATCATGTTTCTACTTGATCCATGCATACATATAATAACATTCCATAATATTACCGCACCACTTCATACCACCACATAATCACAGAACCCCACCATATATAAAGAAACCCACACAGTATTTCACTACATCACCACCTTTGAATATCCATTACACACCTCTTTTACATTTATACCACACGTCCTCATAAATCATTACCACATTGTCACCAAATAATATCCAACACATCACAAATCAAAAAATAACATGAAATCAATTTCTCTAATAATTTTATAATAACAAGGCTTCCACATAACAAGATAATAATGAACTACTCCCTCATAATCTCATTAACCTTTCTTCCATCGATCCCTAAAATCTTTCACATCTCACTATTAGAAAATAATATTTCCACCACAACCTCACTCCCATTCTTAAAACCATGAATAACCCCCAAGACAACAAGAACAATAATGATAACATGAGAAATAATAGATAAAACCCAAAACTTATACGCCCATGAATTACATCTAACCTTTTCTTTATATAGGCCAACCAAACTCTCCCTCTTAATATGAGCCTTCTAAAATATATTATTGCATCTCAGTAATCATACGCTACACATCCCAACTCTAATATACTATTTATAAAAAGTACACAAATATTTCACCTTCTAGTATATCATGTATCACCAAACACATCTCATAGACCATGACAACATCACTTTTTTATGATACCAACCACCCCATATTTCTCTATTTTACTACACTTTCCCCACATATTAAAATATAAAAACATAACTTTCTTGTATTAGTCTCGATAGAATAAAATAAAGAAAAGAACTTCCCAAAAAAATCCCCCAAGAATAGGTACCTTTCATCCATCAACAATTTCACACCAACTCCAAACTTCCCAAGACTATTCCCATCCATTTACTCTACCAAATGAAATGTAAAAAATTTATCAAACAATAATGGAAGTTTTTACGTGGAATTATTTAAAAAATATAACAAAAAGAGACCAAGAAATATGAGTATAAGGGAAACTTCTGAAGAAAACATAATAAATCAACCAATTATATAGATATAAAATAATGGGAGAGAAATATAGATATCTTATACCCGAAACCACAACATGATTTCTCAATCACAGTATCATTGTGTTAGTCTATAGTGAGTTTAGTTACACAACACCACCACTGAATCCAAAGTAATGCATCATCGCTACCTAAAAAACTAAGATTGACATTGTCTCTGTCTCCATATCCATCTTCACTCCCTTTTAGTGACACATGTATGACAATTTTATTGAAAATTAAATACTGTTTTATATTTAAATTTAAAATTGAAACCAATAAATTCTGTGTACTTAATGATTATGAATTTTTTTGATTTACCTCTTTAATAAAACCGTGTGTCAACTCAATGTTACCAGGGACACATCTTGTTATACTATGATATAATTCAACCAATTATTTATACATGGAAATGAAATTTACATCCTGCATTTGTATATGAGCCCCCTATTGTCAGATTGTTCTCTACTAATGATAAATTGTATTTTTTATTGAAAGAAATAGTCGTTGATCGTATCAACATAGGGATTAATTATAAATTGGGTTAGATGATGTTGAAAACCCCAATGACCTATCAAAGACCTCAAATGGTAATGGTCCTGGACCTATCTCATGTACATGGCTAAGATGCTCCTTCCCAAGGACTTGTCCAATTGGATCATCCTAGGAGACCGATAAAAACTATAAGGGATTTGAATACCATATTTTTTTATTTTTACCAATAAATAAAATATGTGTAAAATTTAAATAAATTAATATTAATAAATTGAAAACTAATAATAGGTTGTTATATTAAAAAATAAATTCATACTCTAATCTCTTTGGTAGGATTATTCACATTACTCTCATCAAATTTGATGTGAACGTAGAGCCAAAGTTCCTTCTGGGAGACTTGGTGCCATATATTACTTGTCTATATTAAAAAAATATAAATCAATAATTTAATATATATATATATAATAGATAATAATATCATATAAATATTTGAACTACTGAAAATATTACCATAATTGATCTCTTTTTTTGCACTTTGAATTGGCAGTGTGGGGAAAGATTTGTTTCTCTCAACTTGATACATTGTTTCTTAAAACAACCTAAAATAAATAACATATAATTTAATAATAATGTATTCAACTTTATATCCTTTTAATATACATTTATATATGTAAAATTAGATTAATATAATAACATATTTTTCAATACCATTTGATTCTCATGGAGATGGTTATCAAAAAACACTTTCCATTTCTCTCGAGGTACCCCTTTAGTTACCTTATTATATTGATATTAAGTGGTAAATGATGTATTATTTAATTCATTCCACAATCTCTATTTAAAATTTTTCCATTTCTTACCCAAATTTTTCAACATCCACTTCGATGTGATAAGATCAGTAATGTTAAAGTGGAATAACATCTATACAAATAGATTAATTTTTAAAATGTTAGAATTTAATTAAATAATGACTTTAAATTGAGTCATAATGTGTTAACATTACCTTTATATAGGAATCTAATACTTAATTTTTCCAATATTGAGTCATATTCCTTAAATTAGGATATGTAATTAGAAGGGTAACCAGAATAGCCACCAACTGGACTAGAATATATCCATATAATCCTAGAACATTATTTTTTAGGAATCTATAGCAATCAAATGAAAAAATTATATTAAATCCATTTAGATTATAGACATATTATATGTTAATATTTTTATTATTAGTAACATTGTTTATATATTTTATAAAAAAAATTATTATAAAAAAGTTGTAATAACATTATTCACATTAAAATGTATATATATATCCATAACCCTCCAATACCCTTATGAAGAAAAAAAGAGTGCCAACATGTTCCCTCATTGTAGAGTCTTTTCATGTTGAAACTATTGAATCAATAGGAAATGAGTTATATGTTAATGGGAGGGATTAGGAGGGTGTTTCATACGCTAATGGTAGGGAAACAGAGGATGTGGGGAATACGGATGGGGGAGATAGAGGGTGTCATGAATGCTATAGGGAGGAAACCTGAGGAATCATTAGGTAACCCTAATGACATTTGTATGGTTAGGGGAACATCAATTAAGAGTTGACTAGGATCAGTGAATAACTTATTCCTTATAATTATTATCATTTAAATAAGTAAAAATGATTTGCAAACATATATTTTGAAAGATTCATGAAGAAAAAGAAATCTAGAAATGATAAAAGATACACATTAATGAAAAATATAATGTGCATAGGTATTATAATGAATGAATTAACATACAAACAAATATAACATTTAATTTTTCAAAATTAAACAAATAATGCATAAAAATCAATTTAAATATGATAACATATCCATAGTTTTAGAAATTAATAGGATATAAAAAAGGTGGTTGATAAGTTAATGATGATTTCACATACAATAATTTTTTCCTTCAACCGTGTAGTTATCCTACTTTATTATTACTTCAAATACTTCATCAACCCTTGTAAGACTATTATTTTCAATATCATAATGGAAAAATATGTTAATATGATGTTTCTGATGGGATTCAATATCAGAGGTCAAATATTATAATTCTTCATCCATATCATACGATTCTCTTTATTTTACATAATGAATTACACTCCACCCTTTATCAAAGACATATTACACATAATATATCATTTTCACATCTGATGAGAATATATACAGATTATGTACTTCACGGTCACCGACATCCATCAATCAAGATAATTTAACATAATTAAATTGTAAGGAATCTATTTTAATACCCCTGCTAATATTGACAACTTGAATTTTAATAAAACAAC
This sequence comes from Viscum album, assembly GCA_963277665.1. Lineage (NCBI taxonomy): Eukaryota > Viridiplantae > Streptophyta > Magnoliopsida > Santalales > Viscaceae > Viscum > Viscum album. The sequence continues at coordinate 1,562,047,699 of OY728148.1, read as the reverse complement.
TAAAAATGATTTTTTTTTTTCTTTAATTTGATGATATCAGTCAACATTCCATAGTATCCTAATTCATAAACTATAAATATACCACTAGTATATGTTTTTAAACCCTCTTTCTGATCAACTATATGAAATTTGAATCCATTCACATTCTAAGCGTTCAAATTTCTAGCCTTTTTAGAGGACCTCGAGCCAAAAAATTAAAATCTTATAAAAATTCAGCCTGAGTATCAGTATTCATGATTTAAAAAAGTAATATAAAATATTGTATTTAAAAAATTTAATTCTCTGAAAATATAAAGTCGGAACATTGTATTTGATAACGTGAAAAACACATAACTCTAAGAATGTAAGGGAAAATAATATCCAAATAATTTAAAATATATTTACTATTTTAAAGAAATTCAATATATTTTATAGATTTCAACACACACAACACTGAGTGACTGTGTGTCACACACAACAACACATTTCTTCAATCGCTTGCGAAAGATCAAGTTTTGCCGAACAATAATATATTATTAAAATATTATTATTTAATATAATAAGATATAAACTAGACATTATTAATATTATTAACTAACTTATGAAAATATATGGTATAAAAAGATATTAAATGAATTAATTTGTTACTAATTAATTATAAATAAATATAAGAACTAATTGAATACAAAGGTAATGTTTTTATAGAAAACTATTTTTATACACACAAAGCTATTTTATCAAAAAAAATTAAATTAATTACAATTAGTGAGTGATATTAATGTAATATATATATATATATATATATATATTAAATCAAATATTTTTTATATTAATCCAATTGATTTGATATGCATGATATAAAAACAAACTCGATATTACACAGAAAAACCTATAATTTTATTAAGGCACTTTTACTACATTTTAATGGAAAACCTATTTTAAATACAATTTTTAGAACTTATATATATATTATATTTAAGAATAAAATTATAATTTGAAATCAGACATAAAAATTATGTTATGGTGAATTTTTGGTATTTTTAAGTAAAGTTTCATTTTTAATGAATAGTTAAAAATAATGAATTTTAATTCAAAACTGATTTTTCATATAATTTATTTATAAGGATAAATTATATTTTTTATTGGTTTTAAAGTTTAATTATATAAGTTTTTAATTAATTAATCCAATTTAGGTAATTATAATCAATTTCATAATGATATTAGATATAAAAAAATCTCAAACCTTTGAACATTTTTACTATAATACTCGCATTGTCATCCCGTGTTTAGGATTAATATTAAATTAATTTATGTAAATTATGTGATGGAAATTTGGTAAAATGGATCCCACATTTGGAATCATAATAATTTATAATGTATAATAAGGTCAAATTAGTTTTTGACCAAACACTTTAGTGAAGGTGATTAAAATTAATTACAATGATTAAGGTGAAATTAAGCTTAATAAGGGACTAAACCTAAACTTAAGAGCCTAAATGAGCTAGAAACTTCTCAAAACCCCATTTTATGGACATATTTAGAACCTATACTATCTTTTATATAATTTGTATCATTATTGGATCCACTTTCAAAGATAAAAATATTTTTGGAATTCCATTTTCGAAAATTTACAAGAGTGCCACATCTCCTCTACATTAAAAAGGAACTCAAGCCTCTCAATTATTCACACATCTCAAGCCACTTTTTATAAACCAAAATCTACCCAAATAGATCCTAAAAATCCCTCCCCTCAGCCTAAAATCCTCACCTTGTTCATAAATCCATCCATGGACTCCCTTTGGTGCAAACCAAAAGGAGTTTCCCAATTAAGAGGTAACACCCTTCCCCAAGCTCTTTAGTTTTATTTCTTTTTATACTATTTAAATTATTATTATTCTATGATTATATAAAAACATGATTATCCTAAATATAATTATATTTTCTTATGTTAAGGTTTATACAAATACTTACTTTCACTTCTATCACATTTTTTCCTTTTCAGGTATTTTTTCATCTATTCTTGGCCTATATTTTCCCATAGATTTCCACATGAATTTTGGAGGAAAATGGAATTTTTGGGGTGGTTAGAATAGGTTGCACAGTTTGGCCACACAGTTTACTAAATTGTGAATAGTTTTCGGGTTTTAAAAATAAATTTTGATCATTTTTCCTTCAAGAAATAAACATAATGTTCCTTTTTCTTCCCCCATTCGACCATTTCATCCATAGAAGGGTTATAAACTCTCTGAATCACTATTGTAACCCATTTTTATGGGGTTTTTAGTGGGTAAACTTTATGATACTTCAATTAATTTAATTCCTTATTTGTTCCTTCATTACTCTTAGTATTTATTCCCTCTTTATTATGGTTTTATATTTCTATTATCTAGGGTTTCATCCTGAGGGTTTAATATTGAGTTTATTGGTTCAATATTCTTTGTTAGGGTTCATTTTCACTCACTTTTGGTGCAGTTGTTGTGCGGATGAAGTTTCTCACAAAGATTTGGGATTTTTGATATTCAAGGTAGGTTTTTCCATGTGGAAAAATTATTTTATGAATTTATCTTGCTTGATTAACCTATTTAGCATGTTCCTCATCCATTGAGTGTGGTGTGAAAACTATTTTTCATAGAATTGATTAAGTGGTTAATTTTAAAGTAGAATTTTTGTATGAAAATGAGTGTTTTCTATGTGAAATCCATGTTTTATCATTTGATGTCATTTTATGATTCATGAAATTGGTTTGTTAAATGATTCTAGGGATTATTATTTTTTGGTATGGTATTGGTGTGCATTTGGCCTTAAAGGAGGGTTTTTGAATGGATTTTATATGTCAAGCCTTAATATACTTCTTGAAATTGTTTTATGAGTATTTTATATGGTTTATTGAAATACATGAAGGGTGAAAAACATGGTTAGGTGTTGTTTGGTGTGTGTATTATTATGAAATGGTATTTTTATATGAGAATGGTATTTTATAACATGTGGAACTTGTTTGAGCACAAAGAGGGAAGCTCGGGTATCTAGGTTGGTGGACTAGGACTAGTATGATAGTGATATGGTAGTGGACTCATCACTGTTTTACTTAGCAAGATTGATGAAGAAAACAATAACTAAGCTATGAGGATTTTTGGGGACCACTAGGACATTGGGGTCTCCCCTCCTACTAGCTCGTGTGTGAGAAGGTTATTGTTTACGGTTACTTTTACAACAAGATACAATGTACCTAGTACCCCATGGCTAGCTAGTGCCTAGGGGGGCTCCTACAACTAGTGATCATTGACTATATTGTACATACTGATAGAACACGGTGTGTTTGGTTTGTAAATTTAGTATCATGTGTCTTTTATTTAAAAAAATCATCCTTTAAAGTTACCCTCTTGAAAACTGTTTTCATTTAATATAGCATCTCTTGAAAATTGTCACTTTCATTTCCTATTTATGAAAACATTAAAGAACTTTGTCTTAAAAAATTTATCACATAGAATATTTTTGGGTGGAATATTATTGTTATTCATCCCACACCCTACTTACACCTTTCGGTGTAAGTAGACTTGGTAATGTTTGAGATAGGTAAGGGCAAGGTCTTTGGAGATGGAGGTTCAGGTTGATAACTTCCCTCCTTGGTGTGGTGTTGTGTAGATGGATTGAGGGTGATGTTCCCTTATTGTGTGGTAGTTTTTGAGTAGTAATTTCTAATACTTTTTAGTTGTCTCCCCCTTGGGTTTTTTTAAACTATGTATTTAAATTATGAATTTTTGTTATGTCTTGTTTAGTGAAAATGTTCAGATTCGGTTTATTTATTATTGTTTGTTATTTTATTTTTCTAAAATTGGGTAAATCATTCTCAAACCTTTACTTATTATACTAGGAAACTTGTGTCAGTCCATGTGGATAGGGAACGCCCTTCGGGGCTTGCCATGGACTGGGTCGGGTGTCGGTTTGGTTGGAAACCAGACTTGGTTCATGAAAAAATGGTATCATAGCATGGTTAAGCTCTTTGGGTCATATTATTTGGGATGAGTCTAGTTATATAGGATCTAAAAATATCAAGGCTCAGAGTTCTGGATGCGATTAGGATGCCTGCCCACACCTCACATGATAGACCTCAAGTCTCCATGGGATGTTGGGATTCTTGTTTGACTTCTCTTCCAGGTGGGTTGTGCGGGCTACATACATCACATTAACATTGGTTAGGGGTGAAATAGTTTTTTATTTCGTTATTTTGATGATTTTGATATATTTATGTTTGATTTTATTGCTGAATTTTTTTAGAATTTTTGTACTAATGATTTCTCTTGTTACTATTGCTTTTTTAGCAACATGTCTCCCCAGGAAGCTCCTAAGAACCCACGGGAGGAAGCCGAAGAGAGTCCTCCCTCACCGCTTGATCAAAGTTTGGTAGAATCTTTGGTTATATCTATCTAATCTCTAGGGTAGGTAGTGGGATGTACTCCATCTCTAGTTAGAGAAGATGAACCTGGTCCTAAGGAGGACAAAGCCCATGAGTTTCTTAAGAGAAAGCCTCTAACTTTTTGAGGTAGCACAAAGCCTTAGGAAGAAGAGGAGTGGCTTAAGAAGATAAAATTCTTATTATTGTTCCTTGAGAGACCTGAGGAGGTTAGGGTAAAATTTTCCTTATTTCTGCTATAAGGTCCCAGCTGTAGGTGGTGGGAATCAGTGCCTAAAGTTGGGAAGCATGAGCAGATGAGGTGGAAGGACATCAAGGCTATCTTCAATGATCATTACTACCCTGAAGTCTTGGATTATTCTAGATCCTAGGAGTTTATGAATCTCATATAGGGGCTCCAGTTAGTGATAGAGTTTCTAAACTATTTTTTTGATCTAGTCTGATATTCCCCTGAGATAGTCTCTAATGAATAGATGAAGTCTCAAGGTTTTGAAAAGGGATTACAGCTAGAGATCTATTCTCAGGAATTCTTGTTTAATTTAAATACCAATGTATAGGTGGTTTATCGGGCTTGTATAGTATAGATTTACCACAAGGGGAGGTATGGTTTCTTTGGGAAAACATCAGTGATGGGCATTGGTAGTTTATCGAAGAAGAAATGGAAGCAAGAGGATCAGGAGAAGAAGGAAGATGTTAGTTCGGGCCATCCTCCCAGGAAATTTTCATTTGTAGCTTTTGATGCAAGATCCATTGTGTTCCACTAGTTCGGGTGGCCAGGACACACCCAGCCTGCATGTAAATCTTCTCTAAGGTCATGTTATCAGTGTACATCTATGGGGAACTTGTAGCGTTTTTTCAAGGTGATGTGTCCCATTCATAGCAGGCAAGGATCTGTGGCTTCTAGGGGAGTGTAAGTTCATTAAGAGACATCTAGGATGGTGGGATATCAGTTCTGTGGTCATGGTGGAATGAAAAAATCATTTTTTGGTCATAGCTAATTTAGGTTAGAGCCACAGGAAATCAGCCATTCTCAGGAAGAGACTAGGAATCTTCATGTTTTGGATCAGTCACCAGCAGGATCGAATGCGGGACCTTCGATAGATAGAGGTACCATTTTGATTACATCTTCTATAACTTCTATTATCTTTAACACTAGTGATTTTTTTTCTTTTATCTCTACATTTCTTGTGAATATTCTAAATTTTCCAACTGATTTTTTTTCTTTCATAATGTATTTGGTGACGTTGTTGGGTAAGAAGAAGGTGCAAGGTCTCAGGTACCCGTCATGTGCGCTTTTCGTATCAGGGGTTGATATGGAATAGGACCTCATGGTCTTGGATATGAACCTTTTTAATGTAATCCTCAACATGTATTATCTAGTTCACTTTCAATCTCATATCGATTGTTATAGGCAGTGAGTGAGTTTTATAGAACCTAATGGGAGTCCATGTGTTTTTCTTGTGGAATGGGATCCTCGATCAGGTTGTGCGGGACCTCCACTCCAAGAATGAAAACCCATATCTTCTAGTTATCATCACTCATTCTAGAGGACGATGGTCTTTCTCTTGATGGTGGATTACCTCATGTAGTGGGTGAGTTCCAGAAGGTATTTTCAGATGTTTTTTAGGCTTTCCATGGTGTGGTATGTGGAATTAATGACTTATTTGGCATTGGGAACACAACTGATATCTCTTCTCACATATAGTATGTCCCCCACTAAGTTGAAGGAATTAAATATATAGCAAGAAGATTTGGAATATAAATAATTCATTCACTCAAGTGTCTCTCATTGGTCAACTCCTACTCTTTTTTAGAAGAAGGCCGACGGGTCCCTCTAGTTGTGAATTGACTATAGGAAACTGAATAAGGTAACCATAAAAAACAAATATCATTTCCCCAGAATTGATGACTAGTTTGATCATCTTAAGGGGGGAAAGTGGTTTTCTAAATTAGGTTTGGGTTCTGGTTACCACCAACTCAGGGTGAGAGAGGCAAATATCCCAAAGACTACTTTATGAAGAAGGTATGACCACTTTTAGTATTTGGTCATGCATTTCAGAATGACCAATGCTCTAGTAGTCTTTATGTAACTCTTGAATATGGTGTTCCACCAATATCTTTAATCTTTCATTGAGGTATTCATGGATGACATCCTAGTTTACTTGAAATCTGAGGAGTAGCATCAGCATCATCTATGGATCATGTTGTTCACTCTGCAGGATCGTCACCTTTATAAAAATTTGTCCAAATGATATTTTTTGGATCAGGGAAGTGAATTTTTTGGGTCATGTCTTCTCAGAATAGGGTTTTTTATGGACCCCAATAAGATCGGTGTAGTTCTTTCATGGGAGAAGCTGAGGAATGTGTTCAAGATCGGGAGTTTCCATCATCTGGAAGGTTAATAAAGGTGGTTTTTTTGGGATTTCTCTCAGATTTATTTGCCCATGACCATGCTCACCAGAAATGGGGTGATGTTTTAATTGGGACCATACTTTTAGTAATCCTTTTAGGAGTTTAATCAGTGGTTGACTACCACCCCAATTTTCATCTTTCCAGAATCTCGAAAGGGCTATGTGGTGTATTGTGATGCTTCAGGTATGGGTCCTGGGTGCGTGCTTATGCCGGATGATCACATGGTGGTGTATGGATCTCACCAACTCCGACCACATGAAAATAATTACCTGATCTATGATGTGGAGTTATCATCGGTTATTCATGATTTGAATACTTGGCATCACTACCTATTTGGAGATAATATTTTGGTCTTCTCTGATCATAATAACTTAGGCTACATATTCTAATAGAAAGATCTTAATCTAATGTAGAACTGTTGGATTGAGTATTTTCAAGGTTTGGACTTTGATATATTAAATTCCCTGGGAAAGGGTAATGTGGTGGTTGACACCTTGAGAAGAAAAGTACTAGTGCGGGATTTGAGGAAGTCCAGTGATGAGTGGACTCTAATGGGACTCTTTGCCTAGATGCATGTGGATACCAAGGAGCATAGTAGAGGTGTGTTTCTGGTGAGTGTTCAGTTGACTCTTTCTCTTTTAGAGTTTATTCAATAGGATCAGGAAATTAATGAGTTGTATCAATGTTCTATGCAGTGTTTTCATTGTGGGGAGATGTCTTCAGATTGGTCTTCATCTCCCGATGTTATCTTGTGCTTCAAGGGAAGTTCAGTAGTACTGTTGTCTCTGAGGAAGATGGTGATATAGGATAGCCACAAATCCCAGTGGGTCATTCATCTTGGAGCTACCAAAATGTATTATGATGTGATTTGGAAGTTCTGGTGGCCAGGTATTAGACAATACATATATGACTTCATGTCGAGATGTTATACATGTAAGTAGGTAAAAGCATAGCATCAAAGGCCCTCTTGTTCACTTCAGCTATTATCTATTCCTACCTATAAGTGGGATGAGGTCTCCATGGATTTTATTTTTGAATTACCTCATATTCCTTGGGCTAAAAGTTCTATTTGGTAGTGATTGACCATCTAACCAAATCATCACACTTCATTCTGATCAGAGATATATCTAAAGTGGATGAGTTGGGCCGATTGTATATTAAAAAGGTGGTAAGGATTCATGGTGTCCTGTCAGCAGTTGTCTCATATAGATAATCCCCTTTAAAATCTTGGTTTTGAGAAGTTCTTATGAATATTTTTGGGTCATAGATTAAGATTATAATGGCATACCATCCTCAAACAGATGGTCAAACGAAGTAGGAAAGTTAGATTCTGGAGGACATGGTTCGTGCATGTGTTTTGGATTTTGAAGAATCATGGGATAACCATTTGGGATTGGTCGAGTTCTCATATAATAATATTTATCAATACTATATTATAATGGTTCATTTTGAGGTGATCTATGGTTGGCCTGGTCGGTCCCCTTTATGTTGGGCTAAAGTAGGTGAGTCCTCACTTTTGGGGCTGAGCCTTGGGAAAGAGACGTTTGAGAAGGTCAAGTTAATCAGACAGCGGTTATTGATAGCTCAGACTCACCACAAATATTATGTTGACCAGAGGAATTGGTATCTTGAGTTCTTTGTGGGTGATCGGGTATTCTTGAAGTTGGCCCCTCATTTGGGATATCATCATTTAGAAAAGCATGGAAAGCTGACTCCAAGGTATGTCAGCCTTTTTGAGATCACTAAGTTGATTGGTAAGGTTGTATACAGGATATCTCATCCTTCTCAGTTGACATCAATTCATGGCATATTATATGTCTCTCAATTGAATAAGTAAAATCCATATCCATCCTATGTGTTGAATTGGGAAGAGATGGAGATAGATCCCAATTTATCAGTGTTTGAGCGACCAGTGTGAATAGTGGCTTCCCAATATAAGGTGATTCAATAAAAGTATATTCCATTGGTTTAGGTCCTTTTGAATTATGGGAATTTTGTGCAAGAGACTTGGGAGTGGAAGTCATGGGTTGAGAAAGAGTACCCTTTCTTTTTTTCCGATCAAGCTTTAGGTTGACTTTCTACGGAGAAAAGTTTTCATGATGTGGACAAATGTCACATTTGTGTCCTTATTTTTAGTTATTTTCTATTATATTTTTTCCTTTCTTTTCCCCAATGTTCCCCATTGAATTTTGGAGAAAAATGGAATTTTTTGGGTGGTAAGAACAGGCCGCATGGTTTGGCCTCATTGTTTACTAAACCATGTGGACAAACCATGCATAGTGTCCAGGTGTTAAGAAATGAATTTTGACCATTTTTCCTTCTGTAATTAAACCTAATTCACCCCTTTATTCACCCATTTGACCCTTTCAACCATATAAGTCTTCTAAGACCCCTAAATCTCTCTTGGAACCCATTTTTGAAGGGGGTTTTGGTAGGGGAATTTCAATATTCTTCAAGTAAGTGAATTACTTCCTTGTTCCTTACTTATACTTAGGGTTTCTTCCCTCCTTATTGAGGTTCTAAATTTCAAGTAGCTATGGTTTCGTCTCTAGGGTTTAATTTTTAGTTTCTTGGTTCAATCTTCTTGGTAAGGGTTTGTTTTCACACACTTGTAGTGTGGTTGTGGTGCGGTTGAAGTTTCACACAATGATTTGGGTTTTTTGATATTCAAGGTTGGTGGATTCATGTGTAAAAATTATTTGATGATTTTATCTTTCTTGATTAACCAATTTAGTATTTTCCTCTCCCATTTTTTGTGGTGCAAAAACTATTTTCTTTAGAATTGATTAAGTGGTTTATTTTAAAGTAGCATTTTTATATGAAAACTAGTGTTTTCCATGTGGAATCCATGTTTTATCATTTGAGTTCATTTTATTATTAATGTAATTGGATTATTAAATGATTCTAGGGCTTCCATTTTTTTTCTGATATGGTGTTTTTGTGAATTTGGCCTTAAAAGAGGGTTTTTTAATAGATTTATGTGCAAATCCTTGTTATACTTTTTGAAATGTTTTTATGAAAATTTTTGATGGTTTATTGAAATACATGTAGGGTGAGAAACATGATTGGGTTATTTTTGGTGTGTGTACGATTTATAAATTGAATTTTTTATGTGAAAATTATATTTTATAACATGTGTAACTAGTTTGATCACAAAGAGGGAAGCTCGGGTATCTAGGTGGGTGCACTATGATTAGTATTATAATGATCTGGTAGTGGCCCTATCTCTGTTTCACTCAGAAAGATTGATGAAGATGACACTAAATTAACTATGATGATATTTGGGGACCACTAGGCCATTGGGTTCTCCCCTACTAGTGGTGTTTTCATGATAATGTTATTGGTTATGGTTACTTTTACACTGAGATATGATGTATCTAAGTCCCCACAGCTAGCTAGTGTCTAGGGGTGTTCCTATGACTACTACTCATTGACTATATTGTACTTACTATCGGCATATGATGTGTTTTCTTGGTAAATTCTGTAGAATGTGTGTTTTCTTTAAAAGTTTTCATTTTTTAATGTTACTCTCTTGAAAACTGTTTTCCTTTAAAGTTGTGTCACTTAGACATTGTCACTTGCATTTCCTGTTTATGAAAACTAGCAAGCTCATTGTCTTAAAATGATTATCACAAGGAATATTTTTGGGAGGAATTACTATTTGTCTTAGGCTCACACCCTACTTACACATTTCTGTTTATGTAGAGTTGGTAATGTTTGAAACAGGTAAGGTAATTTTCTTTAGAGATGGGAGTTTGGGTTGTTATCTTCCTTCCTTGGTGTGGTGTTGTGGAGATGGCTTGAGGGCGATGACCCATTGTCTTGTGGTGTTTTTGAGTAGGAATTATTGTTAATTTTTAGTTTTGGTCCCCTAGGATTTTGTATAAAAATATTTAATTAAATTCTTATTTTTTTTAATACTTGTTTGGGTCAGATTTTCAGATTTTTTTTATTTATTATTGTTGGTTGTTTTATGTTTCTAAACTCAGATAAATAATTCCCAAACATTTACTTATGATACTTAGGAACTTGTTCCAACTTATGGGGATAGGGAATGAACTTAAGGAATTTCCATGGAACAGTTCAGGTGTCATTTTGGTTGGCATCCTACCTTGGTTCATGATACATCCATCTAATGGGTAATGAACATGCATTTTATGTGTACGGTGAACTACCGCCTCACGAAAGGAAGCTGTTCATTTTTCCTTTACCGCATCTCATAGTTTAGAATTATGATGTAAACTCTATTTATAGGTTCTATTTATGATATTTATAATGTATTTATACTTATGTAATAATTTTATGACATATACCTTTTTTCATTTCATTTTTTGTAAATATGATAACATCGGTTATGGAAGTGTGGACTACCACCTCCTCAAAGTGATGTGATTCATTCACACTATACATGGAACGTATAAAGAATGGATTTATTAAAACTATGAGAAAAATATGAAAAAAAAATATTATAATTTAATTATAATATAAATATGTTTCATTTAATTTTCATTCTTTTAATACAACAAAGAAATGGAAGTAGCATTTATGCGTACATACGGCCTACCGTCTCTATAAATTGTGCATTTCATTTCTTATCTCAAAACTTTATGGATTATTCTAAATAAATATATTCTGAATATATATTATAATTAAATAATTTTTTACATTCTTGAGATGATTAAATAATGATATAATTTATATGAAAAATAAGTAACAAGTTATAACATACTCCACAACTAGGCAATTAACATCCAAAATAGTGAAAATATTGAAAGTTTACTAATTAAAGGGTAATAATATATTTTAAAAAGATGATATATTATATTATAAATTTTATTATGATTATATTATTAGATAGTTTCATATTTAAAACCATTATATGGGATATTAATGGATTTTCACCTAAAAGGAAATGCAAGGTAAGGTATTTCATCTCAATTTACATTCCATTGAAAATTATTTGTTATTATGAACCGGGTTTTTTTATATGGTGTATATACTTCCCTTTGACATGTTATGTCATGAATATATTTATTCTCATGATATTATATGTTTCATTTTATTTTATTCCTTTATGGATATTATGATTCAAATGTCTCATATTGGTATGGGACACTTCGGAATGTTTAAATATTATTCTCCTTGAGAATGTTTTGAATGATTATTTGTGCAATCTCACTTCCTTTTTTGATTGTTAACTTTATATTGAAAAATAACTTTATTTTTTTCACATAATTTCTTATATATGGTTTACATACTACCACTTTTTAATATCATATAATTATTCATTCATTATTCATGATATTGTTAATTTCATATTGAATTATTTCATCTAAGGGGATTTGAGTAAAAAGTAACCAAGTGGAAAATAATCTCATAACCCAATTTATTTTCATTAGGTTATACTACTACCTCATTATAGTTAATATTATATGATTATATGTAAAATAAATTTGACTATCTATTGATGTATTTTCACTTCTTTATGTGGATTTATAATCAATACACATAATCTACTCATTGATTGATTCTCACTTCAAAATTATCATCTTTTGAAGGGTTTAATTTACAATCTCATTTTTTCAGGATTGTTTAAACTTGATTTTACATCAGAGAAAATTAGTTTTTTAATTTTCTAATCAACCCTTTCAATTTATTCTCCTCTGATTATTCGTGACCTTTATCAAATAATAGTGTAATTTTTTCACTCTTTGGTACTTAAATTGTTTTATAAATTTTTTTAATAAAACCTAAATTTATTCTATATTTAGTTGTAGAAACTGTTTTCTTCTAAAATACTTTTTTTCTAGAAAGGTTTTCAAAAAAATTAAGGTTTACAAAATTATTTGTAAAAGACATTTTTACCCTTTTGTCTTTTACTATTGTTTTCAAAGGAATCATCTTTTCGTTTTCCAAAAAGGTATTTTTCTAACCTTTCACCATGAAAAAGGAATATACTTTTTACCCAACATGTTATATACATATTTACCCATCATCATTTAATTGAATATTCCTTTTCATGTTTAAAATTTAAATTTTTAAATAAAATTTTTTCAAATTTTATTTTCAAAGAAATGGTTTTACAAAAGGTTTTTCAAAACAAAAGAATATTTTCCTCCAGAATGTTTTTAAAAGATTTTTTTATAGTATTTCTATTCATCAATGATAATGACCCTTTACTTTTACCCCACTTGGGATATGTCATATTAGTATGATCTTTATTCCTACTTTGAATGATTTATGATTCATTAGCCAAGGATAGTATTGAAATTCACTTCTTTAATGATTTTTAGTCCCCTTCAAATATAACAATGATCCTTTTTCATTGAATATACCCTAAATATACATATCATTTTTCATGGATTTTATTATTACTGGAAATGTATACCATTTTTCATATGGTTTTTACTTTAAATTTTATTTAATTATTTTTGGAAATATTGATACATCTATATTCTTTATTTAATATAGAGATTTGATAAGGCGTATTATTTATTTTGATTATTAGATATGAGGATTGATTTGAACTAGAAATTAAATTTAGGGCCTATACTTTATATATCCCCTTGATTCATCGATAGGTTCTCATGAGAAAAATTATTTTCACAAATTAATAAGTTTTTATCTATAGTTTTAAAACATCTAGTGAAAGTTCTTGATGGTATAGGTGTTCATGTACCTGAGACATGAAGTCTAATAATTAAGTAATTCCTTAGTTTAAATTCATTTATTATTTAACCATGAGATTTTTCATCAACATATATATCAATGTATTTAATTCTCAATTCAATAATTAAATGGCATGGGTTTTCAGTTTATTACCTTTACATATTTATTTTTTCTTATCCATTTATTTGAATAACATTTTTTTAGTTATCTACCTTTCCATATTGTTTACATGCACCTTTATTAGTTTATTGATTACATGGGATGTGTCTCCAATTAATACATTACCATATTGACTATTCACATTGATTTTTTATTTCTTTTATTTTACTTTACCCTTACTTAGCATTTGAGATCACCCTTATTTTTTTTCTTTTTCCCAAGATTCCAAGAAGTTTATTACGAAAGATATGTAAGGATATACGATATGGAATAATGTTATTATCCTCAAAATAAAAAAATTATGTTGTAATTAGTGTAATAATTTGTAATATAATACTCATGTATATATCTAGTTTACTAAGACTACTAAACACTTCGATCCCCCGGGTTTTATTCCTTGTAATCGTGTCAATGTAATAGTAGTAGACACTGGCTTTGGTTTTCTCTGATCGGGTCACTAAATTTGGTATCAGATAAAGTTTAGTTGGAAACATGGGAACCAGATTTAGTAAAACATATATTAGAAACATAACCCTAATGTATAATTTGAGGATAAGTATAGAAGAACATCCGAAAATTTTTTTAAGGTTGATATTATTGGGATTCCTAGGAATACATACCTATCTAGAAACTACAAGTGGACGTGGTTCTAGCACAGATGTACATAGGAGTAACAACTCTGATAAGGTGTGTATATCATAACTTAGCATAACCTAGTACATGACAACGGGCCTTACAGTGCACCTGTTTTGAAAATTCTAGGTGATACTCGTAGGATAATTCAAATTTTATTTAAAACCCATTATAAAATATTTTAACAATGAATGTACAAGGTTAAACCTGAGGTGTATTAGATTGAAAATAATGTGTCAATAATTAGACATCCTAAAAATTATTATATGTTTTCTCTAAAATTATAATTTTTTCTTACAATGTGGTTTTTGGTTTTAGGAAATTCCCTCCTATATATGATAAACCCTAGACCAACGAAGGATCCGTGTGGATATAAAATGGATGAAGTATTTATGTATTAAGGTTGTATTAAAAACCTTAGTAAAAATTTTATTTAGTGATTCGCCTTATTTTAAGTATGCCCATCATATTTATTTTCGAAATTATATCAATGTGATTTTAGTAAAGGATGACTTGTATGTTGGGTGATAACCCATAATGTCTAGAAAGGACGCGGGACTTGAACCCCTGACCGAAGTACGATAAGGGTTTCGTACCTACCACTAGCCTACGTGATATCCTGGTTAATGCATAATTTTTTGTATTTATACAATTTGAAAAATAAATAGGATGAACCAGTAGTGTTACTTTTTAGGTTTAGAGATTAAATTATTAACTGTATTGGATTTGGAGAATAGTTGGATACAAATGGAAATACTTTATGGGCTTTGCGATCTATTAAGAGTTTATTTTATCACTCCAATTTTTTGATATTCATTTAATGGAATAAAGGGATGAATTAGAATTTTATCAAATAACACCCAAAATATGGAATTGTTACTTTGAAATTGAAAATTATCAATCAAATGTATTTACCTATGTTCTTGGTTAATAATATAATTCCTCAACATTAATAAAAGAGTCTTACAAAAATTATCTTAATACCTTAATTTTTATTGAACTAATGGTCTTATAAATCATCATAGATTTATATATTTGAGGCCCTAAATTTCCATTTATCATTCACTTATTTTTTATTGATGACCTCAATCACTCCCTATATATATTTATGTTTTTCCTCTAGGTATGTATCTCTACTTTCTACTAATTTTCTCTTACTTAGAGACCTAGTAATATGTTATTCCATTTGACCATTTTATTTCCTATTCTCTATTTTATAGAGGATTTATTACAAAACTTTATCATGAAGTGGGATTTCAAAAATATTAAATATAAATCAATGAATCACCGAGATAGAGTTTAAATTTCAAGGATACAATTTAATTAAGGTAGATAGAATGTAACGCCCTGAAAATCTAAAGTATGAACATTATATTCGATATCATGTATGACACAAAACACAAAGTATGTAAGGGAATATAATATCCCAAAAATTTATAATATATTTACTATTTTAAATAAATTCAAAATATTTTATAGCTTTAAATTCATTCAATGCAGAGTTAGCATACATCACACGTAACAATGAGTTTCTTCAATGGCTTGTGCAAGACCAACTTTTACTGAACAATAATATATTATTAAAATATTATTATTTAATATAATAGGATATAAACTAGACATTATGAATTGTATTAACTAAAATATGAAAATATATTGTTTACAAAAATATCAAATTAATTAATTGGTTACTAATTAACTAGAAATAAATATAAGAACTAATTGAAAATAAAGGGAATGTTTTTATAGAAAACTATTTTTATGATCACAAATATTTTTTAATAATAATAAATTAAATTAAGTAAAACTAGTGATTAATATTAATTTAAAATATATTATATATTCAATCAAATATTTTCTATATTCATCCAATTTACTTGACAGGCATGAGATAAGATCAAATCTAATATTACACATAAAAACCAATATTTTTATTAAGCCACTTTCAACGACTTTTAATAGAGAACCTATTTTAAATAACTTTTTTTGAAATTTTATAAACTTATATGTCAAAATAAACATAATATTTGAAATTTGAACATAAAAAATAGTTTATGGTTATTTTTTTGTATTTTTATATGAACTTTTATTTTTTAATGAATAGTGAAAATAGTGAATTTTAATTCAAAACTATTTTTTATCTAATTTATTTATAAGGTTATTGGATTTAAAGTTTAATTAGATAAATTTAATATAAATTAATCCAATTTATGTCATTAGAATCAATTTTACAATGAAATTGGTTATAAAAACATCTCAATCTTTTGAATGTTTTTACTTTAAAAACTCGCAATGTCGTTCCTTCTATAGGATTAATTTTAAATTAATTTCTTCCACTTATATGTTATGAATTTATTAAAATAGATTAAATATTTGGAATAATAATAATTTCTAATTTCTAATATTTTCAAATAAGTTTTTTTACAAAAAATATTAGTGAAATTTATTAAATATAATTACATAAATCACTTTAGACATGAAGGTACTATAGAATAAAGGAGGGAGGGATAACATACATGGAATTATATTTATTTAATATTGAATAATTGAAAAATATTGTAATAAATTAAATTAAATCCAACTAATACATAAAATGGTCTTGGTAAATCTCATGATCGGTCATAAACATGTAACGAAAATGAAAAATTACACTGGATAAAATTCACATCAATTAATTCTTTATTATTAATATAAACATGCTTGTATTAATTAATTAATTAATTCTCTTTATCTTAATGTCATCCAGAAGTATCTCAATGTTACCCATCATAAATGTATTTGTAGAAAATAAATGGCATGACCAATAATTAAAAATATCTACATTAAATTAATTCAGTATTTATTAATACATTAAAACCTTTATGACATAGTTAAACACATTTGGTGTCAACAATGTAATTAGATTTTAATGTTCTAATTAAAAATTTTAATGTAATTTAATTATATATTTTATTATATGACTACAAGGTGTGTACTTATAAGAAACATTACATGTTCCTTGATTTTTACATACCTAGGATAAACAAATATTGTATCAGCATGTACCTCGAGCATATTACATTACATATACTAACCAACTTCACATTGTGTGTTCCACTTGTCAAGTTTTTTTGTAACCCTCCAATGGACTTAATGTGTTCTCTAGAAGGAATATCATGGCGTGTAATCTAGCTATACATCATGTGTAACTCTTTTTCGTGTGTCCATATAATGCACTAATTGAATCAACATGTACTTTGGATGTATTAATTAATGGGTTACGCAACTTGTATGATATCTACATGACTAGTTTCTCATTAATTATACTCGATGATAGTCTCCCAATGTTAAAAATTTATATTTTACCACATGGTAAGCATAAATTTCACAATTAAACCTTGTGATCTACAGTATGTACACATCAGTTGCATGCCAGGTAATCTAATAGGCCATGTTCAAGGTTGGATTGGTCTATATGTGTTGTGAAATAAATTCACCGTGTGTAATAGATTCTCAGTGTGTCATGTATCCTATGACATTCCAGGTGCAGTGAATATGGGTACAAAGTGTGTACTCTGGATACACATCATGCAACCCAATAAACTATCCAAAAACTATGCCACCTCCTGATGGTGTCTCTGTTCATTCTTCATATGTTCTTGGGCCTTAATAAAATATGAATCTTTAATGAAAAATTAAAATTTACAAAGCATCTTAATTAACCATAAAATTTAAAGACCGAATAGTCTATAAAAGTAATATCTAACTACAATTTTTCATATAGATTAACAATCAAATAAATAATTATAAATTAAAACACAACCCCTTTGATACTACTTTAATGTTTCAAAAACAGCAAAATTTCATTTTTAGGGTAATAACCAAAAAAAATTTCCAAATTCAATTAATCATTTGAAAATTGTGCAATACGCAAACATCATGACCAATAATATTTTCCCATTGAATATTGCCTTGTAAATCCCAGAAACCAGAGAAGATATTTTTCAAATTAAATTTATAATTAATTTAAATTAGATATGAATAAAAAAACTCATCTTAAGATAATTCACTGATGATTTTTTTGATCATTTAAAACCCATTTTTAGATTACTGGCATTGCATAGGGAGGTCCCAAAGTAGATCCCCTTTAGTAGTGATCCACATGTGGTCCTTTGATCTCAAAATGAAATTGATTGATTATCAAGTTCTAGCATGAAATATTTATCATCTTATGTTTTTCATCTTGATTTCTTCAAGATCCTTCAGGTTTAAAGGAGTTCTTCTCATTCTTGAGAATATGAGAGAATGATAAATCAATAGTGAAGTCTGTTGTGCACAACGATTCTCAATTCCCAATTAACCCAACAAAATAGACATAGAAATCTATTTATAAAGTTAGGGTTTAAGTTATAATATTATTTAATTACATAAATCCCCTTAAATAATATAATAAACTCCATTTTACCCCATAACATGTAATAATATTATTATTACTATTTTATTACTTGGGCTAACTGAAATGATGATAAATATCATTTTATTGGCTTTCAAATTAATATTCATCATTTGACCTGATCTTTGTACTCTTTTACTCATCATAATTTATCAAATATTAGAATAAATGTTTAGTTAAATAAATATTTTTTTTTCATCAAAAATATATTTTATTCAACGTATTACAAATAAATATTAATTAAATATTTAATAAATAAAATAAATATTTTGTTCACAGCCTCCTAAATAAATATTAATTAAATATTTGAAATCAATAAAACTTGAATAAAATTATTCCTTAGTCTTGAGAATAATATTTATTCCAATAATTAAATTCAAATATAATTTAATCAAGATCAATGAAAATTCATAGTTTGAGACCCTCTAGGAGATTTTCTCATTTTTATTAGGTGGTCTTACCTAAAGTATAATATTACTATCTAGCAACAGGTCAAGGTACCCGAGAGAAAAAATTTAACATCATAATGTTGACAACCTCACATAAATGATTACTATGTAATATAATCCATTTGACATAATATTTCATTATGAAATTCACATTCATGTGTTATCAACCTATATGCTTGATACATTATTCTTTGACACATCACTCATGATAGACCCAACATATCCGACTTCACTATGAACTATATCATCAAGGTTTACAGAATACATCTAAATGAATGAGTCATAACATGCTTTAATAATAATCTTAAAGTCTAAGGACCATTACACATTATCACATATATGAATATTGGAAAACATATAAACATGTGTAATTCATACAAGTGGGTTTGTTTTTATAATCTATCGTCTTTTAGATTACTAAGTGGGAACTTCATGAGAATAAGTCTCATCTACCTATGAGTACTTACACCTGATAGTCAACATTCTATGTATCCCATCATAGCATGTTATCCAACCATAGAACTATATTTAAGAATATCATCTTAGAATTTCAACATTATCATCATAGTGGGCAAGTGATATAACCTTATCAATGTGACAGATACACTAGTGCATTACTACATTAAAGTCATTTAGAATAATAAAAAATATATAATAAGATTTTTTGTTAGTAAAAAAATCTTTGAATAAAAATGTAATTCAAAGTACAAAAATTTTTATACCCTTGGTGATATTCATAAATCCATTAAATGGTATGAATATGTTTCAGTGACACTTCGGTGTAAGGTATGTGATATACAGAAGTTATTTGTTTCTATTTATACATGTTTTCATGTTTTTTATGCACATAAATAGTAGGATTGGGATTTCTTTACTTTTATTACTTATATTTAGTGAAAATATTCCTATAATAATTATGGAAGTTTATCTATGGATATATTATTATATTCATGGTATTTTTTAGGGTTATACATTGAATTTGTACATTATGTACACCCCGTGCTAGAATCCAACTAGGGTATATTAGTGGAAAGCCTAGGGTTCACTCTTATATTCATTATAGGCCTAAGAGGGGTTCCTTTTGGGGGTATTTTATAAAAAATATTAGATAAATTATAAAGAACATAGTTGAATCATTTTTATGGTTTTCATATTCTTGTATTGATGAACCATTCTTTTTGGTGAGTTAGATTAAGAAATTTTGAATAAGTTTCTTTAAATTTGCATATTAAATAATTTTATATATGTATTTAATTTTAATGTCATGGAATGAATCAATAAAATTAATGACATTAAAATCTTATTTGTGCATTTTTGGTGAACCAATGCTTTGATTTTGATAATGTCTCACATGTTGTTACAAAATGATCTTAATTCCTGGATCATTTGATTTTCTTATAATTTATCAAGGTAATTCATTTAAAAAATGGGTAGAAAAATATTATTTTTGTATCTCACAATAATATAGAAAAAAAATTATATATCAATAAGAAAAAACAAAATGAATTTTAAATTAATTTATGCTTTAAATTTATAAACCCATGAGACCTTGTTCCTATAAAAGTCATAACCTGATATATAGTATTGAAAAAACTATTTGTTTAGCTTACTTGGTTGTATGATAATATGGATATGTATAGGGTGGAATTAAATTAAATTATAAATGATTTTTATATTTAAATAATAAATGTTTTTAAGAATTAAAATTTGAGAAAATGAACCTAAGTATATGTTTCTTTCTTACATTAGGAATTGGCATGTTATGAAGGGTGGATGTAAAAATTTTAATTATTATTAAATCAATCTATTTTTCATTTAATTGATTTGATTTTTTACGATTATAATTATTCCATTTATAGTTCCTTTGAAATTAACTTTTATCCTTTTCTTGAGGATAATAAAATGACTATGTGTGGGTAATTTGGATACATGTTTTCCATGCACAATGTTTATAGTGATTAAAATTCATAAATTTGTTGATTTTTTTAATCGTTATATGTTTTAGTCATGAATGGTCTTATATATGTGAGAAGAAACCGTACATATAATGTTCTATTGATATATGTATGATCTAAGTAATTTGGGGTCAAATTTTAGGTATTTATAAAATTTTTGAATGATGTGTGACTAGTTATTTTTCTCAGAGATGTTGCATTGAGTTCCAAGTGAAGGAACCCAGTGTGCAATGGAAGCATGAAAAACATGAGATTTAAAATTTTTGGTTCAAATTATGTTAAAAAAAATAAATCCAAAAAACCCATTTATTTTATTTATTAAATGATTTCATCTAATTAAATTTAATCAAGAAAACTAAAATCAAACCAAAGTGTAAATAGAACTTTATTTTTTTGAAATCACGGGTTTGATTCGCTCATCTTCGGCATGTTGTTGATCAAAGGAACTAATATAGGAATCCTCTAGTTCATAAAAACAATAACCAAATCTCTTGGATAATCTATCTATGATTACTTTGTTATAGTGTGGGAAATCAAAGTGTTTTACAATATCCCATCGATTGCATGAAGAACACGGACTCAGTCTAAAAAACAAGATCGATCTGACCTTTTGTATTCATTCAAAACCTATTTATAAAATCTTGAAAGGAGAGTATATGAGATATTATCTCACTAAATTCATCAAAAAGGTGAATATTTCTATTAAAGGGTCGAAAATGTGCTTTTATACCTAGGTTATACTTTCCAAAATTGCACTTTGGTCTCTGGAAAGTAATAACATTCATTTTAGACCTTTTCACACAATGGTGACTTAAAAAACATGTCATAAATGTCAAAAATATTTTATTACTCACTTTTAACACTTTAAAATGTTAATTAATAAAATATAAAACATTAAATTATATTGTAAGATCCCTATATAATTTAATGAACCATGAACGTGTTATGTTCATTCAAAAAATTACTTTTTTCTCATACTCACTTTTATGATCAAATAACTTGTGAATATCTTGAGAAATAAATTCAATAATCATTATTATAAACTTGAATAATATAATTTATAAAAATTTCTTATGATCGATCACACTCTAATGTTCATCGGCCTCCAAATATGGGGCCCACTTATTTATAAACTTGTATTCATTTGAATAGGTGGAAACTATGGATACACTTAGTGTGTGGCCCCTAGGTCCATATCTCAATAGAAGTGAATCAAAATCATAGACTAAGAGTGGATTATAGAAACCCATCATGTCCCATGAGGAGATAAGGAATTTCATATCAATGATTACCTCCTACGAACACACATTCTACAATATAATCTCTTTGTCTCACAATATCTCATAGAGAAGGATTCACACTTATTTCATCATATTTTTATGTTTTATATATTTTTTAACCTTATTATATGGACTTACATTAATGTAACATGGACATAGATTTAATGAAGTTACTATCATCCCGGTCAGCCTGGGCCTACAAGATATCTCTTCCTCAACTCAGAATGGAAAAATCTCATCTTTATTATTCAAGAAATTCCTTACCACCAATGATGCAACCAACACAAGCTACCTCACCTTGACATCAATTTAATGGTTTTTTTACTTGAATAAAATTATGTGATCAAATGGTACATATTGAAAATGATCTCATGTTAGGATACCAATACACTTGTTCATGGATTATAACAACCAATGACACCTGAAACATGTGTTGTTCCTATTGGCGGTTCATTCATCATGATCTCATCTACTCAATATCACCAAGTGAAAACTCTATGAGAATATGTTTTAATGCTTATAATCCCCCAACACCTGATATTCAGGCATCATCTATGTCATTTCAGTATGATTTATCTATACCATACAACATATATTTAATATCAGTATCATAGTATCTCAAGGTTCTCGTTATAGCTATAAACCACAATAAAATTTTGATATAACATGTAATATAAGGACATTACCATGAAAACATTGGATGTATAAGTATAAAAACTATTATCATAATAATAACACGTGTATATATCAAATATATATATGTAATTGTAATCAATGTTTATAAAGTAGTTCAGTCTAGGGCACCCACTTACAACACTAGGAACCATGCAGAGTCATTTTTTTCATATAGTAGGAACTAAATGGTCCATTGTATGACTCATAATATTGTCTATTAGAAAATTTCATTATAATAAAAACATTTTATAATGTGTTTCAATATTCCACTCATGGTCACAAATATTATTCTCTATGACCATTCATTTTTTCAACCAACCTCCATATAAAACTCAACCACTTAACTGTACAAGGATTTAAGGCCTTAGTCACCAAGGGACTTATGGGTTTGACTTATTAAGATAGTATTGGACTTTTAAAAAGATAAAAATAATATAGGAGGATTGTCTTAGTGGGGATTGATGACCCAATTTATTATTCTTATTTTTCATTATGTGGTTATCATGAATTCTTGAAATTACACCATTATTGTTGTATTTTAAACCATGTGTGGTTAAATTCATTATTTATTGGGATTCTGGATGATGGTTTGTGATACGCTATTTTTATCAAACTGTGTATTCATGTTTTTGTAGTCTATAATTATTCTTTTGTAACATCAACAAGTTTTAATTATTATTTCAATCGATTCATTATGTCAAACCAAGAAGAGTGGGTTAACGGATCATCAAATAAGTTACAATAGAATAATTTATGACCATTGGATGTGATGATTGTCAAAAAAAAGAGTATTTTTTATCTACTATTTCTGAAAATTAATTACTAGATCTAAGAATTAGATTTAATTAGTATAGTTGAGAGCCACTAAACCCTGTAAATTCAACACTTTTTATAATTGTGATAAAAATAATTGTATAAAACATGATTATTTTATATGGATGGTGATGAAATATTACCCTCCCATAATAATTTGTATCCCCAAAAAATTTTCTTATCAATGATAATATCTAGTATTAGTGATACTCTATTTTCATGAATTCTAACAAAAAAGTGTTTGAATTTGGTTGATCGAATATTTCATTTGAATCCAAAAAAATACATTGATTCAAACAATTTTTTAAGGCATCATGTTAGCAATAACACCTATATCTCTATGGGTTCAACCCTAATACACTACATTATGTTATGGAACTGGTGGAGGTTTTATTTAATTTAGTGGTAGTTTAAAACACCACCAAATGGTTTCGTGATAATTTTTTAAAATTTCCTCTAAAGTAGGCATTAGAAATAAAATAATGTTGTCTTCACCCATTTAGAGGTGGTTTCTAGGAAGTTTTAAAAAATTATATTTAGTGGTGGTTATTTTAATTTTCAACGGAAGTTTTTTCTCATAAAACTATCTATGGTTTCATGGAAGATTAAACTAACACTATATTTAATAATATATAGTGGTATTTTAAACTGCCACAAAAAAATATTTTTACCATACATAGTGTCAGTTTAAACCGCTGCTATATATTTTTATCAAAAAAAGTTGTAGAATATGCATCCCCTATAAAAATTATTATGAATACCATAAACAAATCACAAAATCAATGGATAAATCATGAAAACAAAATATAATAATATTCATATTCTAAAATCCAAAACAGACTAAATGTAAATAGAGATTCAATTAAAACATAATCAAAATGTGAGAAAAATGAATTTTGGATTAAAATATATAAATTTCTTGAATGGATAATGACTTCTTGTATATAAAAATCTATAATAGTAAGTTAGGATCAATAATAACAATATGAATAGTGTTAATATATCCATAACCAATTCTATGATATCAATAAAAACCCAAGTTTATAAAGATAGAAACCCTAATCAAATAAAGATACATAGAAGTATAAGAATAGTTCAACAATTACTAGGTTAATAATAAAATCTAAAATCATTGGATTAGAAATATTATAAAGTAAGATAAAATAATAATGAATTAAAGAGCTTATCAAAACACCAAATCCTCCACTAAAATCAATAAAAAATAAGTGACTTTAAAATCAATAGACAACTACCTCATCATGTTTCTACTTCTTCCATGCTTACATATAAGAACATTCCATAATATTACCACACCACTTCATACCACCACATAATCACACAACCCCACCATATATAAAGAACCCCACACTTTATTTCACTACATCACCACCTTTTAATATCCATTACACACCTCTTTTACATTTATACCAAACGTCCACATAAATCATTACCACATTGTCACCAAATAATATCCAACACATCACAAATCAAAAAATAACATGAAATCAATTTCTATAATTATTTTATAATAACAAGGCTTCCACATAACAAGATAATAATGAACTACTCCCTCATAATCTCATTAACCTTTCTTCCATCGATCCCTAAAAATCATTCACACCTCACTATTAGGAAATAATCTTTCCACCACAACCTCACTCCAATTCTGAAAACCATGAGGAACCCCCAAGACAACAAGAATAATAATGATAACATGAGAAATAATAGATAAAACCCAAAACTTATACGCCCATGAATTACTTATAACCTTCTATTTATATAGGCCAACCAAACTCTCCCTCCTAAAATGAGCCTACTAAAATATATTCTTTCATCACAGTAATAATATGCTACCCATCCCAACTCTAATATACTATTTATAAAAAAGTATACAAATATTTCACCTTCTTGTATATCATGTATCACCAAACACATCTCATAGACCATGACAACAACACTAGTTTATGATACCAACCACCCCATGTTTCTCTATTTTAATATACCTTCCCCACATATTAAAATATAAAAACATCACTTACTTGTATTAGTCTCGATAAAATAAAACAAAGAAAAGAACTTCCCAAAAAAATCCCCCAAGAATAGGTACCTTCCATCCATCAACAATTACACACCAACTCCAAACTTCCCAAGTCTATTCCCATCCATTTACTCTACCAAATGAAATGTAAAAAATTTATCAAACAATAATGGAAGTTTTTACATGGAATTATTTAAAAAATATAACAAAAAGAGACTAAGAAATATGAGTATAAGGGAAACTTCTGAAGAAAACATAGTAAATCAACCAAGAATATAGATTTCAAATAATGGGATAGAAATATAGATATCCTATACCTCAAACCACAACATGATTTCTCAATCACAGTATCATTGTGTTAGTCTATAGAGAGTTCAGTTACACAACACCACCACTGAATCCAAAGTAATGCATCATCGCTACCTGAAAAACTAAGATTGACATTGTCTCTGTCGCCGTCTTCATCTTCACTCCCTTTTACTGACACATGTATGACAATTTTCTTGAAAATTAAATACTGTTTTATATTTAAATTTCAACTTGAAACCAATAAATTTTGTGTACTTAATGATTATGAAATTTTTTGATTTACCTATTCAATCAAACCATATGTCAACTCAATGTTACTAGGGACACATCTTGTCATACTGTGATATAATTCAACCAATTATTTATACATGTAAATGAACTTTACATCCTGTATTTGTATATGAGCCCCCTATTGTCAGATTGTTCTCTACTAATGATAAATTGTATTTTTTTTATTGAAAGAAATAGCCGCTGATCATCTCAACATAGGGAGTAATTATAAATTGGATTAGATGATGTTGAAAACCCCAATGACCTACCAAAGATCTCAAATGGTAATAGTCCTGGACCTATCTCATGTACATGGCTAGGAATCTCCTTCCCAAGGACTTGTCCAATTGGATCATCCTAGGAGACTGAGAAAGACTATATGGGATTAGAATACCATATTTTTTATTTTTACCAATAAAAAAAATATGAGTAAAATTTAAATAAATACATATTAATAAAGTAAAAACAGATAATAATTTGTTATATTAAAAAATGAATTCATACTCCAACCTCTTTGGTAGTATTATTCACATTACTCTCATCAGATTTGATGTGAACGTCTATCCAAAGTTCCTTCTGGGAGACTTGGTGCCATATATTAATTGTCTATATTAAAAAAATCAATAATTTAATATATATATATATATATATATAATAGATAATATTATAATATAAATATTTGAACTACTGAAAATATTACCATAGTTGATCTCTTTTTTTTGCACTTTGAATTGGCAGTGTGGGGAAAAATTGTTTCTCTCGACTTGATACATTGTTTCTTAAAACAACCTAAAATAAATAACATATAATTTAATAATAATGTATTCAACTTTATATCCTTTTAATATATATTTATATATGTAAAATTAGATTAATATAATAACATATTTTTCAATACCATTTGATTATCATAGAGATGGTTATCAAAAAACACTTTGCATTTCTTTCTAGGTACCCCTTTAGTTACCTAATTATATTGATATTAAGTGGTAAATGATGTATTATTTAATTCATTCCACAATCTCTATTTAAATTTTTTTCATTTTTTACCCAAATTTTTCAACATCCACTTCGATGTGATAAGATCACTAATGGTAAAGTGGAATAACATCTATACAAATAGATTAATTTTTAAAATGGTAGAATTTAATTAAATAATGACATTAAATTGAGTCATAATGTGTTAAAATTACCTTTATATAGGAATCTAATACTTAATTTTTTCCAATATTGAGGCATATTCCTTCAATTAGGATATGTAATTAGAAGGGTAACCAGAATAGCCACCAACTGGACTAGAATATAGCTATATAATCCCATAGCATTATTTTTTAGGACTATATATAAATCAAATGGAAAAAGTATATTAAATAAATTTAGATTATAGACAACTTATATGTTAATATTTTCCTTATTAGTAACATTGTTTTCTATATTTTATGAAATAAATATTATTATAAAAAAGCTGTAATAACATTATTCACATTAAAATATATATATATACCCATAACCCTCTAATATTCTTATGAAGGAAAAAAGAGTGGCCACATGTTCCCTCATTGTAGAGTCTTTGTATGTTGAACCTATTGAATCAAGAGGAAATGAGTTAGATGTTAATGGGATGGATTATGAGGGTGTTCCATACGCTAATGGTAGGGAAACAGAGGATGTAGGGAATACAGATGGGGGAGATAGAGGGTGTCATGAATGCTATAGGGAGGAAACCTGAGGGATCATTAGGTAACCCTAATGACATCTGTATGGTCAGGGTAACATCAATTAAGAGTTGACTGCGATCATTGAATCACTTATTCCTTATAATTATTATCATTTAAATAAGTAAAATTGATTTTAAAACATATATTTTGAAATATTCATGAAGAAAAAGAAATCTAGAAATGATAAAAGATGCACATTAATGGAAAATATAATATGAATAGGTATTATAATGAATGAATTAACATACAAACAAATATAACATTTAATTTTTCAAAATTATACAAATAATGGATAAAAATCAATTTAAATATGATAACATATCCATAGTTTTAGAAATTAATATGATATAAAAAATGTGGTTGATAAGTTAATGGATGATTGCACATACAATCATTTTTCCTTCAACTCTATAGTTATCCTACTTTATTATTACTTCAACTACTTCATCAACACTTGTAAGACTATTATTTTCAATATCATAATGGAAAAATATGTTAGTATGATGTTGCTGATGGGATTCAATATTAGAGGTCAAATATTATAATTATTCAACCATATCATACGATTCTCTTTTTTTTACATAATGAATTACACTCCACCCTTTATCAACGACATCTTACAAATAATATATCATTTTCACATGTGATGAGAAGATATACAGATTATGTACTTCACATTCACCGACATCCATCAATCAAGATAATTTAATATAATTAAATTGTAAGGAATCTATTTTAATACCCCTTGTAATATTGACAACTTGAATTTTAATAAAACTAAAAATGATCTTTTTTGTTTAATTCGATGATATCAGTCAACATTCCATAGTATCCCAATTCATAAACTATAAATATACCACTATTATATGTTTTTAAACCCTCTTTCTGATCAACTGTATGAAATTTGAATCCATTCACATTCTAATCGTTGAAATTTCTAGCCTTTTTAGAGGACCTCGATCCAAAAAAATAAAGTCTTATGAAAAATCATCCCGAGTATCAGTATTCATGATACAAAAAAGTAATATAAAATATTGTATTTACAATAATTTAATTCTCTGAAAATCTAAAGTTGGAACATTGTATTTGATAGCGTGCAAAACACATAACTTCAATAATGTAAGGGAATATAATATCCAAATAATTTATAATATATTTACTATTTTAAATAAATTCATTTATTTTATAGATTTCAACGCACACAACACTGAGTGATTGTGTGTCACACGCAATTACACATTTCTTCAATCGCTTGCGAAAGATCAAGTTTTACCGAACAATAATATATTATTAAAATCTTATTATTTAATATAATAAGATATAAACTAGACATTATTAATATTATTAACTAACTTATGAAAATATATGGTATAAAAAATATTAAATGAATTCATTGGTTACTAATTAATTATAAATGAATATAAGAACCAATTGAATATAAAGGGAATGTTTTTAAATAAAACTATTTTTAAACACACAAAGTTATTTTATCAAAAAAAATTAAATTAATTACAATTAGTGAGTGATATTAATGTAACATATATATATATATATATTAAATCAAATATTTTTTATATTCATCCAATTGATTTGATGTTCATGATATAAAAACAAACTCGATATTACACAGAAAAACCTATAATTTTATTAAGGCACTTTTACTACATTTTAATGGAGAACCTATTTTAAATACAATTTTTGGAACTTATATATATATTATATTTAAAAATAAAATTATAATTTGAAATCGGAACATAAAAATTATTTTATGGTGAATTTTTGGTATTTTTATGTGAAGTTTCATTTTTAATGAATAGCTAAAAATAATGAATTTTAATTCAAAATTTCTTTTTCATCTAATTTATTTACAAGTCTAAATTATATTTTGTTTTGGTTATAAAGTTTAATTATATCAATTTTGAATTAATTAATCCAATTTAGGTCATTATAATAAATTTCATAATGATATTAGATATAAAAACATCTCAAACCTTTGACCATTTTTACTATAAAACTCGTATTGTCATCCCCTGTTTGGGATTAATATTAAATTAATTTATGTAAATTATGTGATTGAAATTTGGTAAAATGGATTCCAAATTTGGAATCACAATAATTTATAATGTATAATAAGGTCAAATTATTTTTTGACCAAACAATTTAGTGATGTTGATAAAAATTAATTACAATGATTAAGGTGAAATTAAGCTTAACAAGGGACTAAACCTAAACTTAAGAGACAAAATGAGCTAGAAACTTGTCAAAAACCCATTTAATGGCCATATTTAGAACCTATACTATATTTTATATAATTTGGATCATTATTGGATCCAAGTTCAGAGATAAAAATATGTTTGGAATTCCATTTTCCAAAATTTACAAGAGTGCCACGTCTCCTCTGCATTATAAAGGCACTCAAGCCTCTCAATTATTCACACATCTCAATCCACTTTTTATAAACCAATATCTACCCAAATAGATCCTAAAAATCCCTCCCATAAACCTATAATCCTCACCTTGTTCATAAATCCATCCATGGAGTCCCTTTGGTGCAAACCAAAAGGAGTTTCCCAATTAAGAGGTAACACCCTTCCCCAAGCTCTTTAGATTTATTTCTTTTTCTACTATTTAAATTATTATTATTCCATAATTATATAAAAAAATTATTATCCTAAATATAATTATATTTTATTATGTTAAGGTTTATACAAATACTTACTTACACATCTATATCATTTGTGTCCTTTTCAGGTATTTTTTTCATCTATTCTTGGCCTATATTTTCCTATAGATTCCCACATGAATTTTAGAGGAAAATGGAATTTTTTAGGTGGTTAGAATAGGATACACAGTTTGGCCACATATTTTACTAAATCGTGCACAGTTTCTAGGTTTTAAAAATAGATTTTGATCATTTTTCCTCCAAGAAATAAACATAATGTTCCTTTTTCTTCCCCCATTTGACCATTTCATCCATAGAAGGATTATAAGCTCTCTGAATCACAATTGGAACCCATTTTTTATGGGGTTTTTAGTGAGTAAACTTCATGATAATTCAATTAAGTGAATTTATTCATTTTTTCTTTATTATTATTAGTATTTATTCCCTCTTTATTAAGGTTTTATATTTCTAGTATCTAGGGTTTCATCCTGAGTGTTTAATATTGAGTTTATTGGTTCAATATTCTTTGTTAGGGTTCATTTTCACTCACTTTGGGTGCAGTTGTTGTACAGTTGAAGTTTCTCAAAAAGATTTGGGTTTTTTGATATTCAAGTTAGGTTTTCCCATGTATAAAAATTATTTGATGAATTTATCTTACTTGATTAACCTATTTAGCATGTTCCTCATCTATTATGTGTGGTGTGAAAACAATTTTTCATAGCATTGATTAAGTGGTTAATTTTAAAGTAGAATTTTTGTATGAAAATGTGTGTTTTCCATGTGAAATCCATGTTGTATCATTTGACGTCATTTTATGATTCATGAAATTGGTTTGTTAAATGATTCTAGGGATTATTATTTTTTTGGTATGGTATTGGTGTGCATTTGGCCTTAAAAGATGGTTTTTGAATGGATTTTATATGTCAAGCCTTAATATACTTCTTGAAATTGTTTTATGAAAATTTTATATTGTTTATTGAAATACATGAAGGGTGAAAAACATAGTTAGGTGTTTTTTGGTTTGTGTATGATTATGAAATGGTATTTTTATATGAAAATGTTATTTTATAACATGTGGAACATGTTTGAGGACAAAGAGGGAAGCCCAGGTATCTAGGTTGGTGGACTAGGACTAGTATGCTAGGGATATGGTAGTGGCCTCATCCCTGTTTCACTTAGAAATATTGATGAAGAAAACAATAACTAAGCTATGATGATGTTTGGGGACCACTAGGCCATTGGGGTCTTCCCTTCTACTAGCTCGTGTGTGAGAATGTTATTGTTTACGGTTACTTTTACAACAAGATACAATGTACCTAGTGCCCCATAGCTATCTAGTGCCTAGGGGTGTTCCTACAACTAGTGATCATTCACTATATTGTACATACTGATAGAACATGGTGTGTTTGGTTTGTAAATTTAGTATCAAGTGTGTTTTATTTAAAAAAATCATTCTTTAAAGTTACCCTCTTAAAAACTGTTTTCATTTAATATAGCATCTCTTGGAAATTGTCACTTGCATTTCCAATTTATGAAAACATGCAAGCTCTTTTTCTTAAAATTTTTATCACATGGAATATTTTTTGGGGGAATCTTATTGTTATTCATCCCACACTCTACTTACACATTTCGGTGTAAGTAGACTTGGTAATGTTTCAGATAGGTTAGGGCAGGGTCTTTGGAGATGGAGGTTCAGGTTGTTAACTTCCATCCTTGGTGTGGTGTTGTGTAGATGTATTGAGGGTGATGTCCCCTTATTGTGTGGTAGTTTTTTGAGTGGTAATTGATGATACTTTTTAGTTGTCTCCCCCTTGGGTTTTTTAAACTATGTAATTAAATTCTGAATTTTTGTTACGTCTTGTTTAGTGAAATTGTTCAGATTCGGTTTATTTATTATTGTATGTTATTTTATTTTTCTAAACTTGGGTAAATAATTCTCAAACATTTACTTATTATACTTGGAAACTTGTGTCAGCCCATGGGGATAGGGAACACCCTTCGGGGCTTTCCATGTATTGGTTCGGGTGTCAGTTTGTTTGGAAACCCGACTTGGTTCATGAAAAAATGGTATCATATCATGGTTAAGATCTTTGGGTCATATTATTTGAGATGAGTCTAGTTATATAGGAGCTAGAAATATCAAGGCTCAGAGTTCTGGATGCAAGTAGGATTCCTGCCCACACCTCACGTGATAGACCTCAAGTCGCCATGGGATGTTGGGATTCTTGTTTGACTTCTCTTCCAGGTGGGTTGTGCGAGCTACAGACAGCACATTGACATTGGTTAGGGGTGAAATAGTTTTTTATTTCATTATTTTGATGATTTTGATATATTTATGTTTGATTTTATTACTGAAATTTTTTAGAATTTTTGTACTAATGATTTCTCTTGTTACTATTGCTTTTTTAGCAACATGTCTCCCCAGAAAGCTCTTATGAACCCACGGGAGGAAGCCGAAGAGAGTCCTCCCTCACCGCTTGATCAAAGGTTGGTAGAATCTTTGGTTCAGGCTATCCAATCTTTAGGGTAGGTAGTGGGATTTACTCCATCTCTAGTTAGAGAAGATGAACCTGGTCCTAAGAAGGAAAAATCCCATGAATTTCTTAAGATAAATCCTCCAACTTTTTGAGGTAGCACAAAGCCTCAGGAAGAAGAGGAGTGGATTGAGAATATCGAATGTATGTTAGTGTTCCTTGAGACACTTGAGGAGGTTAGGGTAAAATTTTCCATATTTCTGCTATAAGGTCCCAGCCGTAGGTGGTGGGAATCAGTGTTTAAAGTTGGGAAGCATGAGCAGATGACCTGGAAGGACATCAAGGCTATCTTCAATGACCAGTAATTCCCTGAAGTCTTGGCTTATTCCAGATACTAGGAGTTTATGAATATCATATAGGGGGTCCAGTTAGTGGTAGATTTTGTAAACTTCCTTTTTGATCTAGTCTGATATGCCCCTGAGATAGTCTCTAATGAACAGATGAAGTCTCAAGGATTTGAAAATGGATTGCGGCTAGAGATCTATTCTCAGGCATTCTTGTTTAATTTGAATACCAATGTAGAGGTGGTTTATCGGGCTTGTATAGTATAGATTTACTACAAGGGGAGTTATGGTTTCTTTGGGACAACATCCATGACGGGAATTGGTAGTTTATCGAAGAATAAATGGAACCAATATGAGAATGAGAAGAAGGAAGATTGTAGTTCATGACATCCTCCCAGGCAGTTTTCATTTGTGGCTTTTGATGCAAGTTCCATTGTGTTCTACTAGTGCGGGTGGTCAGGACACACCCATCCTGCATGTAAATATTCTCTAAGGCCCTGTTATCAGTGTAGATCTATGGGGAACTTGTATCATTTTTTCAAGGTGATGTGTCCCCTTCATAGCAGGCAAGGATATGTGGCTTCTAGGGGAGTTTCAGTTCATTAAGAGATATCTAGGATGGTGGGATATCAGTTCTGTGGTCATGTTGGAATGGACAGATCATTTTTTGGGCATAGCTAATTTAGGTTAGATCCACAAGAAAGCATCCATTCTCTGGTAGAGACCAGGAATCTTCATGTTTTGGATCAGTCACCAGCAGGATCGAATTCGCGACCTTTGATAGTTTGAGGTACCATTTTGATTGCATCTTCTATAACTTCTATTCTCTTTAACACTGGTTCTTTTTTTTCTTTTATCTCTACATTTCTTGTGAATATTATGAATTTTCCAACTGAGTTTTTTTCTTTCATAATGGATTTGGTGACATTTTTGGGTAAGAAGAAGGTGCAAGGTCTCAGGGGCCTATCATGTGCGCTTTCCGTATCAGGGGTTGATATGGAATAGGACCTCATGGTCTTGAATATGAACCTTTTTTATGTAATCCTCAACATATATTATCTAGTTCACTTTCAATCTCATATCGATTTTTATAGGCAGTGAGTGAGTTTCATAGAACCTGATGGGAGTCCATGTGTTTTTCTTGTGGAATGGGATCCTCGGTCAGGTTGTGTGGGACATCCAATCCAAGAATGGGAAAAAATATCTTCTAGTTATCATCGCTCATTCTAGAGGACGATGGTCGTGCTCTTGATGGTGGATTACTTTATGTAGTGGGTGAGTTACAAAAGTTATTTTCATATGATTTTTAGGCTTTCCCTGGTGTGGTGTGTGGAATTAACGACTTATTTGGCATTGGGAACACAACTGATATCTCTTATCTCATATAGTATGTCCCCCACTGAGTTGAGGGAATTAAATATATAACTGGCTGATTTGGAATATAAATAATTCATTCACTCAAGTGTCTCTTATTGTTCCACTCCTACTCTTTTTTAAAAGAAGGTTGACGGGTCCCTCCAGTTGTGAATTGACTATAGGAAACTAAATAAGGTAACCATAAAAAACAAATATCATTTCCCCTGAATTGATGACTTTTTTGATCATCTGAAGGGGGAAAATTGGTTTTCTAAATTAGGTTTGGGTTCTGGTTACCACGAACTCAAGGTGAGAGAGGCGGATATCCCGAAGACTGCTTTATGAAGAAGGTATGGCCACTTTTAGTATTTGGTCATGCCTTTTTGAATGACCAATGATCTAGTAGTTTGTATGGAACTCTTGAATAGGGTGTTCCACCAATATCTTGAATCATTTATTGAGGTATTCATGGAAGACATCCTAGTTTACTTGAAATCTGAGGAGTAGCATCAGCATCATCTATAGATCATGTTGGTCACTCTAAGGGATCATCACCTTTATGTAAATTTGTCCAAATGCACTTTTTTGGATCAGGGAAGTGAATTTTTTGGGTCATGTCTTCTCAAAATAGGGTTTTTGATGGACCCCAATAAGATCAGTGTAGTTATTCCATGGGAGCAGCTGAGGAATGTGTCCAAGATCAGGAGTTTCCTTCGTCTAGAAGGTTAACAATGGCAGTTTTTTTGGGATTTCTCTCAGATTTATTTTTCCATTACCATGGTCACCAGGAATGGGGTGATGTTTTAATTGGGCCCATACTTTTAGTAATCCTTTGAGGAGTTTAAGGAGTGGTTGACTACCACCCCAATTTTCATCTTTCCAGAATCTCGAAAGGGCTATATGGTGTATTGTGATGCTTCAGGTATGGGTCCTAGGTGTGTGCTTATGCAGGATGATCACATGGTGGTGTATGGATCTCACCAACTCCGACCACATGAAAATAATTACCTGATCTATGATGTGGAGTTGGCATCGGTTATTCATGATTTAAAGACTTTTCATCACTACATATTGGGAGATAAGATTGTGGTCTTCTCTGATCATAATAACTTAGGATACATATTCTCATAGAAAGATCTTAATCTGAGGTAGCACTGTTGGATTGAGTATTTTCAAGGTTTGGACTTTGATATATTCTATGCCCTTGGAAAGGGTAAGTTAGTGGTTCACACCTTGAGCAAAAAAAGTATTAGTGCGGGATTTGAGGAAGTCCAGTGATGAGTGGACTCTGATGGGACTCTTTTCTTAAATGCATGTAGAGACCAAGGAGCGCAGTAGAGGTGTGTTTCTGGTGAGTGTTCAGTTGACTCTTTCTCTTTTAGAGTTTATTCAACGGGAGAAGGAAATTAATGAGTTGTTTCAATGTTCTATACAGTGTCTTAATTGTGGGGAGATGTCTTCTGATTGGTCTTCATCTCCCAAGGTCATCATGTGCTTCAAGGGCAGTTCAGTGGTACCGTTGTCTCTGAGGAAGGTGGTGATATAGGATAGCCAACAATCTCAGTGGTTCATTCATCTTGGAGCTACCAAAATATATTATGATGTGATTTGTAATTTCTGGTGGCCAAGTATTAGATGATACATAGATGAATTCATGTTGAGATTATATACATGTAATCAGGTTAAAGCAGAGCATCAAATCCCCTCTTGTTCGCTTCAGCTATTACCTATTTCTACCTATAAGTGGGATTAGGTCTCCATGGATTTCATTTTTGAATTACCTCATATTCCTCGGGCTAAAAGTTCTATTTGGTAGTGATTGATCATATAACCAAATAATCACACACCATTATGATCAGAGATACAGCTAAAGTGGATGAGTTGGGTGGATTGTATATTCAGAAGGTGGTAAGGATTCATGGTGTGCTGTTAGCAGTTGTCTCATATAGATAATCCCCTTTAACCTCTTGGTTTTGAGAAGTTCTTAAGAAGACTTTGGGGTCATATATTAAGATTATAATGGCATACCATCCTCAAACAGATGGTCAAACAAAGTGGGAAAGTTATATTCTAGAGGACATGGTTCGTGCATGTGTTTTGGATTTTGAAGAATCGTGGGATAACCATTTGGGATTGGTCAAGTTCTTATATAATAATAGTTATCAATACTATCTTATAATGGTTCATTTTGAGGTGCTCTATGGTTGGCCCGGTCGGTCCCCTCTATGTTGGGCTGAAGTAGGTGAGACCTCACTTTTGGGGCTCATCCTTGGGCAAGAGATGTTTGATAAGGTCATGTTAATCAGACTGTGGTTATTGATAGCTCAGATTCACTACAAATATTATGTTGACCAGAGGAATTTATATCTTGAGTTCTTTGTGGGTGATCGAGTATTCTTGAAGTTGGCCCCTCATTTGGGCTATCATCATTTAGAAAAGCATGGAAAGCTAACTCCAAGGTATGTCAGCCTTTTTGAGATCACTAAGCTGATTGGTAAGGTTGTATACAGGATATCTCATCCTTCTCAGTTGACATCAATTCATGAAATATTATATGTATCTCAAATGAATAAGTAAAATTCAGATCCATCCTATGTGTTGAATTGGGAAGAGATGAAGATAGATCCCAATTTATCAGTGTTTGAGCGACCAGAGTGAATAGTGGATTCCCAATATAAGGTGCTTCAATGAAAGTATATTCAATTTGTTTTGGTCCTTTTGAATCATAGGAATTGTGTGCAAGAGACTTGGGAGCGGAAGTCATGGGTTGAGCAAGAGTACCCTTTCTTTTTTTCCGATCAAGTATTGGGTTGACTTTGTAGGGAGAAAAGTTTTCATGATGTGGATAAATGTCACATTTGTGTCCTTATTTTTAGTTATTTTATATTATATTCTTGTCCTATATTTTTCCCTATGTTACCCATTGAATTTTGGAGAAAAATGGAATTTTTTGGGTGGTCAGAACAGGCCACACGGTTTGGCCTCATTGTTTACTAAACTATGT
This sequence comes from Viscum album, assembly GCA_963277665.1. Classification (NCBI taxonomy): domain Eukaryota; kingdom Viridiplantae; phylum Streptophyta; class Magnoliopsida; order Santalales; family Viscaceae; genus Viscum; species Viscum album. Next base: position 1,562,009,657 of record OY728148.1, on the reverse strand, counting down.
GGACAAACCATGCACAGTTTTCAGGTCTAAGAAATGGATTTTGACCATTTTTTCCTTCTGTAAATAAACCTAATGCATCCCTTTCTTCACCCATTTGACCATTTCAACCATATAATTCTTCCAAGACCCCTAAATCTCTCTTGGAACCCATTTTTGAATGGGGGTTTGGTAGGGGAATTTCAAGATTCTTCAAGTATGTGAATTACTTCCTTGTTCCTTTGTTATCCTTAGGGTTTCTTCCCTTAAGGCCTTTCCATGGACCAGTTCAGGTTTCATTTTGGTTGGCATCCTACCTTGGTTCATGATACATCCATCTAATGGGTAATGAACATTCATTTTATGTGTACGGTGAACTACCGCCTCACGAAAGGAAGCTGTTCATTTTTCCTTTACCGCATCTCATAGTTTGGAATTATGATGTAAGCTCTTTATAGGTGTTATTTATGATATTTATAGTGTATTTATACTTATTTAATAATTTTATAACATATACCTTTATTATTTTCATTTTTTGTAAATATGATAACATCGTTTATGGAAGTGTGGACTACCACCTCCTCAAAGTGATGTGATTCATTTACACTATACATCGAACGTATAAAGGATGGATTTATTAAAACTATGAGAAAAATATGAAATAAATATTATAATTTAATTTTAATATAAATATATGTCATTTACTTTTCATTCTTTTAATACGACAAAGAAATGGAATTAGTATTCATGCGTACACATGGCCTACCGTCTCCATAAAATGTGCGTTTCAATTCATATCTCCAAACTTTATGGGTTATTCTAAATAAATATATTCTGAATATATATTATAATTAAATAATTTTTTACATTCTTTAGATGATTAAATAATGATATAATTAATATGAACAATAATTAACAAGTTATAACATACTCCACAAATAGGAAATTAACATCCAAAATAGAGAAAATATTGAAAGTTTACTAATAATAGGGTAATAATATATGTTAAAAAGAAAATATATTATATTATAAATTTGATTATGATTATATTATTAGTTATTTGCATATTTAAAACCATTATATGAGATATTAATGGATTTTCACCTAAAAGGAAATGCAAGGTAAGGGATTTCATCTCAATTTACATTCCATTGAGAATTATTTGTTATTATGATCCAAGTTTTTTTATATGGTGTATATACTTCCCTTTGACATGTTATGTCATGAATATATTTATTCTCATGATATTATATATTTAATTTTATTTTATTCCTTCATATATATTATTATTAAAATGTTTCAGATTGGTATGGGACACTTTGGAATGTTTAAAGATTATTCTCCTTGAGAATGTTTTGAATGATTATCTTTGCAATCTCACTTACTTTTTTTATTGTTAACTTTATATTGAAAAAATAACTTTATTTTTTTCACATAATTTCTTATATATGGTTTACATACTACCACTTTATCATATAATATCATTATTCATTCATTATTCATGATATTGTTAATTTCAATTTGAATTATTTCATCTAAGGGGATTTGAGTAAAAAGTAACCAAGTGGAAAATAATTTCATAACCTAATTTATTTTTATTAGGTTATACTACTACCTCATTATAGTTAACATTATATGATTATATGTAAAATAAATTTGACTATCTATTGATGTATTTTCACTTCTTTATGTGGATTTATAGTCAATACACATAATCTACTCATTGATTGATTCTCACTTCAATATTATAATCTTTTGAAGGGTTTAATTAACAATCTAATTTTGTTCACGATTGTTTAAACTTGGTTTTAAATCAGATAAAATTAATTTTTTTCATTTTCTAATCAACCCTTTTAATTTATTCTCCACTTCTTATTCATGTCCTTTATCAAATAATAGTGTAATTTTTTCACTCTTTGGTACTTAAATTGTTTTAGATTTTTTTTAGAAAACCTGAATTTATTCTATCATTAGTTGGAGAAATAGTTTTCTTCTAAAATCCTTTTTTTCTAGAAATGTTTTGAAAAAAAATAATGTTTAGAAAATTATTTTTTAAAGACATTTTTACCCTCTTGTCTTTTACTATTTTTTTCAAAGGAATCATCTTGTCATTTTCCAAAAAGGTATTTTTCTAACCTTTCACCATGAAAAGGGAATATACTTTTTACCTAGCATGTTATATACATTTTTACCCATCATCATTTAATTGAATATTCCTTTTCATGTTTAAAAGTTAAATTTTTAAATAAAATGTTTTCAAATTTTATTTTCAAAGAAATTGTTTTACAAAATGTTTTTCAAAAAAAAGAATATTTTCCTCCAAAATGTTTTTAAAAGATATTTTTATAGTATTTCTATTCATCAATGACAATGACCCTTTACTTTTACCCCACATGGGACATGTCATATTAGTATGATCCTTATTCGTACTTTGAACGATTTATGATTGATTGTCCAAGGATAGTATTAAAATTCACTTCCTTAATTCTTTTTAGTCTTCTTAAAATATTTAAATGATCATTTTACATTGAATTTACCCTAAATATACAAATAATTTTTCATTGATATGATTATTACCAGAGATGTATACCATTTTTCATATGGTGTTTACTTTGAAATTTATTTAATTATTTTTGGAAATATTGATACATCTATATTCTTTATTTAATACCGAGATTTGATATGGCATATTATTTATTTTGATTATTCGATATAAGGAATTATTTTCACTAGAAATAAAATTTGGGGTCTATACTTTATAAATACCCTTGATTCATCTATAGGTTCTCATGAGACAAATTAGTTTCACAAATTAATAAGTTTTTATCTATAGTTTTAAAACATCTAGTGAAAGTTCTTGATGGTATAGGTGTTCATGTACCTGAGACATGAAGTCTAATTATTAAGTAATTCCTTCATTTAAATTATTTTATTATTTAACCATGATATTTTTCATCCAAATATATATCAATGCATTTAATTCTCAATTCAATAATTAAATGTCATGGGTTTTGAGTTTATAACCTTTACATATTAATTTTTTCTTATCCATTTATTTGAATGACATTTTTTTAGTTATCTACCTTTCTATATTGTTTACATGCACCTTTATTAGTTTATTGGTTACATGGGATGTGTATTCAATTAATACATTACCATATTGACTATTCACATTGATTTGTTATTTATTTTATTGTACTTTACCCTTACTGAGCATTTGAGCTCACCCTTATTTTTTTTCTTTTTCCCAGGATTCCAAGAAGTTTATTAAGAAAGATATGTAAGGATATGCGATATGGAATAAGGTTATTATCCTCGAAAGAAAAAAAAATTATGTTGTAATTTCTATACTAATTTGTAATAGAAGACTTATGAATAAATCTAGTTTACTAAGACTACTAAACACTTAGATCCCCTGTGTTTTATTCCTTGTAATCATGTCAATGTAATAGTAGTAGACAATGGCTTTGGTTTTCTATGGTTGGGTCACTAAATTTAGTATCAGATAAAGTTTAGTTGAAAACATGGGAACCAGATTTAGTAAAACATATAATAGAAACATATCTCTAATGTATAATTTGAGGATAAGTGTAGAAGAACATCCTAAAAAATTTTTAAGGTAGACATTATTGGGTATTCCTAGGAATATATACCTATCTAGAAACTACAAGTGGACGTGGTTCTAGCACAGATGTACATAGGAGAAATAACTCTGATAAGGTGTGTCGATCATAACTCAATGTAACCTAGTACATGACAATGGGCCTTACAGTGCACCTTTTCTGAAACTTCTAGGGGATACTCGTAGGATAATTCAAAATTTATTTAAAACCCATTATAAAATATTTTAACAATGAATGTCCAAGATTAAACCTGAGTTGTATTAAATTTTAAATAATATATCAATAATTAGACATCCTAAAAATGATTATATGTTTCTTCTAATATAATATTTTTTTATTAGAATGTGGTTTTTGGTTTTAGGAAATTCCCTCCAATATATGATAAACCCTCGACCAACGAAGGATTCGTGTGGATATAAAACGGATGAAGTATTTATGTATTAAGGTTTTATTAAAAACCTTAGTAAAAATGTTATTTAGTGATTAACCTTATTTTAAGTATGTCCATCATATTTATTTTATAAATTATATCAATGTGATTTTAGTAAAGGATGACCTGTATGTTGGGTGATAACCCATCAAGTTTGGAAAGGATGCGGGACATGAACCCTTGAACGAAGTACAATAAGGGTTTCGTACCTACCACTTGCCTATGTGATATCCTGGTTAATATGTAATTTTTGTAGTTATACAATTTGAAAAATAAATAGGATGAACCAGTTGTGTTACTTTTTAGGTTTAGAGATTAATTTATTAACCATATTGGATTTGGAGAATAGTTACATACAAATGGAAATACTTTATGGGCTTTGCGATCTATTAAGAGTTTATTTTATCACTCCAATTTTTTGATATTCATTTCATGGAATAAAGGGATGAATATAATTTGATCAAATAATATCCAAAATATGGAACTATTACATTGAAATTGAAAATTATCAATCAAATTTATTTCCCTATGTTCTTGGTTAATAAAATAATTCCTCAACATTAATAAAAGAGTCTTACAAAAATTGTCTTAATAAGTTAATTTTTATTAAACTAGTGGTCTTATAAATCATCATAGATTTATATATTTGAGGCCCTCAATTTCCATTTATCATTCACTTATTTTTTATTGATTACCTCAATCACTTCCTATATATATTTATGTTTTTCCTCTAGGTATGTATCTCTACTTTATACTAATTTTCTCTTACTTAGAGACCTAGTAATATGTTATTCCATTTGACCATTTTAATTCAAATTCTCTATTTTATAGAGGATTTATTATAAAACCTTATCATGAAGTGGGATTTCAAAAATATTAAATATAAATCAATGAATCACTGAGATAGAGTTTAAATTTCAAGGATGCAATTTAATTAAGGTGGAGATAATGTAACGCCCTGAAAGTCTAAAGTATGAACATTGTATTTGATATCATGTATGACACAAAAAAAAAAGTATGTAAGGGAATATAATATCCCAAAAATTTATAATATATTTACTATTTTAAATAAATTCAATATATTTTATATCTTTAAATTAATTCAATTTGGAGTTAGCATACATCACACATAACAATGAGTTTCTTCAATGGCTTGTGCAAGACCAACTTTTACTGAACAATAATATATTATTAAAATATTATTATTTAATATAATTGGATATAAACTAGCCATTATGAATTGTATTAACTAAAATATGGAAATATATTTTTTACAAAAATATCAAATTATTTCATTGGTTACTAATTAATAAGAAATAAATATAAGAACTAATTGAAAATAAAGTGAATGTTTTTATAGAAAACTATTTTTATGATCACAAATCTTTTTAATAATAATAAATTAAATTAATTACAACTAGTGATTAATATTAATTTAATATATATTATATATTCAATCAAATATTTTCTATATTCATCCAATTTATTTGACAGGCATGAGATAAGATCAAACCCAATATTACACATAAAAACCAATATTTTTATTAAGCCACTTTCAACGCCTTTTAATAGAGAACCTATTTTAAATAATTTTTTTTGAAATTTTATAAATCTTATATGTCAAAATAAACTTAATATTTGAAATTGGAACATAAAAATTAGTTTAGGGTTAATGTTTTTTTATTTTTATATGAACTTTTATTTTTTAATGAATAGTGAAACTAGTGAATTTTAATTCAAAACTATTTTTTTATCTAATTTATTTATAAGGTTATTGGATTTAAAGTTTAATTAGATAAATTTAATATAAATTAATCCAATTTAGTTCATTAGAATCAATTTTACAAGGAAATTGGATATAAAAACATCTCAATCTTTTGAATGTTTTTACTTTAAAAACTCACAATGTCGTTCCTTCTGTAGGATTAATTTTAAATTAATTTCTTCCACTTATATGTCATGAATTTATTAAAATAGATTAAATATTTGGAATAATAATAATTTCTAATTTATAATGTGTTTAAATAAGTTTTTTACAAAAAATATTATTGAAATTGATTAAAATTAATTACAACAATTAAGGTGGAATTAAGCTTAATAAGAGACTAAACCTTAAACTTACAAGCCAAAATGACCTAAAATTTTTCCAAAATACATTGGGTGGAAATATTTAGAACCTATACTCCATTTTATAAAAATTTTAACATTATTGGATCCACTATCAATGGGAAAAACATGGGTGAAATTCCTTTTTCTAAAATTTACAAAAGTGTCACTCCTCCACTATAAAAAGGCACTCAAGCCTCACACATATTCACACATGTCAAGACACTTTTAATCGAACAATATTTTCCCTAATATCTCTTAAAAATATCTACCCTAAAAATTAAAGCCTCTCCTTGATTAGAAATCCATCCATGGAATCCCTTTGGTGCAGACCAAAAAGAGTTACCCGATTAAGAGGTAACACCCTTCCTCAAGCTCTTTAGTTTTAGTTATTTTTTTACTCTTTCAATTATTCTTATTTTGTGATTATACAAAACAGCATTATAATAAATATAATTATATGTTATTATTTAAATATGTTTACCTAAACTTACACACACTTCCATATAATGGGTAACAAACCTATAGTTTATGTGTACTATGAACTACCGCCTCACGAAACGAAGCTGTTCATTTTTAATTTACCACCTCTCATGGTTGTTAATTATGATGGAAACTAAGTTTGTATATGTTATATATTATTTATATAATTTATTAATACTTATTTAATTAATTTATAACACATACACTACGGGAAAAATGGGTATTTGCGACGGGTTATTTGCGACGGGGGTATTTGCCCGTCGCAAATAAGTAGTCTTTTGCAACGGGATAGCTTTCCCCGTCGCAAAAGGACTGGCGCCCTTTGCGCGCCAAATCGCGGGAAACATATTTGCGACGGGGGAATATTCCCGTCGCAAATAACCGGCGGCGGTAAAAGGTATTTGCGACGGGAATATTCCCCCGTCGCAAATAGTATGTCGGCAGGTGGTTATTTGCGACGGGACCCGTCGCAAATAACTATTTAACCGTTGACCGTAATAAATGCTGGCTAAGGTATTTGCGAAGGTACCCGTCGCAAATGGGCCCGTCGCAACTAATCTAACCTATAAATACCCCCATCCGTTTTTTTCAAATCATTCTCAAATTCCATCTTCTTCTTCTCTCAAAATTTTATTTCTACAGTTCAATTTTTCTCAAGTTTAATTTTTTTCTCCGGAGTTGATATTGAAGTTTTGAAGAACGATCAGAGATCAACCTCAGATCAATTTTCAAGGTATTTATATTTATTTTAATTTAATATTTATTTTTAATGTTTTATTAGTTTTAATTATTCTTAATTAGTTGTAATTTAATTATGTTTACATTGTTTTATTACTTAATAATTAGTAATAAATACTAATAATTAGGAATAATAACATTATTTAATTATTAATATATTTTATTATTAATATTAAAATAATATAATTTTTTATATATATACAATTCTATTTTCATCTGTGTGTTTGTTGTCTTCACATGTATTATTTGTATATGGAGATAGAAATCACACAGATGAAAGGAGAATTGTATATAAATTAGAAAATTATATTATTTTAATATTAATAATAAAATATACTAATAATGTTATTATTCCTAATTATTGGTAATTATTCCTAATTATTGGTAATTATTCATTTAATTACTCATAATTAAGAACAATTACCAATAATTACCAATAATTAGTAATAATTAGTAATAATTAGTAATAATTAGTAATAATTAGTAATAATTAGTAATAATTACCAATAATTAGTAATAATTAGTAATAATTAGTAATAATTAGTAATAATTACCAATAATTAGTAATAATTACCAATAATTAGTAATACTTACCAATAATTAGTAATACTTAACAATAATTAGTAATAATTACCAATAATTAGTAATAATTATTAACAATTATCAATAATTAGGAATAATTAGTAATAATTATTAATAATTATCAATAATTAGTAATAATTATTAACAATTACTAATAATTACCACTAATTAGTAATAATTAAGAATAATTAGTAATAATTAAGAATAATTAGGAATAATTACCAATAATTACCAATAATTAGGAATAATTAGTAATAATTAGTAATAATTAGTAATAATTAGTAATAATTAGTAATAATTAGTAATAATTAGGAATAATTAGTAATAATTAGTAATAATTAGGAATAATTAGTAATAATTAGTAATAATTAGTAATAATTAGTAATAATTACCAATAATTAGTAATAATTACCAATAATTAGTAATAATTACCAATAATTAGTAATAATTAGTAATAATTACCGGTAAATAGTAATAATTACCGGTAAATAGTAATAATTAGTAATAATTAGAAATAATTACCGCTAAATAGTAATAATTAGTAATAATTAGTAATAATTACCAATAATTAGTAATAACTACCAATAATTAGTAATAATTACCAATAATTAGTAATAATTACCAATAATTAGTAATAATTACCAATAATTACCAATAATTAGTAATAATTAGGAATAATTAGGAATAATTAGTAATAATTAGGAATAATTAATAATAATTAGTAATAATTAGTAATAATTAGTAATAATTAGTAATAATTACCAATAATTAGTAATAATTACCAATAATTAGTAATAATTACCAATAATTAGTAATAATTAGTAATAATTACCGGTAAATAGTAATAATTACCGGAAAATAGTAATAATTAGTAATAATTAGAAATAATTACCGGTAAATAGTAATAATTAGTAATAATTAGTAATAATTAGTAATAATTAGTAATAATTACCAATAATTAGTAATAATTACCAATAATTAGTAATAATTACCAATAATTAGTAATAATTACCAATAATTACCAATAATTAGTAATAATTAGTAATAATTAGTAATAATTACTAATAATTAGTAATAATTAGTAATAATTAGTAATAATTACCAATAATTAGTAATAATTACCAATAATTAGTAATAATTAACAATAATTAGTAATAATTACCAATAATTAGTAATAATTACCAATAATTAGTAATAATTAAGAATAATTAGTAATAATTAAGAATAATTATCAATAATTACAGGTAAATAGTAATAATTAGTAATAATTAGAAATAATTACCAATAATTAGTAATAATTACCAATAATTAGTAATAATTGCCAATAATTATTAATAATTACCAATAATTAGTAATAATTATCAATAATTACCAATAATTACCAATAATTAGTAATAATTAGTAATAGTTACCAATAATTAGTAATAATTAGTAATAATTACCAATAATTAGTAATAATGACCAATAATTAGTAATAACTACCAATAATTAGTAATAATTACCAATAATTAGTAATAATTACCAATAATTACCAATAATTAGTAATAATTAGTAATAATTAGTAATAATTACCAATAATTAGTAATAATTAGTAATAATTACCAATAATTAGTAATAATTAGTAATAATTAGTAATAATTACCAATTATTAGTAATAATTACCAATAATTAGTAATAATTAGTAATAATTACCAATAATTAGTAATAATTAGTAATAATTACCAATAATTAGTAATAATTACCAATAATTAGTAATACTTAACAATAATTAGTAATACTTACCAATAATTAGTAATAATTACCAATAATTAGTAATAATTACCAATAATTACCAATAATTAGTATTAATTACCAATAATTAGTAATAATTTCCAATAATTACCAATAATTAGTAATAATTAGTAATAATTAGTAATAATTACCAATAATTACCAATAATTAGTAATAATTAGTAATAATTAGTAATAATTAGTTGTAATTAGTAATAATTACCAATAATTACCAATAATTAGTAATAATTAGTAATAATTACCAATAATTAGTAATAATTACCAATAATTAGTAATAATTACCAATAATTAGTAATAATTACTGATAATTACCAATAATTCGTAATAATTACCAATAATTACCAATAATTAGTAATAATTAGTAATAATTACCAATAATTAGTAATAATTAGTAATAATTAGTAATAATTACCAATAATTAGTAATAATTAGTAATAATTAGTAATAATTACCAATTATTAGTAATAATTACCAATAATTAGTAATAATTAGTAATAATTACCAATAATTAGTAATAATTAGTAATAATTACCAATAATTAGTAATAATTACCAATAATTAGTAATAATTAGTAATAATTACAAATAATTAGTAATAATTAACAATAATTATTAATAATTACCAATAATTAGAAATAATTACCAATAATTACCAATAATTAGTAATAATTACCAATAATTACCAATAATTAGTAATAATTAGTAATAATTACCAATAATTAGTAATAATTAGTAATAATTAGTAATAATTGCCAATAATTAGTAATAATTAGTAATAATTAGTAATAATTACCAATAATTAGTAATAATTACCAATAATTAGTAATAATTACCAATAATTAGTAATAATTAATAATAATTAGTAATAATTAGTAATAATTAATAATAATTACCAATAATTAGTAATAATTACCAATAATTAGTAATACTTAACAATAATTAGTAATACTTACCAATAATTATGAATAATTACCGATAAATAGTAATAATTAGTAATAATTAGTAATAATTAGTAATAATTAGTAATAATTAGTAATAATTAGTAATAATTAGTAATAATTAATAATAATTACCAATAATTAGTAATAATTACCAATAATTAGTATTAATTAGTAATAATTAATAATAATTACCAATAATTACAAATAATTAGTAATAATTATTAATAATTAGTAATAATTACCAATAATTAGTAATAATTAGTAATAATTAGTAATAATTAGTAATAATTAGTAATAATTAGTAATAATTAGTAATAATTACCAATAATTAGTAATAATTACCAATAATTAGTAATAATTACCAATAATTAGTAATAATTATCAATAATTAGTAATAATTATCAATAATTAGTAATAATTACCGATAATTACCAATAATTACTAATAATTACCAATAATTAGTAATAATTACCAATAATTAGTAATAATTATCAATAATTAGTATTAATTAGTAATAATTACCAATAATTGGTAATAATTAGTAATAATTACCAATAATTAGTAATAATTAGTAATAATTAGTAGTACTTACCAATAATATTAGTACTATGAAAATAATAAAAAATTTATATAATATTAAAATTATCAATATTTGTAACATGTTTTGCTTTATTCTCAACATATTTAATTCTTAAAGGGTCAATTTTTAGGTCTATCTCAATAAAAAGTTTGTGTCAGTCGTGTATGATCTAAACTCTATAATTATCCTAGCTTGAGTGTTTTTTCTAACAAATTATTCAAAACCAGTAATGCTTTTATATTTTATAGAGAAATATGGAACAACGAGGTCGTCAACAATCATTATTAGGTGACCGCATATGGATAAATCAAAGTAGAAATCCAAACAGTTCTGGTTTAAATCCAGTATATGTAGAGGGTGTGGAGACTTTTTTATCATTTGCGACATCAAATCCAGAATTTGTTTCAGAAGGAAAAACAAAATTCCCTTGCAGAAAATGTGCATTGAGAACGTTTGACACGTTTGAAAAAGTGGGAGAACATCTCTTGCGTTTTGGTTTTCAACCAGATTATGTTTTTTGGTATCAACACGGTGAACGCAGTTCCAGAGTAGGTGATACCAACTTGATTTCGGATCCATCCCGGTTTCAAGATTTAGTACATGATGTTGCAGGTTCATCTGTTCAATATACAGAAACTCCGGCTGATATAGCTTCAAATCCTGAGTTGGAACTGTCTGAATTTTATGAGTTGTTGAAGTCTGCTAAGGATGCATTATATCCTGGCTGCAAGATGAGAAAATTAGAAGCAGTTGAAAAATTTATGGCTATCAAATCAGATAACGGAATGTCAAACACCTGTTTTGACCAGATATTTTCTTTGCTTAAAACACTGTTACCCGAAGGAAATGTTTTACCTGCAAATTACTATGAGAGTAAGAGGCTGGTTCGAAATTTGGGACTTACTTGTCAGAAGATTCATGCATGTTCAAATGAATGCATTTTATATTCTGGGGAAAATGAGTCGTTGGATAGTTGTCCCACATGTGGGAAACTGAGATATAAAGAAGGACAACACGGGAAGTCTGGTTTGATTCCTGTAAAATAGTTGAGATATTTTCCGCTTACATCCAGACTCCAGCATTTATTCATGTCTAATAATACAGCGACAATGATGTCATGGCATAAAGAGAATATTTCAACCGATAAAAGCTTGAATCATCCAGCCGATGGTGATTCATGGAAACATTTTGATAGAGTGCATCCATCCTTTGCTTTAGAAGCTAGAAATGTTCGACTGGGCCTTTCCACTGATGGTTTCTGTCCGTTTGGATCTTATGGTAGTCAATATTCATGTTGGCCTATTTTTTTAACTCCGTACAATTTACCTCCATGGATGTTGATGAAGGAGCCATATATATTTTTAACTTTACTAATTCCAGGACATCCGAAGAAAAATATTGATGTTTATTTGAAACCATTGATTGATGAATTAAATTTATTGTGGAGTACTGGTGTCAGTACATATGATGTTGCAACGAAACAGAATTTCATACTGAGAGCAGCATTGATGTGGAAAATAAGTGACTTACCGGCTTATGGGATGTTATCTGGCTGGAGTACACATGGTCAGAAATCATGTCCTTACTGTATGGGAGAGAACAAAGCATTTATGCCCATTCATGGAAAGAAACCTTGTTATTTTGAAAGTCATCGCAGGTTTCTTCTAGCTGATCATCCTTTTCGCAAAAACAGATCTCATTTCAGAAAAGGAACAGTTGAAAGGGAAGGACCTCCAAAAATTCTATCAGATTCAGAGTTAAAATCAGTTGTATTTTCATTACCTCCCATCACTTTTGGTCCCACAATAAACCAACAGAAAATTTCTGGTTTTGGGAAAGAACACAATTGGATTAAACGTAGCATATTTTGGGATTTGTCATATTGGTCTGATTTGTTGGTCCGACACATGTTAGATGTCATGCATATTGAGAATAACTATTTTGATAATTTGTTTTATACAGTTTTGGATACGCCAGGAAAGAGCAAAGACAATGTAAATGCACGTTTAGATCTTGCCCAAATTTGCAGGTGTCCAGAATTGGAACTGTTTGAGAATGTCATAACAGAAAGGTTACTGAAACCAAAAGCAGCTTATACACTGTCTAAAGAAAACCGTTTATTATTTTGTCAGTGGATTGCAGATTTGAGACTTCCAGATGGTTGTGCTTCCAATTTGGGTAGATGTGTAAAGAATGGTCATATTACTGGATTAAAAAGTCATGATTGTCATGTTATAATGGAAAGACTGCTACCCATTGGATTAAGAGGTCTGTTGAATTCTGTGATTTGGGATTCCATAACAGACATGTCCCATTTTTTTTGGGAAATTTGTGCGGCTACAACAGATTATGATGCTCTAGGCAAACTTGAAAAAGATGTTGTTTTAATTATATGTAAACTGGAAAAAATATTTTCGCCGTCTTTTTTCGACTCAATGGAACATTTGATGTTACATTTTCCATATGAAGCCAAATTTGGAGGTCTAGTATAGTTTCGATGGATGTACCCATTTGAAAGATGCATGCAAAAATTGAAAAGAAAAGTACGGAACAAAGCATCTGTTGAAGGATCTATTGCAGAAGCTTATTTGCAAGAGGAAATATCTCTTTTCTGCTCCCATTATTTTGAATCTGAGTATCCTTCAAAACACAAACGAATGGGACGGAATGAGAGGAATATTGATGAAATTGACAATCAATTATCTATTTTCAACCAGTCAGATCTTGGTTTTGGTGGAGTTTATGAACGCTGGCTTTCAGATGATGAACATCATAGATCTCATACGTATGTTCTTCTCAACTGTGAAGAGATGGCATCAGTTGTACTGTAAGTGTTTATATCACTTATTCTATCATTTATGTTATAGTAAATAACTTTGGTTTTTATAGGTTGTATGATAATCATATCAAGAAACAAATTCCACAAATTACAGCAGCTGCTCTTGAAGAACGTCGACTGAAAAATTTCTCTCAGTGGTTTCAAAAACTGGTAACATAAATTATTTATCTTTTAGCAACTCATTCAATGTATAGTTTACTATATTGATAATTATTTCACAAATTTTCAGGTGTCTCGACATGCTGATAAAATTGACAAATGGTTGTGTGTATTGAGTAACCCACCTTCCAAACTTGTTAAAACTTATAATGCATATGTGGTGAATGGATTTCGATTCCACACACATACATATGGGGAATCGAAAAAAACAATGAACAATGGAGTTAGCTTGAGAGGATCTCATCATCGAGAAAATGAAGTTGACTTTTATGGCATACTTGATGAAATCATTGAACTCTGTTATCTTGGACAACATTACATAACCATGTTCAAATGTTGGTGGTTGGATACAGAGAGAGGCGTGCGTGTTCATCCGACTCATGGAATCATAGATATTAAATGTAAAAGTGTTCTCGCAGTAAATGAACCATTCTTATTGTCTCAACAGGCACATCAAGTTTATTATGCAAAGTACTGTGCTACATCAAGAGACTTGACTGATTGGTGGAGTGTAATAAAAATCAAAATTCGAGACAATCAGTTTAGTCAAAGTGAATGTGCTTTCACTGATGTGCAAAGAATTGAAGTTTTTCAAGAGAGTACTCAAAATCAATCTTTTTTACAAAGAGACATGAGTATCGATGACGACACCCCACATTTAAGAGTCGGTGATGACGATGATGTTAATGATGTCACATATGAATTTGAAATGGTAAGAGATGAAGCTACTGTAACTCGAATGGATATCGATGATGTTGAGGAGGAATATGAAGATGACATTGACATATATGAAGATGATGATGAAGATGAACACTGATAGAATTCCATGGTATTTATATACAATAATAATATGTATATATGTATATATAATAGTAATTATGAATTATTTTCTAACAACATTAACATTTTCTATTTCAGATGGACGACGCCACATTTCGTGAGTTGGCGGATGCTGACGTGACATTCGATGCGGATGAGTTGCTGCCAGATGACCCTCAGCCTGCAGGCGCTCCAGGGAGTACGCGGAGGGGGCGCGGTCTTGCACGATTGATGATTCCTGACCCCATCCCCGAGCGACGTCCACGTCTTGGGTTTGATCCACGCACACGGAGGTGTGATAACCTGTGTGATAACCTGTTGATTTGACTAAGATTTCATTAATCTATTCACATAATAAATGTTTATTATTTTTACAGTTTTCCGCATATAACAGTCGGACAGGGCAGCGCTATTTTGTGCAACTATTTCTCTCAGCTGTGGACCACATGGGAGCAGATTCCCATTGATGTGCAGTAGGCCATGTTCGGCCATTGGTTGGTACGTACGTAAATAAATAATTTTTATTTTGAAAATTATTTCATTTCTAACTTGATATTTTGATTTATTTTTAGGGTTTATGGTATCCGATCGAGGATACCATGCGTGACGCCATCCATGAGGCATGGGAGGTGGCCATGCGTGATCGCCTTCGTCAGTTTTTGCACAATTTAAGAAAAGCTGCGATGAAGAAAGCATGAGTGTCAGATTTTGACAAGTCATGTAGAGCACACCAACCAGAGTACATTTCATCCCATGTATGGGATGGATTATGTGCGCACTGGTTGAGTGGTGCCTTTCAGAGGAGATCATCGGTGGGGAGGCAGAATCGGGGGAGACAGGAGGTGACTCATTGAGCTGGGAGTCGTTCTTTCAGTACTCATAGACAGCATCTGGTACGTACATTATTTATAAATATTTTATATAACTATAAATATTGATAGTTTATTTTTTATTTTTATAGGCTGTCGAGCACCCCGATATTACGGAGTACGACGTATATCAGAGGATGTATAGTGATCCTACTACTGGGGAGCTCATAGGTGATCGTCAGCATAACATCATGGTTAGTATTATTTGTTTTCAAGTTTAAAAATTAACTGTATATAATATATTCACAATTTTAATTTTAAATTTCAACTACAGGAGTCATATGAGGCCGTAGCGTCACAGGCCCAGCCTGAGAGTCAGTCCGAGTCATCAGATCAGACCACTGGTCGTCAGTTTGATGAGACGGCATGGATGCAGGCCACCCAGTATGCCTTCGAGAAGGGCTGGGTAGTTGGTATCAGCTCTCGACTGACTCCCGGAGATTATTATGGCAGTGCTGCAATGTCGGCGTCCAGCTCGAGAGGAGCTCGTGCATCTTCTTCTGCTACACAGTATGAGGATCAGTTGCGATCTCATACTGCACTGATAGAGAGTCTCCGACAGGAGCAGGATCAGATGCGTCAGCAGCATGAGGAGGAGCGTCGACGCCAGCAGCAGCTGTACGAGGAGCAGACGAGTCGGTGGCAGTAGTAGCATCAGGAGCAGATGGAGTACATGCGCTGACTCACTCATGCTTTAGGGATGGAGTTTCCTCCACCACCATCTGCAGATCCCCCCCCCCCTCCCCCCCCCCCCCTCCTTCATATTAGAGTTTGTATTTATGTTATAAAATTTGTGAAATCAAAATATGATTTTTTTTCTATTCATAGTTTCTGTCTCATTATAAAATATTTATTAATATTCTATTATTTTTTATTTTTGAATTATAATTCTATTATTATTATATTAATTAAAATAATTTATTATTTTTATTTGTGAATTATAATTATATTATTATATTAATTAAAATCATTTATTAATATTTTATTATTTTTTATTTTTGAATTATAATTGGATTATTATTACATTAATTAAAATAATTTATTAACAATTTATTTTTATTGTTTTTTTTATAGTATTTGCGACGGGATACTATTCCCGTCGCAAATAGTTTTTTACAAATATACGGAGTACTAGTTGCGACGAGGATTCTCCCCGTCGCGGAAAAGGGCTTTAGCGACGGGCCCGTCGCAAAAAATTGTTATTGCGACACCGTTTTCAGCAACGGGTCATTTGCGACGGGCCCCTGTGGCAAAAATCCATTTGCGACGGGATCCCGTCGCAAATGACCCGTCACAAATACCTGTTTTTCTAGTAGTGATACCTTTATGATTTTTATTTTTTAAAATATGATAACATCGTTTGTGGAAGTGTGGACTACCGCCCCCTAAAAGCAATGTGATTAATTCACACTATACATGGAACCTATAAATGATAGTTTTATTAAAACTATGTGACATATGAGAAATAAATATAATACTATAATTATGATATAAATATTTATCATTTAATTTTAATTCTCTTAATATGAGAAATAAATGGAAGTAGTGTTCATGTGTACGTACGGCCTACCGTTTCCATGAACGATGCATTTAATTTCTTATGTCAAAACATTATAGGTTATTATAAATACATATATAATTAAAATATGTGATAATTAAATCATATTTTAAATTATTTATATTTTTAAATCATTATCTAAATAATATGAACAATAAGTAACTTGTCAATACATACTCGACAAACTAGGCAATTAACACCCGAAATAGTGAAAATAATGAAAGTTAACAAACAAAATGGTAATAAAATATTATAAAAAGTTAATATATGATATTATAAATATTATTATGGTTTTTTTTTAGTTATTTACATGTTTAAAACCACTATATAGGATTTTAAATTAGGTTCACCCAAAAATGAAATACTAGGTAGGGGATTTCGTCTCAATTTGCATTCTATTGAGACTTATTTGTTGTTATGAACCTAGTTTATTCAATATGGTGTATATACTACCCTTTGACATGTTATATCATGAATATATTTATTCTCATGATATTATAAGTTTCATTTAATTTTATTACTTCATATATATTATGATTCAAATGTTTCAAAGTGGTATGGGACACTTTAAAAAGTTTAAAGATTATTCTCATTGAGAACATTTTCAAAGCTTATCTTTGAAATCTCACTTAATTTTGTGATTGCTAACATTATATTGAAAAAAAATACTTTATTTTTTGCACCTAATTTATTATATATGGTTTAAATACTTCCAATTTTTTATATAATATCATGATTCATTCATTATTCATGATATTTTGGGTTTTAATTTGATTTATTTCATCTAAGGAGATTTGAGTTAAAAGTTAACATGTGGAAAAGAATTTTATAACCCAATTTCTTTTCAATGGGTTATACTACTACATCATTTTTGTTAATATTCTATGATTATTTTTATAATTAATTTGACTATATATTGATTTATTTCCACTTCCTTATGTTAATTTATAGTTAATATACATAATTTACTCATTGATTTATTATCACTTCAATATTATAATCTTTTCAAGGGTTCACTTTACAATATCATTTTGTTCAGGATTGTTTACACCTAATTTTACATCAGAGGAAATTATTTGATCATTATCTAATAAACCCTTTCATTTTCTTCTACTCTAGTTATTCATGATATTTATTAAATAATAATTTCATTTTTCCACTATTTGGTGCTTAAAATTATTAAGAAATTTTTTTTACGAAAACCTGACTTCATTCACTCTTTAGTCAGAGTACCTGTTTTCTTATAAAATCCTTTTTTTATAAAATTTTTTTTAAAATAATGTTGTTAACCTTTAAAAAATTATTTATTAAAGTCATCTTTACCCTTTTTCATTTTACCAATGTTTTCAAAGGAATCTTCTCATCGCTTTCTGAACAAGGCATTTTCTAACATTTTTACCATGCAAAGGGAATATTCTTTTTACCTCATGTGGCATGTACAGATTTAGTCACTATAATTTCTTTGAAGATTCATTTGAATGTTTAAAAGGTTAATTTTTAAAGAAAATTTTTTCAAATATGATTTTCAAATAAAAGTTTTTTCAAAAGGTTTTTCAAAACAAAAGGATATTTTCCTCAAAAAAATTATAAGATCGTTTTATAGTATTTTTATTCAAAAACGAAAAAAACATTTTATTTTTACTCCACATATGATATGTTTTATTGGAACTATCATTATTCCTGTTATGGATAGTTTATGATTGATTTTTCCAAGGATAGTATTGAAATTCACATACTTGATTCCTTTTAGTCCCCTTGAAATATTCAATTTTCTATAATCATTTGACATTGAATTTTTCCTAAATATCTATTTAATTTTTTATGGATATGATTATTGCATGAACCATATACCATTTTTCTTAGGGTGTTTACTTTAAAATTTATTTTATTATATGGGTAAATGGTGATAAATCTGTATTCTTTATTCAGTACGGATATTTGATAAGGCATATTTTTTATTTTGATTATCTGATATGAGTAATTCCTTGGACTGGAAATGATGGGTGGGTCCTAGACTCTATATAGACCCTAGATGCATCGATAGGTTCTCATAAGAAAAATTAGCTATGCAAATTAAATAGGATTCTACATGTAGTTTTAAACTGACTTATGAATGTTCTTAATGGTATAGGTTTTCTTATTCCTAGGACATGATATCCAATAATTAAGTATTTCTTTCATTTATATTCCTTTATTATTTATCCCTAACATTTTTCATGGATATACTTGTGGATGAATTTAATTCTATGTTCATTAATTAAATGGAATTTCATTTTTATTTCTTACCTTTCTATATTGATTTTTCCTTATTCAATTATTTGAATGGCATGTGTTTTTAGTTATTTAACTTTCCATATTGTTTATGAACTCCTTTATCAATTTATTCATTATTTGGAATGTGAATTTAGTTATTACCTTTCTATGTTGAATGTTCTCATTGATTCAGTATTACTTCTATTTTATTATACCCTTACTAAGAAATTGAGATCACCCTTATTTTTTTCCCTTTCCCCAAGATTATAATAAGTGTATTAAGAAATACATTCAAGGATACACCATATTGATTAATTTTATTATCCTTGAAAGAAAAAATATATAGTTATTAGTGTTTTCATTTGTAATAAAACACTCATTTATGTATACGGTTTACCAAGACTAATAAAATATTTGATCCCTTAGGGTTTGATTCCTTATAATCATTCCAATGTAATGGTAGTAAACACCATCTCTGAGTTTCTGAACTCAGGTCATAGTAGTTGGTATCATAGAAAGTTTATTAGCAAACTTGGGAAATAGATTTAGGAAAACATGGATTTGATAACATATACCTAAGGTATAATTTGAGGATAATTATAGAGGAATGTCCTAGAATTCTGTTACGATAGATATTGTGTGGGTATTCCTAGAAACACATCCTTGTCTAGATACTGTAAGTGGACATGGTTCTGAAACAGATATATCTAGGATTAACAAATCTGACCAGGTTCATCGAGCCTCACTCGATATAACCTAGTACATGAAAATTGGACTTATTGTTCACCTAGTTTGAAACTCCCAGGGGATACACTTAGGATAATTCACATTTTATTTACAAACCATTATGAAGGATTTTGACATTGAATGACCTAGGTTAAACTGGAGGTGTCATAGATTTAAAATAATGATTCAATATGCAGACATCCTAAAAATTGTTATATGATTTTTTTCTAATATTACAATTGATTCTCACACTATGGTTTTTCATTTTTGGAAATGTCCTCCTCTATATGATAAACTCTTGACTGATGAAGGACCTATGTGTAAATAAAAAGGATGAAGTATTTATGTATTAGAATTGTATTAAAAACCTTAGTTAAAAGGATATTTATTGATTAAACTTATTTAAAGTATGGCCATAATATTTATTTGGAAATTATATTAATGTGATTTTATAAATGGACAACATATATGCTATGTGACAACCCATCAAATCTGGAAAGGTGGTGGGACTTCAACCCATGATGAAAGGGAGATAAGGGTTTCACACCTACAACTGTCCTAAATTATGTCCTGGTTAATGTGTAATTATTTTTAGTTAAATAATTTTACAAATAAATATTATGAAAAAGTAGAGTTAATTTTTAGGTTTAGATATTAATGTATTAACCATATTAGATTTGGAGAATAGTTTGAGATAAATGGAAAGACTATATGGGACTTACGATCCATTAAGAGTTTATTTTTTCACTCCGGGCATAGGAATTCATTTTTGGATATTCATTTCTTGGAATAAAGAGATGAATGAGAATATGATTGATGAAAACCCAAAATATGGAAATGTTCCTTTGAAATTGAAATGTATCAAGTAAATATATTTCCTTATGTTCTTGGTTAATAAAATAATTCCTCGGCATTAGGAAAATTATCTTAAAAATATATTTTCCTAATACCTTAATTTTTGTTGAACCAATGGTCTTACAAATCATCATATATTTATGGATTTGAGAACCTAAACTTTAAATCAGTCATCAACTTTTTTTTATTGATTACCATAATCACTCCCTATAAATATTTATGATTTTCCTCCAAGTATGTGTCTCTACTTTCCATTAATATTCTCTAACTTAGAGACCTAGTTATATGTTATTCCATGTGACCTATGTACTTTAAATTATCCATTTTCTAGAAGATTTCTTATAAAACCTTCTCATGATATGGGATTTGAAACAAATTAGATACCAAACAATCAATCACCAAGATTGAGTTTAAATTGGGATTATGCAATTTTATTAACATGGAGAGAATATAATTATTCTAAAATCTGAAGTAGGGACATTATATTTGATAGTGTGTATGACATGCAACATCAAGTGTGTAAGGGGATATAATATCCCAAGAATTTATAATATATTTACTATTTTAAATAAATTCAATATATTTTATAGCTTTCAATGCACATGACACTGAGTTAGTGTACATTGCACATAACAATGAGTTTCTTCAATGGTTTTCACAAGGCCGAGTTTTACTAAACAATGATATATTATTAAAATATTTTTATTTATAATAATAATATATATAATAGAATTTATGAATATTATTAACTAACTTATAAAAATACATGGTTTAAAAAAATATTAAATGAATTCATTGGATATTAATTAATTATAAATGAATATAAGAACCAATTGAATATAAAGGGAATGTTTTTATAAAACACTATTTTTGTGATCACAAAGTTGTTTTATCCTAATAAATTAAATTAATTATAATTAGTGAGTGATTTTAATGTAATATATATATTATATATTCAATAAAATATTTTTATATTCATCCAATATATTTTATATGTATGATATAATAACAAACCCAATAATACACATAAAAACCTATATTTTTTTAAGGGGCTTTTACTACCTTTTAATTGAGAACCAATTTTAAATACAATTTTTGGAAATTTTATAAATATTTTATGTCAAAATAAATTTAATCATTTAAATAGGAAAATAAAAATTAGGTTAGGGTGAATTTTTTGTATTTTTATATGAAGTTTCTTTTTTTAATTAATACTGAAAAATAATGAATTTTAATTAAAAACTAATTTGTTTTCTAATTTATTTATAAGGTTAAATTACAGTTTTTATTGGTTTTAAAGTTTAATTAGATAAATTTTATATCAATTAAACCAATTTAGGTTATTAGAATCAATTTCACAATGAAATTGGATATAAAAACATCTCAAACATGCGAATGTTTTTACATTAAAAATTCGCATTGCCATCCCGTATCCAAGATTAATTTTAAATTAATTTATGCCACTTATGTTATTTTAATTTGGAAACATGGATTTTATATTTTTAATAAGAATTATTTATAATGTATAATAATTTTAAATTAATTTTTTACCAAAAATATTAGTGAACGAGATTAAAATTAATTACAACTATTAAAGAGAAATTAAGTTTAACAAGGGACTAAATCATAAAATTAAGGGCCAAAATGAACTGGAAACTTGTCCAAAATCCATTTTATAGAAATATTTAGAACCTATCCAACATTTTATAAAAATTTTACCACTATTGGATCCACTATAAATGGTAAAAACATGGGTGGAATTTCATTTTCCAAAATATACGAGAGTGGCACTCCTCCTCCACTATAAAAAGGAACTCAAGCCTCCCACTTCTTCAAATTTCTCAAGAAACTTTGGCTCGACCAATATATAGAAAAATATATCATAAAAACACCTCTACTATACTTATAATCTTCAAATTGGCCATAAATCCATCCATGGAATCTGTTTGGTGAAAACCAAAAGGAGTTACCTGATTAAGAGGTAACACCCTTCCTCAAGCTCTTTAGTTTTATTTATTTTTAAAATATTTAAATTATTCTTATTCCATGATTATATAAAAACACAAGTATCCTAAATATACTAAGATGTTTTTTTGTTAATGGTTCTACCCAAACTTACACACACTTCCATTTAATGGGTAATGAACTTAACGTTTATTTGTATGGTGAACAACCGCCTCATGAAACGAAGTTGTTTATTCTTCCTTTACCACCACTCATTATTGGTAATTATGATGTAAAATATATTTATATATGTTATAAATAATATTTAAAATGTATTTATACTTCTTTAATTATTTTATAACACATACCTATATGCTATCCATTTTGTGTAAATATTATAGCATCATTTTTGTAAGTGTGAACTACCACCCCCTCAAAGCAATGTGACTCATTCACACTATACATGGAACATATAGAAAATGATTTTATTAAACATATTTAATTTATATTACATAAATATAATATTTTAATGACAATATACATATATATTATAATAACATTTCTCTTTATTTCATATTTAAACATGATTTATTACATAACATTTTACTTAGTATAACTCAAAAGATCGAGAGGTCTAGCATCTTTAGGGTTTCTGAACATTATGT
Source organism: Viscum album (assembly GCA_963277665.1). Classification (NCBI taxonomy): domain Eukaryota; kingdom Viridiplantae; phylum Streptophyta; class Magnoliopsida; order Santalales; family Viscaceae; genus Viscum; species Viscum album. The sequence goes on along the minus strand of OY728148.1, from coordinate 1,561,985,722 downwards.
AACAACATAAAAATGAAATAAAACATCTTTATTGAAAAATTATTTTAAAATAACATATCATTCCTTCATACTTAACACTGCATGGGATAACCTGAGGACATACATAAGAAAGGGGTGAGCTATAAATCCCAGTAAGGGAATAAACAAGGAATAACACGAGGAAGATAATACATGTTAGAAAATAGGAATATAAATAGAGAATTAAAGGAAAATAAATATAAAGTCATGATATATCATGATAATCATAACACATAAATGTGGAAACAACATACAACATGATATTAACATGAGTCAAGCCTTAGTACTCATGGAAGAGCATGAGTCAAGGCTCGTTGCACATAGAGGATCATGAGTCAAAGCTCATATAACATGAATGATAATGATTTAAAGATAATTTAACCTGATGTATCATTATACTAGACATTAACAAATGAATGGGAGTGCTATCAGGGTATGCCCTTCATAATCATTTCATTTTCATACTTAAGTGTGACACATAGATCATACAAAATGGATTCATTAATCATCATAGTTTATTCAAAGATATAAGAAATATAGAACACATAAATATAAATCCACAATAAATATGTACATGTGCATAAAGGTTAATAACATTTATAGAGAAATGTTTATGATATTCACTACACAGTGATTTTGGCATGGGAAATCACATTACAATTTTTGCAGCATAACGGCATCATATAGAAATTCATAAATGGGATCATGAGAGAGAAAGGTGTATCTTATCATTTAGACATTAAATTGATAGTAATAGGGAAATTTAAATACATTGAACAATAGAAGTAAATGGAAATATAATGTGTTACATAATAAAGAGTCTTGAAGTGAGAGGAGAAATCAAAATAAGCCTTATGAAAATTCAGCATGGTAACGGTTGTACATAAAGGATCATAAGGGAGGTTAATGAGATTGAAAGGAAGATATAATAATTTTTACATCAAATTTATATTAAGGGAATCATTTAAAATCATATCCCAACATATAAAAATGGAATTTAATAAGTGTAATATAAAATAAGTGCTTGAATGGAAATAAGAAAAGAGGAATCCCTTACTTGGATGTGTGACTATAAAGGCTTAGGAGAGGATTCTTGAGAGCTTGGTGTGATTTGGGACGACTCTATGGAGTATTTATCAAATTTTGGATGAGATTAAAAGAATTTGTGTGAAGAGAAATGAGATCTTGGGTGGGTTTATATAGGAAAGGAGGGGGATTTCTTTATTATTTTGGTTTTAGACACTTCATAATAAAATATTCAAAACCACAAACCAACCCATAGTTTTTTCCCATGGTTTCTTCAAAATGGGAGTATATTAAATTATTTTATAATTCTATGGTAAAAACTTATTAAAATATTTCCCTTGTTTGTGTGTAGGTGAGTCACACTCTTAAGAAAATGGATTAAAAACCATAAAATATATTTTATGTTTTGGAGGGTTCACTGAGGCTCTATAAAATAAATAAAATAAACATAAAAATTTTATTTTAAAATAAAAAAATATATCTTTCCAAATATACCTTTCATAGTATTTATTACATCATTATTGGTCCATTATGATGTCATAAAACACACTGTATATTTATACGGTTTTTAATTTTTACCTAGAAAATCGCATATCTCATAAAATTATGAAACATTCACCGTTGGATAATTTAGACATCATGAATCCAAAAATAATATTAATTTTATATAAATAATTTTCTAAATATGTGAATTTTCACTTTTAAAATAAAAAATGATATTTATTAAAAATGATGGGTTTTTTACAATAAAAGTTTTTGAACCCTAAAAAAATTATATTTGACTTCATAAAAATTATATGATCATTTATATTTAATAAAATTAATTTATTAATAATATTTTCTAAAATATTATTTATTTGAAAAATATATTAATTCATCAAAATATATTTCTTAATCGAATTTGAATCGTAACCAAAAATATTATTTGTGCTTTAAAAACATTTACAAAGTAACAATAATAAGATGAAAATATATTCATTATTATATAAAAAATAATGTAAATATAACTATTTCTATGGTATTGATTAATATACCTTTATTACACCGGTATATTCCCTAAGAGTAAGGTGTGGGATGGTGGGGCTTTCATGGGGTCGTTCGGTGAACATGGTTTGATTCGTGATCTCAATGAGCTTTAACGTCTCCCATAAATGATTTTTCTCATGATTAAGTTATTGGATCTCATCTTGGGATTAGCCTAGGGAAAAGTCTATAAATTATATCTCCCTCAGAAGCTCTAATAAATAGGATTTATAGGGAATGATTCAACTAGTTAAGGCCATCACTTACTTTATCTATGTCAAAAGGATTTATTAAAACCCAATATTTATACTAGTCATGTGATAATTGTTCAACAACTATATTATCAATGGTAGTTATATTTAATTATCATTTAAATCTAATTGGATATAATAAAACATAATAATTTCATGTGTTTTCTATATCAATAAGACATTCAATTAAATCAAAAAAAATTATTTATAATAGTTTGAGTCTTACAACATTCCCCCCATAAAAAATTTCACCCTCAAAATTTACTTCTCCCACACAAAAATAGATTAGGGTAACTCCATCACCTCCTCTGGTTCCCACGTTTCTTCTTCAAACTTTTGATTTCTCCACAACACCGTGATGAGGTTCATTGTCTTATTTCGTAGAACTTTTTACCTACGACCAAATATCTTTAATGGATTCCCATCATAGGAGAGGTAATTCTAAAATGGTACCACCTCTAGATGGAGTACATGTGATGGGTCTTGGGTTTACTTCCTTAACAGTGATACATGGAATACATCATGTACTTGAGATAGGTTCAGTGAGAGTGCTAATTGATAGGCCACTACTCTAATGCGATCAAGGATCTAAAAAGGTCTAATGTACCTTGGACTAATATTTCCATTATTCCCAAATATCATCACTCTATTCCATGGAGATATGTAGAGGAATATTATGTCTCCAACATTGAACTCTAGATCATTTCTATGATTTTCATCATAGCTATTTTTTTTACTCTGAGCATCTTTGATGTGTTTCTGGATGGTCTTAAACTTCTCAACCATTTATTCAACCATTTTTTAACCTTAATTTTTTTTCCCCAACTTTATCCCAACATGTCGGTGTTCTGCACCTCTTCCCATAGTGGATTCATAGGGTCCATTTGGATACTCGATTGGAAACTATTGTTATAAGAGAACTCAACTAAAGGAATGTTTTGGTCCCATGTGCCTTTAAAGTCCATTGATAAATATCTAGACATGTCCTCAAGTGTTAGCATAGTCCACTCAGATTAGCTATCAGTTTCAGGGTGATAAGCCATACTGAAATTCAGCTAAGTGTTTAGAGCATGCTGGAGACTCTTTTAAAAATTATAAGTGAATCTTGGATCTTGATCGGACATAATAAATAGTGGTACTCCATGCAACCTTACCAATTCTATGATGAATATTTTTGTTAGTTTATCTGATGATAAATCCTATCGAATCTTGATAAAGTGTGCAGTATTTGTAAGATGATCCACAACAACCTAGATAGTATTGTTTCCCTTATATGTATTTGGAAGTTTGATGAGAAAATCCATGGTGATGTTTTTTCATTTTTATGTTGGTATGGGTAATGATTTCATCATCCTCTTAGACTTCTGCCTTTCATATTTTACCTTCTGACATACCAGACACTTTTTTTTATATTCTGTGATCTCTTTATTCATGTTATCCAACCAAAATTGCTCTCGGATATCTCAATAAATCTTTGTGTTTCTTGGGTTAATGGAGAAATTTGAACCATGTGAATCATCCAAAAGTTCTTTCCTTAACACGGGATTTGATGAAACACATAGTCTTGATTCAAATCTCACAATTCCTTCTTTATTAACAATAAACTCTAAGGATTTCTATTTTTTGATAATTTTCACTTTCTTCTGAATTCCCACATCAACTTTTTTAGCATCCTTTAAAATTTTCAAAAGAGACGGTTGAGAAATCATTTGTAAAAGGATTAATGATGATTCTTTCTTTATGATTCCCATGTCTATATTATTCAAATATAAGAAGATCAGATCCTTCTCAATTATCATCAATGGTATAATTTCTCAGTCATTTCTTCTTAGATCATCATCCACCTTGTTTTGCTTCCCAATATGGAAGTATATTGAACAATCATAATCCTTGATGAGCTCTAACCATATTCGTCGGTGCATATTCATCTCTTTCTATGTGAATATATATTTGATACTTCTTTTATCCATATATATTTCATACTTATACCCAAATAGATAATTTCTCTATATTTTAAACACAAATCTCATAGTTGATAACTCTATAATTGCATGGGATATTTTTTATTGTGAATTTTAAACTGCCTTGAGGCGTAGGAAATGACTTTGTCATTTTTAATCAACATGTATCTCAATCCCTTCTTTGAAGCATCACTAAAAATCATGAAAATATCCCCACTTGTGGGTAGTGTGAGTATAAGGTAAGTGAAAAGCCTCCTTTTCAATACCATTAATATTTCTTCACATTAATCATTCTAGAAAAAGTTAACTCCCTTCCGAGTTAGCTTCGAAAGAGGGTTTGAAAATCATGAGAAATTTAATACAAATTGGAAATAATATCCAGCTAACCCAAGTAAGATATGAATATTGATCATATATGTTGTCCTTGTTCATCCCTAAATTTCTTTTTTATTGGAAGGATCCACAGATATCCCATCACTTGTGATGATATGCCCCTATAATGAGACATAATTCAACCAAAACTCACACTTTCTATACTTTTCATAGAGATTCTCCTTTCGTAAGGTATTTAGCATAATGCTCAGATACTCCTCATGCTCCTCCTTGGTTTTGGAGTATATTAGAATATATTCTCTAAAGACTACCAAATATTTGTTGAGGTAATTTCTAAATACTCTATTCATCAAGTCCATGAAGATTGATGGAGTATTAATGAGTCCAAAATGGAATCACTATGAACTCATAATACTCATACCTTGTAATAAAAGAAGCCTTAGGGATATCCTCCTTATTAACCCATACTTGGTAATATCCCAACTATAGATCCACCTTGTAGAAGTATTGTGATCCATGCAGCTAATCGAACAATTCATTAATTCTTGTCAAAGGAAACTTGTTATTTATCATGATTTTGTTGAGCTCATGATAATCAATGTCAAGGCACATTGACCCATCCTTCTTCAAGATGAAGAGGACTGGTGCACCCCATGGTAAAGCACATGGGTGTATAAACCCTTTATCAAGATTCTCATGTAGTTGTTTCTTCAGTTCCTCATGTTCTATAATAGCCATTATATATGGAGTCTTGGATATTCACAACTCCCCAAGTATAATCTCAATAGAAAATTCAACCTCTCATCTAGGAGGAAGACCAGGGAATTCCTCAGGAAACACATCAGTGTATTCCCTCACAGTAGTCATGTCTTCAAGGATGATCCTTTCCTTAGACTCAACAATTTTATCAAGATACGCTTTCTAATAGGGAAATAATATCCATGCATGAGATGATGGTGCCAAAGAAGATTCATCCTTATCCATACACTTGTATATAATTGGGGTTGATTCACCATTTGTATAGTGATTTCCCTCTCATGGAAATTTATTTTGGCTCTATGTAATGAAATCCAATCCATGTAAATAATTACATAAAATTCCACTAAGGGAAGTATTGTAAGGTTCACCATGAATTTCAATCCATAAATTCTGATAGGATAGAAGTTATATACATGGGATACAATAATTCTGCTATTTTTAATTTTCACCAACATCTCTACTTTAATACTTTTTTGTGGTTTTTGAATAGTTCTAATAAAATTTCACAATATAAAGGAATGCATAGAAACAAAATAAAAAAGTACATTCACTATTCTTTAATTAATAACTAGAATACTAGTCACCACGTCATTTTAGGGATTCACTTTGATGGTAGTGATGATAAAATATCACCCTTATTGCCTTGGAGGTTGTTGGTTGCCTCTGAAAACCCTTGGCTTAGGGAACCAGTTCACAAAGTTACCTAGTTCCTTGTAGTTTTAGCAATAAACAATGCATTGAGGGTTGACCGGAGTGTTCCTTTCCTCTATCACATTGGTGGGTTTCTATTATCATCAATTATTATCCATGTTCCCTTCTCTTCCACACCTAAATAAATTCCTTGATTCCCTTAAGCAATTTCTTAGGTGATTATTTCTTTACCTTTGACAAGTGGGATGTTAGAATTTATTAGCACCATTGGATTTATCTATTAGACCACCATAATTAAAGTCCACTTTATGATTCTTATCCCCATGATACCCCTGAGATTCAACGATCTCCATCTCTAATTTGAGGACACATCGGATAATTTCCTTATAGCTATCAAATTCATGGACTTTTAAGCCTTTTCAAAGGCTTGGCATTAGCCCACCAAAGAAATAGTCAACCTTTCATTTGGGGGTAATGACAAAAATGAAGGCATATCATGAAAGTATTTCAAATTTTACCATGTACGCCCCAAAAAAAATTCATCTTTTTTCTTTATTGCAAGAAAATATCTTTTCATATTAATATAGAGGGTGTGGGGAAAATATTTATCAAAAAATATTTTCTGGAATTCCTTCTACTCAATTGCTTAGATCTCTTACTCAATAATTATATTATTTGGGGTTTAGGAATGTTGCTTAACAACATAAAACATGAAATACAACATCTTTATTGAAAACTTATTTGACAATACCATATCATTCCTTCATACTTAACACTGCATGGGATAACCTGAGGATATACACAAGAAAGGGATGATCAATAAAGCCCAGTAAGGGAATAAACAAGGAATAAAATGAGTAATTCAATACATGTTATACAATAATAATATTAATGGATCATAAAAGTAATATGAATATAAATTCATGATATAGCATGATAATCATAATGGGGAAATGTGTCAACAATATAAAACATGATATTAGTATGAGTCAAGGCTCACTGCACATGGAGGAGCATGAGTCAAGGATCGTTGAACATGGATAAGAATGAGTCAAAGATCATTTAAAATGAAGTATATTGAGTCAAATACCATTGAACATGATGTATCATGATACAAAATATTACCCAATTCATTGGAATGATATCAGGGTGCAACCTTCATAATAATTTTGTTTTCATGCTTAAGTGTACCACATATATCATAAAACATGGATTCATTAATCATTATAGTTTATTACAAAATAAATTAAATTAGTAATACATAAATATATATCCACAAAAAATAAGTATATTTTCATAATGTTTAATACCCTTGAAAGAGAAATGGGTATGGTATTCACTACACAATGATTTTGGCAAGGAAAATCACGGTGCAATTTCGGCAGCATAACGATGTCATATAGAAATTCACAAAATGGGTTGATGAGAGAAAAAGGGAAATATAATCATTTATACGTGAAATTAATAGTAATAGGGACATGTAAGGACATTACACAACATAATTAATTTGAAATAAAAGGTGTGACATAATAAAGATAGTTGAAGTAAGAGGAGAAAGCAAAAGAACCCTTATGAAATTTCGGCATGGTAACAGTTGTACATAAAGGATCATATGGGAGATTAATGAGATTTAAGGGAAGAAATAATAATTTATAAATAAAATTTATAGTAATAAATTATGTAATATCACATCCCAACATATGAAAATGGAATTTAAGAATCATAATATAAAATAAGTGCTTGAATGAAAATTAGAAGAGATAAATATCTTACTTGGATGTGTGACTCCAAAGAATATGGAGAGGCTTATTAGGAGCTTGGGGTGACTTGGGAGGACTCTAGGGAGTAGATAGAAGAGTTTTAATGAGATTCAAGTATTTTGAGTGAAGATAAATGTGATAATGGGTGGGTCTATATAGGAAAAGAGAGGGATTTCATTATTATTTTGGTTTTGGACACTTCATAATAAAATATTAAAAACCAAAAACCATCCCATAGTTTCTTCCCATGGTTTCTATCAAAGGGGATTTTTTTAAAATTATTTTATAATTTTATGGTTTGAACTCATTAAAATATTTCCCTTTCTTAGGTGATTCACACTCCTAAAGAAATGGATATAAAATCATAAAATATATTATATGTTCTGTAGGATTCACTAAGGCTTTATAAAATAAATAAAATAAAGATAAACATACATTATTTAAAATTAAAAATATATATTTGGATTAATATACCTTTTATAGTACTTATTAAATCATTATTGGTCCATTATGATGTCATAAAACACAGCATATATTTCTATGGTATTTAATTTTTACCCAAAAATTCGATTGTCTCAAAAAATTATAAAAAATTAACCATTGGATAATTTCATTGTCCTAATTCCAAAAATAATATTCATTTTATATAAATACTTTTCTAAATATGATAATTTCTCTATTAAAATAAAAAACAAAATTTATTGAAAATGACAGGTTTTGACAATAACAGTTTTTGAATCCTAATAAAAATTACATTTGACTTCATAAAAATTATATGATAATTTATATTCAATTAAATTAATTTCATAATAATATTTTATTAAAATAATATTTATTTCAAAAAACAATTAATTCATCAAAATAGATTTCTTATCTGAATTTGAATATTAACCAAAATTATTATTTGTGCTTTAAAAATCATTTACAAAGTAACAAAAATATGATGAAAATATATTCATTATTATATAAAAAAATGTACATATCCCTATTGATAGGGTCTTGATACATATCCCTTTATTATTATAGCATATTCCCTAACAGTAAGGTGCGTGATGGTGGGGCTTTCATCGGGTCATTCGGTGAACTTGGCTTGGGTCGTGAACTCGATGAACTTGAAATTATCCCATAAACAGTTTCTCTCATGCTTAAGTTGTTGGATCTTATCTTGGGAATGGTCTAGAGAAAATCCCATAAATTTTATCTCCTTTGGAAGCTCTGATAAATGGGCTTCATAGGAAACTATCTTGCTGGTGGAGGCCATCACTTCCTTTGTCTGTGTCAAAAGGATTTTTTTAAACGTTATATTTATACTAGTCATGTGATCCCTGTTCAACAACTATATTATCAATGGTAATGATACTTAACAGTCATTTAAATCCAATTGGATATAATAAAACATAACAACTGCATGGGTTTTCTATATCCATAATACATTTAATTAAATCAAAAAGTGAAATTTTATTCATAATAGTTTGGTTCGTCACATGTATCATTAACTTTTAATTCTTTTAATACAACTAAGAAATGGAATTAGTGTTTGTGTGTATGTACGACCTACCATCTCTATGAATGGTGCATTTCATTTCTTATCTAAAAAATTTATAGATTATTATAAATATATATATAATGAATATATATGAAAAATTAAATCATGTTTTACATTATCGATATGATGAAATCATGATCTAAGTAATAGGAACAACAAGTAACAAGTTAACCATACTCGACAAACTTGGAACTTAACACCTGAAATAGTGAAAATAAATAAAGTTTACTAAAAAAACAGGTAATAAAATTTTATAAGAAGTTAATATATCATATTATAAATATTATTATAGTTATGTTGTTAGTTATTTACTTATTTAAAACCATTATACAGGATTTTAATTAATGTTCACCCAAGAAGGAAAAGCAAGGTAAGTGATTTCATCTCAATTTACAATCCATTGAGACTTATATGTTGTTATACACCTAGTTTATTTTATATGGTGTATATACTTCCCTTTGATATGTTATATCATGAATAACTTTATTCTCATGATATTATAAGTTTCATTTAATGTTATTCCTTCATGAAGATTATGATTCAAATGTTTCAAAGTGGTATGGGACATTGTGGAATGGTTAAATATTATTCTCCTCGATAATGTTTTTAATAATTATCTTTGCAATCTCACTTCCTTTTATGATGGTTAAATTTATATTGAAATAATAACATTATTTTTGTGCACCTAATTTATTATATATGGTTTACATACTATAAAATTTTCATATAATTTCATGATTCATTCATTATTCATGATATTTTGAGTTTCAATTTGAATTATTCATCTAAGTGGAATTGGGATAAAAGTTACCAAGTGGAAAATAATTTCATAACCTAAATTACTTTCCTTGGGTTAGACCACTACCTCATTGTCATTAATATTCTATGATTATTTTTATAATGACATTGACTATCTATTGATTTATTTCCACTTCATTATGTGGATTTATAGTTGATACACATAATCTACTCATTGATTGGTTCTCACTTCAACTTTATAATCTTTTTAAGTGTCTAAATTACAATCTCATTTTTTTGGACTGTTTACACCAAAATTTCCATCATAAGAAATTATTTTATCATTTTATAATAAACCCTTTCATTTTATTCCCATATGGTAATTAGTGACCTTTATAAAATAATAGTTTCATTTACCCACTCTTTATTACTTAAAATATTTTAGACAATATTTTTATGAAAACCTAACATTATTCTCTCTTTAGTCGGAGAACCTATATTATTCTAAAATTAATATTTTCTAAAAATGTTTTCAAAAAAATGTTTTTATCCTTTTGAAAATGATTTATTAAATAAATCTTTATCCATTTGTATTTTAACCATTTTTTCAAAGATATCTTCTTATCACTTTTCAATCCATTAATTTTTCTAAACTTTTTGCCATGCTAAAGGAATGTTCTTTTTACCGAGTATGGAATGTATAGATTTACCCTCCATGATTTCCTTGAACCTTCATTTTCATGTTTAAAAGGTTAATTTTGAAGAAAATGTTTTCAAAAGTGACTTTCAAAGAAAACTTTTTTCAAAATATTTTTCAAAACAAAAGAATATTTTCCTCAAAAATGTTTTTAAAATATATTTTTATAGTATTTATATTTATCAATGACAATAACCCTTTATTTGTACTTCACTTAAGATGTGTTGTATTACTACCATCCTTATTCCTCCTCTAGATGTTTTATGATTGATTTTTCTATGGATGGTATTGAAATTCACTTAAATGGTTTCTTTTAGTCCCTAGGAAATATTCAATTTCTTATCATCATTTGAAATTGAATTTCCCCAAAAATATCCATATCATTTTCCATGGATATGATTATTTTCTGAACCATATACCATTTTTCATAGGATGTTTAGTTTGAAAATTATTTAATTATTTGGGGAAATATTGATAAATCTGTATTATTTATTCAATACAGATATTTTATAAGGCATATTATTTATTTGGATTATTAGATATGTAGAATTATTTGGACTAGAAATGATGGGTGGGGTATAAACTTTATATATCCCCTCCATGCATTTATAGGTTCTCATGAGACAAATTATTTTTGAAAATTAAACAAGTTTCTAGTTATAGTTTTAAACCATCTTTTGAAAGGTTTTGATAGTATTGGTTTTCATGTTCCTAAGATATGAGTCCAATAATTAATAATTTAGTTCATTTATATACCTTTATTATTTATCCATGATATTTTTTGTTGGCATATCTATGGATGCATTTCATTATCAGTTCATTGATTTAATGGAATGTGTTTTTAGTTTCTTACCTTTCTATATTGATTTTTCCTTATCTATTTATTTTAATGGCATGTGTTTTCAGTTATTTACCTTTTCATATTTTTTACTCACTCCTTTCTCATTTTGTTGATTACATGGCATGTTTATTCAATTATTAACTTTCCATATTGATTATTATCAATGATTAATTATTTCTTCCAATATACTTTAACCTTACTGATTATTTGAGATCACCCTTATTTTTTTTCCTTTCCCTTGGATTCCAATAAATTTTCTAAGAAATGTATGTAAGGATACGCTATATGGAATAAAATTATTATCCTCAAAATAGAAAAAGTGTGTTATAATTAGTGTATTCAATTGTAATACAAGACTCGTGTATGTATCTAGTTTACCAAGAATACTAAACTCTTTGATCCCTAGGGGTTTGATTCCTAGTAATCATGCCAATGTAATAGTAGTAGACACCGGCTCTAGGTTTCTAGGGTCAGATCACTACAGTTGGTATCAGAGGAATTTTAATAGCATACTTTGGAACTATATTTAGGAAAAATTATATTAGAGAACATATCCCCAAGGTAGAATTTAAGGATTAGTATAGAAGAACATCCTATAATTTTTTTTGGTATAGATTATGTGGGTATTTTTAGAAATACATCCTTATCTAGATACTATAAGTGGACATGGTTCTAGCACAGATGTACGTAGGAGTAAAAAATCAAATAAGGTGCATTGAGCCTGACTTGGTGTAACCTAGTACATGATAATGGGCCTTACTATACACTTATTTTGACACTACTAGAGGATATTATTAGGTTAATTCATATTTTATTTACAAACCACTATGAAGGTTTTTAACAATGAATAACCTAGGTTAAACCATAGGTGTCTTAGATTGAAAATAATGTGTCATGATTTAGACATCCTAAAAATGATTATATGTTTTTTTCCAATATGATAATTTATGCTCACACTATGGTTTTTGGTTTTTGGAAATTTTCTCCTATATATGATAAACTTTAGACCAATAAAGGACCTATCTGCAAATAAATGGATGAAGTATTTATATGTAAAGGTTGTATTTAAAACCTTAGTTAAAAGTCTATTTACGGATTAACCTTATTCCAAATATGTCCATAATATTTATTTTAGAAATTATATCAATGTTTTTTTCTTGAAAAGGGAAACCTATATGTTAGGGGACAACCCATCAAGTTCATCAAGGCCACGGGACTTGAACCCATGACTGAAGGATGATAAGGTTTTCGCACCTACCACTGGCCTACGCGATGTCCTAGTTAAAGTGTAATTGTTTTTAGATAAAAAATTTTAAAAATAAATATGATGAACCAGTAGTGTTTCTTTATAGGTTTAGAGATTAATGCATTAACTGAGTTGGATTTGTATAATAGTTAGAGACAAATAGAAAGACTTTATGGGCCTTACGATCCATAAGAAATCATTTTTTATATTAATTTCTTTAAATAAATGGTTGAATTGTAGTTTGATCAAATAAAAACCAAAAGATGGAATTATTCCTTTGAAATTGAAAATAATAAAGTAAATATATTTCCTTATGTTCTTGGTTAATAAAATAATTCCTCAATATTAGTAAAAGTATCTTAAAAAATGTTTCCCTAATACCTTCATTTTTGTTGAACTGGTGGTCTTATAAAAATTATAGATTTATTGCTTTGAAAAACACAAATTTTCATTGATAATCCACTTGATTTTTATTGATTTCATCAATAAATCCCTATAAATATTTACACTTTTTATCTAAGTACGTATTTATACTCTCCACTAATGTTCTCCTACTTAAAGACCATGTTATATGTTATTCTATGTGACCTTTATACTTCCCATTCACTCTTTTCTAGAGGATTTCATAAAAATCCTTCCCATGATGTGGGATTTCAAACATAGGAAATATAAAATAATCAATCACCAAGATCGATTTTAAATTATAAGGATGCAATTTAATTAAGTTGTGGAGAATGTAATGCCCTGAAAATATAAAGTAAGAACATCTTATTCGATAGTGTGTATAACATGAAACAACAAGCGCATAAGGGAATATAATATCATGATAATTTATAATATATTTGTTATTTTAAATAAATTAAAAGTATTTTATATCTTTAAATTCATGCAACTCCGAGTTAGTGTATGTCATGAAAAACAATGAGTTCTTTAAATGGCTTGCACAAGACCGAGTTTTACCAAACAATAATAAATTATTAAAATATTATTATTTAATATAATAAGATATAAACTAGCTATTGTGAATAGTATTAACTAACTTATGAAATTATATGGTTTAAAAAAATATTAAATTAATTACTAATTAATTTGAAATGAATATAAGAACCGATTTAATATAAAGTGAATGTTTTTATAGAAAATTATTTTTATACTCACAAAGCTATTTTATCATAATAAATTAAATTAATTAAAACAAATGAGTAATATTAATGTAATATATATATATATTATATTATATAAAATATTTTTTATATTCATACAATATATTATATTCACATGAGATAATAACAAACATAGTATTTCACATAAAAGCCTATATTTTAATTCAGGCACTTTTACCGCCATTTAATGGAGAACCTATTTTAAATCAAATTTTTGGAACTTTTATAAATATTATATTTCAAAATAAACTTAATATTTGAAATAAGAACATAAAAATAATTATTGGGTGAATTATTATTATTATTTTTGTGAAGTTTCATTTTTTTAATGAATGGTGAAAAACAATGAATTTTAATTCAAAACTTATTTTTCATCTAATTAAATTATAAGGTTAAATTATATTTTATATTGGTTTTAAAGTTTAATTGGATCAATTTTATATTGATTGATTAAATTTAGGTCATTGGAATTAATTTTACATTGAAATTAGATATAAAAACATATCAAACTTTTGAACATTTTTACTTTAAAAACTCACATTGTCATCCCATCTGGTGGATTAATTCTAAATTAATTTCTTCTACTTACATGTTTTAAATTTGGTAAAATAGATCCCATATTTTAAATAATAATAATTTATAATTTATAATAAGTTAAAATTATATTTTTACCCCAAATATTTGTGAAAGTGATAAAAATTAATTACAACAATTATCGTGAAATTAAGCTTAATAATGGACTAAACCTTAAACTTAAGGGAAACAATAACCTAGAAACATGTCCAAAAGTTATTTTATAGAAATATTTATAACATATCCTCACTTTTATCTAATTTTTACTATTATTTTATCCAATTTAAATGGTAATAACATGGGTGGAATTCACTTTTCCAAAATTTACAAGAGTTTCACTCCTCCTCCACAATAAAAAGGCACTCAAGCCTCCCACTTCTTAACACATATCAATACACTTTGGATCGAACAAGATCTAAAAAATAGATCCTAAAAATAACTCCACTAAACTTATAATCCTAACCTTTTTCATAAATCCATCCATGGAATCACTTCGGTGAAATCCAAAAGGAGTTACCCGATTAAGAGGTAACACCCTTCTTCAAGCTCTTTAGTTTTATTTCTTTCTTACACTATTTAAATTATTATTATTTCATGATTATATAAAAATATTTTTATCCTAAATATACATAGAATTTTTTATGTTAATGGTTCTAACTAAACTTACACACACATCTATCTAATGGGTAAGGAACTTACCATTTATGGTATGGTTAACTACCACCTCACGAAATAAAGTTTTTCATTTTTTCCTTACCACCTCTCATGGTTGGGAATTATGATGGAAAATATGTTTATATATGTTATATAAGATATTTATAATTTATTTATACTTATTTAATTTTTTTTATAACACATACCTTTACTATTTCTATTTTTTTTAAATACAATAATATCATTTGTGTAAGTGTGCGTTATCGCCCTCTCAAAGCGATGTGACTCATTCACACTATACATGGAATGAATAAATGATTTTTTATTAAAAATATGAGAAATATATGAAATAAATATAATAATTGAATTATAATATACATATGTATCATTTAAATTTCATTTTTTTAATACGACAAATAAATAGAAGTAGCGTTCATACGTATATACGGCCTACCATCTCCAAGAACGATGCATTTCATTTATTATCTCCAAACTTAATGGATTATTATAAATAAATATATACTAAATATATATGATAATTAAATCATTTTTTAAATTCTATATATGATTAAATCATGATCTAATTAATAGTAACAATAATTAACAAGTTAAAATGTACTCAACAAACTAGGAAATTAACACCCTAAATAGTGAAAATAATGAAATTTTACTAACAAATGGGTAATAAGATGTTATAAAATGTTAATATATGATATTATAAATATTATTATAGTTATATTATTAGTTAATGACATGTTTGAAACCATTATATAGGATTTTAAATGATGATAATCCAAAAAGGAAACGCAAGGTGATAGATTTCATCTCAATTTACATTCCCTTGAGACTTATTTGTTTTATGCACCTAGTTTATTTTATATGGTATATATAATAACCTCTGAAATGTTATATCATGAATATATTTATTCTCATGATATTTTATTTTCATTTAATGTTATTACTTCATGGATATTATGATTCAAATGTTTCAAAGTGGTATGGTACACTTCTCAATGTTCTAATATTATTCTCTTACAGAACGTTTTTTATGATTATCTTTGCAATCTCACTTCTTTTTTTATTGTTAACTTTTTCATAAACCAATTAATTTATTATTATGTATTTAATTTCTTATATATTTTTTACATTATGAAACATTTTCTTATAATATCAATATTCTTTCATTCTTCATGATATTTTGAGTTTCAATTTTAATTATTTCATCTATGGAGATTTGAGTTAAAAGTTACCAAGTGGAAAAGAATTTCATAACCCAATTTCATTTCATTTAGTTATACTACTACCACATTGTCGTTAATATTATATGATTATGATTATAATTAATTTTACTATCTATTTATTTATTTCCTCTTCTTTATATGGATTTACAATTGATACACATAATCTACTCATTAATTGATTCTTACTTAAATGTTTTAATATTTTCAAGGGTTTACTTTATAATCTCATTTTTTTGGTATTTTTCACACTTGAATTTAAAAAATAGGAAATTATTTGATCATTTTATAATAAACCCATACATTTTATTCTCCTCTGGTTAGTTCTGACCTTTATCAAATAATAGTTCCATTTTTCATCTCTTTAGTGCTTAAAATGTTTTAGAAAATTATTTTAAGAAAACCTGACTTCATTATCTCTTTAGTCGGAGAACTTCTTTTCTTCTAAATGCCCTATTTTCTAAAAATGTTTTCAAAAAAATGTTTTTAAATTTTCCAAAATTATTTATTAAATACATTTTTACCCTTTTGTCTTTTACCCATGTTTTCAAAGGAACCTTCTTGTCACTTTCTGAATAAGGAATTTTTCTAACATTTTTACCAGAAAAAAGGAATGTTATTTTTACCTCATATGGAATGTAAGGATTTAACCACCATAATTTATTTGAAGCTTAATTTGTATGTTTAAAAGGTTTATTTTTAAACAAAATATTTTCAAAAGTTATTTTCAAAGAAATGGTTTTTCAAAAGGTTTTTCAAAATAAAAGGATGTTTTGCCCAAGAATTTTTTTAAAGGATATTTTTATAGTATTTGAATTCATCAATGACAACAACCCCTTATTTTTACACCACCTAGGATATATTTTATTGGTAAAATCCTTATTCCTCATCAAGATCATTTATAATTGATTTGGACAAGGATGTTATTAACATTCACTTACTTGATTCCTTTTAGTCCCCTTGAAATATTCAATTTCATATGATCTTTTGACATTGAATTTCCCCTAAATATGCATATCATTTTTATGGATATGACAATTTCCTAAATTTTATACAATTTTTCATATGGTGTTTACCTTGAATGTTATTTTATTATTTGTGGAAATATTGATAAATCCATATTCTTTATTCAATAGAGATATTTGATAAGGCATATTATTTATTTTGATTATTAGATCTTTGGAATGCTTTGGACAGGAAATGGAGAGGGGCTCGGACTTTATATTGCCCCTCGATGCATCGAAAGCTTCTCATGATACAAATTAGTTGCACAAATTAAATAGTTTTATACCTATAATTTTAACTATCATATGGAATGTATTGATGGTATATGTTTTTATGTGCTAGAGACATTGTTGGATCAGGTTACACTAAATATGCACAAGAGGGGGGTGAATTGTGAATTTTAAAATTTCTTTAAAAATTGTGATGATATTCCAAATATGTCCTTTAACATTATTAGAAATTTTATGCAATGGAAAATAAACAGATAGAAGGATGCACATATGTATAGTGGTTCAGGGAAAAGAAGGCCCCTAGTCCACTCCACCAACGCTCCACTCCACGAGCTTGGTGATTTTCACTATCTGGTCCTCTTATCAAAAAACCATCCACAAATGAGTGCAGGCAGTTGACACCTTTATAAGAGAAGGCTAAAATAGAGTCTTCTGGTTCATGCATAGAACTGAATATACAGCTTAGTAAAAGAAGTTTATTACTCAAAACAAAAAGATTATTTGTTTAAAAATACATTCTAATTGTTCTTCATAGTTTCAGCAGCACGCAACTGACAGTAGATGGGTCGTCATCATCATAATAGATGTTCTTAAGATAAGATTAGTTCTGAGTCAATCTAGTTTCAAATAGTTTTTGAAATAAAATCATCAACTTTAACAACAATATATTCAAGATTTATCTTCTATTTAGAATAAGAACCTTTAATTTTTTTTGTTTTCTTCATAAAAATCAAGTCTGATAGATCTTGGTAGCAGTAGATTTGTGTGACTCATATAACTATGTAAAAAATTATAGTCGAAAAACTCGATATCTTATTCTTCTTATCTTTTTCGTGATGATTTTTCTCTCTATGTGTAATTTATAATAACCCAGATATATAAAGAATACAGGCATTTTCCTTTCAAATTTAGATCCCCAAATGTCTCCTTAAGAATCGTAATATTCAAATGTTTGAATAACAAAGAAGACATAACTTCCTTTAATAATAAGCATGAAATCATCCTATTAAATCGATCCTTTGAATCACAAATAAATAACTTTAAATCCATCAAAGATGTGCTTTAATATTGGGCTTTGAATCTATCTTGAAATCAGCCAGATATTCCACATAAAGACTGTTGCACGATAAAGTCATATTTTAAATTTTTGATGCTAAATGTAGGGTTGATGATCTGTTCTTCAAATGTAAGGTTGATCTTAAACGTAAGGTTGATCATTCATACTTTTATATTCAACTTTTAAACGTATGTTATATTATCCATACTTTCCTCTTTAGCAAAATGTAAGATACATGATCCATACTTTTCAATAGAACGTAAGGTTTATTATAAATGTAAGATTCCTTCCAAATGTAAGGTTCTTTTACTATACTTTTCTAATAACATATGGTTGATTAACCATAATTTTCTGAACTCATGTAAAGTAAACATATAATTTTATCCTTACACTATACTCTTCAATGTAGGGTATGAACAGTGTTTCTAGAACATGTTAAAAATGATTTCTGAAAACTTCATCAAATATTCCACACGGATTAAACGCTTTAATATTATTCCAAAATAGAAATATAAAGAATATTTATTTCCTAAAATATACTCAAATTAAAATCATTAGAATAACAAACAAGGGTATTTGTGTGCATCAAAATCAACATAAAAAGATAGAGTATTGTTGAAACAATATATGATCAACAATCTCCCCTAATCATAATAGTATAGATTACTGTTGTAAACCACACTTGCTCAACAATCTCCCCATTTTTGATGATCACAAAACCCATGAAATAACCCATGAAATTAACTTCATATAATTTAGAATTTTTCAAGGATAAAATAATATTTTCTTTTAACTGAATTATTTCAACAATAAATAAATAAAGTGTTATCCATAGTTGTCCCATATATAAAAAGTATTTTTTAAAATTTCTTTAAAATTTCTTTTAGAAAGTTATCCCCCCTTTATAAAGTAATGAAAATAATGTTTTGTGTTTATCCAAATTTATCCCATAAAGGTAAAACATCAAAAGTTGTATTGTATCCAAATTTCTCCCCCTGAGACAAATATTTATCCATTTTCTTAAAATAAAATTTTCTGTTATCCAATTTCTACCCCTTTTGTGATATAAAAAATAATGATAGAATAAGGAATATAACACATTTAATGTAGCAGTAAACTTAAGTAAATGTTATCATAATCTATTTATCAATAATTAAATCTGGATTCTGGAATTCTAACATAGACAGAATAGTAAAACAAATTAAAAATGCATAAAAATGAGATAAAAAAATATTTTATTGAAAATTTATGTACAGGTACATAATTGATACAGGAATCAAGGTTAGGCTAAAAGAGTTGAAAAAGGGTTACAGTACCTCTGAAAAACTTCCTTGAGCTCTGCTAACTACATTATGAACCTCTTCATCTGTCCATCTTCTAACTGAATTACCATATCTATTCCTTCAAAATTCAAATGATATCTTTAATCAGATTGACTTTGAAAAACTCATGCAATATTTCTTCCTTTTCTATGAAATGATTTAGCTTCTCAGTGAATCTGTCTAGTAATTGTATAATATTCAATTCACATGAGATAAGTTGATCAACAAGGAATATTTTATTGTCCAACAATACATTCAATGAAGCACTATAACATTATAAATCCTGCAACCTGTCATTCATGTTGCTCATTACAGATGTAATGGCCTGGAATCTCTTGATTAAATCAGTTGAAGTACCTAATGTACTAGCTTAACTTCCTATGACAGTTTCAAACAGTTTCTCCATAAATGTTTTTAATTTTTTCAAATCTAATTGCAGTATAACTTTATATTTTAATTTTCCAACTTTGGCTAACATCTCATTCTTAAAAACATCCACTTCCCCTTTTGAAACAGAACTATCTTCCAAGTTCTCAAAATTCTATCTCTTATTCTCTAATACTCTTATTAATGAATCATTTTCAGCTTTAATTCTATTAAATTTTATAATTAACTCCTCCACATGATTATTCTAAGAATTAGAGGAATCATGTGCTTGATTCTCAACTTGATTTATCAAAATTAAAGGCAATGATTGAGCATTAGATCTCTAATTTGTATCCTTCTCCACTCATTTCTCAACTGATTTTTCCTCAGAGTCATGAACAGACTCATCCAAAGAAAAATTTTCATTTAAAACTTCAATATGAAATTTAGATAGAGTCTTTTATCTATTCACATTTTCATCAGGTTGTTGCACCTCAGGAGAATCTTCATTTACTTCCTCTAAAACAGCTTCTTCTGGAAATTTATATTCTTGAATTACTTCACCAGGTTGTTCAGACTATTCTTGAATAGATACAGTTCAAGCCACTTCAACTTCTTCTGGCTCTACCTCTTCCTAAGGTACAAATTCCTCTTTAATTTTAGGTATCACCTCAATCTGATAAACATCTTCTCTTACAAACTTGTAGATTAAAAGATCTCCAGTTGTAACAACATTTGTTTAAATAGGCTCCTCACCATCTTGAGCTAATCTGTGTCTTTTTCTATGAATTCTCTCTTAACTTCCCTCATCTGAAGGTAAAACAACTGCTTCAAATCTAATTCTTCTTGATTTTTTTGAAACATCACTGGTCCTTGATTCTGTTATGCCTTCTTTGGTTTTCCCAGTTTTTTCTCCTTGAGAAGACTCCTGATCCTCATCAGTACTAATAGGCATAATCGTTCCTTTCATAGTGCTCCAAAAAATATTATTTTTATTAATTTTATATCATTGAACATTTTACTGTGATGGCATCGTACTCTGGAATCTACTAATCTCACTATATCAGACTTAAAAATAATTTTTAAATGAACCCCACATAGGGATAGAAGTTCATTCTAGCCACTAGTTGACAACAGTAGTTTAAATACCTTATCATATAACAAGGAAAATTCAACTTGATTTAACCCAAAAATAGAAACATCAAATACATATCAGGATATAAAATCTTCTCTATTTCATACATCCTCAAGGCAATCCCTGTTTGAACAAATTTTACCAGAATTTTTTGATCTGGTTCTAGATCCTTGACTAACATCTTTTTGATATTCGTAGAACCAAATAAAAATGACATAATTTCCTCTAACATACATTCATTATCTCCAATTGATTTCAAATCAAAGTGGTAAACTCCCTTATGAGATAATTTTAAGATTCTAACTATTTCCATAGAAAAAATAGAAAAATCTTGATCTTCAATTTTTGCGAATATGGAGTCCTCTATATCTCTAAGACTGAGCTGGACAGATTTTAGGAAATTTTTCAACTCTACCTCATACAAAAAATCTTAGTTTTTGTCACTGAACGTTTGTTCAAGATTCTGAAAATCCAAAGCTTTCTTCAGCATAAGATTGGTCCGGTACAACCATTCAAAATCAATTACTTTTCCCTGTAAGATCTTCCTTCCAGCTGAACGTTGACGTTTTGTGTTACTAGCTTATCCTTCCTCAATTCTCTGTGTCGTATACATTGCTATCTCAAAGTTCTGAAGGCTCGAAGGTTTAGGGTTTTGAATGTTCAGTCAAAGGTAGACGAAGTTGGTAAGGGTTTAGGTGTTTCAAACAGTTTTAAGAAAATAAACGGGTTTAGAATTTGAAACGGGTTCTGACAACCTTCATTCTCGTGTCATTACGTACATAATAATAATTAAATTATTTAAAATAAAGTAAAAATGTATGCATATAGAAATTATTACAATACAGTAAAAATGTTAAATTACTTTAAAAATAAATAATTAAATTATTTAAAACAGTGAAGATTAAAATAAAATAAGAATTAATATAATCAAATAAGTAAAATTAAAAATAAAATTTCATTTAAAATTAAATAAACCTAGCTCCCCCTTAATAAAATCAAACCTCGCAGTGGGAAGTGGTTTAGTAAAAATATTAGCTAATTATGTTTCAGTACTTATAAATTCTAAGAATTTATCCTTTTTAATAACATGATCTCTTAGAAAATGATGTCTGATATCAATATACTTAGACCTAGAATGATTAATATGATTTTTTTGAAATATTTATTATTATTGTATTATCACATAAAATATTTTTATTATTAAAATTTAGTCCAAAGTCCATAAGATTGTTTTTCATCCACAACACTTGTTCACAATAACTGCCTGCAGACACATATTCTTCCTTGGCTATTGACAAGGAAATTGAGTATTGTCTTTTATTACACCATGAAACTAATGATTTTCCTAAAATGTGATGGGTTCCTGAGGTGCTTTTTCTATCTAATATACAGCTTCCAAAGTCAGTATCTGAATATGAAATTAAATTAAAATTGGATGTTTTTTAATAAATTAAATATTGAAAAATAGTTCCTTTTAAATATCTAAAAATTCTTTCGACAGCACTTAAGTGAGATTCTTTAGGATTTTATTGAAATCTTTCACAAAGTCATACTGAGTACATTACATCTGGACTGCTAGAAGTAATATATAATAAACCACCAATCATATCTCTATATAACTTGTTGTCAACTGATTTTCCAATTTCATCCAAATCAAGTTTTATATTAGTACACATAGGAGTTGTATATATCTTGTTGTTTTCAAGTCTAAATTTCTTCAGTAAATCAATAATGTATTTTCTTTGATTTAAAACATTTAAAAAATCTTTTTGATAAATTTGAAGTCCTAAAAAAATTTAATTCTCTCATCCTACTCATTTAAAATTCTTTTTGCATTAAATTTTAAAACTCATGACAATGTTTTTTGTTTGTTGATCCAAAAATTACATCATCAACATAAATTTGAACTAATAAAATATTAGAGTTTACAGTTTTCATAAATAATATTGGATCTGTCATTCTAATAGTAAAATCATTTTACAAAATAAAATAACACAATCTTTCATACCAAGCTCTGGGTGCTTTTTTAATGCAATAAAGATCTTTAGTAAGTTTAAAAATAGATTCTGGTCTTTGAGAATTTTTAAAACTAGGAGGTTTCTCAATATAATCTTCCTCCATTAAATAACCATTTAAAAATTCATACTTAACATTCATATGAAATAATTTAAAGTTTATATGAGATGCATAGGATAAAAGGATTCTATGGCTTCTATGGCTTCTAATCTAGATATAGGTGAAATGGTCTCATCATAATCTATACCTTCTTCCTGATTATATCCTTTAGCAACTAGTATTTCTTTATTTTTAGTTATTATTCTTTGATCATCTTGTTTATTTCTAAAGACCCATTTAGTTCTTATAACTAGATAGTCCTGTGGTCTTTCAACTAAATTCCAAAATTCCTTTCTTTTGAACTGGTTTTGTTCTTCTTGCATTGTTATCATCAAAATTTTATCAACTAAGTCTTCTTTTAATGTTATTGGTTCTAATTGGGATAAAAAAGCAGATAATTCAACAAGATTTCCTATATTTCTTCTCATTTTTATTCTAGTGTCTAGGTCTCCTATAATAGTTTCTAAAGGGTGATTCATTAGGGTTCTAGAATATCTAGGTAATATATTATTATGTTTATCAGTGTCATGTTCTTCTAAAATAGACTAAATTTTATTTATATCTTTTTCAAAATTATCTTTCAAGTTCTCAAGTTACATGTTATCATTAGAGTCAGATTCATCAATTTGATCTTTCCTTTTCTCAAAGGGGTCAGATTCATCAAATTTCACATGAAATGATTATTCAACAATCCTTGAATTTTTATTAAAAATTCTATAAGCTTTGGATGTTGCAAAATATCTTAAGAAAATTCCTTCATCAGATTTTGGATCGAATTTACTAAAATTGTCCTTAGTGTTCAAGGTGTAAAACTTGCATCCAAAAACATTAAAGTAACTTACTTTTGGTTTTATGTTATTCTATAGTTCATAGGGTGTCTTTTTTAAAATAGGTCTAATTAAAACTCTATTCATTATATAGTAGGTTGTACTTACAGCTTCTACCAAGAAATAGGTAGAAAGATTGTATTCATTTAGCATAGTCCTAGCCATTTCTTGAATAGTTCTATTTCTTATTTCAACAATACTATTCTGTTGAGGTGTTCTTGGTGCAGAGAAGGTGCATTTAATTCCAAAATTTTAGAAAAAGAAATTGAATTCAGAATTTTCAAATTCTACACCATCATCATTTCTTAATGAAATTATTTTAAAATCTTGTTCATTTTGAATAGATTTTCAAAAACTTTCAAATATATTAAAAGCTTCATTTTTATATTTTAGAAAATAAATCCAACTAAATCTAGAATATTCATCAACTAAAACATATAAATATAATTTACAAGCCAAACTTTCTATTCTTTAAGGTCTAAAAAATCCATGTAGATATGTTCTAGAGGATTACATGTAGCAGTTTTGTAAACAGATTTGAAGGAAGATTTGTGTTTCTTACCAAGTTGACATGCATCACAAAATCTGTCACTATCAAATTTAAGACTAGGTAAATCAGAAACTAGTTGTTTCTTAGATAATTTATGTAAATTATATATATTGTGATGTCTTAGTCTTCTATGTCAGATCCAAGATTAATTTAT
Source organism: Viscum album (assembly GCA_963277665.1). Taxonomy (NCBI): domain Eukaryota; kingdom Viridiplantae; phylum Streptophyta; class Magnoliopsida; order Santalales; family Viscaceae; genus Viscum; species Viscum album. The sequence continues at coordinate 1,561,960,483 of OY728148.1, read as the reverse complement.
CTTAGTAGTTAAGCAATTTACTTTTTGTTTACATAATGAATTTAAGTTCAGAGTATAAACATTATCAGTTCTGGGTGCTCTAAATTTAAAAAAAATATTTAAAAAAGAGAACAGCGGTTTTTAGAAAAATAAACAAAATAACCATCATCACATAGCTAATAGATACTTATCAGGTTGTGTTTCAATCCTTGTATACAGATTACTTTATTAATTGAGACAGCTTTTGGATCTCCAATAGTTCTAATGCCAACTATTTTACCTTTGGCATTATCACCAAATGTGACTAATACTATATCTTTTTGAGTTAATGTTTTAAAGTTCTATGAGTTATCACTCATATTACTGGAGTACCCACTGTCTATATACTATATTTTAGTTCATCTTCTATGACTTGCTTCCTGAAAAGGAATTCAAAGAAAAGTTTGTTTTGGTACCCATATTCTATTTGGTCTAGTAGTGTTAGCTAGAAAAGATATGGGAATCTAGACTTTCTTTGTTTTCTTATAATCAATAGAATCATATAAACTACTTGCAACAAAGTTTTTATTAATCCCACTTATTTGAGGTTGCCATAAATAACAATTTTTAGATATGTGACTTTTTATTCCACAGAATTTGCAAATTATATCTTTTTTACTTGGAAAAATATAGTTCTTATATAGTTTGGGTTTCTCACCTTTACAACCTATTCTATATATTTCTATTTTAATCACATTCTTTCTAAAAATTTCATTTAGTGAATTTTCTCATTTTGTAAAAACAAGAGATGCATTTTTGTATGTATTTACTTCTTTTTGCAGTGTTTTTATTTTAGTTTCATTATCTGTACAGTTTGTGTTTGATGAGTTATATTTTTCAGTCAAGTCTTGATGTTGTTTTAGAAGAGTGCATCTTTCTCCTAAAACACCAGTGTTAATATTTTTCATTGATTTATATTTATTAAATAAGGAATCATATTTCTCTTCTAGCATATTGCAGTTAGCGAAAAGTTTATCATTTGAACAACTAGAACTAGAATCTAAATCAGATGAGTTATAAGATTGTACCTCATCAGCTTCTTCCAAAGAGCACATATTTTCTTTTAGATTCAATTATTCCTTTTCTGAGTCGTACTTCGATAAGTTGCTGAAGTCTTCAGAAACACACCAAGTAGCTTTCATTTCTCTTTTGTCTTTCTGCTCATAATCATTGTTTTTAAAAAATTTCCTTTTCTTTTCTTCTTTTAATTGAGGACAGTCAGATCTTATGATACCCATCTTTTTGCATTCATATCATCTGACTTCCTTTGGATCATTCTCATCTCTCTCGAAGGATTTTCTAAATCCTTTATTTTTCTTATAAAATTTGATGAATTTTCTATCCATTTTTGCCAGTTCCATTTCTGAATCAGATGAGTGAGAACGTTATTCCTTTTTGATTTCTTGTTTCATCTATCTGCTCTTCTTCTAAGATGTAACTTTTATATCAGTATTTTATATTTTTATTAAAAATTTATGCTCATTATATTCATCTTGAATATCAAATTCATACATCATCAGGGTTCCAATTAATTCTCTCATATTTAGATCATTGACTGGTGATGATTACCTACTGGCAGCCAATATCCCATTCCATTTGGGTGGTAGTACTCTCAGTATATTCAATGCTTGATCTTCTTGTTTGATAGGATCTCCCAAGGCAGTGATGTTTTTGAAAATCTATGTGAGCCTTCCATTCATTTGAGTTATGTTTTCACCCTCAAAAATTATTAATGTATAAAATTTTAATGTTGATGTGGCATGCCTCATTTTTCTGACATTTTCAGTTCCTTCATAGGCAACTGCAATTTTCTGCCACATCTCATATGCAGTAGGACATTGAGATACTTGATTGAATTCTTCTGGTCCTAAACCATAAATGACTACATTTGTAGCTTTTGAATTTATGGTATACTCTACATCAGTAGCTACACTCCTTGTTTCAGGTTTCTCAAAAATTTCATAAGGATTATAAATTTTTTAGACTTTTTATCCAATATTTTTCAATTAGATGATCATTCTCAGCTTCCAACATCCATAGTTTTCACTATTGAAGTATAGAGCTCGAATCATTGTCATTCCCTATCGTGTATCATACATTGAGATCTCTGAGTATAATACTTTGAAACTTTCATCTTGATAAAGATTTACCAAAAGAAATTCCTACCTTTTATACCAATTGTTAGATCAGGTTATACCAAATATGCACAAGAGGGGGTGAATTATGACTTTTACAATTTCTTCAATGATTGTGATGATTTAAAAATATGTCCTTTAACTTTATCAGAATGTCTATTCAGTGGGAAATAAATAGATTGAAGGACGCACAGATGTATAGAGGTTTGGGGAATAAAAGGCCCCTAGTGCACTCCACCAACATTCTACTCCACCAGCTTAGTACTTTTCACTATCTATTCCTCTTATCAATAGTCTGTCCACAACTGAGTATAGGTAATTGACACCTTTACAAGATAAGGATAAAATAGAGCCTTCTGGTTCATGTATAGAACCGACTACATAGCATAGTAAGAGAAGTTGTTACTCAAAATGAAAAGAGTATTTTTATAAAAATACTTTCCAGTTGTTCTTCACAGTTGTATCAGCACGCAAATGATAATAGATGGATCATTGTCTTTAGAAAATATGTTCTTCAGGTAATAGTAGTTCTGAGTTAATCCAGTTGAAAATAAATCTTGAAATAAAGTTAGAAACTTTAACAACAATAAATTCATGATAGATCTTGAAATAAACTTGAAAGATTGTTCTTCTTATATTTTTTGCGATGATTCATCTCTCTGTGTGTAATTCAGAATAAATAAGATATATAAATAATACGAGCATTTTCCTTTCAAATTTAGATTCACAAATATCACCTTAAGAATCGTGATATTCAAATGTTTGAATAAAAGATCATATGTAACTTCCCTTAATAATTGGCATGAAATCCTCCTCTTAAATAGATCCTTTTAATAAAAAATAAATGGATTTAAATCAGTCAAAGATGTGATTTAATATCTAGCTTTGAATCTGGCTTGAAATCAGCCTGATATTCCGTATAAAGACCATTGCATGATAAATTCATATTTTAAATCTCTGATGCTAAATGAAGGGTTGATGATCTATTCTTTAAACGTACGGTTGATCTCAAATTTAAGGTTGATAATACATAATTTTCTCTTCAACTTTCAAACATATGGTATATTATCCATACTTTCCTCTTTAGATAAATGTAAGATACATGGTCCATACTTTTCGATATAATGTAAGTTTTATTATAAAAGTAAGGTTCCTACCAAATGTAAGGTTCTTTTACCATACTTTTATGATAACTTATGGTTAAGTAACCACAATTTTCTGAACTTCCATAAAGTAAACATAGAATTTTATCCTTACGCTATGCTCTTTAACGTAGGGTATAAACAGTGTTTTTAAAACCCGTTAAAAATGATTTCCAAACACTTTTTCAAATATTCCACGTGGATTAAATGCTTTAATATTATTCCAAAATAGAAATATAAAAGAATATTAATTTCTTTAAATATACTAAAAGTAAAATTATTAGAATAACAAACAAGGGTATTTGTGAGCATCAAAATCATCATAAAAAGATATAGTATTTTTGAAACAATACATGCTCAATAATCTCCCCTAATCATAATAGTATAGAGTATTGTTGAAAACAACACTTTCTCAACAGGCATGACATCCAACAATTACGAATTTACTTCATTTATATTCCTTTATTATTTATCTATGATATTTTTCATCGACATATCTATGGATGCATTTCATTCCGAGTTTATTGATTAAATGGCATGTGTTTTTAGTTTCTTACCATACCATATTGATTTTTTTCGTATCCATTTATTTTAATGGCATGTGTTTTAAATTATTTACCTTTCCATATTTTTTACACATTCCTTTCTCATTTTATTGATTACAAGTAATGTTTATTTATTTATTACTTTTATGTATTGACTATTATTGTTTATTTATTATTGATTCTATTTTACTTTACCCTTAATGATCATTTGATCTCACCATTATTTTTTTCCTTTCCTCAGGATTCTAAGAAGTGTACTAAGAAAGATATGAAAGGATACACTAGATGGAATAATGTTATTATTGTTAAAAGAAAAAAATATGTTGTAATTAGTGTATTCATTTGTAATAAAAGACTGATGTAAGTATCTAGTTTACCAATACTACTAAACTCTTAGATCCCTCAAGGTTTTATTCCTTGCAATCATGCCAATATAATGGTATTATACACCATATTTGGGTTTTGGGGTCAGGTCACTATGAAAAAAACATTTTTCAACCTAATATTCATGTTGATTATAATATTTAGGAATTTACATGATGTTCAAACCATTCTACAAGATCTTTAATAACATATAATGTTATATTTTTCTTATTTTATATTGGGATTCTCATGCATATCCTTGTTTCTATCTTGAGCTCTTCAATAAATGGATCTATAGTTTCACTATTCAGTATCATATATCTATGTGATTTTAATAATTACATTTATATTGGTGTAATATTTTAGACCCTCCCAACTGATCAACCAATAGTAGGAAAGATTTTTGTTTTCCTATATAGTTGATATTGAGTCGATATGTCATCAACATGTCCAAATCTATTGAATCTTGTATCAATATTTACCAAGTATCTAGAACAAAAGGTAAAACACTCCTCTATTAAATAGCCTTCAGAAATAGATCCTTTGAGTTAAGATTTATTTTTAATTTATTATTTCATATGACCATTGTATCTATGAAGTAAAATGAGTAAAAAAAGTTACATATTTAATGAGGTGTCAAAAATGGTTTACTTAAGATTAAAAACATATAAATAAAGTACCTATCAATTGGATATATCCTTCAATAGTGTATAGTACCTATTAATTTTGTTTCCTCGACTATATGCATAGTAAAATGCATCATGATGGTAAAAAATGATAGAGGAAAGATCATCTCTATTTCAAAAATCATTAGTCAAATCTATACTGAATCTTGTCAAGTACAGCTGGTTGTAGAGTATTCTCACATAGTTTTTAGAATGATGTGCATAATTAGAGTATAACTACGATAACCTTTTCAAGTAACAATGTATTCAATTCCAATGGTATTAAATTTTATAATAGAATATGTGAATCATGACTTTTCAATCCATGTAACTTACGATGCTTTAAGTCAAAAGACCTTGATATGTTACTTAAATATCCATTATATTCTTTCACATGTTTTAAAATTCAAACAAATATATTTTTATTCATATTTTTCATTGCCAAATTTTTTTAATAAAACATTCCATTCTCATATAACCATAGATCATGCTTTATATTCACTGTTTTTAAGTTCTTCTGAGCATTGAGATGGTCCTTCAATTTTATATACTCAATAAGTAATTTGAAGATCAAATTGTCACAAACAATCCTATCAATATGCATAACATCAATATCATGATGACAAAAATTAAATTCCCAATACAAAAGTTTGAATAATATACTTTTTTATTCCATTTTTTTCATTCTGATTTCAACTGAAGATGTACTTTGAACTCATTTCCTACTATCATTCAAATGATTCAACTTACCAGGTTTTGTAAAAACATTTACCAGTTATGAAAATATTTTATAACTTTCAAAAAATCATTGGAGGTGTTCTATGATCGATAGACACATTTAATTTTGACTTTTTCAACCTAAATCTATGAGATTCACCAAGAGATCAAAAATAACACAAGAAGCACTATTTTTTACTATATGGTAGTCATTCAGGCTCAAAATAAATTCTACAAATAGGACAATACAATCATATGTAGTTGTTCCAACTAGATAATTTTCCAATTCCAAGGAATTCACTAATGGTTCACATTATAGAAGTGAGTATTTTGAAAAAATTTCTAAAAGGTACATTATATGTCTCAACATAGTTTCTCAATAACTCATGGAATTATTTAATTAGAGGCTATAAGTATACATCAATATCATTTTCAAGAATTTTTTTTTGAGGAATTATCATCTAAATGATAAAAATTTTTTTCTTCAAACAAATCCATAGAGGTAGATTGTAAGGGATAAAAATAATCATCCAAATATTTTAAGTGATACTCAAAGTTCTAAATGGGTTGAATTCATCAACAGTCAATACCAATCACACATTCTTAGGATCATATGATAAATCTAGATGTAATTAATCAAATTTATTCTATGATTTTGAATCTCTTGTATGTGGAATTAACCCATCATTTCTACTAATTATATCATTCCACTTCATGGGATTAGCAGTTTTTAATGACATGAATTATCTTTTCAATAAAGTTTTTAAAGTGATGTAATGAAAAATCTTTATAGGTGTGTTCTTTTTATCCTTATTTATAGTTTTTTATTGATTTAGACTTCTAAAATTGTTCATTCACTTCCATATAAAAGATTATTATTTTTTCAATCCTTTTTACTTGAATCCTCTCCCCAATAAAGAATACAATCATTTGGAAAAGCATGTAATTTTTTATAATTCAGACCAATCCTGCTAGCAACTTTTTTTCATATCATAAAGTCTTGAGGATAATAGTTTTAATATATTCATAATTCAATAATTAAAATTTCATGGACATCACCTTATTTGTAATTCCTCGTATGCATTCGATATGGTATAAATTCATTAGAAAAGAAATTTTTTAATATTTAAGTCATCCACCATACAGATCTTGATTTCTATCATCAAATAAATCATGAAACACATTTTTCTACTCAGTAAAGTTCTCTATTACATTATTCTTCATGGTATCAAGAGTAGGATACAATGATATGTTACAATCTTGAACTAGTTTTCCTATATTCCCAAAAACATCATTTTCAAGTTACAATTTTTATCACCCTCTACTAGTTGTACTAATATGTTTTATAAAGATATATTTACATTACAATCCCAAAAGTATCGATTATAAGATTATGAATTTCATTTCCCATTATCGATAATGTTGGTATCTTATTAAGTTGACTGATATCAATACTCAAAAATTCTATAAATTTTGATTGTCTAAGTCACATCCAATATAAATATCGAGTACGGAATTTATAAAATATCAAGAGTTCATAAAATTCAGGTATCTTCAAACATTTATAAATTTAAATTTAAGGAATGGACATCTTCTTTCCCATCAATAGTTCAATTGGAAATTAAAAAATCTAAAAAATCCTCCAAACCCTTTGTATAATAAGGTGTGTTCCTCAATAATGTGGTACAACTTGTATCCATATATCATAAAGAGCCTACACTTCATTAAACAAAATTAAAACACATAATAAATATTATGTCATTTAAATAAAAATTATAAATTTATTTAAAAATCAAAAATATAAAAAAAATATATAGATTAATTTGATAATGTTTTTTAACAGCATCATTTTTCTTAAATTTTAATTTGGATGTATATAATCCATCAAAAAACTATATATTGTCTATAAGTAAGTTTAGTGATTTAAAATGTAAAATGTATGTGATAGTATGATGTCAAATATTTATCAAATAATTCAATAAACATACAATTCAAACTCAATTATAATTATAAAATAAAGAGTTTTTTGGATAAAACCAACCTTTAATTTTTATACATTAGTCCATAATATAAACAACAACTAGAATATCCCATCATTATCTATTTTTAAGAAGGAAATAATGTAAATACCCCAACCCTAGTATCCCAGAGCTAGTGGTTTCTTTTTTACATTGGCACTGGATAAAAAAACACATATTAAAGGACTGAATAGTTTAGTAGTCTTGGTAAACTGGATAAATAATTTAAAATCACATTACATTTTAAAAAAACATAAAATATACAAAGTTTTTTCTTTGAGAACACCATTATTCCTCTTATCATATCCCTGTATATCAATCATAAAACACTTCCTAGTATCCGGGAAAAATAAAACATAATAAAGGTTGATCTTTACTTCTGAATATGGGTATGAGTACAGTGGAAGATAACATGAATAAATAAATTATAATTAATGTGTCAAGGTAAATAACAGAAAACATATGTCATTTAATTAATAACTCAAATGTGAATAATAATATAGCAGGAATAAATGGTGATCAATAATTCCATATAAATAATAAAATGAGCTTGAAAATTTTCCATGGATATTCTAACAAATCTAATAATCCCATGGAAATATATTACTGATTTCATAATTATGGAATACATAATTCTATACATTTGGAACATTACCTCAAGGCCTCGAACAAGACATCTAAAAATATCGTCAAGGCCTTATGCCATGACATCTGAATAAATGGGTAAGGCCACAGCCAAAACCCAATTTAGTTTTTCTCATTATACATACAATTTAATTGAGGGGATATGGTGGGACCCACCCATTAATTACTAATTCAAATTCATTCCTCATATAAATAAATAATACAATTGAATCAACATGCCTTAACAAAATCAATAATTGATTATATTGGAAGAACTAACCATATAATTTCTCTAGTAAAACTGGTCATAAACCATCCAAAGAAATATGATGAATGTTATAATTAGATAACATCATTAACATAATATTCAATAAAGTATTTTTAAATAGATTAAAATACTTCAAAGAGATTACCGAAACATTTCTTGATGAAAATATCCTTTTTACTTTGAAAAGAATTATTAAAATCAAAAAAATGTACATGTAATAAAGAAATCATTTTATTTCAAAATAACATTTTAAACTTGTAAATGAATATTTAAATAATTAATGTGTAAAGATAGAGGTAAATTCTTCTCATGTTGTATAATTTAATAAAACATATCTTTCACACTTTTGTAAGAAAAATCAAAACATACCTTGTTCATAAAATGACCGGAAGATTCCTTTTGAAAAAAAATTAAAATGTAAAAAATGGTAAAATTGACTTTAAAAAATCATTATATAATGTAAAAAACACTTTTTGAATCATTTTTAAAAAAACATTTACATAGAATATAATTATTCCTTAGCTAAGACTTAAAAATAAACAATTCTGAATAATGATGAGATTGTGAAATAAACTCATATCTCAGGTACAAATTTCCTCATAAGTTATTTTAACCTCCTTTATTATAAATTTAGATTTATTATACTTATATAAACATATAAATAATGTAATATATTATAAATTTATAATATTTTATTACCATTTTGTTAATGATATTTTTACTATTATCATTATTTTAGGTGTTAACTACTTTTTCATGAATATTTTTATTTCGTAGTTCCAGTACTTGTACTTTTATTATGGTTTAATAATATTAAAAATATTATTCATGGTATAAATATAATATATATTAAATATATATATAATTATAGGAATCCTTAAAAGATAGATATATAAAAATGAATTACATCGTTCATAGAGATGGTAGGTCGTACGTACGTATGAACATAGTTTTTATTTTTCAATGGATAGATCAAAAGAAAGGTAAAGAATAATTAACCTTTAAAGAATAATAATTATGTAATATATATCATATATATCCATTATTTCTATATTTATCACCATCCAATTAAAGTGGTGATGAAAAGCGAATTACACCGCTACATGAAGAAGGTAAGTTGTACGTACGCACGTGCGATGTTTTCTCTTTTAATAGGATATAAATGAGATGGAATATGGTTGTACCATAATCATAATAACATCTCATTATATTTATGATATAGTATATATTACTTTAGTAAGGTTACAATGCATTAATAGGAAGCAGAATAAGAAATAAACTTGAAAGAGTCAGTAAAGATGATTACCTCTTCTTTAGTGGACTCCCGTTAGATCTCTTTTTAAGGGACCTAGGATTGATATTTTGGAAGGTAAATACCTCAATAACTTGTATAAGGTTTTTTATAAAATTAATTAAAAGGTTTTTATTGAGATGTATGGCTCAAAGTGGTGTATAGAAGTAAAGGAAGGGATACCCTTTTATAATTGAGGGGAGGGGCATTCTTGGAATTTCTTAAAATATTAAATTAATATAAATTATTTCTCATATCCAAATAGATCAAAAATGATATTATTCATAAATAAAGTGAATATAAGTTGAAATTACTTTATCCAATAAATATTTGACAAGTTTTGGTTATTTTTTCACCCTTATCTTTTAGTTTTAACCCCCCATTAACCCTTTTGACAATTATTGTACTATTAAAATTATCTACTCTCTATGGGTCAATAATGTTACTATAAAATGAAAAAATAAAAAATGGAAAATTTTAGATTTAACTAACCATATCCCATTAATTTTCTCAAATATAATATTTTTAGGAATTTTATATCATTTAATAAAATATTATTTATTATAAAATGTCAATATTGTCAAATTTTAGAACTATTAATTAATTTAACATTAATTATATCAAAAAAATACTTATAATTCAAAAAAATATTTTATTATGTCCTTAAAATATCATTATAATCTATAAAATTTGTGAATCCTATTGTTTATCTCTAATTATATTACTTTTAATATTTTAAATAACATTTATTTTATTTCTCCATTAATTGAATAATTACTGCAACATTATTGTGCAAGAATTTAAGGTAATTATTTCTTCAATAAATTATAAAAATAAATTTACATGATTAATATAAATATTTTATATTTTAAAATATTTTTCATTTTCTAATATATCCTCTGTATAATTCCATAATAAAAATATTTTAGTTATTAAAGATAAGAGTGTGACATGTTTGACGTTTCTTTAAATAAAATACTATAAAGTTCATAATATCATGAAAATTGAAAAAAATTACATATAACTAAATATTATATGATTAATTATTAAATATAATAATACAACAATATTAAGGTAAGTTTTAGGGTCGTTTTATAGTTCTTATGATTTTATTTTTGACACTAATTGCATGATTAACCCTTCACCGTGGTAACAAAAATAATTGAACTTACTATTCATATTAACCAAAAATAAAAGGGTCATATTTAATAAATTTTTAAATATTAAATAAAAATATAGAATCCATTTTTTGAAATTAAAAACAATAAATTGGTAGAATTTAATTTGAAATTAAACCGATAAATGTAAGGAAAAATAGTTTTCTAGAAAAATGCCCTTTTAAAGTATAAAAACATTTTTATACCAAATTAAAACTTAAAATTTATTATAATGAACATAATTGTATTATTAATAATATAATATAACTAATTTTAATTTTAAACTTTTTTAAAATAAAATGGAACTTTAAAAATGGTTGAAACAAAAATACAGTTTTTAATAAAAAATGTTATTTCTCATTTTTCACTAGAAAATAAATCTTTTCAAAATAGTCCAAAAAATTACCCTAAGATAATTTTTAAATTATAATTTATAAAATGATATTTTTTGTATAAATTACAATTTATATACATTCTAGAATTTAATTATAATATTTTTTCAGTAAAAATAAATTTTTGAAGAAAACGTATTTATGAGTCATAAAATAACTTTACTAAAAATTGAATACTTATTACATAATAATTAATAAATGATTTTTTACTGATTAGGTCCTTTATATATATATATATATCATAATTTATTTAATAGTATTCATAAACACCAATTTAACATCTAGTTTATAACGGCTGTATTTTAATAATATTTTGTGGTTTGTTGAAGCTCGGTGTTGTGTGTTGTACATACTATTAAATATAGTGTTCTTTTAAAATATAAGAGTTTAATCCACTAAAATATATAAATGATATTAAATAAGCATACCATAAAATCTTAGGGTGTTAAATTATTTTCTAATCTTGGTGTTGCATGTCATATATGATATTGAATATGATGTTCCTCTTTTAAAATCTTGGGGTGTTACATTCTAATCTCTTTAAATAAACTTCATCCTCACAATTTAATCTTGATCTCAATAATCAGTAGTTTAAAATTTTAAAATACCCTTCTTTAAATCCCACATCATGAGAAGGGTTAATAAAGAATCCACTTGATAAGAGAGAAAGATAACTATATATGTCATCTGAATTAATCACATAACTATATTTCAAAGTATGAGAAAATAGGTGGGAAGTGAAAATATGGACATGGAAGAAAAGTGTAATGCCAAAATAATGATGGATGGTGATAGAGTTAATTGATACAAGAAAGTGAATGTTTAATATAAATTCAAAAAATATAAAACCATAAATCTATAATGATCCAAAAGACCATTGATTTAATGGATATGAAGGTAATATGATAAAATTTTTGTTCCAAGATCCTTTCATAGAGTTGATTAATTTCATTACCATTTAGAATAAGAATATAAAGAAATATATTGAATTGATATCTTTTATTTCATAGGTACAATTTCATCCTTTGGATGTTCTTTGATCAATTTCTACTGCATCTATCACTCCAATAAATTAATATCATATAATAATTTTTATGCCCAAAGCACTAAAATTAACATTTAACATAACATTAGCTGAATAAAAGAATGATAATTAATTCCTCATTTCTCTAGATATTTTCCCAGACCAAACTTTTTAACATAAGTTATCTAAAAACACCCAAAGTTCAACTTAATTCATTGTATAAATCGTTATCCTTAAGACTCATTCAAAATACTTATTTCTAAATTCAAAGTCCAAAAAATATAGAAGGAAGGCCACTAAATTTCCAAAATCAACATAACATTAGATTCCAAAAATAAAATAATGTAGATCCTAATGTCACATACCAAATATTTGAATACCTTTACCCCCTTAAGAGCTTAATGAAAACATGCAAGCTTCCCAAAATAAAATATCAGGTTGTTTAATATATTCCTTAAATCTAAACATGTAGTAAAATCTAGTAAAGATAACATAAACCATCAAATCACTAACCAATTTCATGGTCAATAATTAAATCCCACAAAAATATCTTTAACATTATTATCTCAATATCAAGCGCATATTAAGGGTTGTCTTTCCCCAATCATGTATATTCCAAAAATATTAACTTTTCATTGAATCACTTTTCTTGTCCATCGATACCATTTAACATATGCACTCAAATCCTTAAAGAAAAAGTATTGTAGTACAATCCTTATATATTTATAATTATTATAATCATAATTTAATTGATAAAATAATACTATAACATAATTCATGAATCCAAACACAATAATATTAATCATTCTAATTTATTCATAAACCATAAACTAGGATTAGTCATATTATTCCTAAATACCTCCTTCTTTTCATATATCATTTGTAGTCTCTTCATCGTCAGCAATATAACCATTAATCATATAATGTTGCAAACTCTCTTCATGAACTTTCACCCTAATAAATATATTTTAATAATTCCCATATTTCCACATTTAAAAAAAATCAATCATCAATAATTACATAGGGATACCATTATTATCATCCATTATTTTAACCAAAATTTTCACTTTTACTCAGAAATTACATACTTTGTGTCCTTATTTTCCACATATAAAACTTTTTTTTGTTCCTTTGAGAAACTCTCCTAGTTTTATCTTTCCACATTTATGAAAAGAAGGAAATAAATCCTACTTTCATCCATAGTCCCCATTATTAAATCTCTTAGTGGACTCTATACTTCTTTTCTTTAGTGAGTCCAAGAGTCGGTTAAGTTGAAAGTTTTTAATCATATATCGTGATAAATGAAAAGGCATAATCACATTATCATTCACCCCAATAATCATACCATGTAGTTTCTCATCAAAACATTGTCTATCTCATTCAATCTTAACCCAGATTCTATTTGTTCTATTCATTTACTAAAACTAAAAAGCACAATGTGAGCAACACTGATCATAGTTGGAAATCACAAAGTCATAAAGAATAATTTATAGGATGTCTAAATCATGAAAACTTGTTTTTAATATATTTCACCTTATTTATAACCTAGGTTATTCATGGTTGTCATATATTCAAATCATTCATGATGGTTCGTAACGAAAATGTGAATTAACCCAAGAATATCCCCTATGAGTGTCAAACCAGGTGCACAGTAAAGCCCATTCTTATGTACCGGGTAACACTTGAGTCAATATCAATGTTCTTTTTTTAGATTTATTACCCCTAGGTGAATCTATTCAATAACTACATAAACTTTTAGTATCTATTCAGGGATGTATTTCTAAAAAACCACATAATTTCTATCTTACCAAAACTTTAGGATGTTCTTATATACTTATCCTAAATGTATATCATAGGTTTATGTTCCCTAATATATGTTTTCTTAAATCGATTTCCCATGGTTTATACTAAAATTTATCTAGTACCAACTGTAAAGATGTCATGACCTAACCCATCGGGTCTCAATTGACAACTACCCCAAACCCACCTCCATAGGCTGGGGGTGGTGACAAGTGTTAAAAGGCATAACTAATATGGGAGGACTTTTCCAAATGTACCTATACACACACACCCAACCATATCAATGTATAAGTGCAGAGAAATAATAAAAAAATAAAATATCTATAGAATAACTATGAATTTAAAAACCTCAAGGGTGTACAATAGTATGATATTGTAAACTAAAAATAAAAGGGTAAAATACATGCCCAACCAGAAATATGCCTCAACCTAACAAAACTACAAAAGAAAATATTGAGAGGACCCAAATATGAATCTCTAAACTCTAACCATCGTACATGTCCAAATACACTAGGTATCCCTAATATCCTATATAATATCTATATAATTGTACATCGTCTACATAAGAAATAACACTTATGGGAAAAGTCCATGTAGGGGTGAGTATATACATACCCATTAGGATGCCCTGAAAGTTGAATGGGGGCCAGTACGAGACATGATAGGAATATACAGCTCAACCCAAAACAAGAGAGTAAAAAATCCAATTACATGGATACATATATATATATATATATATATATATATTCAAAAAAAAATAAACTCAAATGATATAGAAATAGGATCTCTATCTCATATCCCAACCCAAGAAAAGAGTTCCATAAGTCCATCAATGATGCCCAAAATCTCGTGTGTATGTACAATATAAACATCCAAGTCAATCCAAACCTCACCGCTATTTCACATAGTTGAGGGGCCATGATCTATAGGTAGAGGACCCATATCCTGATACAATAGATTCTTCCACTCAATAGTTGATAGAGGACCCATGCCCTGCCCAGTAGGAGGGTTCCACTCTGATGGTTGAGGACCCATTCCCTAACTCTGTAGAAGGGTTCCGTTAGAGTAATCAATAGAGAACCCATGGCCAGCCCAACTAGATAATTTTACTCTAGTAGAAGAGGACCCATTCCCTACTCAGCTAGAGGGTACCGCTCTAGTGATCGGGGACCCATGCCTTGACTTTGTGGGAAGGTGTCACTCAGTGGATAGGTATAGGACCCATGCCTTAGGATGGTTCCACAATAATAGTTGGTAGATGACCTATGAACATCACAACTATATGGTTTCACTCTAATAGTAAACCGAGGACCCATTCCCTTCCCAAAAAGAGGGTGTCACTATGATATCTCTGATGATCTTGCATGATCACTATTGTTGTCGAGCATTGCCTAAATAAGCATCCCACCCAAAAAATATTTCATCGTATATAAAAAACCAATATGGAGGGAACCATCATGTTCAACATGGAAAAACACTTAGTAAAGGATAATCACATTCCCAAATATGAGTCCAAATGATGGAGATACAAGAAATAAATGTTTCTTAAAAAAGTAAGTAGAGGTACACAACATTTAAGGGGACCCACGTGGCATGTGGTCCTGCTCCACTGCCTAGATGTGTCCCTACCGAAACATAGCTTACTGCCTATGTATACCTACACAGCATGTGAGGGTACTACACAATATGCCTTCACCACTCAGGGTCCTACCTGTGCTCATGTTCGTGTCCATGTACGGTTTCCAGTGTCCATGTACTCTGGTACACGGTGTGTCCTCCCGAATGGGGTTCCACACATGTCCTTCGGGTCGTGTCTAAGTACCCTAACCATGAGCTGATATATAGCATTTACCTGGTCATTCCCATGCTTCTGTACTCCCAAAGTACATGTCAGGTCCCCAACACATGGGTCACACAGTGTTTGGTCATCCCACACTACGTGTGATACTTATAGACACACGAAACCCTAGTCACCAATCTAAGGCCCTATATGTCGTGTGTTATTTTGAACTACATGGTGTGTAGTTAGGATTTTCACAGAATTTTATATTTACTTATGGAATTCCAGATCCAACCTCTCCTCCTCATATATCACCTCCTCACTACCTGAAATCGAAGGGGGGGGCTTTGATCATGGTTTTCATCCACCCAGTGGATGGAAAATGGATTCTGATTCATCCAGGGGGTTTCATCATATGCCCCACATGCCTCAGATGCCTCACATGCCCTGACTTCATTGTATTAGATCCTGAATCCAAAAAATGATCACTCAAGTCCCATTATTCTTCCTCATTCATCCTTGATTCATAAAATCATTCATTTCATGCAAATTTGTTGTGATTCTGGGGGTCTGATCAAGCACAATACCACTCGACAACGTCGATCCATGGTTAGTATCCTAATAAATAAAGTGAACAATGGGTGGGGAAAAAGAACAAGAAAATTTGTAACAATTTTTTCCAATATTTCTTGTCTAACAAATCCATATTGGGATGCTCGGGGTGCGAAAAACTAAAAAAAAAATTAAATCTCTACACGAGTGCATGCGAAGGATTTCAATTGACACAGACCAAAGAAGTAGTATAATCAAGATCAAACTATTTAATAAATTGGGGAATAATACACAAATTGATGATTTATATCTAGATTTGGATAATTCATTAATGAATAATTCACCCACCAATGAATTAGAGAAGTTGTTGTGTTCCCTACAACTTGATTCACCTCGATCCAGAGTTTCATCATTGTCTGATTCTGATTCTCCAAAGGAGGGTGCAAGGAGAAACTCTCAATGATACCAAGGTTACATGGATAAACCTGTAGATTCTTCATGGTGGAGTATTTAAAGGTAATTTTTTTAGTTCATTTAAATTAAATAATTAAATTAATTAATTAATTAATTTAAATTCACCTATCAATGGTTGTTTTATCTGAACGTGTCACGCTGACCCATTTTAGGTCACAATTAGGGTAAACCTTACATTTCAAATTCAAATGTGGTCTCATATTTTAAATATGATACTCTGTTTAATAGTTATCTCATTTTTTTAAGAAACTATTCATGCATAATATAAAATATTTTTAATATTTTTATAAAATTAATTTCAGGAACACTGGGCCTCGGAATCGCACGTTGTATTAGCACCTAAATCTAAAAATATTTCTAGATATATTCCAAAGTCTACAATGGAAAAGTAGGGTCTTTAAATTATTCCCTCCATAAATATTTTCATCCTCGAAAAGAAAAAACAAAACAAAAGGCTCAGTATACTGAGCCCTTATTTGGCTCTCCATCTACCATGATCTCTCCTGCAATCTACTATGTTGTCACATCACATGAACCAAGGGGATAGTCCATCCATACAGGGTACTCTCCTGCCAATTCTCAATCACCACTGGGTGCTCTACAAAAGTGTCTACATCCTTGATGTCCAGCTCACCCCAATCAATAATACACATAGGGTCATTCATGTATGTCTTCAACTATGTTACATGGAATATATTGTTCACCCACTCTAACTGTGGGGGTAGGGAGAGGCGGTAAGAAACCTCACCATCCCTCTACACGATCCTGAATGAATAGATGAACCTCAAATATAGCTTGCCTCCATAGGATAATCTCCACAATCTTTTTCATAGGGATACTCTCAGGAAAATATAGTCTCCCTTATCAAAATCCAAGGGCCTACGACATCGATCTGTGTAAGATATCTTCCTGATTTTATATGTCCTCATCTGATCATGGATGGACTAGATTTTATTCATCATCACTTGCACCATCTATGGCCCAACAAGAGATGCCTCACCAATCTCTTTCTATCACAAGGGTGGCCTATAGGGTCTCCTGTACAAGTACTCAAAAGGTATCATGTTCATATTAATGTGGTATCTATTACTATACATAATATCTAACACTGGAAAGTGATCCTCCCAAATCTATCCAAATTCTAACATGTAATCCCTCATTATATCCTAACAAATGAATTGTGCACTCGGTCTTCCCATCTATCTACGGGTGGAAGGATATACTCATTCTCATATGCGTCCTGACTGCTTCCTACATGCCACTCTACAGCCGTGACGTGATCTTTCCATCACAGTCAGAGACAATAGTTAAGGGCACCCCATGAAGGTGAAAAATATACCATACATAAAAATACACCAAATATCCACAAAACTTTTCTCTCTGACAGCAAGGAAGTTGTAACATCCCGGACCCAACCAGCCACCCGAACAGTGCCGAACGGGTCGGGTGTCACTACCTTAGGCGCACCTCCCCTGAACGCCAGAGGCTGACGACAAGCAGCGAGGGTCTGAATAGGTATAGTGGGGAGGCTATACCCTCTCGGAGGATCATAATAAGGGTACTGGTCCAAGTATAACAGTAAAAATTCAGTGGAAAGAAATACTTAGCAGACTTGAACCAGACCCACAGAGCGGAAGCATAAACAATATAGATAAACAGTGGAAGCAATAAATATAAACAACAGCAGTAGAAATAAACACAACAGCATTCTAATATCATATAACTACAACTGAACAGTAACACATGCATCCAAAGAAGGTCATACACACCTGAATATAAAAAGGGTGCCAATGGATAAATACAGTAGCTTCAACAAGTAATCGTGCTGATATGACAAGTAAACAAAACAAAGTAAACCCAGCTAGTCATGACCTCAAGGTCCATACCATATCCATGCAATAACTTATGCAGCCCAGCTCCTGAAGCTGGCCTCTTTCCTACATGTAAATTTATAAAGTCTGCACACGTCCCGAAGGGCCCGTGCAGGGTGTGAGACAAATCTCAGTAGGATACCACCCAACGGTGCGTACCAAATATATGTGTTTAAGTAGTCATGCATTTACAAGGAAAGCAGTAATAAGTACAATGCAAAAATAAACACAAACTCCACTGGTGCTCAACAGCCAACATGGAGTGTCACCTGCTTCGGCCAACGCCGAAATCTCTGTCGTGTAACCCGGAACCATGTGCCACCTGACACCTCATGTCTCAAGTACCGACATCCCGAAGTCACACCCAAGAATAGTAACCCGGCACCATGTGCCTCCTGACACCTCGTGTCTCAAGTACCGACGTCCCGAAGGGACGCCCAAAAATAGTAACCTGGCACCACGTGCCTCCTGACACCTCGTGTCTCAAGTACCGACGTCCCGAAGGCAAACCCATCCTCTAAAGGCTCCTCACCTCCCACGTGGCTTTCTACGGCAAGCACCCCCAACCAAAATACCTCACCGCAACTACGGGGGCCTCTACCCACACGAGTGGTCAAAACCACCTCATCATAGAGTATCTCTGTGTGCACACTACTCAAAGTTCCGGGTGAGCGGTAATCACCAAAATGTACCTAAGCCACCAAAAAATATGACACCTCGTGTCCCTACAACCATTCTGCTCAAGTCCGATGGCATCTCCATCCTAGTAACCCGAGCCATACCCAACCTAACAGTCGTACTACCTCAAGCTGACGTCCATGATGCCCAATCCTGTGGTCAAAACCACCCATCGTAACCCGGGAAAAGCCCCAACCTGTGATCAGCATCACTCAAGCGTAACCGGGCCAATCCCAACACAACCTAAAGGGGTCCAGTAGATGCAATTTAGCAATTTCATATATAACATATGTAAACAGAAAACATAAATAGGCAAAACCAACTAAACAGTTGAACTGCACTATGTGAGGTGTTGTCTCATACCATCACCAAGGTCTTGAATGCCTGTAACAAATTACAAAAGACTTCAATAAATTAAACGAAATAGTTTAACAAATTAATATTACAATTAAAACCATTTTGGCGTCCCCCGACCAAAATTCCCCAATCAGCCACGGCCCCTCACCCGGACCGCTCGCCCAAACTAGTAACAGGGCATACCCAAAGGCATCCCATAGGTCCAATAAACAATTCAGTATGAAAAAGCAGATAAAACGGGTCCCGCTCAAAATACCCGAAAATGCACAGAAGGTTGCGTCACCCAAAAACCACGAAAACACAAAATGAAGTATGCACCACCTACCTGAGACTCGCATGATGCTACTCCTATGGTAACACCTGCCAATTCGGTCTAAAACGCAGTCAATCTACAAAAGATTCAATACCGTTCAAATGCCTATAACTCATTCTAGATCGAAAATCAAAAAAAATGGCCAAAGTGGAATCGAGGCCTTACCGAGGGGGTTCCAACGTACTAATCAGAGATCGAATCGGGTCTCGGACGGATGATCGGGAGGAGAAAAGGGTTTCGGCCGACCTGGTTCGTATATCCGAGCGGAGGGTATGAGGTTCTGCCTCAATACGAGGCTACTGCCCATTTTAAGCAAAAAAAAGTACATGGCGTGTACTTTAGGACTACATGCCGTGTATTGTTCATTTAACTGTTTATAAGACGGCAGATTCCGCCGCCTTACTTTCCAGACCTGCCGACAAGAGTACACGGCGTATCCCTAGGGGTACACGGTGTGTACTTGGTTCCTCTTCCTTTCCTCACTGACGTACTCACACGCCATGTGTTTCCCTTATACACGGCTAGACTACACGACGTGTCCAAAGGGAACACGGAGTGCCCCTAGTTCTACCCAGCCAACAGGCCTACACGCCATGTATGGCCTCACACGGTCGGGGGGTATACACGGCATGTTCAAAACTACACACCGTGTACTAAGAAACTACTACACGGTCATCAAATGACATGTACTCGGCGAGCACACGGTCGGTCACTCGCCTACGCATACATGGAGTGTACTTAAAGTACACGGTGTGTAGTCTAGAAATTTCCAGAAACTTCACATTTTCTCCAGTTTCCTCAGAAACCGGTCAAAAATTCAAACAGGATTGGGATTTTGACTCGTTCCAAAAACTCGGGTTCTTACAAACTCCCCACCTTAACGTATCTCATCCCCAAGCTACCGAACGAAACCCGAAGATGGCACCAAACACGCCCATCCCGGTTAAACAACCTGGACTACCCTTGTCCCAGGGTTCTGGCTAAATTCCTCAAGGGGGATCCCCACCTTAGGAATTGCCTTACCCAGTCTCAACCCAACAAAACGTAAAGAAAACAGGGTTTACTAACCTGTTTTCCAGACACATAGTCCTCCCATGATGCATCGTCACCCCTGTACCTCATTGGTGCTCCTGTGTCGCCTCCGACACCCAACGTAGCCCGCACCACGTCGGTGTCCGCCTCCACGAGGTCCTGGTGCCTAGCACCTCAAGTAACTCGTATCCACGATGCCTCGATGCCCACGACACCTCAAGTAACTCACATCCTTGATGCCCTGATGCCCACAGCACCTCAAGTAACCATCATCCACGATGCCCTGATGCCATGCATCTCATACATATATATATAAATATAAATATATATATATATATATATATATATATATCACGCAACCGATATGGTGCCAATCCCACTGACTAGAATCTAGTCAGTCCACAAGGATCTAAACACCATGTGTGCTCAAAACATACATTCCTCTACAGGTTATGCCAAAAAAGAAACATAGAGATCACGGTCACACTGTGGTGTACCTCTAACCGTCATAGGCTCACCAGCCTGCTCAGCCTCTGGCAGCTCCACAGCATGCACATGGCCTGAAACCCGGCTGCCTGATGCCTGACCTCCCGATGTTTCTCCAGTCACCGGCCATTGACCCCTCAGCTGGGTCCCACCGTCTCTATCACGACCTCTGCGCACAGCTGAACCTCGACTACCCTCTCTGGGTACCGAACCTGAGCCAACTCCAGACGCTACAGTCTGTCATGGTCCCTACCTGCTGGCTATCTGAGAAGGCTGCCTACAAAACCTCTCCAGATGTATGTCCTATCCACATGCCCGATACTCCTTCGGTGGCCTATCGCACTGGGCCCGAACATATCCCGGTTGTCCACACTGGAAGCAAATCACCGAAGAACTCCCACGAGGTGGTCTAGCTGAATCCATGGCCTGACTCTCCTGTTGGAACTCATCTCATCCTCGTTTCCTGCTGTCCAATCCATCACCTGAAGCTGTCGTCCTACCCAAGCGAGATTTATCCCTCTCATTGCCCTCGGATATGAGCGCCTGATTCACTGCTTCGGAGAAAGAACCCAGCCTGAAGATGTTCACCTGGACCCGAATGGCGTGTCGTAAGTCATCCTCGAAGCACCTCACCCTAGTTGCGTCATCGCTCACCATACTAGGTGCAAAGTGAGACAATTCAGTGAAAGTAGCTACATAGTCCATGACGGACATGTCTCCATACTGAAGACTCAAGAACTCCCAAGCTCTCTTTGCCCTCAGTGTCTCTGGATAGAAGTGTTCGAAGAACCTGTCCTTGAAAAGTCCTTTCATGTCAGTCTCTCGTACCTTGGAGCCTGTACCTATACGTCCCACCAACGCTTCCTCGGTCCTCTCAGCATGTACGTTTCCAACTTGACCCTCTTCCCTGGAGGCATCTCCAGCTGCTCAAAAATCATCTGCATGCTCTCTATCCAGTTCTCAGCCACCTGCGGACCACCCTCTCCCTGAAAAAGAGGCAGGTGCTGCGACTGGAACTCCCACGTCAGATTCTCCATAGAAGGATTTGTACCATGTGTGCCTCCATAAATCCCTTGAAAGACACGTACCAAGCTAGCTCGGAGCTTATCGTCAAGCCACGGACCGAACGATGCCAAACCAAGCTGTTGTCCTGCCTGCACTGAATCCTGAGCCTGATCCTATACATGAGCCTGTACCTACGGCTTGTGCTCTGCCTGTACCGAATTCTGACCCTGATCCTACAGCACTGTATCATCTCCTATCTGACGCTCCATAGAGTCATGAAGAAGTAACCCACTGAATACCATAAATGGTCATACAGCTCATATATATATATAACAATATATTCTACGCAGATAAGGAAAGAAGTAAAAGGCAGTGCATAACAACTACCCTTACTCCCCCTCACCGCAACCCATGCCCCACGGCATCCCGGCCTCATGGACTTTTTACCCACTCAACAGAGCCAAGTATCAAAAGTACCTTGGGCCATGCCCATACTAACAACCTATGTTTCCTCAAACCGACGACTGAGTCGCCCAATCCTGATAGTTACACTGCCTCAGCCATAGTACCCGCCTGCTCTCATAAGAGTCAGACCCAAATATTCCGCCACATACAATTCTATAAAAATAAATCATGGCATACACATTGCACAACTAGCAATTCTATCAGGAATTTCACCAAAGTACATTTCAAACATATAAATAATGGAAATTGATATTTCATTCACATGGCATTATCACTTCACAAAGCATACGTGCAATTATGAAATTGAAATACCCTAAAAATGTGCCTATCAAAGCCAAGAAACCAAGCCTTGCCATACCAGGCAAGGTCCAATTCTCCCTTACCACACCGGGTCAAGGATTACATATCACAATCAATAACATCACACATCAGGTGATCCACCGAGGTGGAAATCATATAAGTTGTAATCTGAGAAAAAGGAAAAGCAGCAATTCCCACCCATGGAAACTTGGTCCATCCCTCGTACTTAGGGCTGCAGGCACCTAAGAACAAGCTGGAAACCCAGTCCCTGTAAAAAACTATCTCCATTCTACCATATCTCAAATAGTAAAACCAGCATATGAAACAAGAAGCCTCAATCTCATTAGAAGTCGGAAAACATTGCAACTAAATCCCTGTCAAGAACTCCTCTGATACCACTTTGTAACGTCCCGGACCCAGCCAGCCACCCAAACAGTGCCGAACGGGTCGGGTGTCACTACCTTAGGCGCACCTCCCCTGAACGCCAAAGTCTGCCGACTAGCAGCGAGGGTCTGAATAGGTATAGTGGGGAGTCTATACCCTCTCTAAGGATCATAATAAGGGTATTGGTCCAAGTATAACAGTAAAGATGCAGCAGAAAGAAAGACTCAGCAGACTCGAACCAGACCCGCAGATCGGAAGCATAAACAATATATATAAATAGTGGATGCAATAAATATAAACAACAGTAGCGGAAATAAACACAACAGCATGCTGATATCATGTAACTATAACTGAACAGTAACACATGCATCCAAAGCAGGTCATACACAACTGAATATAAAAAGGGCGCCAATGGCTAACCAATATTAGCTACAACAAGTAAGCATGATGATACGACAAGTAAACAAAACAAAGTAAACCCAGCTAGGCATGACCTCAAGGTCTATACCATCTCCATGAAATAACTAACGCAGCCAATCTCCGGAAGTTGGCCTCTTTTCTACACGTAAATCCATAAAGTCTTCACGCATCCTGAAGGTCCTGTGCAGGGTGTGAGACAAATCTCAGTAGGATACCACCCAACGGTGCATACCAAATATATGTGTTTAAGCAGTCATGCATTTACAAGGAAAGCAGTAATCAGTACAATGCACAAATAAACACAAACTCCACTAGTTCTCAACAGCCACCATGGAGTGTCACCTACTTCGGCCAATGCCGGAATCTCTTTCGTGTAACCCGGCACCATGTGCCACTTGAAACCTCATGTCTCAAGTACCGACATCTCAAAGGCATGCCCAAGAATAGTAACCCAGCACCATGTGCCTCCTGAAACCTCGTGTCTCAAGTACCGATGTCCCGAAGGCATGCCCAAAAAAAGTAACTAGGCACCGCGTGCCTCCTGACACCTCGTGTCTGAAGTACCGACGTCCCGAAGGCACGCCCATCCTCTGAAGACTCATTACCTCCCACGAGGCTTTCTACGGTAAGAACCCCCAACTAAAATACATAACCACAACTATGGGGGCCTCTACCCACACGAATGGTCAAAACCACCTCATCATGGAGTATCTCTGTGTGCACACTACTCAAAGTTCCGGGTGAGCGGTAATCACAAAAATATACCTAAGCCACCAAAACATCTGACACCTCGTGTCCCTGCGACCATGCTGCTCAAGTCTGATGGCATCGCCATCCTAGTAACCTGGGCCATGCCCAACCTGACATTCGTACTGCCTCAAGTCGACATCCATGACACCCAATACCGTGGTCAAAACCACCCATCGTAACCCGGGAAAAGCCCCAACCTATGATCATCATCACTCAAGCGTAATCGGGCCAAGCCCAACACAACCCAAAGGGGTCCAGCAAATGCAATTTAGCAATTGCATATATAACATATGTAAACAGAAAACATAAACAGGAAAAACCAACTAAATAGTTGAATTTCACTATGTGAGGTGTTGTCCCATACCAACACCAAGGTCTTGAATGCCTCTAACAAATTACAACAGACTTCAATAAATTAAACTAAACAGTTTAACAAATTAATATTATAATTAAAACCATTTTGGCATTCCCCGTCCAAAATGCCCCAATGAGCCATGACCCCTCACCCAGCCCGCTCGCCCAAACTGGTAATAGGGCATACCCAAAGTCATCCCATAGGTCCAATAAACAATTCAGTATGAAAAAGTAGATAAAACTGGTCCCGCTCAAAATACCCAAAAACGCGCTGAAGGCTGCGTCACCCAAACAACCACAAAAACACAAAATGAAGTATGCACCACCCACATGAGACTCGCACGATGCTACTCCTCCGGTAACACCTGCCAATTCGGTCTAAAATGCGGTAAATCTACAAAATATTCAATACCGTTCAAATGACTATAACTCATTCTAGAACGAAAATCAAACAAAATAGCCAAAGAGGAATCGAGGCCTTACCGAGGGGGTTCCAACGCACTAATCAGAGCTCGAATTGGGTCTCAGACGGACGATCGGGAGGAGAAAAGGGGTTCGGCTGGCCTGGTCTGCATATCCGAGCGGAGGGTATGAGGTTCTGCCTCAATACGAGGCTACTGCCCGTTTTAACTAAAAAAAGAAACTACACGGTATGTACTTTAGGACTACACGCCGTGTATAGTTCATTTTACTATTCATAAGATGGAAGATTCTGCCGCCTTACTTTCCAGACCTGTCGACAAGAGTACACGACGTGTCCCTAGGGGTACATGGCATGTACTTGGTTCCTCTTCCTTTCCTCACCGACGTACTCACACGCCATGTGTTTCCCTTATAAACGGCTAGACTACATGGCGTGTCCAAAGGGAACATAGCGTGCCCCTAGTTCTACCCGGCCAATAGGCCTACACTCCATGTACGGCCTCACACAGTCGGGGGTATACACAGCGTGTTCAAAACTACATGTCGTGTAGTAAGAAACTACTACACGGTCATCACATGGCATGTACTCGGCAAGCACACGGCCGGTCACTCGCCTATGCATACATGGCGTGTACTTAAAGTACACGGTGTGTAGTCTGGAAATTTCTAGAAACTTCACATTTTCTCATGTTTCCTCAGAAACCAGTCAAAAATTCAAACAGGGTCGGGATTTTGACCCGTTCCAAAAACCCGGTTTCTAACAGAAGTGATTCGAATTCATGATTCGATCAACTATCACCCAGATGGCACCATGGCCTCTCACTATCTATAGAATTTATAATAAAAAACCATGGTATTTGATCCTATTTCTACCCTAGTATCTCAAGGGTCATAAAAAACTATCAAAACTTGGTGCTTAGAATTCACCTAATGACAGGTGAGGCACCGTGATATGAACTCAACCACACTCCATCTCATGCAGGCCCACCAAAACTAATTCTGATGGTCTTTTTACATATTCCTCAAACCAGGATGTAAGACCAAAGGAGATGTGTGAAACTCCCTCCTCACCTCCTCCCACACCATGAATGGTAGAACTATCTATCCTTAGAAAAGGATAACATTATTCCCTCCTTCATAAAATTTATCTGGTGAATTTCTTTGGAATATCAAGTCATGTAATACCTCACAAATAATGTCTCCAAACTAGGAATATCTCACACACTTGAGAAGTACAATACCATCTACTAAAGAAAAGATGAACCCTCCTGCTCAACCAGGGTCCACTGTAAGGAATCCAATTGCTCATATGCCTACTACACCAAACAAGCCTAGGACTTCCCACTAATGGAATCTGCCTCCATGTTTCCCTTCCTCGGATTATATACTATCTCGAAGTCATGATCCTATAGGAACTCCAACTATAGATTTTTTTTATTAGGTTCAAGTCTCTCTATGTGAAGACATTCCAAAGACTCTGATGGTATGAGTAAACCATAAATCACTCTCCCAGAAGATAGTGCCTCCATATCCTCAGAGCAAAGACTACTGCTGCTAGCTCTAGGTTGTGAGTATAGTGACCTAGGCTTAACATACATGGATATTACATAATTTTAGATGAATATTCAGTACCTTAAAATAATACATGCTCAAGGACTATAATATTTTATTGTCTTTGTAATCTTGGAAAAAAATATTCTATCCTTGTGAAAGATCTTCAAAGTATCCCATAAATATCTCCACCTTTATTAATTCTACCTAAAACCTTTATTTTTACCCTGGGGAAAGGAAAAATAAGAAATGGGTGAGATTAAATTCATAGTAAGGGTAAACAAGGGATATGTGTAAGCATAATCATGAGAATTAGGGTATGAGAACGTGATCATGAAAATAGAAGATCATACCCTGCATATCAATTATCGTCTACATGAATCATGGAATAAATAATGGAAGTTCATAAGACATGGATCATAAGAAAATAAATATCATAAGCCATGAAATAATAACATATTAATAAAACATGGAATTGTGGAAAATATATAAGCATATACTAACTTCCATAGTAGCCAAGTCATTGCTTCCAAGACCATATTAGTAGTATGGGTTCACTCTCCATACTATATTAGTAGTAATGGTTCACTCAGATGGACATATTAGTAGCATTAGTTCACTCCTCATACTATCTTAGTATTTATGGTTCACTCACATGGCCATCTTAGTAGCATGTGTTCACTCCTCATACCATCTTAGTAGTCATCGTTCACTCCCATAGCCATATTAGTAGTCAAGGTTCACTCCCAAGACCATGTTATTTTATCTCATGAGATATAAATCTTTACCAAATGTATTAGAGGGAGATATATATCCCACCCATTTAATAATGAAATTATACGTACATGTGCCACAAGATCATAAACAATCATTTCATAACCAATGTAATGGAATGGGACTCATAAACATGTAAAAATATAATAACTTGTAAAAAATAGACAGGATTCATAATCATTTCATTAAAATAATTACCTATAAAAATAAGGGGGTTTCTTAAACACCTTGGAATCAAAACATAAACCATTTAGAGAAAGAATATAAATGGTATTCTTAAAATAATAATAAAGTATGTCATCATAGGTGGGTAAGGATTTTGAAAAATCACTTAGAACATGAATTTTCCTTCAAAATCACTTTTTAAAACATAAATATTTTTCAAAACTCTTTTATTTGAAACTACATTGAAAACATATAAAGGAATCATGAAAATAATTTAAAACAATACTTTAGGAAAATATCCTTTCTTTTTTGAAATAGTTTTCTTTTCTTAAAATGTCATGCAATTTAAAATAACACATTTTATATGAAAATATACTTGTCAGCTTGTAGGGAATGATTCAAGTAAATAAGGAATTATTAAAGCATAAAAAAAATTTCATGTCATATAAGTTAAAATGAAACACTCTTCTCATACTTTTTATGGAAAATTCAAAAAGTACTTTTTTTTGGAAAATGAAAGAAATATTCCTTTTAAAACATGCAGTAAAAAGTCAAAATGGGTAAAAATGAATTTAAACATCCATAGGAGATCAATAAAACATTTTATGAAGAAATTTTTAAAAAACATGGACATCAATGATAAATATTACCCAATAGAGACTTAAAACAAAACAATCCCAAATATGGAAGAGATTTTGAAATCAACACTCATCACTTAATAATCAATAGAATTTTATGCCTCATATAAAAATAAAATTATAAGAATATGAAAATATCATAATATTATAGATAAGGAACATAAAATACATTCATGGATAGTTCATACACCATATAGAAGAAACAATTAGTATATGAGGCATGTGTCTCACAGAAATAAAGGTGAGACAAAAATCCTCTTACCTTGTGTCTTGACTCTCTTTATACTCGAACAAGATTTATGTATAATAAATATAAGTTTATTATGAATATTTTATAGAAGAATATTTTTATATATAATACCACATATGGTTTTATTGTGTCCTTATATTACCCTCTTGTTAAAGATCTTATGTTAAGGTTTCACTTCGGGTAAAATTCATTTTGTTCTTCGCATATGTCTTAATTTGTTTTATCATTATTCCTTATACTTATATCATGATTCCAGAATTTAAATAATAATATAAATATCATATATATCCATTATATTTATATTACAATAATATATATCATAAATAAGTACAAAATTGAATACATTGTTCATGGAAACGATAAGTCGTACGAACACATGAACGTTGTTTCTGTTTTTAATTTTCATGTTGAAAGAAAGAATGTAAATGAAATATGTGTATGTATGTATGTATGTATATGAATATATAATCAATATAGTATCATTATTATATCATAAATTACACACTTATTAATATTATATATTTTTTAAAATCATCCTTGAATGGTGAATGTGTAAGATGAATCTCATCACGTCGTGGAGACGGTAAGTTGTACGTACGCACGAGTGAAGATATCAATCTATATTGGTAAAGGGTAGGAAATTGGATGGAATATGAATTATAAAGAAATTATATTATGTAATATTTATTATTTTTATCCTTTATATTAATATTCATTCCTACACAATTAAAGTATACATGAAAAACAATTTACACCACTGTGTGGAGATGGTAAGTTGTATGTACGCACGCATGGTGATATTTTTTTATAGGATGGGTAAAAGGAATAATATGGTTATCCCATAATCATAAAAACATCTCAAAATATATTATATTCTTGAGTTATTACTTTGTAATGGAAACAACATATAAAGAGGAAGTATAATAAGAAAATAACTTTGAAAGAGGTGATAAAACAATTACCTCCTTTTCAGGTATCTCTTTTTGATTTTCACAAAAGGACTCCTTAGGATATATTTCTTCAAAAATTATGGCCTCTAGTATGTATAGAGGGATGTTGGGATAGGAAATGGGTAGGTTTTGGCTGATCCAAATGTCTTTTGAGGTGTGAATTAAAGAGAACAAGAGGTTCCCTTTTATAAAAGGGGGGAGGGGCACTTTAGGAAACTCCAAAACTATTAATTTATTATAAAATGATTTTTGATATAAAATAACTCCAAAGAGAGTTATTTATAAGATAAGATGATTATGTGACCAAATCCCATAAACCAATAAATTTGGGACATTTTTAGGTCATAAAATGAACCTTATCTTTTGGCTTTAACCCTTGGTTAAACAATTTAACTCTTTCTATGACAATTTGTCTTTTTACACTATAGGGTTAATATAGTAACTATAAAATGTAAAATGAACCAAAATTAGATCATTTATGTTATATTTGACACAATAAAAGTTATTTGGATGAAACTTATATTTTTATGAATTTTATATCATTTAAAATAATATTATTTATTTAAATTATCATTTATGTCAATTTTTATACTATTCAATATTTTCATTTATAAAAATATCATACCAAAATGATAACTTAGAACCAATAATTTAAATATGTAACTAAAATGTATAATTTATCTATAAAATTTTTTGATGTCATTAATTAAGTTAAATTATATTTAATTTAATACTTTTAACACCATTTATTTGATATCTCAATTAATTAAACAATTACAAAATCATTATTATTCAAGCCTTTAATTAAGTTATTTATTGTCTAAAAATAAAAAATAAATTATAATGATGAATATAGATTTTTTATGTTTCTAATGAATATTTATAGTATAATTTTTATTATGTATAACCCTATATTAAAATTTATATTGTTATTAAATTTTGAATATGACATTTTAAACTCGTCTTTAAATAAAATATAATAAAAGTATTAATCTAACAAAAGTGGCATACAGAGGATCATATTTTTGAGATAAGGTTTATTTGGGTCAAAACACACATATCTAATGAAATTAGGACAAGTGTTTAGGTAATTTTATATTATTATAATATTATTTTTTCCTTTAATTACCTATTTACCTTTAACTACGGTAAATAAAATTCAAAAAAGTACTATTCACCAAAAATTATTTTTATCCCATTAGACTAAATTTTTTATACCGATTATAACCATTTATATTCATTTTTTGAAATTCAATTCATAAAATTGGTAAAATTACGTTTACTGCAAATCCTACAAATGTTTCTAGAAGGCGGGTAAAAGAGAGGTTCAAAAGTTCAATAAATATTTTTGTCTAATTATATTATAAAAAATGATTCCAATGGCCTAAATTTTATTAATATATTAATTATTTGTCTATTGTGACTTTAAAAATCAGTTTAAAGTAAAAAATAATTATTCAAATGAAAAATTCATTTTTTAACAATAATACAGTGTTTTTCCACTATTCATCAAAAATTGAATGTTCTCAGAAAAATACAAAAATTTCAACCTAAGATAATTTAAATATTATGAATTAAAAAATGATGTTTATTTTACAAAAATAAATTCCCATGAGTGTCTAAAATTATCATTATTAAATGGGAATTAAAAGCGGTTCATTCAAAAAAATATTATTTTTAAACATAGAAGGACTTTACCAAGAATCATATCTTTTATTATCAATATTTGAAAAGTAGTTATTACTATTCATATAACTATTTTTAATAGTTATTCTATAATTATCTTATTTAAATAATTAAAACAATAAAAAGAGATGTTTTGTAGAAACTTAGTGTTGCATGTATCGTACGCCAACTCAATGTTGTGTGCATTGTACGCCAACTCAATGTTGCATGTAATGTACGATAAGTCGTTTTTAGTGTAAAAGGAATCTTTGACTTAGTGAAAATCTATTTTCAGTACTCTGTTAAGTGAAAAATATCAAAAGATTAAATTAATTCAAAAAAAATCACAAAAAACTCAAGGTGTTACAGTGAGTCGTGCAGTTCTGCTCATGGGGTATCAACTACCTCGACCCATATGCAATAATTGAATATCTCTACATTAACACATAGATGAGCCCATATCTTGAGGCTTCACAATACACTACATACTCCGCACCATCCTCTGGAAGTCTTGAAAAAAGATAACCCATCATCCATAACCTAAACTCCTCAAAGGCCCTCTAGTACAACTCAGTCTAGGTAAACAACTGCTCTTTCCGCATCAAGGTAATAAAAGGGGATTAAATTATGAATAATTTTTCCATAAACCTTTGGTTGTACCCCACCAAGAAAAGATAACTCCACACCTATAACACACTCTTGGGTGGATCCCAAGAAAGCAGTGCATTGATCTTTATATGGTCCATAGCTAACCTATGCTCAGAAATGAAATGCCCCAAAAACTGATCCTCATGGATCCAAAACTCACACTTCAAGAGCTTACCCTAAATAACATTCTCTCAATGAAAATATAGGACTATCATTAAGTTCTTTTTATTCTCCTCCTCTAATATAGAGTATATGAGTATGTCTTAAATAGAGAAAACCACAAATCAGTCCAAGTATGGCTAAAATATCCAGTTCATCAAAACCATAAATACATCAGGTGAATTTTTCACACCAAAGGGAATCACCATAAACTCATAGTGTCCATAGTGACATCAGAATGCTAGCTTTAGAATATTAGACTCATGAACTCTCAACCGGTGGTAGCAAGACCAAAGATCAATCTTTGAGAACCAACGCATGCCTCACAACTGATCAAAGTGGTCATTAATCCTTGGTATGGGGTACTTGTTCTTTATCATGGCCTAGTTTAGGTGATGATAATCCAAAAAATTAGTAATCTAACATCTATTTTTTTTGTGAAGAACATCTAAGCTACCTAGGGGGGACACCCTGGGTCTGATAAAACCCTTCTCTAAAAGATCCTCTAACTATAACCGCAACTCCAAGAGCTTATTGGGGGCCATCTGATATGCCTAAGAAGATATAGGAGTAGTCCTAAGATGAAAGTTGATACAAAACTCCATATCCTACCTCAGAGGTAGTCCCAGAACATCCTCAGGGAAGATATCGATAAAATATTCCACAATTGAAGGAATCCATATTCTTAAAGATCCTATTTCACCAAGGGGTATACTCTCTAACTGATGGGTGATGGGATGCAACCTCCTACTCACAGAACCCACTCACCCTATGATGAGATCTCACCCACCCATTAATTATAATCTTTTCCCATCAGTACAAAGTCATCTAACTCATCTTTGGTGATATTCAATCTAGACTTGGACTGTGGACAACCAATCCATACCCAAGATGATGTCATAGGGTTACATATTGATGAAAAAAATGTCTCAAGAGAACCTCTCTTGACCAATAAATAGATCAAACTACCATTATATAATAGATATGGAATAAGCATTCCCCATATGAACCTTAAGACAAATTTTTTTGGCTAAGGCTCAATTGGAAACTCTATCTCACACACTAGGATAAAAGAGTTGAAGGAATGACTTGCGCCCATGTATACTAATAGTGAAGAAAAAGTATAAAATACACATATAATACCTCTAATAATCTCATGTGCCACTGGTTTGTACGCCTCCATAGACTATAGTTGTCAGTGACCCTAACCACCAGCTCCCTATGCCTAACATGGTCCACCTAGTGGTGGTGGTGGTGGAAGGAACTCATAGAGTTATCCACCACCCACATCTACTCCTCCTAGAGATCCACCTACTTCTCTTTCAGCTCCGCATCCTTGGGGTCCATCCTTCCCTCACATTGATTATCCTTGATCATGATGCTACCTCTATCATAGAATACTATCTACTATCTTCCTATGCTCCTCAGCATTTCAGGTTAGGAAATCATGCTCCATGTGACATTGCTCGTCACATGCATATCACCACCCCTCTCTGAACTTCCCTGGTCCTCTGTGATTCCCTTGACCACGTGCATGATCCTAATTCTGATAATATCTCTTATGCAGAGATTCTATCGACTAGAATCTGCTAGCTACTATAGAAAACTTATCCCTATGATGCCCACTGTCAGCTTAAGCTTCCTGGAATCCCTCTGATTAGAATCTCTCCATCACCAACACCCGCTCCAACACCCCAGTATAGGTGGGAATTCACAAGGGTACTACACTGGGAAAAATTTATCTATGTAGACCCAGCTCAAACATTATTCCTCAGAAGTAGCCATCTCGGATCATATCAAGGGAGTATCGTGTAAGGTCTATAAACCTTACAGCATGTTCTTAAACTATAATCCCTCCCTGATGTAGCTCCTAAATCTCCTAAATCCAAATTGATCACAAGAATTATGGGTAGTACTCCTCATAGAATAGCTACTTGAAGTCGATCTATGAGAGTATTGACTCATTATGCATCTTCACTTCAAGACTCCACCAGTGCCCAGCTGCTCCTTGGAAAAGGCTAGCTACCAGCACAACCACTTTATTAGTTGGTGTCTGGATGAGCCTAAAGACACATATCACTAGCTCTAGACAATCCTCCTATGCTTGGGGATTTGGCTCACCATGGAACCTCTGTAGCCTCTGGCACTAGAACTCGCATAGTTCACTAATCCGGCATCCATCCCTAGCCTTCTCTGTTGGTATGATCTTCTACTTTACAAGTGGGGGTGTTCCTACCTGTCCACCTAGAGGAAGGATCTCATGGGATGAACCTTTAACTAAGGCCTCATCACTAATCGGATTATTTTCATGATTCATAATTGGTAACCTTAATTTCTATCATCATAGAGGAATTCAAAAAAATTAATCAAGATGTACCATAGTCAGATGATCATATATATACAATGGGGAGATGAATCAAGAAGGATATTCAAAGACTCAATCCTATATGATGCATATACCATTTATCTCTGCAACCAATGTCTTTTTATGCCGAGTAAATAAGCAGGTAATCAAGGTCCTGGTAAATGGATACGTCAGTCGCCTCACCAACAATGTGTTCCCTATAATGAGAGCTACACTCAAGATACTTTGACACAATTTTTCTAAATCCCTACCGAATTCTCGTAAGTGGAAAACTCCAACATAATTTTAAGGAATGAACTACTCTAATACCAATCTGTCATAACCTGGCCTAATAGAACTCGAGCTGAAACTACCTTAATCCTTCCTCTATAGTCCAGGGGTGGTGACAAGTGTCGTAAGGCATAACTAATATGGGAAGAATTTTCTTAATATACTTATACACACGCACCCAACCATATCAATAAAAAATTGTATAGGAATAGTAACAAAAAGATTCAATATCTAGAGAATAACTATGCATGTAAAAACCTCTAGTGTATACAAGAGTAAGATAGTGTAAACTGAAAATTAAAGGGGAAAATAAACATCCAATCAGAAATATTTCCCAACTTGAAAAAACTAGAACAGTAAATGATAAGAGATACCATCTCTGAATCTCCAAGATCTGACCACAATATGCGGTCAAAAACACCAGGATTCCCTAAGATCCTCTATAATCACCACTAATTTTTTAATCAACTTTATATGACACAACATGTGTGGGAAAATCCCAAGCACGGGTGAGTATATACATACCTAGTAGGATGCCTTGAAATATGAAGGGAGAGCAACAGGAGATATAAATGGAATAGAAATCTCAACACAAATATATATAGTAAAAAATCCAATGACATGGATACAAATATATATATATATATGATCAATCCAAATAATCTAAAATGAGAGAGAAAGGGGATATCCTTATTGTATCCAATCCCAGGAAAAGAGTGTCATCAATTTCAAAAGTCCATCAATGATGTCCAACATCTCATGTGTATGTCCATTAGAAACATCCAAGTCAATACACACCTCACCAATGTTCCACACAATATATGGGCCACAATCATTAGGTAGAGGACCAATTCCCTAGTACAATAGGAATTTTCCACTCAATAGTCAAAAGAGGACCCATGATCTTCCCATTAGGAGAGTGTGACTATGATGGCTGAGGACCCATTCCATGGCACTACAAGAGGGTTCCACTTAAGTAATCGGTAGAGGACCTATGCAATGTCCAGCTATAGGGTTCCACTCTAGTAGAAGAGGACTCATTCACAACAAAATAAGAGGGTGCCACTATAGTGGTTGAGGACACATGCCCTAACACCATAGGAGGGTGTCACTCAGTGGATAGGTAAAGGAACCATACCCTATCCTAGTAGGAGGGTTCCACTATATTAGTTGGTATAGGAACCATGCCCAACCTAGCTGGAGGGTGCCACTCTAATAGTTGATCAAGGATCCATGACCTTCCCAATATGAGGGAACCACTCTGATCTCTCTAATGATCCTTCTCAATCACTATCATCATCGATTTTCACCTAAATAAGTGTCACACCCAAAATATCTCACATAATATCTCAAAATCCACTATAGAGGTCATCATCATGTTCTACGCATAAAAACACTCAGGATATGATACTCATGGTCCAAAATATGAGTCCAAATGAAGAAGATATAAGATATAGAAGTTTACATAAAAAGTAAGTATATATACTCAATGTATGAGGGGACCCACATGATGTGTGGTCCCACTCCACTACTTGGCCATATCCTTTCCAGTACATAGTTGGCTACCTATATAGCCCTACACTGTGTGTAAGGGGACTACACAGAATGCATCAGCTATTCAAGGTCCTTCTCATGCTCCTATTTGTGTCCATGTAAGGTTTCCCATGTTTGTGTACTATAGTACATGGCATGTCCTCCCACATGAGGTTTCACCCATGTCCTTCGGGCAGTGTTTTTGTACCCTGGTTGTGTGTCGGTACATGGAATATACCTCGATGCCACTGTGCTCGTGTACTTCGGGAGTATATTCTAGGTCACCATCACATGGGTCACATGACGTATGGGGGTCCCACATGATGTGTGATACTTATAATCACCCAAAATCCTAGTTGCTACATCCAAGTCCCTACGTGTTGTGTGTTCTTTTGAACCACATGGCGTGTAGTCAAGATTTTTTCAAAATGTCATATTTGATTCTGGCCTTCCAGATCCATCCTCTCCTCCTCAAATCTCACCTCATTTCCATACAAAAATAAATGGGAAGCCTTTTATCATCATTTCCTGCCATCTGGTGGATGGAAAATGGATTCTGATTTATCCATGGGGTTTTTTCATACACCTTGCATGCCTCACATGCCTATCGTTTCATGCCTTAATTTTCATATATCATAGATCCATGAAACAGTCACCCAAATCCCACAATTCATTCCCATTCATCCTTTATTTTTCAAATAATTTTTTCATGAAAATCCATCGTGATTATGAGGATACGATCAAGCTCGGTACCTCTTAGCAACATCAATCCATGGCCCATAACCCAATGGAGGAGTATGAAAATAATGGGTGGGGGAAAACAAAAAAATGTGTTACAATCATTGGAAAAGTGTTCTTTTCCAAAGAATCCATATTGGGATGCTCAGGGTGATAAAAACTAAATAAAAAATTTAAATATATACATTGGTGCATTTCATGGCTTTTAATTGATGCATATCAAAGAATCGGTATGATCATACTCAAAATATTTAATCAATTGGGGAAAAATACACAAACTGATGAGTCTAACCTAGATTTGGATCATTCTTCAGTGAAGAACATTCCCACAAATGAATGAGAGAAGTTTTTTTGTTCTCTGCACCTCAATTCACCTGGATCTAGAGTTTCTTCATCATCTGATTCTGATTCACCAATTGAGGGTGGAATAAAAACCTCTCAAACATCCAAGGGTTATGTTTCTAACCCTAAAAAATCATTATAACATTATATTTAAATTAAATTCTATTTATATCATTTAAATTAAAAAAATAAATTAATTTATTTAATTAAATTTAAATCCACCCGAAAATGGCCGTTTTATCCGAACACACCACGTCGGCCCATTTTAGTTCACACCTAAGGTAAACCTTGCATTAAAGATTCATTTTTAGTCTCGTATTTTTATCCAAGGCTCCATTTAAGAGTTATACCATTTTCTTTATGAATTTGTGTGTGTGTACTATAAAATATATTTAATATTTTTATAAAATTAATTCCAAACACATCGTGCCTCAAAATCGCATGTTGTCTCAGTTCTTAGCTCAGAATATATTTCTAGAAGTATTCTTAATTCTTACAAGAAAAAAAGGTCTATAAAAAAGACCCCGACCCTAATAGCCTAAAGTTGGTAGTTACTTTGTTAAATTGACACTAGATACAAGAAAATACATCTCAAATGACTGAATAGTTTAGTAGTCTTGGTAAAATAGATACATAATTGAAATTTACATTAAATTAAAAAAAGAAAATACAAAAAATATTTTCTTTGATAATTCCATTATTCCCCTTATCATTTCCTCGTATATCAATCACAAAACACTTCCCGATATCCTAGGAAAATGAAACATAAGAAATGGGTGAGATATAATGCTCGGTAAGGGTATGAATAGAGTGGAATCTATAATTAATAAATAATTAATAATCAATATAGCAAGGTAAATAACTGAAAAATACATATAATTTAATCAATAACTCTAAAATGAATAATAATATTGTAGGAATAAATGATAATCAAATAATGTCAAATAAATAATCGCATGAGCTTCAAACTTTTGCATGGATATTCTAACTAATAGAATAATCACATGGACATAAATAACTATTTTCATAATGATTTAATTCATAATTTTGGACATCTAAAACATACCATCAATGCTTCAACCAAAACATCTGAAAATACTATCAGGTCCTTGTGCCTTGACATATGAATAAATGGGTAAGGTCTCAGCCAAAACACAAGATATTGTGTCTCATGAGACCTAATAATAAATATGTAGATTATAGTGGACCTCTATAACCACTTACTAAGTCCAATTCATTCCTCATATGAATAAATAATACAACTAAATCAATATTCCTTAAGAAAAAAATAACTTTCTGTATTAGAATAACTGATTATACTAAATATGAATACTTTCCCCAGTCAAACTGATGATAAACCATCTGAAGAAATATGATGAAAGGTTTCATTAGAGTAAATCATAATCATAATATTCAAAAAATTATTTTGAAATGGATTAAAATACCCTAAATATATTATTGGAATATTTGTTGAGGAAAATTCCCTTTTAAATTTGAAAATAATT
The DNA here is from genome assembly GCA_963277665.1 of Viscum album. Lineage (NCBI taxonomy): Eukaryota > Viridiplantae > Streptophyta > Magnoliopsida > Santalales > Viscaceae > Viscum > Viscum album. Next base: position 1,561,921,127 of record OY728148.1, on the reverse strand, counting down.
TTTAAAATCTAAAAACTACGTACATAGTAGAGAAATAATTTTCTTTTAAAATAACCTTATAAACTTGTAAATTAAGTTTAAAATTATTTATTAATTATGATATAAGGAAATTATATTCAACCTTATGAGTTAAAAACATCATTTTCACACTTTTTTAAGAAAAATAAAAACGTACCTTGTTCAAAAAATGACAGGAAGGTTCCTTTTAAATCATTCTTTAAAAAGTAAAAAAATGATAAAAATGAATTTAAAACCCATTGAATAATATTAAAAAAATGAAAAAAAAATTAGAAAACATGGATATGAAAGATAAATATTCCTCAGGTGAGACTTAAAAATAAATAATCCCAAATAATGATAAGATTGTGAAATAAACCCTTACCACTTGTGTTTCTTTTGAATCATAATCCCCATGAAAGAAATGAATTCATATAAAATATTAAATATTTTATAGACAAATAGATTAATTATATAATATATCAAAAGTGGTAGTATATACACAGCACAAATGAAATAAGTGGTGAATATGGCATATATCTCACAGAAGTAAAAGTGCAATGAGAAACCCTTGCCTAAGGTCCGACTTGCCTAATAAGTTCTTTTAATATATTATATAATAAATTTAGATTTATTATACTTATATAAAAATATCTATAATTTCATATATTATCCATTTATAACATTTTATTACCAGTTTGTTAGCAATCTATTTACTATTATCATTATTTCGGGTGTTAACTGCTTTGTTTTTCGTGCATGTTTTGATTTGTTAGTTTTGGTCCTTATACTTTTACTATGGTTCATAAATATCCATAATATTATTTATCTTATAAATATCATATATATTCAATATATATAATTATATTCATCCTTAAAAGATAGATATAGAAAAATGAATTACACTGTTCATGGAGACGGTGGGTTGTGCGTACTCATGAACACTGTTTTCATTTTTCAATGGATGGAATGAGAGAATGGTAAAGAATAATTGACATTTAAATAATCTTTATTATGTAATATATATCATATATATTCATTTTTTTCATATTTATAACAATCCAAGTAAATGTTTGATGGAAAACAAACTACACTGTTATGTGGAAACAGTAAGTCATACGTACGCACGAGCAATGTTTTCTCTTTTCATAGAATAGAAACAAGATGAAATATAGTTGTTACATAATAACAATAAAATATTAGAATATTTATGATACTAGTTTTATTATTTATGATGGTTATAATTCATTAAGAGGATATAGACGACAAAATAAACTTGAAAGAGTTGGTAAAGATGATTATCTCTTCTTCAGTGGACTCTCTTTAGATCTCTTCTTAAGGAACCTAGGATGTCTATTTTAGAAGGTTCAGAACCTAAATAACTTGGATAAATGTATTTATAAAATTAATTATTAGGGTCTATTAAATATATATGGCTCAAAGTAGTGTAAATAAATGAAGGAATGGGTTCCCTTTTATAATTGAGGGGAGGGGAATTCTTAGAATTTCTTAAATATTCAATTAATAAAAATTATTTCTAATATAAAAATTCCTCAAAAATGATATAATTATAATATAATGTGAATATAAGTTGAAAAAACTTAATCCAATAAAATTTGGATAATTTTTTGATATGTTTTCACCCTTATTTTTAGTTTTAACCACACATTAACCCTTTTGAAAATTATCGTACAATTAAAATTTTCTACTCTTTAAGGGTCAATAATGTTACTATAAATTTTAAAAAGTCCCATAAATGGAACCATATCCCATTAATTTTTTCAAATATAATACTTTTAGGAATTTTATATCATTTAATAAAATATTATTTATTACAAAATATCAATATTGTAAATTTTCGGAACTATTCATTACTTTGAATTTAATAATATCTAGATAATACTTACAGTTCAAAAAAATATTATATACCTAAAATTTCATGTCAATTAATAAAAAAAATTATTGAATTATTTATCTCAAATCACATTACTTTTAATATTTTAAATATAATTTATTTGATTTCTACATTAAATGAATAATTATCGCGTCAGCGTTGTGTAAGAATTTAATGTAATTTTTTCTTCAATAAAATTTTAAAAAAATACCATGATTAAGATAAATATTTTAGAATTTAAAATATTATTTTTAGTCAAACATATCTACAAGATAATCTTGTATTAAAAGTATTATAGTCATTAAAAACAAGAGTGTGATTTGTTTGACTTTTCTTGAAATAAAATATTATAAAGGTCATAATCTAATAAAAATGGAGAAAAATTCCATATAACCAAATATTGGATGATTATGGATGAAATAGTCCAATAAAACAAGATTAATTTGAGTTTTATAGTAATTTTTTTGTCCTTTCCATTTTATTTCTAGATTTAATTACCTAATTTACCCTTTATCGTGGTAAAAATATTACAAAGATTACTATTCATATTGAACAAAAATAAAAGGGACCTAGTTATTTAATTTAGACATCATGAATCCAAATATAGAATCAATTTTTAAAAATTCAAAACACATAATTGGAAAATTTTAATTAAAATTTAAACCGGAAAATGCAATAAAAAAACAGCTTTTCAAAAAAATGCCCTTTTTAAGTATAAAAATGTTTTTATACTAATTTCAATCATGAAATTGATTCCAATGAGCTCAATTGTATTATTAATAATATAGTTTTACTTTGAAAATATTTTAAAATAAAATTTAACTTTTCAAATTGTTGAAACAAACATAGAGTTTTCAATAAAAATATGTATTTTTTACTATTCACTTGAAAATAAATCTTTTCAGAAAAATATGAATATTTTACCCTAATATAATTTTGATATTATGAATTAAAAAATGATATTATTTTTATAATGTAAATTTTATATACATTCCAAAATTTCATTATAATATTTTCTCAATAAAATTTTTTTTTTTGAAGAAAACGTATTTATGAAGCATAGAATAAATTTACTAATAATTGATTACTTATTTCATAAGAATTAATAAATTATTATGTAGTAATTAATTCCATTATATATATATATATATCATAATTCAATTAATACTATTTGTACCCTCCAATTTAATGGTTATGTTATAATGGTCATATTTAAATAACTTTTCACGGTTCGTTGAAGCTCGGTGTTGTATGTTGTATATGCTATAAAACATATTGTTATTTTAAAATTTCAGGTTTTCATGCATAAAAATATATCAAATAGATTAAATAAATATACCATAATATCTTTGGGTGTCACATTATGTTCTAATCTTGGTGTTTCATGTCATATATACTATTGAATATGATGTTCTTCTTTTAAAATATCAGTTTATTATAATTAAAATTAGAGAATAAAGATAAAAAACACATTGAAAATAAAAAAAAATAAACTAAAATGGTGAGATTATAAAAATCACCCATAATTGGTGAGAAAGGGGGCTCATGAAGCAATGTGATGCCAAGGAATGAGGATTATAGAGGGGGAATGGCGGTAAGGGGGAACATGAGGTTGAGGTAAAGGGCTCGTGAGTGGTAGAAAGGAATTGGTGTCTTAGAAATGAGGGATTAGGGGTAGGAACGACTCAATGGAAGGTGATGGGGGCTCAAATGGGGAAAGGGAATCAAGAGAGACTGTGAGGTCAAGGGCGAGGGTCAGAGTTGTGGCAATGAGGGATTAGTGGATCAGAAGAAAGGGGAAAAGGAAAAAAGGGGAGTGGTGGAAAGTGTTCAAGGGTGGATGGTTGGATTAGAGGGGATGAATTCAAGAGAGGGGGGAATAGTGTTTTTTAATATCTATAAAAAAGGTGGTTTTTAAGGAACATCTAGTAAAAAATTTAAATTTTTTAGTGGTGGTTTCATAAACTATCATTAAGAATATTTTTTGGTGTATTGATAATTCCACAGTAAAAAATATGAGAATTGGGATATCATATAATTTAGGCAGCATGAAAAATCTAAGTCATACAAAGTGAAGCTGTTATTATATATATTATATATCAATTTTCAGGTACGTATGAATAATATTTAAGGATCCCCAAGATTTTCTAGTTTTTTGTGATCATAAAAATCTATTACCAATAAATAAAACCTCCCCCATTTCTATAATTTTATTTTCATGGATTTTTCAACTATTTTTTTTAAATATACCACTCAATCAGATTCTCAATTTATGAAAACATAACATATTGAAAAAATAATTTTTTAAAACATTAAGAAGAGTATAAATTTTCCACATAATCATGGATTTAATCCAATCATATAATTATGAACATAGAAATAATTTCATGGGTATAACTAATTCTACCATGTATAATCATGTCCTTGGCTATAATTTCATATCTTTATCATGGTCATCACACCCACCTAAAATATATTTATTATTATCTATTTTGAACATGTAAACATTTTTCCTAACTGAATGGGATTTTAAATAATCACAATCATTTTGAAAATAAATGACCAAGTATATGGGAGTGTTAGATCAAAACACACATGGGATATTTTACCTATTACATAAATATATGAAAACTACAAGATTCTAGTAGGTTTTCAAGAAAAATGATGAAATTATTGAAATTTAACCATCATGGTTCAAGGCATGGATAGTGTAAATGGGGTTTACACAAAAGTATGGTATTTAATATTATGTGGTACTTTATCCAGTAGGTAAACATAAAACAATTCATGTACTATTATTCTTGGTTAGTACATTAGTTTTTCAGTAATATTGGATTGAGGTTAAGACAACTTTACAATGGGGATTATATAGGGTAACAGGTTCTAATAATTTTATCCTTATCTTTAATGATTTTTTGAGTTCTTTATGTGTTAAATAACCACATGTAATGCCCATATTCAGTTAAACACTTTTCCACAAAAGTTATTTAAAAATAAAATTTTAATTTATAGTCAGTTAATACATGATGTATACATGAAAAACTATAGAAATTTCTATGATATGTCATAAGGAATTGTATATTTCTATAAAGTAATATTAGGTCTACTTGCTTCAAAAAATATTTATATGGGTTGAGGAAATCACCATGATTGTGGTATAAAAAGTTTTATTTTTTATGATTTATAATGGTATTTAAAAACATAGTTTGATAATTTTTATTATTTAAAGAAACTATTTAATGCTTATTTTATATATTTATTATCGTATATTGATGATAGTTTGATTAAAAAAATATGGTTGGTATTGGTAGCATATACCTCAATTGAGTATTAATTTTAAAATAAAGGATGTGAGATAATATAAAATCATTATTGATATAGATATTTGGTGGGACAGGAAGGTTGTCTAATTATATTATTTGCAATGAAAATAAATTGAGAGGGTTATAGTTTAATATCATAGTTATGGATTTGAACCAATTGGTAAATATATTTTATGTTAATTTAAATTTGATTCTAATTTTTTACCAAGCTTGGAGACAGAGTGAAGACACATGTGGGGAGTTCTATATTATATTTCATTTATTAATGTTATGTATGTCACAGTATGCACTAGAACAAATGTGTATTATACACTAAATTTTGTGAGAAAAAATACATTAAAAGAACATTTATAAGTGGTCCTGTATACACTAATACACATAGTGTTCCATGTATGTGTTTCATTTATGGTTATAAATATGTTAGGGTTTGTGAGGAAGGTTTCACAAATTTATACTATAGCAGTGGTCTAATTAAGAATAGGAACACACTATAAGAAAAATATTACTTCCTGTAGGTTTAAATCACCGCTGAATGATTCAGTGATGCTTTTTATAAACCACCATGAATTCATTTGTCGAGAACCTTTTCATGATGTTTTTTTCGATAGTTTTTCATTTTGTGGAAGTTTTTATTTATTTATTTATTTTAAAAAGAATTTTAAATTTATTATTTATTATCCCAAACCCATGATTATACCACACACATTTTTGAATTCACACGGCATTGATCATATCATAAATTTATTGTATCAAAATACACTTAATACTATGGCATAATAAAGTGGCAGTGTAGGGTCAAACCCATAAGGATCACTGGTAGGCAAGAAACCATTCAAACAAAACCCTTTAAAATGATTCATCATTTTCACTCTTCAAGATCGGGTTTTTCTAAAATTATGTAGTTTGGGTTAAATTCAGATAACTAAGAATGGATCGGAGTCCATTTCAGGGCTCTTAGTAGAAGATAATCCTAAATCTAGCTTGGAATGGTCTTGTAGCTTAGGTTGTGAGGTAGTGAAAAGGTCACCAATTGGTTTTTTTAAACCAATTGGATCTACCTATACTAAAACTATCCCTTAGTCTGAGTATAGAAAACAACCTAGGTAAATTATGCTTAGCTTCTATGTAGAAAACGTCAAGGGCTAATAGTCATAGCTTTCTCAACTCTAACTAGGTCAAGTTCATTTAATTACACCTCCCATGGTCAAGGTTGTTCATGAAAATTTGGTGGTTATTTATTTTTAACATAATTACTATACATATAGTTACCAAGGTTCAACTCATAGATTCATTAGGTTCAAAAACGCCCCTACTCTCGACCCCTAACCATAAGCGGATTAGCTATGCATTGAGGTAATGATCAAAAGTAATGAAATAATAAATTTGTTATTCATAATCACGAAACAAATGAGAAATATTAAACCTAATATTAAAACAATTACAAGTTCACATTTAAATAATTGAAAATAATTAAAATCCAATCAAACACTTACTTGTAATGAAGAAACAATGAAGAAATAGCAAGCGCCAATGAAGAACAACGAACGGTATCATAAACAATCATTGAAACAGGAGTGGAATCTTAACCTATGAAGAATGGATGAATAAATTATGAAGAAAACATGAACAATGAGTAAAAACTAAAAATTATTTAAAAAACTGAAAAGAATTAATTAAAACTAATTTGGAAGGAAAAACATATGAAAATGAGATATGAAAATGAGAGGAGAAAATGAAATAGAATGTAGGTCTGGAATCTTCTTTCATGCTGAATCACTACAAAATATAAATAGTCCAAAAGATACGTGAAATGTAAATAATTAATTTCATGTATTTTATTTAAGTGTCATTGTCCAAACATCTACACATCATGTAAGTAGGCTTCACATAATGTATTTGAGATCCACAATTACCTTAAGAAAATCGGTCCCTATCTTTGACTGAGTTAGCTATAGAACTTTTCACGTCGTGTAAACTCTGTACATCATTTATGTGATTCACTTTTAGTGGGATTATAGTTTTGAAATTTTCATGATTTATAATGAATGTACATGTTGTGAACTCTCTTTACATCATGTAAAATCATCACGGTTTGGTTTGTGTCTCAGAAATCATGTTGTGAATGAGAACTACATGTCGTTTATGATGTATATAGCATGTAAAACCTATTTTTTCACTTTTTTTCATTTCTTACTTTAAGTCCAAAATTTCTAATTCTTATAAAAATAAAAAAAACTCTGTTTATTGTCGAATAAAACATGTATAAAAATTAATTTAATTCATTCAATTTGTATATTTAAATTCATCTTATCAAATTCCCCCACACATGAATAAATTATTATCCTCAAGAAAAGATCATCTCAGTGTGGATTCAAAATGAAACAATTTTTAAAAAAGAAACATGCATTGAAACAAGGAAAATAAAACTAAGGGTAAGTGGGAAAAATTCAATTCTCCAAAATAAATCTTGCAGAGAAAATCATCCATGCCACATCATTCAGTTCTTTATCTGGATTCTTTATTCCTTTAATTACAATTTCATAACTGTTCCTTAAATTCAATACGCAGTTTTCAAATTACCTCACAATAAATTTTCTCTCATCTATCATGGTAAAATATAACTTGAGTTATTCTCATACCCTGAATACATGTTTCTAACCATAGGCTTGAATTGGTTCTAATATCTCCACTTCATAAAGACAAATACAAAATCAATAATGAGTGCTTCGGCAATAGGGTTCAAATGTATCTAAGGCTGAGAGTAGGTGGGTACAAAATAAAAATAAATACCAAAAGGAGGTTAAACTCTAAAGTGTAATGCATGAAAATAATGAATATTTCAATAAAGTATCTCCTCTTGAGAAAAATGTGTCCATGCTCCATAGCTCAAGTAAGTCTATGAATATGTCAATTAAGTATCAAAAATGTACCTTGTTCCGTTATTTTTATTTTTATTTATTCTTCAAAAATATTGTCTAGGTCAGGTCTCACATCCATCCCCTTACCACATATGATCCATCATAGGATTAGTTAGTCTTATAATGATTGTTTTTTACCTTCTTAATACACAACCCAAAATATTTTTTTCTTTTTTATTCTATATTATTTTTTAAAGGAACAAGGTAAGTGAATAAAACTACAAAATAAATCATGGACCATAACATATCATTCTGGTGAAAGTATCACCATACATCTCCTTAATGATAATATTCAATGTCCATCAGTGGTGAAAATTCCCCCACACTTGTTCGAAGGATAATAATGCATCATACCAAGAGAAGGGTAGGAAGGGATAATTTTCTTGAAATATCTCAATCCTTACAAGGTTATCCATGGCTATTATGGGCTAAAGAAGTAAATATGTATAAGTGGGTCTCAAAAAAAAGTGTCTCAAAAAAATTTCCTAATAATTTTAAAAGTGTATTTGTTCAATCATATCCTCAATAAGATCTCGATTCAAGTTCTAATAGGTTTATATGTAACAAGTATATCTCAATAAATATGCTCAGAAAATAATGTGAAAGTGTAGTTCTAGAGTCCTCTCAGGAATGGGAGTAAACAAAAATAACTGGTAATCACTTGGGGTATAAAATTCAGTAATAAGTTGATCAAAATAAATTTCAATAATCATGAATTTGAATTAAATTACTAAACTCAGAAACCATGCTAAAAATAATAAACATGATTAAAAATTGGTTTCAATAATATCTAACCTAACCTGGACTTTTATTTAAAAGGGTTAATGATTTTTCAGGTTTAAATCATTCTTTTAATGAAAAATGTCTCCTAGAAAGGTAAAAATAATCAATAATCCAAGTGTATCAACAATAAAGCTCAAGAAATACTTCCCCACACTTAAAATTAAATAGTGTCCAAACTATTCTAGAAATAATTTTATGAGATATATGAATATAATAATAGACAAAAATGAAATGGAAATTTGATATTGAAATTAGGGAATCGAGAAATCCCTGTAATAAATGTCATTCCATGGGGGAACTTTTTGGATTTTGAGTGGATTTTTTGTGACCTGAAGAATATGTTAGAAATAAAATACCTAAAATAGATAAAACATTAATTCATAGGGATTAAAAAATATGGAAGCAAAAAATGGGTAGGGGAACATAGTCAATAATAAGATAATATAGCTCAGATAAATGTAGTAATGTGATTACAGTAAAATTTGAGATGACCTATAAACAAAAATTCTAGAGAAAGGAAAACAACGATCCTAAGAACATGCCTAAAATAAAAGAAACAAAAATATGGGTTTCGTCCCATAAAGTTCTAACAATAATGTCATCATCCAGACAGATGGATAAATGGATCAGGCAGTGTCATCCATCAGCTCAGAGTTCTACTGCCTCCAACAGGAACTGGTGGTTCTGTCATCATGCTCATGGGGATTCTTGGTAAGATTAACCATCTCTAGAGTGTACTAATTATGAATATCATGTGGTGTGATAGGCGCATTAATAACAATAGAAGATTAAGAAGATCTAAACATGGCTAAAATAATTCAATAGTGAAGTGGAAATAATCCATCAAGTAGTGAATCCAAAAATAGTATCTCATCCATATAAATAAGAAATGATACGAAATGGAAAAAATACAAGTAGTACAACAATATGGACACCCCAACATAGTGAAAAAGGGTAATGGACCGAGGAAAACTAGTCAATAAAATCAAATTCTATGATATCCACATCACACATCCCATCCTAAATAGTGGTTTCCTATAGCTGGACCTCCATTTCAATGTAATCAATAGAGGATGGGGCTGAAGGATTGACTATCATGGTTGTTGTTGTGGTTTTGGAAGTTGGATCAGTCAAGGATAGAGAAGGTGAGGTGTTTATCAATACTAAGGTTGTGTGTTTGGAAGTTGGATTAGTAATGGTAACTTTGGATGAATATAGTTGGGTGGGGACCTTTCCCCTTACTATCCTTCTTCAATAAAAACTAATGTTGGGTAGTGGGATCTATTAGCTTAGGGTGAATATGGGTTGAGGCATGAGGTGAGGTAAGGGCTAGCCCAGGAAATGTTATTACCCAAAATAGATCTTAAAAATATTTCCCTTTACCATGGTCATATTAATATAAAATATAAATCAATAATTCTAGAAATAAATTTAAATTTACACCACCCCATTTACCTGCAGATTGACAAACCCATTTGAATCACGTTGATAGAGAGGAAGAGAGGCACGACAAGGGATGAATTAGTGGAGTGATATAGACAGATGAGATCAGTGAAGGTAGCAAGATATTAGGGGAGGCGTGATGATAATTTGTGTCAGAAACAATAAAATGAGGTGATAATCCTGGAAGGTATTCTATGAGGCTATTTTTCAAACAAGGAATCAGCGAAATAAAGGGGTGAGTAGGTGTGAAGGTGAATGGTGGAGCAGACAAAAATAAAGGGGAGGTAGTGAATCTTTACATCATAGGAAAAGAGAGGTTTGTATGGTGCTGATATAATTGTGTTTTGATTGGAGATAAATGAATATAGGATAGTTTTGAGTGAGGAGAGGGTGGTCGGTTTCCCATTCACTGCTTGTTTCCCTAGTCTGGGGGTTCACACTCAGGTCATGCTTGGGTGAGGTGTGGATAGATGATAGAGTGGGGCCTGCATATATATGGGGTCAGTGGATACATATATTGATGGTGGAGTAGGTATGTTGAAATAGTATGGTGTACCAATTGTAATTCTTAAATGAAGGTATATCTGGTGCTGGTTCTCCAAAAGAAACTAGATAGCAGGACATGGGTAAGATGGAGAACGATGAGTGAATATGTGACAGGGAGAGTGGTGGCGGTGGTAAAAATAGGGGGTAAAGGAAGTGTTTTAGGTGGTGGTAGTGGTAACATGGTCAAAGGCAGTGATGTAGATGGAAGTAGGAGTAGCATTGGTGGAGTTTGGGTTATGGATGGGAGAGGTGAGGTCAGCTGCATGTTGGGAAGGCACCTCATCAGCATCCTCAAGATATCATTGTTCCCACTGGTAAATGATTACATTATTCATGAGCAACCCCATATTGTGAAGTATAAACAAGATGATGATATCCATCAAGCCGAAGGAGGTGTGGGGCTGGGTGGCCTCAAAGGCACTAAGATGCCTGGTTAGATAGGTAATAAAGGATCCTCCCATCAACATACCTTGATTCCTCTTTTCTTGGTTCAGATAGAAGTTGTTGAACTATCTGTCCATGTTGATTTTTGGGCCTCCCATGGATGATGTGAGGATGGGTACCTCAATCTGGATTATTCCCCCATGAGAATCCCCTCTAGCTATCCATTCATGAGCCAATTCCCAGTGGAGAATCCACATGGTGGATCCATAGATATGGGTGCTCTTCATCATGTGTAGATCATAAATTCTCTATAGGTATCTGGAGATCCTCTCCCAGATTCATGCAGCATAAACCTTGTTAGGATCGAGCTATAAATTCGGGAAGACCGGGGTGGTGACAAAGTTGAATGAGTAAACATCGAGGCCAACAGCAAAATTTCTAAGGGTGATTTCCCAAGGCCTACCACTAAGTCGGAATCATATGGAGTCAATAGATAGATAAAAGTTATCCATTAACTCAATGGATATTTCCATAAATGTATCCTCACCCACCTGGGTAATGGGTAAGAGGTGCAGTCAGTCGATGAGGTCAAGGACCTCAGAGTGGATCTGGATCTTCTCAAGTACTGTGAGGTACAACATCTTGTTGGTCCACATTGTCTTGGACTAAAGATGGACCAAATGAATTTGGTTCTCTAGTGAAGAGAATTTAAGGGAAGGGTGTAAATTTAGGTGGGAAGCTTCCTATGACCTATTGGATGATGACTATGACCCATCAAAAGTTACAGTGGATCTAGAAGTGGAGATCGAGGAGGATGGATCTGCAGACGATGGTGAAGGTGCATCCTTCTACCTCTTGGGTGGTGGAGGCATCTCGTCAAGATCAAGTTCATGTTTGGTGGGATATGTGTGAATATTTTTTTCGATTCAAGATGTAGTAGTAGCATAGAGGAGGAAGGGAATGAGGTGAAATGGAGAGGGGAGGAGGAGAGGAGGAATATTCGGCAGTGAGGGAGGAGGCGTGGTGTTGGGAGGGGAGGAGTCACGCATGGGTGGAGAAGAGAGGAGGGGTGTCCTACAACCCTAGGTTTCATGAAATTTAAATTCTCCCCTAAATATACATTTCATGTAACACATAAACAATGTGAAATCATGAATTTAAAAAAAATAGGGGTTTGAAACTTTCACATCAGGTAAGGATTACATGGTGTGTATTTTTCAATTAGTTCCCCTATTTAGGCCAGGTCCTCTTGAAAAGATTTTAGTGATACCGAACCTTTTAAAAGACTAAACTAACATATTCTATCCTATTAAACCTACACTATATTTCATCCTAGTTAGTGATATATTTATTATCTAGAGTTATACATGCTTTAGTTTAGATGATTTCAACCAAAATGTCACACTTCTTATTGATCAAATATTAAAAACATAGGGTGAAAATGGTGGTATGGATTTCTTTATAAGATTTGAATTATAATTAATGTTCTTGTGATCACTGGATCCCTTATCAATAGAATTTAGTTTATTATTATCATATTTACTAGTCACATGATCATATTACTTATTATTAAGAGATATAGTTTGAAAATTTAATGACACATCGTTTTTCTTAGTGGACCTAACTAAATTGAACATAGCATATTCTTCACAAACCTTGAATATAAATCTACCTTGTTTAACATCAATCAATTCCTTTCCGGTGGAAATAAATGGTCTTCCTAAAATTAAGAGAATATATCTTTCTTATTTCATGTTCAGGATGAGGAAATCAATAGGTAAAATGAATTTTCCAACTTTTACTAATACGTCCTTGAGAAATCCTTGAGGATATTTGATTGAGAATTTAGAAAATTGGAGTGTCTCTCTTGTTGGTTTCAGTTCACTGAGCCCTACATTATTATAAACACTCATGGTCATGATATTGATACTTTGAACTATATCTTACAAGGATCTTTCAAAATTTCATGTCCATATGATGCAACGGATTTAGAAGATTTTGGGGTCTTATATTTTTGGAGGTAGCTTCCATTAAAAAACTGCAAATCACTATTAATTTAGAGATATGAATCCTAAGTCCTCCATTTTCTTTTTATTGTATAGAAACTTTTTAGAGAATCTTTCATAAGCAGGTACTTGAGAAATTTTCTCTACAATGGGAATATTAATATGAAATTGTTTAAACATATCTAGAAATTTTTTATATTACCCCTCTTTTTTAGATTATTTCATCCATTTAAGAAAGGGGAGAGGTGTCTTGTCTATTAGTGGTCCTACATAAACATCTTCCTTTTCATGTTGTCCTTTTTTGGAGCTTTCTCAGTTGGTACTGCTTCTAAAGTTGTCCCTTGACTGACTTTATCAAATTCTTCAAAATTATTTTCTAATCTATGTATGGATTCTGAAATTCAAGCATCATTCCACTTATATAAACTATAGCTTTATCCACCTCCCTTGGATGAGCTTCGGTATTTCTAGTAAAAGTACCCAGTAGTCGATCAAAAAATTTCTTAGAGATCTGCCTCATTTGATTCTCCAAGTTTCATAGTATATCCTTGTGGTTTTTCATTTCAGTTTCTTGAGTTGTCATCCATTGGTCTGCTTTCTACATGAAGACAATGAGAAGGTTTTCAAGATTGGATTGGAGAGGTTGGGCTTACTACGGTGGTATTATAGGATATTTTTGAAACTATTGTTGCTGATCTGGTTGAAATTGTTATGGTCTAGGAAAAGGTAGTTGGAATTTTTGTTATAGTTGAGGAGTTGGACATTTTCATGGGTACCTAGGTGGTCTATGATTTCTTGGTGGCACAAGTCCACTCCTATACTAAAAATAATATTGGTTTTACTGTTTTGGCTGTTGATATGGTCTTTTCAGATATTTTTTCTATTGATATTTTGGAGACTATTGGTACTTCTGATTTTGTTGATTGTAATTTATGTAATCAAAATATTGGAATTTGGGATATTATATACCTTGCCTAAAGCATTAGTAAGAATACATGCCTCTTCACATTTCACAAGATTGAATTTCCATAACCGGAGTAGGGGGGTGGTGGCACCACAGGTAGCTAAAAATATTCCAGCTTCTTTTTCGGGTATTCAAATAAGTATTCCAGGAAGGTAGTCTCCTCCACCTAATGGATTTTGCGCTGAGGCGGTCCTCTATTACTTTTATACAAACTGGAATTATGGGAAACTTAATCCATAATGTCTTGCCTCACTTAAAGTTTCTTAAGCATGAGTCTACCATTAGTAGCGACGTCTACTATAGTTCATGCATCCGATTGAATTCTATGATATAATTTTCGAAATTGTAGCCACACGTTTAGTTCATGATGTGGTAATTTTCTAGTAAACTCCTTAAATATGTCCCATGCCTCCCAAACTAATTCTCTATTCATTTGGGTGAAGTTTTGAGTTTCATTCCTTAACTTCCACATTTAGATGGGTGGAAATTAGTTTTCCTATAATTTATTGGCTATATCGTCCTAAGTCATGATCAAATTAGGAACTTGACTTTTTATCCAATATTTTTCTCATTTGCGCATAGAGAATGGGAAGACATGGATTCGAATTATGTAGAAAGATATGACCTAGTTTTAAAAGGTATCTAAAACCTCTAAGAAGTTGTAGGTATGCTCAAGGAGGTCTTCACTTTCTAGCCCACTGAATTTACCCATGTTCTGGATCATGTTAATGATTCAAGGCCTAATCTCAAAAGTATGCTCTTCAATATTGTAGGTTTTAGGAACAATGGATGCGTGTGATGGGTCATTCCCAAATTTAATTTTTTCATGATCGATGATCAATCTAAGATTTACATGATGATAAACATTGTGATCAAATAATTTAAATCAAAGAGAATAGAAAAGGGATAAAACTCCAGAACCAAGTGTCAGATAATCACATATTATTTATAATTAATTCAATCATTTAAATAATTAAATTGTGATAATTAATTATTATTTGATGGATCTGACAACATATCTACATTGTACCATCATTGCGTCATAGAAATCAAGAGAAAATTACCTCTAGTGGTGATCCACACGTGTTCCAAAAATATTTGAACATTTCCATGGGAATATTCAGGTGCTCTTATGGAAGATCTCATCACTTAGGTCATTCACCTTTGATCGTTGGGAGATTCACTTTCAAATAATCACTCTGAATCTCTCTAGACTTGAGAGTGTAAGATGGAAGAATATCATTCTCCATTCTTAGGAGTTTTCTTGGATAAGGGGTCTCTCTGGGGCTTCGAGAGGATTATCAATATTTTTTGTGCACGACAAAACAAATGAATTGGCTCTTCTAAAAATAATATAATTAGACTTATATACCCACTAGGGTTTAGAAATAAATATTTGAAAAACTGACATTTAATATTAATTTAATCCCTACGGAACCCCATTTATATTATAATATTATTATTATTATATCTCAAAATGTGATTAACTTACAAATTAAAATTAAATATTATTTATTCAAATAATATTCAATATATATTATTTCTCATTAGTCCATTAAACTTGATCCTCCATTCCTCTGTAATATTTATCAGGCCTTGAATAATGTATAATTATTTATTAAATAAATATAACTACATTATTATCCAATAAATAAATAAATATTATATTCACTAAATAGAAAATAAATATTTATTAAATATTCTACTCACATAATATTCTCTTGAATAATTGGTGATGTAATATTTACAATAATAAAAATATGAATAATTATTAAACCATTTGTAGGAATAATATTTATTCAACTTGATAAATAATAAATAATAATATATTTTTTAACTTAGATTCTAGATATACTTAGTGTGTAACCATTTAAGCCTCTTTCTCAATGGCATTAGGTGAAGCAGCCTAAAGCATAAGGTTAGCATGTAGCAACATGCTAAGGCGCCCAAAGAGAAGGAAGTTAATTCCATAATAAAATAGTACCTCATCCAGATTCTTACTATGTAATATAATCTCTTTATCACGATATCTCTAATCATGAATGTTACATGTTGATGTCATCAACCTATATTCTCGATGTTTCTTTCTTTGACTTTCCAAAAATCGAACTTTTCAATAGAACACCATGGCCAAGAATTTATTTAGGATATATCATTTCCATAAAAGGGTTGGAGATATCAACTTCCATGAAAGAACAGAAGGGTTGAATTCTTTCTCACATTATTTATTAATGCAATATTACTCGTGCAGCACCCAATGTATCCTACCTCACTGTGAACATATGTCATCACAATTTTCATCAATACATCAACGTAAGAAACTTATAATACTCATTAATAATAATATTAAAGTTTAAGGATCAATGCACACATCCTCAAATAGGAATATCCAATGAAAGATATAAATGTGGATTTCCTACTGGAGGGTCTCATTCTCATAATATCCTACACTAGATATTACCAAGGGTATACACAATGAGAAGTTGCATCAAATTTCTATGAGTCTCCACCCTTGATAGCCTGTATCAATTGTTTCCCTCAAATGATATCATCTGGATATATAATATATATTTAAGAATATTATTGTTACACTTTTGGGTTCTCATCATAGTAGGGAACTTCTATGACTATTAGTGTGACATCTACTCTTAGGACATTATCACATACTATGTTATGAAGAAGAAGAACAATCATGATGTGATATAAAGTTTCCTAATATTAAAAACTATGAATATAGGTTATCATAAAGTACATAGAAGTTGGTTCTAGGGAACCAACTCCAACAAACTCCCACTTAAACTATAGCCAACTGCTCACAACCTTCAATATACTATCTCTCACGTGATACTCAAGCTTCTATTGAGATAGTTCTTTAGTCAAGGGTTTTTCTTCGTTTTCTTTTATGGGAAATATTCTTACAACAACTTTAACCCTATGATAAAAATGCCTCGTGAGGTGAAACATCTAGAGTATGTTATTTGTCTATTGGTGTGACCATGGATCTATTTCAAGATCCACTACTGAAATATTATCACAATACAATGTGATAGGTTTTTTACTTCTAGTTACCACATCAAGCTATTGGAAAATATTTGGTATCCAAACAGCTTCCTTAGTTGCATCAGAATCCGTTATATACTTAGAATCCATTGTAGAATCAGTGAGAACTGGTTGCTTTGAAATCTTCCAACTCACAACTCCTCTGTTAAGATAGAAAACATATACTAAATATGACTTTAGATCATTATAACATGTTCTAAAACTTGTATTAGTATAACCTTTGATGACTAGCTCCTTGTCTCCTCCACATACCAGGAACATATCCTTAGTTCTTCTCAGATACTTAAGGATAGCCTTAAGAGTATACCAATATTGTTCTCCTATATCTACTTTGATATCTTCCTATCAGGATCAATTCAAAATAAACATAAAGTCTAGTACATAACATGGCATACATGATTGATCCTATCATTTAAGCGTAGGGGATCTTACTCATTCTCTATTTCTCCTATTGTTTCTGAGGACACATTTTCTTAGAAAGATGTATACCATGTGACACTAGAACTAATCCCCTCTTGGATTTTTCAATAGTAAATCTATTTATTATATGGTAAATGTATGTACTTTGACTTAGTCCAAGCATCCTTTTGGATCTATCACGAATGATCATGATCCCTAGAATATATGATGTTTCACCTAAATCCTTCATAGAGAAACACTTGTTTAACCAGTACCTAACCAAATATAAGACTGGTATGTTGTTTCCAATAATTAATAAGTCATCAATATATTATACTATGATAATGACTACATTCTAACTAAACCTCTTGTAAACACATGGATCACATTCATTTTTAATGAAACCAAATTATTTTATAGCTTCATCAAATCGAATGTTCCATGGTGTGGATGCTTTATTCAATCCATAAATGGATCTATGAAAATTGAAAATCTTTTTGGTATCACCTAGAGTCACAAACCCATCTGGATATATTATATAGACATCTTCCTAAAGTTTCATATTAAGGAAATCATTTTTCACATCCATCTGTTAAATTTCATAGTCATGGTAAGCTGTTATAACAAGTATAATTCTGACAGATTTTAACATGAAAACTGGTGAAAAGGTTTCATCTTATTCAATTCCTTGATGTTGTTTAAAACCTTTATCCATTATACTTTCTTTATATGTATTTACTTTACCTTCCATGTCCGGTTTTCTCTTGAATACCCATTTTCACCCTATGGGCTTTGCATCAACTAACACATTGACCAGAACCCAAACTTGGTTCTGATACATGGAATCCATTTCAGATTTCATGGATTATTTTTATCTTGCATATTCTGAGTTATTTTCTACCTATTTATATGAGATAGGTTCATTATTTTCATCCAATAATCAGTCACCATCTTTGGTGACTAGAAAACCATATCACTATGGTTCTCTTACCTCTCTTTTGATCTTACACAATACTTGTGTTTCATGAACTGCTTCTTGCAAGGGTACATCTGGAATATATTACTCTACCAAATCTCATATATCTTGAGCATAAACTTCATCGAATTCAATCTTTCTCCCACTATACTTTTTGATTATGTGCTCCCTCTCAATAAATATTACTTTTCTAACAATAATAACTTTCTTGTCTGAGGGTTTGTTTATGTAATATCCCTTTGTTTCATTGGGATACCCTATAAATATGCACTTTTTCCCCTAGGTTCTAGTTTGTTTCCTAATAATGTCTTAAAAATGCCTCACAACCCCATACATGTGTATGCGATAAAAAGGGTCCATTACTTAAAGGGAATTCCATTTTCTACTTTAGTTGGTACTTAGTTTAATGTATGTGCTGCAGTTTGTAATGAATATAACCAAAAGGATAATGTAATATCTACATGAATATCCATCCACCTTACCATGTATAACAAGGTACAGTTCCTCATTTCACTAACACTATTCCACTATGTTGTGTCAGGTAGAGTGATTTTAGATAGAATACCAAACTCCCGTAAAAGGTTTATAAACTCTTAGTTAATATATTCACTACCTCGATCTGATTGAAGATTATTTATCTTCTTTCCAATTTGATTCTATTCTTCATTATAAAATTATTTTAATTTCTCAAAGTAATCAGACTTATACCTCATTAAGTAGACGTTTTCATATCTACTCAACTCATCAGTAAAAGTTATAAAGTAAGAATATCCACCTCTATCTTCTAGTAGAAATAGTCCACACACATCAGTGTGTATCAATACTTGAATCTATGTGGCCCTTTCAACCTATCTATTGAAGGGAGGTTTGGTTATTTTCCCTTATAAATAAGCATGATATCTTTCAATTGGTTTTAGTTTAGAAGATTATAAATAACCATATTGAAGGAGATTTTTCAAATTCTTCTCGTTTACATGACCAAGAAGGTGACTTCATATTTGGGTGTTATATGAGTCGTGTGAACATGATTTGGTTTCTATTTACAATAATTGGTTTTCGTAATTTAATGCATAAATATTGTTATTTAAATGTGGAAATCCATAACATATGTTGATTTTATAAAAGAAACAACTTTTATTTCTAAACATGAAAATAAACCCATCTGTATCTAGACATGATATATAAAATATGTTCTTGGTAACCATTGGTACGTAATAAAAATCCTTTAAAACCAAAATCATTCTTGTTGTAAACTAAAGGTTGTAATCACCAATGGATATATCATCCATCCTCACACCATTGACAGCTTTCAAATCCACATATCCTCTAGAAATATTTCAAAATCTACTTGGTTCCTAAATTCAGATATAGATATGAGCACCAAAAACTATATCTAATACCCAATTTGTATATATTGAAATATTACACTTGATAATGTATTCGCCTTTAGCTTCACCTTGCTTTTGGGTTCATTTCAACTTCCAGTGTCCTTGCTTTCCACATCAAAAACACACTACCTCATTTTCCTTTCCCTACCTCTAGATCTTCCTCTTCTTGGAATGATGGTGCTCAGGATCATTATAATTTTTATATGTCTTTATCCCCTTCTCCTTTTTCTTCATTTTCTTATTCATCATAAGTACCATGGGTTTTTTATGCCCCATGTTCTTATACACTTGGAGAATTAAAGTAATAAGTTTTGATATTCTCTTCTCATTATTTCTTATATTATAATTAACAATAAAACTAGAGAAGGTCTTTGTCAGTGATGAAATTATGAGATATGTGCACAACTCATCTAAGAATTTAATTGCCAAGATGTATAATCCTTTAATGTAGCCAATAATATTAACTATATGAGGCCCATATGGTGTTTCTCTCTAAGATTAGTTGTAAACATAGTATTGGAGATCATGTATCTCTCTTATCACACCTTCACTTAATAAAGATTTTGAAGATGATTTATTATGTTATATGCATCCATGTCCTCATGTTCTTTCAAAATATCATTGGTCATGAATAATACCAGGAAACACTGAACATATGTGGAATCATTCAAATTATTCTCATAGAGAGTTAAATCTTCATCACTAGCCTCATTACTAGGCGCATTAGTAATAGGTTCTTACAAAACATAAAATTTTCTTTCATGGTGAAGGAAAATGCATAAGTGCCTTTTCTACTCTTGGAAATTTGTTCTGGTGAGAATTTTATATTTCTCAATTATAGATCACAGTGATATGTATGAAGTAATTTTATTATTATTTTTAAAAATAATATGAACAGAATTTCAGTATTTTATCTGATAAAATTTAGACAAATAAATAAATATTATATTTATGAATATCCCACAATTTTATCTAAACCCAATAGTTATCACTATTAGATTTATAATATCTTGTTTCTTAGACATTCTAGTGTAAAGGATTTATATTCCTCTTCTCATTACCCCAACTTTGTTTGTTCAAGCATCTTGAATGGTTTTAGGTAAGCATTCTAAATTACAATTTCATTGACTCACAATTACTTGATCTGTTGAGTGGACTCCCAAATACTAAAATCCTTAAATTATATTTCCTCAACTCTTGCCTCTAATTTACACTAAGTCCTTATTTTTCGGTCAACCCTAGATGTGAACTATGTTAACTCAACCCAAAAATTTGTTGGAACCAAGGATTTTGTTTACTGAAAGTGGAGTTTGTTTTGTTTTTATTGTCAATCCTCAACATGGAATATTAGGGAGTACATGTAAAATTAGATAGTTCAAAATAAAAGGGATCTTACAGTTCAAGCTGACAACAATATTGAAGGTGGCATCATTTCCCAGTGTTTTCCAAATTTTTCGGTCCAAATTTTGGAAAATTTCTAGCATTGTGAAAAGTGGTTTTTCTTTAAGGCCTTATCAAAATGTGGAAAAGGTATGATTTTCACAAAGATGGGCTTTGTGAATTGTGTTTAACGATGGATCAAAGAAATATAATGGTGATTTTTGTGATAGTGATGAGCATCGCAATGACCAATAATTAGAGCATCAGGAACAGTGACAGTGATCTCTAAGATTACAAGAATTGGAGCTTCGTGGCGGTGCAAAGGTTTTGATGGGAAGAACTATTATTACCATGAGCATTGAGATTGGAAAATTTCTATGAATATTTTTTAGGGTAGAAGAACTGCGGAGATGTTTTTGAAATATCTGTAAAATACACTGAGTAGCGGTGGAGCTTCATGAACAATCGAGCCTATAAATATGAGGCCACCCCTCTTCACTTCACATGAACTTCCCAAGAAAAATATAGAATCTCTATGATTTCTCAAAGCCAAGGGAGCTCCATGAAACTGACATTCCATGCAAGCTTGACCATCACAATAAGAATTGTTGAGTCTTAACTTATGCCAATGCTTTTGATTAATGAGGGCTTCGCGATGATGGGTTATTCTGAATTGACTCAGTGATATTTTCAAAACATAGTTGGTTCCGCGAAGAAAGTAAGCTTCATTAAGGCAGTATTCATTCCACAAAGGTAGGGTTCTTTGTGAAGGATGTTGGTTCCGAAAAGGTAGATAGCTTCGTAAAGGGTTGACCATCGCAAAGGAGATTCGTGAAAGGTGGTTTTTGAATATAATTTTTTTAGTGAACAGGTATTTCAAAGAGCATTAACTCGGGTATTTTATGCAAGCAGAGTCTCGTTCTAACATCGGAAAAAGACTTTAATTCCAATCCATTGAAGTGAACTTCAAGTTAATAAACTAAGTTAGACTTCTCTCAAATCATTGAGCTAGGGGGATTCAACAGAATTGTTTTGAGAAAAGTAGTGTATTATCCCTAAAATCTTGTAAAGATAGTGTTCCTTGAATAGAGCGATTGTGTTTGAACTTTTTTATTCCACATCTCATGAAGAATAGTAGATTTAGGTACGACCGGCACACTATTGGTGAATTCTCCATGGACTATCCCTTAGTGGTGAACCAAGTAAAATTGTTGTTTCTTCTCTTTACTTGTGTGTAGCACCCCGATAATTTGTTTTATAATTTTAAATACATTAAGTTATGAAAAATAATAATTTAAAATTAAGTTTTCTAATTAATAATTATTTCAAATTTATATCTTTCAAATTAATTATAAATAAATGTTATAAAAAATACTATTTTACAGTATTATTTTGTGTAAAAGAATATGTTAAAATTAATATATGTATTTTATTAATTTTATTACAGAAATCATTTTTAGCAAAATATTATTTAATTAAATATTTTAATTGAATATTATAATTATTTTTATAATTACTAAATTACGTTACAAATATATTCACTATTAATATGACACCCCAAGATTTTATGGTATGTTTCTTAATAAATAATTTCAATTAATTATATAGCTTATATGCACACAACACTGAGTCTCTGAAAAACAAGACTTTTTTATAGTTATATCATAGCCGTTAAACTTAATTTTCTCGCTTCTATGTTTAGAATTTCAAAAAATGGATATACATGGTTGTAACGCCCCGACCCCAGCTACCCAGAGCCGGTGCGTTACTTCGTAACATTGGCATGATCACAAAAGATCAAGTCTCGAAAGACCGATTAGTTTAGTAGCCTTGGAAACACTAGATACTTTCGTAAACGTTACATTACAACATAAAGTGAAAAACTACAATAACAAAGTCTCCATAGTCCACACTCATATCCTCTTCTGACTATCCCTGCAGGTCATTCATAAAATACTTCTTCACATCCTGGAAAATATTAAAACATTGAAAGGGGTGAGCTCAGATGCTCAGTAAGGATAACAATATTGCGGAAGCTTTCATAAATAAACATAAACATTTAAGGCAATGTATAACTAAAACAAAAGCCTTTTAAACTTGAACATCAACATAATATGGCAAAAGTAAAATGAGATAATGCCATTTACTTCTTCACATGGATATTCTACTGGTCGAATAATCACATGAAATATCAATAACCACTTTCATAATGTTGGAATGCATAATGCCAGACTATCATAACCACGTAGCCAAGGCCTCGTGCCAAGACCACAAATAAGATTTTGTCAAGGCCTCGTGCCAAGACACTAGTTTGTCTCATGAGACCTGTCGATGCATCGAGGAGCTATAGTGGGCTCCACCCGTCACTTATTAAGTCCAATGCATTCCTCATATGAATAGGTTTAAACATATCATAAACCATAACATAATCGTATCACATAAAACATGCATAAAGGAAACATAACATTTCCACATTTCAATCACAAGATATCAATACAGCACATTGATATAATAAAAATGCTTTCAAAACCATTTTCAATACCAAAATAAAATAAAGTTAAAACTTTGTATTTATTTTTCATTAAAAAAAAGATGGCTTATAGAGGAAGCCGAAACTCAAATAATGGTCACGGCGGCGGAGAAGTCATTGTCGCCGCATAAGTACGGAAAGAAAAACATTCCCTTTTGTCGTTTAGCAAAACTCTTTGTATAAAAAGATTCCTTTTGAATAACCGTAAAAGTCAAAGGGGTTTATACACCGTATAAAATAAAGTTGTGTATAAAGCCAAATATGCCTCAATGAAAGGAGATTGAGACAAAGTCCTTAAAAAGATCATTTTTAAAATAAAATAGATCTATTATGTGTATTCACTATAGGTACACATAAAGAAAGTAAAAATACAAAATAATACATAATAATATCATGACATAATTTGAAAGTAGGAGATTAACCCAAAGAATGGAAATTGGGTTAAGAAGTTCCCTTACCTTGTGTCCGACTTGACTCAACCGTTCTTTAACCTCCTGAATAATAAACTAGAGTTAATATCTACCTTATTAAGAACCATTTTAAATTTCATTATCCTTTTTATATCACTTATTACAATGTTATGAACATTATGTAATTATTTAAGTTAATAACGGTCGTTTTGTCGATCTTTGGTAACTTGAGTCAACAATAAACTTCTTATAATTACAAGTTGTTCATGTGGTAGAATATCCATTATATCCAGAATTATATTCATGATTTAGATGTCATATATATCTTATATATCCAGTATATACATTCATTTATAATATTACGTAACGTTTAGAGGTAAGAAATGAAATGCACCGTTCATGGAGACGGTAAGCCGTACGTACGCATGAACGCTACTTTCATTTCAATTTCATATTTAATGGAACTAAATCATAATGATATAAATGTATAATATAATTCCAGTATAATATATTGTATAATACCATTTTCTTCATCCTTTATACATCCCACATATGGCATTAACGATTCAAATCACTTTGAGGGGGCGGTAGTCCGCACTTCCTAAAATGAAATTATCGCGTTTTACCCATAATGGAAATCATAAAGTATGCCATAAATGAGAAATACAGAAGCATAAGTAAAACATAAACATATTATATATCATATATAAATATAGTGACATCTTAATGGCCACCTTTGAAGGTGTTATATGAGTGTTGAACAATCATCGTTTCGTGAGGCAGAAATTCGCCATCCACAGAAACTGTATGTTCTTTAACCATTAGATGTAGGTGTGTGTAATTGTAGCTCGAATCCTTCTTATAACAACATCCTAGTATATTGAGTATACTGGTGTTGTTACAAAAGAAATGAATAAAAATAGTTTAGGGGGTTGGAGAAGAAAAATAAAACAAAACAACATTAGAAAAGACATTACCTCAAAATCGGGTAACTCTTTTTGATTTGAGCCAAAGGCTTCCTTGGGAAGCGTTCTGCCCAAAGTGAGGCTTCTATGAGTAAGGTAGGAATGTTGGGAGAGTATTTGGGCAGAGTTTGGCCGAGCCAAATGGCTTGAAGGTGTGAATAAGGTGGGAGAGGTGGGGACCTTTTATAAGTGGAGAGGAGGGGCTCTTTTGGAAAGATTGAAATTTTACATTATTTACACAATGCTTTTCGGATTCTAAAGGTCCCACACTTATATAATTCGAGGCTAAGGTGATAAGGGTTCGAAATATCCTCATCCAATTGGCTTTGGACAAGTGTAAGCCTTGGATTTTGCATTATCTTCCCATTTTATTTAAATCGTTAAATAATGAGGTCATCACTGCATCATCATGATGTCATAAATAATTTAATTTATTTAATGTCTAAAAATTATAAACAAACTACTATGATTTAGGAAATCTTTTTATCTTTCTAATGAATATTTATAATCAAAATTTGGACTTGTGTAACCCCACTTAAAAACTGTTTTAGTAAAACAACTCATGTTTGTGTCAATTTAATTTTAACATTAAATAAATATATATTAATGTCATTTTCCAACTAAAGTGGCTCCATGGGGTCCCCAAGTTGACCCATGGGTTGTATTGGTCGGAAATGACTCATCCAATAGGAGTAGGACAAGTGTCATGCTCATCTCATATTATAAAAACATTGTTTTTACCTTAAACTACACTAATTACCTCTAATCGCGATTAAGAACTTAAAAGTTACTATTCACCAAAAAATTATTTTAATCTCATTGAACCACATTTTACTTCTTAATGACAACCATGTATGTCGGATTTTTGAAAATCAAATCACAGAAGTGGTAATATTTCATTTAAACGAAAAATCAGTTATTTAAATACCACTTAGTGGTTTCACTATTCATCAAAAATTGAAGTTTTTCAGAACAATGCCAAAATTTCACCCTAAGCTATAATTGATATTCCGAATTCAAAAATGATGTCTATTTTACAAAATTCCAAACATATTAGTTGCATTAATTAATTTTATAATTAATTCCCGCTGTCACAACAAATAGCGTGTTTTTAAGAAACAATTTATATCAAAAGATTGGCAATTGTTTATGTCCAATTTCAATGTCAAATTAATTCTAATGACCACCATTGGATAAAATGGTAAAAATATATTATAATTATACTTTAAAACCACTGAATATTATAATTTATCACTATAAATTATTTTGATTAAAAAAGTTGTTTTAAGTATTTTTCACTATTCATAAAAATTTGGAAGTTCTCGGAAAATTACAAAAAATTCAACATAGGCTAATTTCAATATTAGCAATACAAAAATGAAGTCCATTTTGAAATATAAAATTTCTATAAATTTAAAAGGTGGTTATTACTATTCATAACGGCTACTTTGATTAGTTGCGGTGTGTTAGAATTCGAACTTGCGTACAATGCAAGCTATTGCATTATTGAAAGAGAGGCGTATCGTAGAAGCTCGGGGTGTTACATTCTCCCCTCCTTCAATAAATTGTGTCCTCGCAATTTGAATTTTTTCTTGGAAAATAAAAGGTTGAAAAGAGAAAATACCTTTGAGGAAAACCCACATCGGAAATAAGGTTAATAAAATTTAGCCTTAATAAGAGGGAAAGGGAAATGAAAAAGTCACCACCCAATTATGATCTCGATTAGGAGAACATTGGTGGCAATTAGAGACATATAATTGGAGGAAAAATGTAAATATTCGTAGGGAGTGATTGAGGTCATCAATCACAATCAACTGTCCAATTGAGGGCCTCAAAGCCTTCAATCTATGTTGATTTAAAATATCATCAGTTCAACAAGACATAAGGTATTAGGATAACACATTTTTTGTTTTAATATCCCTTTACTAAAGTTTAAGTATTAATTTATTCATTGAATAACAGATAGGTATATATATATTTATGCCTGACAATTAGAGTTTCAACCTTCAACTCACCTTTCACTCAAAAAGATAATAGAACCCAAAAATATTATACTTTTCCTAATTGTATAAGGTTCAAAATGTTAACACATACCATTTAGATTAGTAAAACTATTTTGTAATAACCAGGGACTTCATGTAGGCTAGTGGTAGGAAATAAAGGCTTGTCGCACTATGGTTGTGGGTTCGATTCCTGCAGCTTTGTCCGACGCGACGGGTTATTCCCCACCCTACAGGTTGTCCTTCCTAAAAATATAGTACTATACTATTCCAAAAATAATCTTCATAAATGTTTTAACCTTAAACAATACTATCCAAAGTTCAACTTAATCCACTCCAACCTTTATAGTTATCCAAAATACCTTCATCCAGACTTTCTCTAAAAGGTCTCTAAATTCCAAAATCAATTGTAACATCAGATTCCCCAAACAAAGAAAAGTTTCTCTTATTGTCACATACTAAAAATATGATTACCTTAATCATATTAAAACCTTACTGAAATCAAAAAGTACTGCAGTACAATCCATATATATATATTACATTATTCTTATAACCAGAATATAATCCTTGAGTCCAAAAGCACCAATACATTAGTTATTCTGCTTCAACTGTAGTAACAGCATAAGATTGTCCTTGATCCCTTGGCCTTTTCTGAGGTAAGTTTCCCTGACTCTTAGGACATTCATTTGCATAATGACCCATTTCTCTACAATTGTAGCATTCAACTTTGACAGTCTCTTTCTTTCCCTTGCAATCACGAGCCTGGTGACCCTTTTCTCCACATTTATAACAAACTCCCATTCCTTTTAGGCAAGTACCAGGGTGATTCTTCCCACAATTATCACATAATGGAAAATCCTTCTTTCCCTTTTTCCCTTTATCTGTCTCTTGTTCCACCGTTCTCTTCTTCTCTTGCTTTGCTTTGTTGTCATAAGACTTAGAGAATTCCTTTTCTGTCTTGATAGCACACGAGACAATATCTTCGTATGATGAGAAGGATTTTGATACCAAAGCTCGACGGAGATATGGTTTTAACCCATCAAAGAAACGATCAATCTTACTCCTTGGGTTACGTATATAATCGGCAGCATGCCTCGCTAACCTTGTAAAGATAGCCTCATACTTTGCGACATTCTCATCCTCCTTCTGCCTCAGACTCAGAAATTGCCTTTCCATATCTTCTCGATGGTCACGAGGAAAGTATTTTTCTAAGAAAAGATCTTTGAACTCCCTCCATTCCATATTCGATACGTCATCATCTTCCTTTGTGTTTTGAATCAGCGACCACCACTGATCGGCATCTCCAGTGAGGTGGTAAACTGCCATGACAACCTTCTCCCTTTCACTACTCCCCAAGGCATGGAATATTTTCCCTAAGGAATTTATCCATTGCTCAGCTACTATAGGATTTGTACTCCCATTGAAGGTTGGTGGTTTTTGCCTCATGAAGCGGTCTAACATTGATCCTCCACGTTGCGGATCAGGGTGCTCCATACGAGTAAGGTTATTATTCATAACCTGAGTGAGTTGTCCAAGTATGGTAATAAGTTGATCAGCACCAGTTGTATCTCCAGATCCACAATAATTATCTTGATCAGGAGGGCAATCCCTACACGGAGTTCGTGCATTGATACGGTTTCCATTCCTTCTACTAGGCGCCATTTCTAAACAATGGCATAAACTAGATTAGTTTATGAATCAAAATACATAATTCCATACTTGTAAAACACTTTACATAAATTGAACTATTTATGGATATAATCCATAATCATAAAAAGAAATGTTTTCTTTGAGGAAGTATATACTCATAACCCTTCATAGTGGTTTGTAAATAAAATGAGAATTATCCTAAGCATATCCCCCGGGAGTGTCGTAACCAAGAGTGCAGCAAGGCTCGTTGTCGTGCACCAGTTCCCGTTCGAGTCTAGCTCAAAGCGGTGTTTTCGGGTTTTACCCCTAGGTACATCTGTGCCAGAGCCGCCTCTACCTGCTCGTATCCAGACAGGGATGTATTTCTCGGAAAACTCATAACATCTCTATAATATCAAAATTCTAGGAAGTTCTTCTATACTAATCCTCAAAGTCTATCTTTGGGCTATGTGCTCTAATCAGAGTTTATCTAAATCTAGCTTCCAAGGTTAGTACTAAACTGCCTCTGATACCAACTGTAACGCCCCGACCCCAGCTACCCAGAGCCGGTGCGTTACTTCGTAACATTGGCATGATCACAAAAGATCAAGTCTCGAAAGACCGATTAGTTTAGTAGCCTTGGAAACACTAGATACTTTCGTAAACGTTACATTACAACATAAAGTGAAAAACTACAATAACAAAGTCTCCATAGTCCACACTCATATCCTCTTCTGACTATCCCTGCAGGTCATTCATAAAATACTTCTTCACATCCTGGAAAATATTAAAACATTGAAAGGGGTGAGCTCAGATGCTCAGTAAGGATAACAATATTGCGGAAGCTTTCATAAATAAACATAAACATTTAAGGCAATGTATAACTAAAACAAAAGCCTTTTAAACTTGAACATCAACATAATATGGCAAAAGTAAAATGAGATAATGCCATTTACTTCTTCACATGGATATTCTACTGGTCGAATAATCACATGAAATATCAATAACCACTTTCATAATGTTGGAATGCATAATGCCAGACTATCATAACCACGTAGCCAAGGCCTCGTGCCAAGACCACAAATAAGATTTTGTCAAGGCCTCGTGCCAAGACACTAGTTTGTCTCATGAGACCTTCCGATGCATCGAGGAGCTATAGCGGGCTCCACCCGTCACTTATTAAGTCCAATGCATTCCTCATATGAATAGGTTTAAACATATCATAAACCATAACATAATCGTATCACATAAAACATGCATAAAGGAAACATAACATTTCCACATTTCAATCACAAGATATCAATACAGCACATTGATATAATAAAAATGATTTCAAAACCATTTTCAATACCAAAATAAAATAAAGTTAAAACTTTGTATTTATTTTTCATTAAAAAAAAGATGGCTTATAGAGGAAGCCGAAACTCAAATAATGGTCACGGCGGCGGAGAAGTCGTTGTCGCCGCATAAGTACGGAAATAAAAACATTCCCTTTTGTCGTTTAGCAAAACTCTTTGTATAAAAAGATTCCTTTTGAATAACCGTAAAAGTCAAAGGGGTTTATACACCGTATAAAATAAAGTTGTGTATAAAGCCAAATATGCCTCAATGAAAGGAGATTGAGACAAAGTCCTTAAAAAGATCATTTTTAAAATAAAATAGATCTATTATGTGTATTCACTATAGGTACACATAAAGAAAGTAAAAATACAAAATAATACATAATAATATCATGACATAATTTGAAAGTAGGAGATTAACCCAAAGAATGGAAATTGGGTTAAGAAGTTCCCTTACCTTGTGTCCGACTTGACTCAACCGTTCTTTAACCTCCTGAATAATAAACTAGAGTTAATATCTACCTTATTAAGAACCATTTTAAATTTCATTATCCTTTTTATATCACTTATTACAATGTTATGAACATTATGTAATTATTTAAGTTAATAACGGTCGTTTTGTCGATCTTTGGTAACTTGAGTCAACAATAAACTTCTTATAATTACAAGTTGTTCATGTGGTAGAATATCCATTATATCCAGAATTATATTCATGATTTAGATGTCATATATATCTTATATATCCAGTATATACATTCATTTATAATATTACGTAACGTTTAGAGGTAAGAAATGAAATGCACCGTTCATGGAGACGGTAAGCCGTACGTACGCATGAACGCTACTTTCATTTCAATTTCATATTTAATGGAACTAAATCATAATGATATAAATGTATAATATAATTCCAGTATAATATATTGTATAATACCATTTTCTTCATCCTTTATACATCCCACATATGGCATTAACGATTCAAATCACTTTGAGGGGGCGGTAGTCCGCACTTCCTAAAATGAAATTATCGCGTTTTACCCATAATGGAAATCATAAAGTATGCCATAAATGAGAAATACAGAAGCATAAGTAAAACATAAACATATTATATATCATATATAAATATAGTGACATCTTAATGGCCACCTTTGAAGGTGTTATATGAGTGTTGAACAATCATCGTTTCGTGAGGCAGAAATTCGCCATCCACAGAAACCGTATGTTATTTAACCATTAGATGTAGGTGTGTGTAATTGTAGCTCGAATCCTTCTTATAACAACATCCTAGTATATTGAGGATACTGGTGTTGTTACAAAAGAAATGAATAAAAATAGTTTAGGGGGTTGGAGAAGAAAAATAAAACAAAACAACATTAGAAAAGACATTACCTCAAAATCGGGTAACTCTTTTTGATTTGAGCCAAAGGCTTCCTTGGGAAGAGTTCTGCCCAAAGTGAGGCTTCTATGAGTAAGGTAGGAATGTTGGGAGAGTATTTGGGCAGAGGTTGGCCGAGCCAAATGGCTTGAAGGTGTGAATAAGGTGGGAGAGGTGGGGACCTTTTATAAGTGGAGAGGAGGGGCTCTTTTGGAAAGATTGAAATTTTACATTATTTACACAATGCTTTTCGGATTCTAAAGGTCCCACACTTATATAATTCGAGGCTAAGGTGATAAGGGTTCGAAATATCCTCATCCAATTGGCTTTGGACAAGTGTAAGCCTTGGATTTTGCATTATCTTCCCATTTTATTTAAATCGTTAAATAATGAGGTCATCACTGCATCATCATGATGTCATAAATAATTTAATTTATTTAATGTCTAAAAATTATAAAAAAACTACTATGATTTAGGAAATCTTTTTAGTTTTCTAATGAATATTTATAATCAAAATTTGGACTTGTGTAACCCCACTTAAAAACTGTTTTAGTAAAACAACTCATGTTTGTGTCAATTTAATTTTAACATTAAATAAATATATATTAATGTCATTTTCCAACTAAAGTGGCTCCATGGGGTCCCCAAGTTGACCCATGGGTTGTATTGGTCGGACATGACTCATCCAATAGGAGTAGGACAAGTGTCATGCTCATCTCATATTATAAAAACATTGTTTTTACCTTAAACTACACTAATTACCTCTAATCGCGATTAAGAACTTAAAAGTTACTATTCACCAAAAAATTATTTTAATCTCATTGAACCAAATTTTACTTCTTAATGACAACCATGTATGTCGGATTTTTGAAAATCAAATCACAGAAGTGGTAATATTTCATTTAAATGAAAAATCAGTTATTTAAATACCACTTAGTGGTTTCACTATTCATCAAAAATTGAAGTTTTTCAGAACAATGCCAAAATTTCACCCTAAGCTATAATTGATATTCCGAATTCAAAAATGATGTCTATTTTACAAAATTCCAAACATATTAGTTGCATTAATTAATTTTATAATTAATTCCCGCTGTCACAACAAATAGCGTGTTTTTAAGAAACAATTTATATCAAAAGATTGGCAATTGTTTATGTCCAATTTCAATGTCAAATTAATTCTAATGACCACCATTGGATAAAATGGTAAAAATATATTATAATTATACTTTAAAACCACTAAATATTATAATTTATCACTATAAATTATTTTGATTAAAAAAGTTGTTTTAAGTATTTTTCACTATTCATAAAAATTTGGAAGTTCTCGGAAAATTACAAAAAATTCAACATAGGCTAATTTCAATATTAGCAATACAAAAATGAAGTCCATTTTGAAATATAAAATTTCTATAAATTTAAAAGGTGGTTATTACTATTCATAACGGCTACTTTGATTAGTTGCGGTGTGTTAGAATTCGAACTTGCGTACAATGCAAGCTATTGCATTATTGAAAGAGAGGCGTATCGTAGAAGCTCGGGGTGTTACATTCTCCCCTCCTTCAATAAATTGCGTCCTCGCAATTTGAATTTTTTCTTGGAAAATAAAAGGTTGAAAAGAGAAAATACCTTTGAGGAAAACCCACATCGGAAATAAGGTTAATAAAATTTAGCCTTAATAAGAGGGAAAGGGAAATGAAAAAGTCACCACCCAATTATGATCTCGATTAGGAGAACATTGGTGGCAATTAGAGACATATAATTGGAGGAAAAATGTAAATATTCGTAGGGAGTGATTGAGGTCATCAATCACAATCAACTGTCCAATTGAGGGCCTCAAAGCCTTCAATCTATGTTGATTTAAAATATCATCAGTTCAACAAGACATAAGGTATTAGGATAACACATTTTTTGTTTTAATATCCCTTTACTAAAGTTTAAGTATTAATTTATTCATTGAA
This sequence comes from Viscum album, assembly GCA_963277665.1. Taxonomy (NCBI): domain Eukaryota; kingdom Viridiplantae; phylum Streptophyta; class Magnoliopsida; order Santalales; family Viscaceae; genus Viscum; species Viscum album. Next base: position 1,561,887,462 of record OY728148.1, on the reverse strand, counting down.
TAACAGATAGGTATATATATATTTATGCCTGACAATTAGAGTTTCAACCTTCAACTCACCTTTCACTCAAAAAGATAATAGAACCCAAAAATATTATACTTTTCCTAATTGTATAAGGTTCAAAATGTTAACACATACCATTTAGATTAGTAAAACTATTTTGTAATAACCAGGGACTTCATGTAGGCTAGTGGTAGGAAATAAAGGCTTGTCGCACTATGGTTGTGGGTTCGATTTCTGCAGCTTTGTCCGACGCGACGGGTTATTCCCCACCCTACAGGTTGTCCTTCCTAAAAATATAGTACTATACTATTCCAAAAATAATCTTCATAAATGTTTTAACCTTAAACAATACTATCCAAAGTTCAACTTAATCCACTCCAACCTTTATAGTTATCCAAAATACCTTCATCCAGACTTTCTCTAAAAGGTCTCTAAATTCCAAAATCAATTGTAACATCAGATTCCCCAAACAAAGAAAAGTTTCTCTTATTGTCACATACTAAAAATATGATTACCTTAATCATATTAAAACCTTACTGAAATCAAAAAGTACTGCAGTACAATCCATATATATATATTACATTATTCTTATAACCAGAATATAATCCTTGAGTCCAAAAGCACCAATACATTAGTTATTCTGCTTCAACTGTAGTAACAGCATAAGATTGTCCTTGATCCCTTGGCCTTTTCTGAGGTAAGTTTCCCTGACGCTTAGGACATTCATTTGCATAATGACCCATTTCTCTACAATTGTAGCATTCAACTTTGACAGTCTCTTTCTTTCCCTTGCAATCACGAGCCTGGTGACCCTTTTCTCCACATTTATAACAAACTCCCATTCCTTTTAGGCAAGTACCAGGGTGATTCTTCCCACAATTATCACATAATGGAAAATACTTCTTTCCCTTTTTCCCTTTATCTGTCTCTTGTTCCACCATTCTCTTCTTCTCTTGCTTTGCTTTGTTGTCATAAGACTTAGAGAATTCCTTTTCTGTCTTGATAGCACACGAGACAATATCTTCGTATGATGAGAAGGATTGTGATACCAAAGCTCGACGGAGATATGGTTTTAACCCATCAAAGAAACGATCAATCTTACTCCTTGGGTTACGTATATAATCGGCAGCATGCCTCGCTAACCTTGTAAAGATAGCCTCATACTTTGCGACATTCTCATCCTCCTTCTGCCTCAGACTCAGAAATTGCCTTTCCATATCTGCTCGATGGTCACGAGGAAAGTATTTTTCTAAGAAAAGATCTTTGAACTCCCTCCATTCCATATTCGATACGTCATCATCTTCCTTTGTGTTTTGAATCAGCGACCACCACTGATCGGCATCTCCAGTGAGGTGGTAAACTGCCATGACAACCTTCTCCCTTTCACTACTCCCCAAGGCATGGAATATTTTCCCTAAGGAATTTATCCATTTCTCGGCTACTATAGGATTTGTACTCCCATTGAAGGTTGGTGGTTGTTGCCTCATGAAGCGGTCTAACATTGATCCTCCACGTTGCGGATCAGGGTGCTCCATACGAGTAAGGTTATTATTCATAACCTGAGTGAGTTTTCCAAGTATGGTAATAAGTTGATCAGCACCAGTTGTATCTCCAGATCCACAATAATTATCTTGATCAGGAGGGCAATCCCTACACGGAGTTCGTGCATTGATACGGTTTCCATTCCTTCTACTAGGTTCCATTTCTAAACAATGGCATAAACTAGATTAGTTTATGAATCAAAATACATAATTACATACTTGTAAAACACTTTACATAAATTGAACTATTTATGGATATAATCCATAATCATAAAAAGAAATGTTTTCTTTGAGGAAGTATATACTCATAACCCTTCATAGTGGTTTGTAAATAAAATGAGAATTATCCTAAGCATATCCCCCGGGAGTGTCGTAACCAAGAGTGCAGCAAGGCTCGTTGTCGTGCACCAGTTCCCGTTCGAGTCTAGCTCAAAGCGGTGTTTTCGGGTTTTACCCCTAGGTACATCTGTGCCAGAGCCGCCTCTACCTGCTCGTATCCAGACAGGGATGTATTTCTCGGAAAACTCATAACATCTCTATAATATCAAAATTCTAGGAAGTTCTTCTATACTAATCCTCAAAGTGTATCTTTGGGCTATGTGCTCTAATCAGAGTTTATCTAAATCTAGCTTCCAAGGTTAGTACTAAACTGCCTCTGATACCAACTGTAACGCCCCGACCCCAGCTACCCAGAGCCGGTGCGTTACTTCGTAACATTGGCATGATCACAAAAGATCAAGTCTCGAAAGACCGATTAGTTTAGTAGCCTTGGAAACACTAGATACTTTCGTAAACGTTACATTACAACATAAAGTGAAAAACTACAATAACAAAGTCTCCATAGTCCACACTCATATCCTCTTCTGACTATCCCTGCAGGTCATTCATAAAATACTTCTTCACATCCTGGAAAATATTAAAACATTGAAAGGGGTGAGCTCAGATGCTCAGTAAGGATAACAATATTGCGGAAGCTTTCATAAATAAACATAAACATTTAAGGCAATGTATAACTAAAACAAAAGCCTTTTAAACTTGAACATCAACATAATATGGCAAAAGTAAAATGAGATAATGCCATTTACTTCTTCACATGGATATTCTACTGGTCGAATAATCACATGCAATATCAATAACCACTTTCATAATGTTGGAATGCATAATGCCAGACTATCATAACCACGTAGCCAAGGCCTCGTGACAAGACCACAAATAATATTTTGTCAAGGCCTCGTGCCAAGACACTAGTTTGTCTCATGAGACCTGCCGATGCATCGAGGAGCTATAGCGGGCTCCACCCGTCACTTATTAAGTCCAATGCATTCCTCATATGAATAGGTTTAGACATATCATAAACCATAACATAATCGTATCACATAAAACATGCATAAAGGAAACATAACATTTCCACATTTCAATCACAAGATATCAATACAGCACATTGATATAATAAAAATGCTTTCAAAACCATTTTCAATACCAAAATAAAATAAAGTTAAAACTTTGTATTTATTTTTCATTAAAAAAAAGATGGCTTATAGAGGAAGCCGAAACTCAAATAATGGTCACGGCGGCGGAGAAGTCGTTGTCGCCGCATAAGTACGGAAATAAAAACATTCCCTTTTGTCGTTTAGCAAAACTCTTTGTATAAAAAGATTCCTTTTGAATAACCGTAAAAGTCAAAGGGGTTTATACACCGTATAAAATAAAGTTGTGTATAAAGCCAAATATGCCTCAATGAAAGGAGATTGAGACAAAGTCCTTAAAAAGATCATTTTTAAAATAAAATAGATCTATTATGTGTATTCACTATAGGTACACATAAAGAAAGTAAAAATACAAAATAATACATAATAATATCATGACATAATTTGAAAGTAGGAGATTAACCCAAAGAATGGAAATTGGGTTAAGAAGTTCCCTTACCTTGTGTCCGACTTGACTCAACCGTTCTTTAACCTCCTGAATAATAAACTAGAGTTAATATCTACCTTATTAAGAACCATTTTAAATTTCATTATCCTTTTTATATCACTTATTACAATGTTATGAACATTATGTAATTATTTAAGTTAATAACGGTCGTTTTGTCGATCTTTGGTAACTTGAGTCAACAATAAACTTCTTATAATTACAAGTTGTTCATGTGGTAGAATATCCATTATATCCAGAATTATATTCATGATTTAGATGTCATATATATCTTATATATCCAGTATATACATTCATTTATAATATTACGTAACGTTTAGAGGTAAGAAATGAAATGCACCGTTCATGGAGACGGTAAGCCGTACGTACGCATGAACGCTACTTTCATTTCAATTTCATATTTAATGGAACTAAATCATAATGATATAAATGTATAATATAATTCCAGTATAATATATTGTATAATACCATTTTCTTCATCCTTTATACATCCCACATATGGCATTAACGATTCAAATCACTTTGAGGGGGCGGTAGTCCGCACTTCCTAAAATGAAATTATCGCGTTTTACCCATAATGGAAATCATAAAGTATGCCATAAATGAGAAATACAGAAGCATAAGTAAAACATAAACATATTATATATCATATATAAATATAGTGACATCTTAATGGCCACCTTTGAAGGTGTTATATGAGTGTTGAACAATCATCGTTTCGTGAGGCAGAAATTCTCCATCCACAGAAACCGTATGTTCTTTAACCATTAGATGTAGGTGTGTGTAATTGTAGCTCGAATACTTATTATAACAACATCTTAGTATATTTAGGATACTGTTGTTGTTACAAAAGAAATGAATAAAAATAGTTTAGGGGGTTGGAGAAGAAAAATAAAACAAAACAACATTAGAAAAGACATTACCTCAAAATCGGGTAACTCTTTTTGATTTGAGCCAAAGGCTTCCTTGGGAAGAGTTCTGCCCAAAGTGAGGCTTCTATGAGTAAGGTAGGAATGTTGGGAGAGTATTTGGGCAGAGGTTGGCTGAGCCAAATGGCTTGAAGGTGTGAATAAGGTGGGAGAGGTGGGGGCCTTTTATAAGTGGAGAGGAGGGGCTCTTTTGGAAAGATTGAAATTTTACATTATTTACACAATGCTTTTCGGATTCTAAAGGTCCCACACTTATATAATTCGAGGCTAAGGTGATAAGGGTTCGAAATATCCTCATCCAATTGGCTTTGGACAAGTGTAAGCCTTGGATTTTGCATTATCTTCCCATTTTATTTAAATCGTTAAATAATGAGGTCATCACTGCATCATCATGATGTCATAAATAATTTAATTTATTTAATGTCTAAAAATTATAAAAAAACTACTATGATGTAGGAAATCTTTTTAGCTTTCTAATGAATATTTATAATCAAAATTTGGACTTGTGTAACCCCACTTAAAAACTGTTTTAGTAAAACAACTCATGTTTGTGTCAATTTAATTTTAACATTAAATAAATATATATTAATGTCATTTTCCAACTAAAGTGGCTCCATGGGGTCCCCAAGTTGACCCATGGGTTGTCTTGGTCGGACATGACTCATCCAATAGGAGTAGGACAAGTGTCATGCTCATCTCGTATTATAAAAACATTGTTTTTACCTTAAACTACACTAATTACCTCTAATCGCGATTAAGAACTTAAAAGTTACTATTCACCAAAAAATTATTTTAATCTCATTGAACCACATTTTACTTCTTAATGACAACCATGTATGTCGGATTTTTGAAAATCAAATCACAGAAGTGGTAATATTTCATTTAAACGAAAAATCAGTTATTTAAATACCACTTAGTGGTTTCACTATTCATCAAAAATTGAAGTTTTTCAGAACAATGCCAAAATTTCACCCTAAGCTATAATTGATATTCCGAATTCAAAAATGATGTCTATTTTACAAAATTCCAAACATATTAGTTGCATTAATTAATTTTATAATTAATTCCCGCTGTCACAACAAATAGCGTGTTTTTAAGAAACAATTTATATCAAAAGATTGGCAATTGTTTATGTCCAATTTCAATGTCAAATTAATTCTAATGACCACCATTGGATAAAATGGTAAAAATATATTATAATTATACTTTAAAACCACTAAATATTATAATTTATCACTATAAATTATTTTGATTAAAAAAGTTGTTTTAAGTATTTTTCACTATTCATAAAAATTTGGAAGTTCTCGGAAAATTACAAAAAATTCAACATAGGCTAATTTCAATATTAGCAATACAAAAATGAAGTCCATTTTGAAATATAAAATTTCTATAAATTTAAAAGGTGGTTATTACTATTCATAACGGCTACTTTGATTTGTTGCGGTGTGTTAGAATTCGAACTTGCGTACAATGCAAGCTATTGCATTATTGAAAGAGAGGCGTATCGTAGAAGCTCGGGGTGTTACAATGGTTGTGTCGAGTAATATATTTAGAGTCTAATAAAATGTTAAGTCTACTAGGCTAGATACCCTAGGGGGTGAATCAGGGTATGACAGATTAAAAAAAATCTCCTTTTGATCTTGTTTTTCTGTTAGGCAAAACACTCTTATCTATCTTTCCCATTACAGAGTATGCATAAACCTTAAATCATGCACAGGAAACAAAAAATTTTATTTGGTTCACCCTCACTGGGCTACGTCCAAGGAGAATACATCAGCATTGTGCTAATATACCAATTCCACTATAAACACACTTTTGTTTACAAGTTTTAAGCAGACTCACTATCCCTCTAGGTTTAAAACCACTCACAATTTGAGAACTCACTGCTCTCTCAACTAAAGTGAGCTCATTGCTTCTTCATAAGATCCACTCACAGTTTATAGACCTGAAGGTCTCTTCATTACCACTAATGAATGCATCCTCCACTGTATGTAGATGCTCTATTAAAGTCCAAATTTCATCCAATGATGAATACCCCTTTTCCCCTGACTACGGGGTAGTAACCTTTGGGAAGAACCTTCGCAAAGCACCCTACTTCGCGAAGCTCCCAATTTCACGAAGCTCAAACAAGCCTTAGCAAAGATCCTTCCTTTTTACAAAGCTCACACCTTTGCAGAGATCATTCCATCCTGGAGCTCAAGTCGTCATAGAGTGACTTCCACCGTGAAGCTCACAGAGCCAACGCCGAGCACACAACTTTCACGGAGATAGATTAATTGTCATGAAGCTCCTTCTTTTCATGAAGAACACTACCTTCACGAACCACCTTCGCGAGACGAGAGCAACAAATTTTTCTTGGAAAACTCTCTACTGCTCTCAAGGGGCTCGAGGTCTATTTATAATCTATTCCACAGACCCTCAAACCATCCACGCGATGTCAGCGCCATGTCATATCAAATCGAGAAGCTCTGAAATTCCTACCAAAATTCTCTCAATATCACGAAGAACCATGCATATTTTCAGATCGCAGAGCTTATCATAATTGCATAGCATTCCATCAATTACTTCACACCGCTTTTGTGAAGCTCCCCCACATTTTCCTTCATCTCTTTCATTCGTGAAGCTCGTCATAATCACGAAGAACACAGTCAACAATCTTCTTGTCTTTTCGAAATTCAATCCATGAAGCCTATCTTCACGAAACTCATGTCTTTTTCATATTTAGATGAGATCTTCAAGGAAATCCATATTTCGTGATGCTCACCAAACTCCAAATTTTGGACCCCAAAAAATTGGCAAACACTGGAAAATAGCGGCACCTTTTATATGTTCTTTTGTAACGCCTCCATATCTTCTGTTCCTTTGTCATGGTTCTTTGTCAACATGAATTGTTAACAACATCTCTATAAATAGACAATTCTCCATGGAAACCTGCATTGTCCTCAAACACAAGAAACCCAAAAATGCTTCAATGAAACATTGAGGGATTTTTTCCCAACATAAAATAAAATTAATTTTTTTAGTGAATGGTAACTTGACCCTTTGGAATAGTAATTATACCCTTATCAATAGTAATATGACCAATGGAATAGTAACCTCACCTAAAAAAGTATAGATAAAACTTGTGTTCCATCATTTCTGTTTTGAGTTTAGTTTTTCTTAAAGATATAAGGAATTTGAAAGATTGATTTTTCAGGTAAAAATAGTAATTTTCATAGATATTTAAATTATTATATGAAACTAAGTTTTTATTTATGTTTATTATAATTAAATAGTATTATCAAAACACTCTTCTTTAATTGAAAATGATGAAACAATTTTATTTTTTAAAATGTCAAAAAAAATTACTATACATTTTACTATGCATTTTATATCCGCTATTATTTTTAATAAATAATTATTTTCATAGATAAAAGATAAAATTTTCATATTTAGAGAATTATTATGATAAAATAAATTTAATTTTTGAATTCATAATGACGATATTAGGTTACGCAGAATTTGTGAGAATTTTATAAAATACTTATTTTTTGTGAATAGTAAAAATATTGTTTTGAGTTTTCGGTATCATTAATGATGTAATATAAAAAAGTTATGAATTAATTAATTAATTCATTTAATCTGATTATCTATGACATTAAGGTCAAGTGCAGAACATGTTTGTACATAAGGGAAGGGTTTTCTCATCTCACATCCATTTTTGTGAGATATTCCTTATTCATCGCCATTTCTTATGTATGGTGTATGTATAGTGACCATTGTTGTATCATATCATTAATATATTTATTTTCATGGTATTAAATGTATCATTATATGGTTATTAATTTTGGGACATATGATTCGATTGATTACAAAGTGGTAAGGGTTTTCTACCCGAACATCCATTTTCATTTGGGTTACTCTTATTCTCTACTTACCTAAATAAAATTATTATTTATTCTTAAGTACTAATCATAAATTATATTTAAATGTTCTATATATGTGTACCAATCATAATACTTCTTTATTTTATGGGGAGTTACATTTCTTTTTAAAGGATCTTTTAAAAATTATTCCTGATAAATGAGCTCATTTCAAAGGAACTTCCCAAATTCTTACCTATTTTCAAGTACACGCTATAATATGTTTTAATCCACCATGTCTTTTCTATAATAAATCTTTTTATTATTAAAACCTTATTGGTTCACTTATGGTTTTATATAAAATATTATTCCATATTCTATTTTAAAATCTCTTTAATATTTTTCCTTAAACCGCACTAAAATGTTTTATTTCTAAAGTTTCTTGAAAGCTCTTTTTACATAATTTCACATCAGTGGGACATAATTTATGCATAAAATATAATATTAATTCCATTCCTTTATTTTATGAGATATACATGTTTACAATATTATTTTATGACATATACAAATGATTTTCCCAAATAACTCTTCTTTCCAAAGTAAAAAAGGGTATGTCTCGTCTCACTTTTACTTCTATGATATATATTCCTTGTTCTCCCCTTATTACTTTCATTTAGTGTATGTACTACCATTTGATATATCATATCATGAGTTTATTTATTCTCATGATATTATAAGTGATTATGATTTGAATGTTTCAAAGTGGTATGGGATACTTTGGAATGTTTAAGGATTATTACCTCATGAATCATTCATTGGTCTCATTTAAAAGTATATTCATCTATGTAAAATTCTATTGTTAAATCTTGTACTTAATTGAGGTGTATCTCTTATTATATTATCTAAAATATTTTTTAAGGTTTTTTCATTAGTTTGGCTATGGATGTGCTATCTTGATTCTATTCACCATATTACTTCGAATGGTTAGTGATTATATTTAATGATTGGGGAAAGTTATTTATATTGTATATGTATATGATGTTTATGTATAAACCTATTAATATGATGAATGGATTTGACATATAAAGTGATGGGTGGGGCCCACTATAGCCCCTCGATTCATCGGTAGGTCTCATGAGACAAAATAGAATTGGGTTTTGGCTGAGGCCTTACCCTAGTATTTTCAGAAGTCTTTGTTGAGGCCTCAACGACAGGTTTATGATGTCCAGTATATGTATTTGATCATTATGATATTAGTAATTGATAAATCATGTGATTATTTAAATAGTATAATATCTATGTTAAAGTTTCATGTGATCAGTTATATGGATTTATTTAATCATCTTTCATTCCCATCATATTATGCTCAAGTTTATTTTAAAGGCATGTGTTTTTAGTTATTCACCGTGCCTAATGTTTATTTTTATAATAAATCTATTGTATTACTTACTCTTATTAATCATCTGAGCTCACCCCTTTCATATGGTTCCTTTCCCTGTCACGACCCATCCTCGGGGCCCATGTCGTGACTACCCCAAGCCCACCTTCCATAGGCCAGGGGCAGGAGACTAGCACCAAAGGCATAAATCCCAATAAAAGGGAAGGCATTGCCTTTATAAAAGTAAAAAAACACAACAGAGTATGCATGTGAAGTAAGCACTAAGTATAATTGAGTACAAAATTAAGTGTTGAAAAGTAAATGGGCCAGTATACAAACCCAACTGAAAGTACATTACAACTGAAAAGGAAGTACAACAGCAGTAAAGTAAAGTGGAAACCACTGAGTCGTACTCTGGATATCCCACCTGAAGGGTGGGTACAGATGGTCTCCTCAGCTCCTCGGGTCCGACTGTCCACCCCGTGTACGTCCCGCCAAGTGGTTCACCTCCGGGTACCATCCAGCTCCACAAACCTCCACCTCAATCAGTGATGTCCTTCATCTGCATCCAACACAAAGTAGTGCAGGCATAGCCCGTGCAGGGGTGAGTATACGATACTCAGTAGAGACCCCGAGACCCCCAAAGGTCTCCCAGAATCCACGAAGGATAAACCACAAAGTAAAGATACAATCACAAAGTATCAATCGACTCTACTTAGGTATATTCCCATACATATACCTAAGTCATCAATTCCGATTCGGCTCCAACTCTCGACCCCAAGCACAACCAAGTCCACACAGGAAATAAGTCAATCACATTGTTGGTATTGATTGTAAGTCAAGACTCAGCTCACATAGGTATACTACTCATGAAGAGGGGTGGAGATGATTAGATGTAGCCTCTAAATCATCTCCTATTCCTAACCCACATAGGATCCTAGTACAGTAGTCATCGCAGTCAAACCCACGGAGGATCCAAGTAGCGTCGTCACCACTGTCGAACCCACAGAGGATCCAAGTATGGTAGTCGTCACTGCCGAACCCACAGAGGATCCAAGTACAGTCGTCATCGCTGCTGAACCCACGGAGGATCAAAGTATAGTCGTCATCAATTCTGAACCCACGGAGCATCCATGTACAGTGGTCATATTCTTCGAACCCACAGAGGATCCCAGCACGGTATTTGTCGTAGTCACATCCAGCTCTAGGGTTCCCGCACACAGTATGCTCGATTTCGTGAGGTTCCGCTCCTCGAGCCAAGGGGGGTCGATACATCAACTATCACAAAGTCTGGAGTTGATATATCCCAAAGTTTTGTCTCGTCAATAGGAATTCAATGCAAAAGACGGTGCGTTAATCGGACGCCCGATCTGAGAGATATTGGTTTTTCTGTTCCAAGGGCCCATTTAAAAAAATACGCTCATTTATAACCCGGTCATTTTCCAAAGTCGTCCAAAACTCACTTAGAGTAACGCAAAAGGACCCCCTCATCTCAAGGGTCCCAGTTCCATAGACGGAACGTCGATCGGATGCGCGGTATTCTAGTTATTCACCTTTAAGTAAAAACAAGCCCGGCTCGTTAAGCCCAGTGGACCGATGGGTCGGGTTAACCTAGTTTTGGCGAGTCTGACCCGGCAGGGGTGTCAGACCGGCCTAATGAAAAGCACGGCTTGGCCAGGAGGGGTACGGCCTGTCCCGAGGGGGCGCGGCCCGGCCCGGCTCGGCCCGGGGGGCACGGCCCGGCCTGGCCCGGCATGGCGCGGCCCGGCGGCGGCTCGGCTGGCTGGCCGAGCTGTCCGAGGCAGGGGGCGTGGCCCCCCGGCTGCCCGAACCGGCGGAGCCAAGCGGCGGAACCCTCCCTAACCGGTCATCCTTCTTGGTGCAAGCGACCCGCACGGGCGGGCCGTGGTTCGTTCGGTGCGGCGCCCTCTCGGCGCTAGGCTTTCCTCCGCCCGTCCGGCCAACAGGCTGGCCGATTCTTCCACCGAAGTAGCCCGTGGAATGCGAGTCACGGTCTTCCACAGCGCGGCGCCATGGGGCATCGCGGTTCCTCCCTTCTGCCCGGCCGGCTACAGTCAGATGGTTCTTTCTCGGTCGAGCGGCCCGCGGTTGTAGGCCGCGGTTCTTCCGCATGCGGCCGGCACACGTCCATCGCTTCTCCCGTCATTGCCTCTTCCATTCATGAATTAAAAGAACAAGAAATGTCAGAGGGTCATCAGTTCATGTGCGTTCGGCCCGCGCCCTCCGCGTTAGGTGGTAGTAGTTGGCCAAAGACAATCCAATTTTTACAACATAGAACAAGAACAATTTTAATCCATTAAAATTGAACATAATCCCCCTACCTCGAATTAAGGTTTGTGGTAGTCGGCATCACGGAAGACGACGTCGCGAGGAGAGGATTCGTAGACGATGTCGGTGTGCGTCCAAGGAGGAAGCGGCGTCTCCTCGCTTGTTGCAGAGATGAGGAAGGAATTCACGTCGTCATTGGTGTTCGCATTCTTCGAATTGTAGAGCGTTCTTCATCGAGGAAGAAAACCATTCTTTGTTGAAAAAGAGGAATACTTTTCTCTCTTTCTCAAGAGCTCTCTCCCAACTCTCCTTAACACAATGAATGCCCTTAAAAATATAATAATAGGCTAATTCTATTATTTTATTAACATATGCAATTCTAAATTCGAACCACTTTAATTAATTAACTGGAGGATTCAATTTATTAATTAAAGTGTTGTCATAAATTAATGGGAGAGGAGAAGGTGAAGAGATCTCATAAATATTGGGAGAGTTGTCAAATTAAACAAGGGAGTTTAATGGGGGTTTATGAAAGTTATGGGGAGTTAAAGAGTTTAGTTCACATGTGGGCCCCACTCCACAAATATCCTCTCATGGGAGGTTATGTGGATGTGGGAACCACCTCTAACTCCCCTTGGGAGGAAATAACCACCATCCTTAAAATAAAATTGTTCTCCGCCAATTTTATTTATTTTATTCTAATTCCCCAAATATTAATTCTAAACCTGCTTAAAACGCAACTGCGGTAATAGTCCCCTTAAGCAATTACTGGTACTGTGAGTTCATCGGTGCCCTTTAATTTCAATTCCGAGAACCTGTTCAAAAGATAGAAAAACCCGCTCATTCGTTCACTGAACGTACCCGAGCGAAACTTCATAAAATTCTTTCGGGCACACCGGGCCTCGGAATCAGGTGCCGTCAGAAACTGCGTACTTGTAAAATTCCAAATAATTTAAGAAAAAAATTTCCTTGAAATTTACGGGTCTTTACATTACCCCCACCTCAAGGATTTATGTCCCCGTAAAGCTACAACATAGACTAGGGAAACAAATGAGGGTAATGAGCATGCATTTGAGCCTCCCGCTCCCAGGTTCTCTCCTAGAGGTTCTCGTGCTGCCAGCGAATGTGCACCAGAGGAATCGACCACCCACGTAGGACCCGCTCTTGTCGATCATCAATCTCCATCAGGACCTCCGTGAATGTCACCCTTTCATCGATGTCCAACTCCTTGTGATCGATGATGTGTGACGGGTCGTGCACGTATCTCCTCAGCTGAGATACGTGGAAGATGTTGTGCACCCGGTGCAACTGAGTTGGAAGGTCCAGGTGATAAGCCACCTCACCTACTCTACTGAGGACCTAGAATAGCCTGATGAAGCGTGAAGATAACTTGTTGCCCCGGCCAAATCTCCGTAGACCCTGTCGAGGTGAGACCCGTAAGAAGACGTGGTCGCCATCCTTGAACTCCAGTGGTCTTCGTCTCCTGTCATCATAGGACTTTTGTCTACTCTGTGCAGTCTTCATTCGCTCCTGGATTATCTTCACCTTATCCATCGTAGCTTGAAACATCTCTGGTCCTACAAGTGCTAACTCCCCAGGGTCAATCTAGCACAGAGGTGATCTGCAAGGTTGTTCGTACAGTGCCTCGTAAGGTGTCATCCCGATGGTGGAGTGGTAACTATTGTTGTACGTAAACTCTACCAAGGGTAGGTGATCCTCCCAGCTATGACCAAAGTCAAGGAAACATGCACGGAGCATGTCCTCGAGTGTCTGTATGGTCCCCTCAGTCTGTTCGTCCGTCTGAGGATGGAAGGCGGTTCTCAGACACAACTGCGTCCCAAAGGCCTCATGAAACCCCTTCCAAAGTTGGGAAGTAAAACGAGCATCTCTATTGGATACAATAGACGATGTTGCACCATGAAGTCATACGATATCCTGAATATAGAGGCATCCCAAGCTCTCTACTAAGCCCTACTCTCTAATCGGTAGGAAGTGGGCCGACTTGGTGAGTCAGTCGACGATCACCCAGATAGAGTCGTGTCCTCTAGATGTACATGGAATCCCCATCACAAAATCCATGGATATCCCGTCCCACTTCCACTATAGGACCTCTAAGAGCTGTACCAAGCCTGCTGGTACCTGGTTCTCCGTCTTCACTTGCTGACAAGTGAGGCATCGTGAAACAAACTCTACTACAGCCTTATTCATACCCGGCCACCAGTTCTATCATCTGAGGTCCTGGTACATCTTCGCCACTCCTGGATGTACCTCTAGAGAGGAAGTGTGAAACTCCCTCATAACTTTCTCCTGTAATGCAACTGGTACCATAGTACGTCCCCTGAAGAGGATGACGTGCTCCCCTCCTTCAAAAAACCCATTAGGCGCCTGCCCTGTGGATATCTGAGCACGCCACATCTCATAGTCAACGTCCCCATGGTGTGCCTCTATGACTCGCTGAAGGAGTGGAAGAGTGACTGTGAGTGACTGTAGAAAGGATACTCCATCTCTATCCACAAAGGATATCTGCAATGCGGCTAGCTGTTCTGTCGCCTCTCCTAGTAGCTGAATTCCCGATCTTCTGCTGAGAGCATCAGCCACAACGTTCCCCTTCCCAGAAGTATAGACTATCTCAAAGTCATAGTCCTGAAGAAACTCGAGCCATCACCACTGTCTCGGGTTCAGGTCCTTCTGCAAGAAGATGTACCTGAGACTCTGGTGGTTAGAGTAGACTGTAAAGCGCTCGCCCATCAGATAGTGTTGCCACATCTTCAAAGCGAATACCACTACTACTAACTCCAAGTCATGGGTAGCATAGTTCTGCTCGTGTTGCCTCAACTGTCATGAACCATATGAAATCACTTCCAGCTTCTGCATCAGGACACACCCGAGTTCGGTCCCTGATGCATCGCAGTAAACTACATACCCTACGCCCTCCTCTAGTAGCCTCAAGATGGGCGCACTGGTCAATATCTGTCTCAGCTCCTAAAATATCTGCTAACATCTATCTGACCACATGAAGGGTTCCCCCTTTTTCTTCGAAGATGAAAGCGGTGATGCAACTCTGGAGAAGTCTGGCACAAATCTCCGATAGTACCCAGCCAGACCTAGGAAACTCCGCACCTCCGTCACACTCCTGGGTGGCTCCCAAGCAAGTACCGCCTCGATCTTTGTTGGGTCCACTGCAACCCCAACCTCTGAGATAATGTGTCCCAAAAAATGAACCTCTAGAATCCAGAACTGGCACTTTGAGAGCTTACCATAAATCTGGTGCTCTCAGAGTGTGTCCGGTACAACCCGCAAGTGGTAGGCATGCTCCTCCTCAGTAGTCGAGTAAATCAGTATGTCGTCGATGAAGACTACGACAAAACAATCAAGGTAAGGCTGGAAGATCCTATTCATGAGACTCATAAACACTTCTGGTGCATTGGTTACACCGAAGGGAATATCCAAGAACTCGTAGTGGCCATACCGACACCTGAAGGTCATCTTCTGCACATCCTCGTCTCAAACACTGAGCTGGTGATAGCCTGACCTAAGGTCTGTCTTCGAGAACCATCGTGCTACCTTGAGATGATCAAAAAGGTCGTCAATCCTTGAGAGTGGGTACTTGTTCTTTACGGTCACCTGATTTAGGCAATGGTAATCGACACACAGTTGCAAGCTCCCATCCGCCTTCTTGGCAAACAAAATCAGAGAAGCCCAGGGTGAAACACTGGGTCGGATGAATCCCTTTCCCTGTAAGTCCTCTAGTTGTACCTGCATCTCACGAAGCTCGGTGAGATCCATCTGATATTCTGGAGTAGATATCGGTGTTGTCCCAGGGTATAGGTCAATGTAGAAGTATACCTCTCTACGAGGAGGTAGTCTTGGAACGTCATCAGAAAAAACATCCGCATACTGATCCACCACAATAGGAAAACTCGGACTCCTCACATCAGCTGCACCTAGGATAAGACTAGCCAACTGATGTGTGATCGGCTGCCCTCTCCTCTGTGTAAGTCCATCCTGTGCTGCAAAGGCTCCCTTCTCACCGGTGAAGGTGAACCTGGTCCCATCTGTGTGGACACACCACACTTTGCGCCTAATGCAGACAATCTAAGAATGGATTGTAGACAACCATTCCATACCCAAGATGATGTCATAAGTCCTCGACGTTGCTATAAGAAGATCCCAGTTGAATCTCTCGCCTCCTAGAGTAAGCTCACACTGCCGTCACCAGTGTGTAATCGTTGAGTCTGCTCTTGTAGGAGTCTATAGCCATAAGGATCGAGCCAACGGCTCTGTCGGAATCTACGAGCTCCGAACAAGGGTAGTGGAAATAAAATAATGACTCACTCCTATGTCTATAAGTACTACAGTAAGGGTGGAGTAGACAAAGATAGTACCTCAAATCATCTCAGGTGCGTCGTGGTCGTAGGCCTCGACCACATGGAGCTGAGCCTGCCCCTGTCTGCCAGCTCCCTATGGTTGGGGTGGTTCTCCTGGTGGTGGTGGTGGTGGTAGAGCCTCAAAGCATCGTCCACCACCAACTGCTCGGCCAGTTCCTCTGCCTCGTCTGCCTGCTCCCTGTGGACCGCCACGGTCGAACCTCTTCCCCTGCCTGGGAGGTCCCTCTACTATCTACTGATCGTCCGCATGGCGGGTCGAGCAGTCCCAATCCATGTGACCCTGCACGCCACATGCATAGCACTTCCTTCCCCTTGAATGGCTAGCTCTGTTTCATGTGCCCCGCACCTACGAACCAGTATCCGGGGGTCGCCCACCTAATGGCCTGGTCCGCTTGGACCTCTGGAACATCTATCTACTGCCAGCTATAGAAGACTTCACTACGTGTCGCCCTACGGTGGGTCTCGCTACTGGTGTCGGCTCATCAAGAAATATCTCCACAAGAAGGGCTCGCTCCATCACTCCTTCCTACGTCGGAATGCTGAGGTAGATCATCGAAGCCCTGATCTCATGACTCAGTCCCTTCTCAAAGGTTCAGGCCCAGAAGAATGGGTCCCATACCATGTCCGTGGAGTAGTGTGAGAGGTCGGTGAACCTCACTGAGTACTAAGCTACTATCATACTGCCCTGCCACAGATGAATTAACTCCTGAATCCGTACCGCACGAAGGGTGGCTGGAACAAACTCCGAGCAGAAGAGACTCTCGAATTCTGTCCAAAGTAATGATGCCTCATCGTGCACCTGGAGAATCAAGCTCCACCATCTACCTGCTGCTGCGTGTAGTAGACTCGCGGCAAGGATCACCATAAGGTCAGCTGGTGTCCCTACTAATATGAAGACTCTGGCAATAGCCTCCAGTCAATCCTCAGCTGCCTGAGGGTCCGTCTCTCCACAGAACCTGGGCGGCCTCTATCGCTGAAACTCATGTAGTGCACTCAGGTGGCATGCACTCTCTGCTGCTGGGGATGGTGGTATTGGTGGACCAGCAGGTAGTGGTACCGTTGGTGCCTCCGCTGTGATGGGGACCTGCACTGAGGCATCATCACTCGGTGGGTTTCCATCTCGCACGTGACTCGGAACCCTAGCTAGCTGCCTTTGTGGGGCCATCCTGAAAAAAACAGGTGCGCCACGGTCAAACAGTATACCCGGTGAGCTGACACAAAGTAATCACCAAGAAAACTTTTGAAACACATATGAAATCAATGTTTTTGTGAACTGAGTCATAAATCAGAAGTCAGGGTCTTGGTGTATGGATATGTTGGTCGCCGCACCAACATTGGACTCCATGGACTGAAAACCACACTCAATACACTTAACACTATTGCTTCATAGAAAATAATGATCAGGGTCCTGAGTTCTGCGGTAGAACCGACCCCTTTGATACCAATTTGTCACGACCCGTCCTCGGGGCCTGTGTCATGACTACCCCAAGCCCACCTTCCATAGGCCAGGGGATGGAGACTAGCACCAAAGGCATAAATCCCGGTAAAAGGTAAGGCATTGCCTTTATAAAAGTAAACAAACACAACAGAGTATGCAAGTGAAGTAAGCACTAAGTAAAACTAAGTACAAAAGTAAGTGCTGAAAAGTAAATGGGACAGTATAAAAACCCAACTGAAAGTACAATACAACTGAAAATTAAGTACAACAGTAGTAAAGTAAAGTGGCAACCACTGATTCCTCCTCCGGATATCCCACCTAAAGGGTGGGTATAGATGGTCTCCTCAGCTCCTCAGGTCCGGTCGTCTGCCTCGTGTACGTCCCGCAAAGTGGTCCACCTCCGGGTACCATCAAACTCCACAAACCTCCACCTTTATCAGTGATGTCCGTCGTCTACATCCAACACAAAGTAGTGCGGGCATAGCCCATGCATGGGTGAGTATACGATACTCAATAGAGACCCCGAGACCCCAGAAGGTCTCCCAGAATCCACGAAGGATAAACTACAAAGGAAAGATACAATCACAAAGTATCAACTGACTCTACTTAGGTATATGACCATACATATACCTAACTCATCAATTCCAATTCGGCTCCAACTCTCAAGCCCAAGCATAACCCAGTCCACATGGTAAAGAATTCAATCACACCGTTGGTATTGATTGCAAGTCAAGACTCAGCTCACACAGGTATACTACTCACGAAGAGGGGTGGAGATGATTAGATGTAGCCTATGAATCATCTCCTCTATCAAACCCACGTAGGATCCTAGTACAGTATTCATCGCTGCCGAACCCACGAAGGATCCAAGTACAGTCATCACCACTGCCGAACCCACGGAGGATCCAAGTACGGTAGTCATTGCTGCAGAACCCACGGAGGATCCAAGTACAGTCATCATCACTGCCAAACCCACAGAGGATAAAAGTACATTCATCATCACTGCCAAACCCATGGAGGATCCAAGTACAGTGGTCATCTTCGTCGAACCCACGGAGGATCCCAGCACGGTAGTCGTCGTAGTAGCAGCCAGCTCTAGGGTTCCCACACACAGCACGCTCGATTCCGGGAGGGTCCGCTCCTCGATCCAAGGGGGGTCAATACATCAAATATCACAAAGTCTGGATTTGATGTATCCCAAAGTTCCATCTCATCAATAGGAACTCAATGCGACAGACAGTGCGTCAATCGGACTCCCGATCTGAGAGATATTGGCTTTTCCATTCCAGGGGCCCAGTTAAAAAAATATGCTCGTTTCTAACCAGGTCGTTCCCCAAATTCATCTAAAACTCACATAGAGTAACTCAAAATGACCACCTCTTTGCAAGGGTCCCAGTTCTGTAGACGGTGCGTCGATCGGATGAGCGGTCTTCGAGTTATTCACCTTTAAGTGAAAATGGGCCCGGCTCATTAAGCTCAGTGGGCTGACGAGTCAGGTTAACCCGGTTTTGGCAGGTCTGACCTGGCAGGGGTGTCGGATTGGCCCAATGAAAAGCGTGGCTTGGCCCGACAGGGCGCGGCCCGGCCCGAGGGGGCATGGCCCGACCCGGCGCGGCGCGGCCCGGCCGCGGATCGGCTGGCCGGCCGAGCGGTCCGAGGTGGAGGGCGCGGCCCCCCAGCTGCCCGAACCGATGGCGCCAAGCAGCGACGCCCTCTCTAACCGTTCAATCGAATTCGGCCGGCCTTCTTGGCGCAGGCGTCCCACACGAGAAGGTCGCGGTTCGTCTGGCGCGGCGCCCTCCCGGTGCCGCTGCTTTCCTCCGCCCGGCCGGCCGACGGGCCGGCCGGTTCTTTGCCGAAGCGGCCCCTAGAACGCGAGCTACGGTTTACCGTAACACGGTGCCATGGGGCACCACGGTTCCTCCCTTCATCCCAGATGGCTATAGCCAGCCGGTTCTTTCCCGGTCGAGCAGCTCGTGGTTTTCGGCCGCGGTTCTTCCGCATGCGGCCAGTACACGACCGCCACTTCTACCGTCACCGCCTCTTCCATTTTTGAATTAAAAGAACAAGAAACGTCGGAGGGTCGTTGGGTCATGTGCGTTTGGTCCGCACCATCTGCATTAGGCGGTAGCAGTTGGCCAAAGACAATCCAATTTTTAAAACGTAGAACAAGAACAATTTTAATCCATTAAAATTGAACATAATCCCCCTACCTCGAATTAAGGTTTGTGGTAGTTAGTGTCGCGGAAGACGGCGTCGCGGGGAGTGGATTCGTAGACGACGTCGGTGTGTGTCCGAGGAGGAAGCGGCTTCTCCTCACTTGTTTCAGAGATGAGGAAGGAAGGCACGTCATCATTGGCGTTCGCGTTCTTCGAATCGTAGAGCGTTCTTCGTCAAGGAAGAAAACTGTTTTTCGTTGAGGAAGAGGAATACTTTTCTCTATTTATCAAGATCTCTCTCCCAACTCTCCTTAACACAATGAATGCCCCCAAAAATAAAATAATAGGATAAGGATATTATTTTATTAACATATGCAATTTGAAATTCAAACCACTTTAATTAATTAATTGGAGGATTCAATTTATTAATTAAAGTGTTGGCATAAATTAATGGGAGAGGAGATGGTGAAGTGATCTCATAAATATTAGGAGAGTTGTCAAATTAAACAAGGGAGTTTAATGGGGTTTTATGAGAGTTATGGGGAGTTCAAGAGTTTAGGTCACGTGTGGTCCCCACCCCACAAATATCCTCTCATGGGAGGTTATGTGGTTGTGGGACCCACCTCTAACTACCCTTGGGAGGAAATAACCACCATCCTTAAAATAAAATTGTGCTCCTCCAATTTTATTTGTTTTATTCTAATTCCCCAAATATTAATTCTCAACCCGCTTAAAACTTAACTACGGTAATGGTCCCCTTAAGCAATTACCGGCACTGTGAGTTCACCAGTGCCCTAGAATTTCAATTCCGAGCACCGGTTCAAAAGATAGAAAAACCTGCTCGTTCCTTCACTGAACGTACCCAAGAAAAACTTCAGAAAATTATTCGTGGCACACCGGGCCTCAGAATTAGGTTTTTTCAGAAACTACATACTCATAAAATTCCAAAGAATTTAATAAAAAAATTCCTTGAAATTTAAGGGTCTTTACATTTCCCATGTTATGAAGAATAAAACATTGAATAATATTTCAATGATGCAATTTATTTTACATTGTATCATGTTTTGTTTTATTTTCCTAATGTAGTATGGGATCATGAATGTAATTTGGTCATCCAAGACTGCTAAACTGATTGTTACTTTTATATTTAATTCCTTGTAATCATGAAAATGTATTAAAATAATGCAACATCTTTAGGCTTTTGGAGTCAGGGATTTATAGTTGGTATCAGAGGAAGTTTAGTAGCAACTATGGAAACTAGATTTAGAAAATGTAGATTAGGGAACAAAACCCTAAGATAGACTTTGAGGATAAGAATAGAAGGAAATCCAAGAATTTTGGTAAGGTATATATTATGTGGATATTACTAAAAATACATTCATATCTAGATACTAGAAGTGGATTTGGTTCTGGTATAGATATACCTAGGAGAAAGAACTTCGACAAGGTGTTCCGATCATGACTCGGGGTAACCTGGTACATGAAAACGGGCCTTACTGCACACTTGATTTGACACTCCTAGGGGATATGCTTAGGATAATTTAAATTTTATTTAAAATCCATTATGAAGGATTTAAAATTAAATATGTCGCTAAATAAACCATGTTTATGATTATAAGATTAGTTTCACATAAATGTTTCAATTTATGTTAAGTATTTCACTAGTACTGGTATTTTACATTGTTTTTCATAATGTTATGATCTAATATAGTGTATTAAATTGTTTATAAATGGTGCCTACCAAAAGGAATCAGAACCAAATTAATGAAAATAATTCAAAGAGTAAGAATGATCATTTCTTCAATTGGGTTGATCCAGTCTTTCAAAGGGAAATAGTCTCTAAAACATTCTCATCATATGAGGAGACAATATCATATTCTAACAAGAAAGAGAAATATTTTTATATGTATTATAGTTTCGGATGGAAGAGGGAGAAGAAGAGTAAAACTTGTAAAAAGATAGATAAAGGTAAGAGGGGAGAGAAGTATTTTCCCACATGTGATAATTATGGAAGGAAACACTTTGGTATATGCTTAAGGGGAAAAGGATTTTGCTTCAAGTATGGATAAAAAGGACATCATGCTCATAATTGCAAGAGAAGGAAAGAATTTTCCAATATTCAATGCTTCAACTATAAGTATATAAGGAACTATGAAAATAAATGTCCCAAGAATCAATGAAATATAGCTCTAGGAAAGTAAAGGGATCATGGTCAAGCTTATGATATTACTATAGTCAAAGTAGAATAATTAATATTTTTGTGTTATTTTGGATTCAAGAACTATGTTATGAAATTATTATTAAAATAATTATTAAATATATAAGGATTGAACTTAATTACCATTTAATTAAGTATATTAGGTTATATATTGAATGGTACCAATAAAAATGATTTGGTAACAAGTTAAACATTGGAAAACACATGGTTAAGGGAATGATAAACCTTAAAATTTTTCTGGTGGTGAGATAATGTTGTTGGATAGAGAGATGATTGATGTGGATAAAGAAATTCTATATTAATAACTACCATGGGAATGATTCAAGTATTGGATCATTATCTTTTGGAAAGTTTAAGAATTTATGAAATGGATTAAGTTAATCATTGTATAATGTTTTAGAGGTTAATGTGTTACTTCACCGCATGAAACAACCTGTGCTAAGAGATGAATTATAGATAGTTCAAGGCACTATCAAAGGATAAGATTGTGTTTATGAAATAGAAACATATATTTATACTCTTATAGAGTGGAATAATTCCTCAAAACTAGGAAAAGAGTAATAAAAAATGTTTTCCTATTATCATAATTTTTTATGATATCAATAAACATTTTCATAACTGTAGTTTATGGTATTGTGGAAATCAACTCTTATATGAACATGTTCTCTATCACTTTCCATCAAAACATGATGGATAGATTATTCTTTAATGTCTATATTTTAACTTTTCACTAATGTTATCCTATTTGAATGTGTAATTTTGTGGTAACCTATTTATTTCACTTTCCCTCTTATTAAGAGGATATTTTATTATTCCTATTTTCAATTTGGGTTTTCCACATGGGAATTTTTAAGTATCAACCTTTAACTTTTGAAGTGAAATTTTGAATTGTGAGGACGCAATTCTATTGAGGGGGAATAATGTAATACCCCAATAATTTGTTTTATAATTCTAAATACATTAATTTATGAAAATAATAATTTAAAATTAAGTTTTTTAATTAATAATACATACATTTCAAATTTATATCTTTCAAATAATTTTTAAATTAATGTTCTAAAAAATATTATTTTCCAGTATTATTTTGTGTAAAATAATATTTTAATATGAATATATGTATTTGATTAATTTTATTACAAAATTCATTTTTACCAATATATTATTTAATCAAAAAATTTAATTGACAATTATAATTATTTTGATAAATACTAAATTATGTTACAAATATATTCACTATTAATATCACACCCCAAAATTTTATGGTATACTTATTAATAAATAATTTCAATTCATTCGATAGCTTATAAGCACACAACACTGAGACTCTACGAAACAACACTTGGTTATAGTTATAACCTAGACCTTAAACTTAATTTTTCCACTTCTATGATTTGAATTTCGAAAAAAAATAGATACACATTGTTACATACGGTAAGATATTTAGAGTCTGATAGAATCAACTTAATTTTTTGTGTGAATATTAAATTGACCCTTTGGAATATTAATGTTACCCTTATGAATATTAATATGACTAATTTAATAGCAACCTCACCTAAGAATGTATAAATAAAATTTTTGTTCCATCATTTCTGTTTTGAGTTTAGTTTTTCTAAAAAATATGAAAAATTTGACAAATTGATTTTTCAGGTAAAAATTGTAAATTTCAGAGAGATTTAAATTATTATATCAAAATAATATTTCATTATTGTTTATTATAATTAAATATTTTTATTAAAACACTCTTCTTTAATTACAAATGATAAAATAATTTTATTTTTTTAAGTGTCAAAAATTTTACTATGCATTTTACTATGCATTTTATGTCTGTTATTATTTTTAATAAATAAGTATTTTAATAGATAAAAGTTAAAATTTTCATATTTAGAGAATTTTTATGATAAAAATAAATTTCCTTTTTGAATTCAGAACATCGATATTAGGTTACGCTGAATTTATGATAATTTTATAAAATACTTTAATTTTTCTTGAATTGTAAAAATAAAGTTTTGTGTTTTCAGTATCATTAATGATGTAATAATATTTTTCGACTATTGAGTAATAAAATATGATATGAGTTGTACCTGGTGTCTAAATCCATTGGAAAATACCATAGGAAATCTCATGGTTTTGCAAATACCACTAATGAGATGTCCTTGAAAATTAATAAAAAACTCCCTCTCTTTTACTATAAATATTCACCCATTACTTCATTTTATTTCATTAAAAATTCATAATCCTAAAATATCTGGTATTTTTACCTCTATAGGAGTTCTCCCAAGGTTTCCTCAAGCCCCCAAGGTCCCAACCTTCAAGTTTTAGGAGTTACTCTACAACGTAATGGAATCTACCACCCTTCTCTTTTTCAAGCACTCCTTTTATGTAATTACTTATAATTTCCATTGTATTATGTTGGGGTATGTCATTAAATATCCCCTTAATGTCCATATTATGTAAAAATTATGAGATACCCCTTTCTTTATCATCAACATATTTTATGAATTCTTAAGTGACGTTGTTAGGCTGTCGAATTTTCATAAGGGATTTCTCAACTTCTTTTTTTGTCAAGTTCCTTTATTTTATTTTTCTATCCTAAAATTCCCTCATAAAAAAGTTATGATAACTCTAGTGCCTTAAATATACTTTATTTTTGTTATTATAATTTAATAATTCATCATCATATCTCATTTCTCCTCCTTTTATACAAAAATGAAAACAACGTCTGAGATGTGTTAATTTATCGCATTCAAGGACGACGGGTTTTCAATTTCTATTACCGTCTTCATTTCTGGTAATGAAACATTTTTTATGGTTAAAACAGATCATGATATATTTATTTTATATTATTTAATGTTATGTAGTAATCATAAACACATGATGTGAAATAATAAATCAAAACATGATCGTTGTTAGCGAAACTGCTCAAAAATAATCCAAGCGATTATCATTAAAGTTTTGTCTAATGATTCATCCTCACCCAAAATATAAAAATGAATTATATAGTCATTTAAACTTCTGTATGATAATTAATAACATATAAATTCAGTTATGTACTTCAATTCCCATTTTACACATTAACTCCATTACTTATAATCAAGTGGATCGATCATGAAATCAAGGAAAACAAACACTTGGGAACGATGGAATCCAATCATATAACTTATCAAAAAGAGAATAAATGAAATTAATAAAACTATAATTAATCCAGTACATGTATAAAATTTTATTAATTCATTCATTCATTCATTTAATCTGATTATTCAGAACATTAAGGTCAAGTGCATAACTTGTTCGGACATGAGGTAAGGGTTTTCTCATCTCACATCCATTTTTGTGAGATATTCCTTATTCACCACCATTTCTTATGTAAGGTGTATTTATACATCCCATTTTTGTATCATATAATGAATCTATTTATTTTCATGGTATTCAATGTATCATTTTATTGTTATTAATTTTGGGGTATATGATTCAATTGATTACAAAGTGGTAAGGGTTTTCTGCACAAACCTCTATTTTCATTTGGGTTACTCTTATTCTATACTTACCTAAATAAAATTATTATTTATTCATAATTAATCCTCATAAATTCTATGTCAATTATATATATATTTAGAAATTATAATCCTTATTTATTTCATTGGGAGTTACATTTTTTTTTAAAAAATGATCTTTCAAAAATTCTTCCCGATAAATAAGCTCGTTTCAAAGGAACTTCCCGAATTCTTACCAATTTTCAAGTGAACTATATAATCTATTTTGAGCCACCATATCTTTTCTAAAATAATTATTTTTATTATTAAAACTTTCTTGGTTCACTTATGGTTTTATATAAAAGATTATTCCATATTCTATTTTAAAATCTCTTTAATATTTTCCTTAAACAACACTAAAATGTTTTATTTATAAAGTTTATTGAAAACTATTTCTTAATAATTTCACTTCAGTGGGAAATAATTAATGAATAAAATAGGATTTTAATGTCCTTAAATTTTCTTTTCTAGGATATACATTTTTACAATATTATTTTATGATATATACAAATAATTTTCCAAAAGAACTCTTCTTTCCAAAGTAAAAAAGGGTTTTTTCTCATCTCACTTTTACTTCTATGATATATATTCCTTTTTCACCCCTTATTCCTTTCATGTGGTGTATGTAATTCCCTTTGATATATCATATCAAGAGTTTCTTTATTCTCATTATATTCTGATTTATTATTATTGGAATGTTTCAAAGTGGTATGGGACACTTTGGAATGTCTATGGATTATTACCTCATGAATCATTCAATGGTCTCATTTAAAATTGCATTCATATATGTCAACATAAATTGTTGAATATTGTACTTAATTGAGTTTTATCTCTTATTATATTATGTACAATATTTTATTTAAGTTTTATGATTATTTTGGATATGGATGTTCTATCTTGATTCCATTCACCATAATACTTTGAATGGTTAGTAATTATGTTTAATGATTGGGGAAGGTTATTTACATTGCATATGGATATGATGTTTATGTATAACCCCATTTATATGAGGAATTAATTAGACTTAGAAAGTGATGAGTGGTTCCCTGTATAGCCTCTTGATGCATTAGTAGGTCCCATGATACAAACAGAATTGGGTTTTGGTTGAGGTCGTACCCTAGTATTTTCAGAAGTCTTGGTCGAGGCCTCAATGACAGGTTTATGATGTCTGGAATATGAATTTTCTCATTATGATATTAGTAATTGATAAATAATGTAATTATTCAACAATTATAATATCTATGGTAAAGTTTCATGTGATCAATTATATGGATTTATTTACTCAGCTTTCATTCTCACCATATTATGCTTAAGTTTGTTTTTAAAGGAATGTGTTTTCAGTTATTCACAATGCCTAATGTTTTTGTTTATGATAACTCCATTGTATTACATACTATTATTGATCATATGAGCTAACCCATTTCATATGTTTCCTTTCCCTAGGTTATGAAAAAGAAAATTTTGAATAATCTTTCAAGGATGCAGTTTATTTTATATTGTATCATGTTTTATTTTCTTTTCCCAATGTATTATAGGATCATGAATGTAATCTGGTCTTCCAATACTAATAAACCGATCGATACTTTGGGATTTGATTCCTTGTAATCATGTCATTGTATTAAAATAATTCACCATCACTGGGCTTTTAGGTTTGGGGTGTTACAATATGAATGTTTGATTGCTGATCAAATCCATCATATAGGTTTAATGAGTTCCTAATAATGTGGGAAGAAGATATGTCTCTTTTAAAGAAAGAGTTGACACCCTGATTCACTCTTCCACTCTCATGGTGCTCTGGATTCCTACAAGTGGTATCATAGGTAAGGTTCTCATATGTTGGATACTCTATAGTAAATCTATTCTCTATTGAAGATTTTAATTTCTTTATCGACTCAACAATGAAGTGCGGTTTTGGTGAAGATATTATTATCTCTATGAAGAATTCTATATCCACCAAGACAATGATGAATAGAAAAAGGAAATAGAAGAAATAGTTGAATAATTATATCTTATCTAAAGAAGATTTATTATATAGTTCTCCATTCCTTTCTGACAATGAAGATACATCAGGCTTAGAAGGTGAAGAGAAGGTGGATCAGGTTTCCACTAATGAAAAGGGAAACACTTCTACCTCTTTTAAGTAAAAATTATCAATTGATCAGAAGGTATGTGTTATTACCTTTGAATTTTTTTCTCAAAATAAAGATCCTATAACAATTGGTGATTTTGATCAATATATAACCTCACATGAATTTGGAATTGAGAGATTAATAAAATATCTGCATAATATTCTTGGAGAAAGATTCACATTTGTTTATAGAAATTTTCAATGTATGTAGGCAGAGATCACCTAGTTAGAAGGAGAATCTCATTCAATCGAAATGGTCTTGAAATGAAAAATTCATGAGTGTTTAAAGTTATCCAAATCGGTTGTAACCTTTGAAGAAGTAAATAGGGAACTTGAAATAAGTTCATAAAAATACCACAAAGAAGTTGAAGAGAAATAGTTATTCAAAAATACTCTTGAATAAAATATCCATGCCCTTGAAAAAAACTAAAAAATAACACAGATATCAAGGGTTTAAAATTCAAAGAAATATCCATGAAGATCAAGGAACATGACTCCTTTATTTAGAATAAAGTTAAGTTGCATGAAGAAGAATTTGTTAGAATGAATAAGGCTTGTGAAGAAAAGATAATTATAATTAAATATCATAAAATCATCCTCAATATAAAATGTATATGTTTGGAAGATCGGTTTTCCAATCATGAGAAGATGTTTATTAAGACTTCACAAAAGAAGGAAACAGTTACTGCAGCTACTCAATGTTCACTAGAGGATTAAAATTCTAAAAGACCACCAATATGTGATAAGAAGATCAGGACATAATCTTATTATCTATCTTAAGAAGCTGAGAATAAATAGGCATCATCCATACCAACTTTTTTTGATTTCTCTAAACCTATTATCATGAAGAGTGTAGGTTGTAAGACAAGAACTGGAAAAGTATGGATGAAAAAAGGTGATAATAAATCTACCACCATGATTAGGGTGGATTAGAAAAAGAGTATGGAATCAGGTTACCCATAAAGAGAAAAAAAATTCACTAAGAAGATACAAAAACCTTATACAAGAGGTTTAAGGTGATCAAGGTTTGTTGGTCAATGTTAGTGCTGCAACAGATTTGGAAATTGTGTATTAAATTACTGGTAAAATCCTCAAAATGTGAAAGCACAAAAAATCCTATATCATGGGGGAGAAATCCCAATATGAAGAAGAAACATACACAAGTCCAGAAGCATATGTTTACTAAAAACATATTTGGAATGCTTGATAACATATGTGAGGTATGTGATTCCAGTGTTCATAGGGTTGGTACATTCTCATCTCAACATGTATCCAAAGCTGATAAGAAATGAAGATCAAAAAATCTGGCTAGTAATGAAGAAGAAACATTGGGAATAAATCATAAGAATGTTGTGAATAGAAATCCTCCCAATAAGGTATCAATGAAGTATTGTGAGAAGTCCTTGGATTCTAAATCTAAAAAGTTGAAGGGTTGTGTATCTAAGAGAACTACAAAGATAGATGACACTCAGACGAACCCATGTGGAAGATACAAACATTGTGCAATAGTTCCTAATAACATGTTAGTTATTTGTCCACAATATTTGGAAATAATGAGGAAACTTTAAGATGCACATGCCAAGGCTGGTGAAAAAGGAAAATAAAATCTTCCACATGATGAAGGAAAAGTTCATGAGAGTTTAAAAACAAAATAATGTTTAACCTTAATACTAGAGAAAGAAGCATCCCTTAAGAGGAGTAATATTGTATCATCCATGTAGGCTTATAAGAAGAAAAATTATCCACACAAATTACAAGATAATGTGAAGAGATACATTCCATGACAACATAAATCATAACATATGTTCATATGTGCAATCAAGAATACTGGATCAAATGGAGAAACATGGTTGAGAGGATCATCTCAAAAGTCTAGTTTATATTGATGAAGCAATAAGGAACCATCTTATTCCCTCAATATTTTGTGTATTATATTTGTGATTATAATGCAAGGAATTTAAGGTGAAGAAAGTTCTCAAGGGGAGAACCTAAGAAGCAGATAAGGTTGTCAATTATTGATAGCCAAGCTGAAGAATTCACCATATTTGAATGACTCCTCAATTAGATATTAAAATATAGATTTGATGGAGGATCATTTTTTGATAAAGATAAATATGTTCTATTATATATAATTAGGGTAAAGAAGGTACCATCATGGATTGATCTTATTTATGGTATCCTGGAGAATAAGTGTTTGAGAAGATTATACTTGGTGATGATGTGAAGGTTTTCCAATGTGGACAGTCACAAGTTGAAGAACCATTCTGTTGTTTCCTCTATAATAAAATTTTTGGAAATATATTCTTGATAAGATTCACCATTATGAAGATAAAGATAAGTATTTATATTGAGGAGGATAAAAATGATGAATAATGAAGAAGATTATAGAATAATTATGTTAGTTGTTATCTAACCTAATTATTCTGGAAATTGCGTGAAGATCATGTATTTGGAAAATAAGTTTCATGTATCATGATCAGTGGTCAAGGGATATAATCAGATGCTGAAATAGAGGAAGACTTGTAAAATATTCTAGGCTGACATAAAGAATATGATTCATAAGAAGAATCGTAAGAAGAAATGATGGCTGAATAAACTTCATCTGAACATCACATGAGAAACATATGAGAATGGAAAATTGATTAGAAATAAGGCATGTCTAGTGTGTAAATGCTATGCACATATTGACGATGTTAATGTCGAAGAAAAAATTTCTTCAGTGGAAAAACTGGAGTCAGTCAGGTTTTTCCTGGCTATGGAAATCCAAAGAGGATACAAAGTTTATCAGATGGATATAAAAACTGTTTTATTAAATAAAGTTATTTAATAAGATGTATACATAGAAAAACCAATTGTATTTATGATTCGAAATTATGAAGAAAATTTTTAAGATTAATGAATGCCATCTATGGTTTAAAGAAGGCACCACATTCATGGTATTCCTAACTGGATTCTTATCTAAAGAAACTACAATTCAAAATAATATGAAAAGATCAGTGGAATTGTTTTCCAATCACATGAAATTATAATTTTAAATGTCTATGATTGGTGAACTCACTTACTTCTTAGGGATACAAGTGACATAGAATAATGATCACACTTTCATTTCTCAGGAAAAGTATGCAAGAGAGTTGCTAAATAAATTCCATGTGCATGACTCCAAACCAATGTCAACTCCAATTATGGTTAGAACTAAACTTGGAAAGCATGAAGATGGGACTTCTGTAGATCCCACCACATACAGAAGAATCATCATAATATTATTTTACTTAACTATAACTCGGGTAGATATTGTCTTTGAAACATGATTAGCGGCCTGATTTCAAAGTAATCTCAAGGAAGAACATATTATGACAGTTAAATGAATGATTAGGTACATTCAAGGTACTCAAAATTATGGCTCATACTTTTTTGTAGGAAGAGATAATGAACTATTGGAATTTTTTTATTCTTATTGGGATGGATATTTCGTAGATAGAAAGTCCACAAGTGGTGGAGCATTCTTTATTGGAATGAAATGTGTGGGGTAGTTGAGTAAGACACAGAAAATTACTTCATTTAGTATTACTGAATCTGATTATATATCTACTACAAAGTCTTACACTCAGCTACTTTGGATGAATCAACAACTGACCGATACTTTTGATGAGTTGAAACAACCAATGGTGATTCACTATGATAACAAGAGCGTAATTGATCTTATGAATAATCATGCTCAGCATTCTTGTAAAAAACACATTGAAATCAGATATCACTTCATCAAGTAAAAAAAGTTGAACAAGGCATGATTAAAATGGATCATGTTGGAACTGATGACCAAGTGGAAGTATCGGTTGAACCTCGGTGTTCAACCACCTCCCAGTGCATGGGCGGGTTATGAACATCCCCTCTCTCCAATTTTTTTGCCTATTTGAATCTATTTGTAGAAGTGATGTAGGTTTATGGGGGAGATACGATCCAAGGGGAGTGTCTTTTGAGCTATTCTTTATTCAAATACTTTTCTTTGGGTTTATTTTTAATGGGGGGGATAGATAAAAATTCAATGGTACAATAGTGGAGAATGAGAAATTTATGGTTTTCTGGTTGCAGGATAATTGGTTACAAATGAATAAAGGATCATGAAAAGTGGTTGTAGGTCTTTGAAAAACCATTCAATGCTTCTATGACACAATGTGGATTGGGAGTCATGAAGAAATAGTTTAGGGTATATAATGCTTCAGTGAGCATTCGGTGTTATGAGGAAATAGTTTAGGGCATGTAATGATTCAGTGACATGGTTAGAGAATAGCTTGTACATCTTTAATAATTTCAAAACACAAGGACCCAATTCATGCTCCCCTCATTTTTACTACATCAAGATTTTCTCACTTAGGCTTAGAGTGTTGGGTGAGTTGTTTCTTTCATATCAGGTTTTGATAGTGGTTGGTGCTTCATTGAATTTATATGCAGATTGCCAATAAACCCAAAGGGGGATTGTTGGAACCAATATTGTTATTTATTGTAAATGGAGTTTGGTTTTTGTTTTTTTTCAATCCTCAACATGGAATATCAGGGAGTACATGGAATATTATAGAGTTCAAAAGAAAAGGTCTCTTGTAGTTCAAGATAACAATAATATTGAAGGTGGCATAGTTTCCCAGTGTTTTCCAAATTTTTGGGTAAAAAAATTAGAAAATGAAAAGAATTGAGAAAAGTAATTTCTCTTAAAGGCCTTGTAAAAATATGGAAAAGGCGTGAGTTTTCTGAAGATGGACTTCATGAATTGTTTTTTGTGATGGATCAATGAAATCTGATGGTGATCTTCATGATAGTGATGATCATTATGAATGATAAAGAATTGGATCATCGTAAACGGTGACGGTGATCTCTACGATTACGATAATTGGAGCCTCGTGGTGGCACAAAGGATTTGACGGAAAGCGTTATGATTACGATGAGCATCATGATCGGAAAATTTCTATAGAGCTTCACGATAGGAGGTTCACCATGAAGATGTTTTTAAAATATCCATAAAATATGCCAAGAGGAGATTGATCTTCGTGAATAGATGAGCCTATAAATATGAGGCTACCCCTCTTCACATCACACAAACTACCTAGGAAAAGTATGGAATCTCTCTGATTTCACGAAGCCAGGGGAGATCCATGAAACTGACATTCTGTGCGAGCTTGATCATCATGAAAAGACTTGTTGAGTCTTAAATGATGCCTATGCTTTTGATTAATAGGTGCTTTGAGATTATGGGGTATTCCTCATTGACTCAGTGAGCTTCAAAATACATTTGGTTCCATGAAGGTAGTGAGCTTCACAAATTCAATATTTGTTCCGCGAAGGTCGGGTGCTTCACAAAGGCAGTTGGTTCCGCAAAGGCAGATAGATTCATGAAGGGTTGAGCTTCACAAATGAGCTTTGTGAATGAGCTTCAAGAATGGTAGTTTTTGAATATTATTTTTTTTAGTGAATAGGGATTTCAAAGAGCATCAGATCAGTTATTCTATGAAAGCAGAGTCTCATGCTAAGATAGGGAAAATGACTTTAATGTCAATCTATTGAAGTGACCTTTAATTCGATAAACTGAGTTAGACTTCTATCAAAGCAGTGATCTAGGAGGAGTCAATGGAATTATTCTGAGGGACATAGTGTGTTATCCCTAAAATCTTGTAAATGAAGTTTTTTTGGCACAGAGTGACTGTGTATGAACGTTTTTTAGGTTCCAGGCACAATGAGAGCGCATTGGTGGATGTACCCAACTTTGATTTTTCCGTTAACAATAATCAATATGAGATCCATCACGATAATAAAATGATGGATCTTCAAAATAGAACGAAGAATGAAATAACAGAAGGGAGTCTTGAAACCATAGAGAGGATCGTCATATGTTTGTTAAAATTAATTTAATTAAAATACAGAAATTACCTTGATGTAATTATCTCTCTGTTGATGTTTTCGGTCATGATCTGATGTGATCCATCGTTGCGTCATAGAATCCAAGTATAGGATTCCTCTAGTAGTGATCCACATGTGCTCCACGTATCTCTAGATGTTGCTGAAGGGATCTCCAGGTGCTAACGCAGAAGAGACTTTACTTGCGATGTCCACCTTCAATCGCCTTGAGAGGCGCTTGCAAAGTGCTCCCCTTGATCTAGTGGAGGAGGATTTATCTCATAACTTGAGAGCGTTCTTGGAAGAAAATAATTATCTCTTGTCTTGAGAGATTTCTCTAGATTCTTTGTGCAAAATAATAAAAAAATATCTAGGCTATTGAGAATTATATAATTGGGATTTTCATTACATAGAATAATAAATATGAATTAATTACCCGAAAGCATTTATTCATTTCATTTAATTATTAGTAAGACCTCATGTCTGATAATGACAGTTGACTATTATTATTACTTGACATGCGCCTAGTGAATTACACCTAATATTATTTAATTAATTAAATAAAAAAATTTCTCATGAATACCCAGAAAAACTACATGTCATGTATATTAATATACACGGCGTGTACTTTTATATTTTCCATTTTCTTTATATCCTCCACCATATTTATTAGACCATGAATAATGGATATTTATTTCTTAAATAAATATCACTACATTACTCTCTAATAAATATATTATTTTTTCCATAATATATTCTCTCAAATAACTAGTTTCAAAATAAATGCGATTAGGCATACTTGAATAATTATTAAACCACAATTGGGAATAATCTTTATTCAACTTGTTAAATTAATATTTAATTGAGATACTTGGACACACTTAGTGTGTGAACCTCTAGGCATCTTTCTCAGTGGCATTAGGTAGAGCCTTCCTAAAGTACAAGATTAGCATCTAGAAACATGCCAAGGCACCCATAGAGAAAGAAGTTAACGCTGCAATGACGTTTCACCTCCCACGAATGTTTACCATGTAATGTAATCCATTTGTCTCGATGTCTTGAATCAAGCGGGTTTCATGAAGGTGTCATCAAACCATGTGCTCGATTATTCTTTCTTTGACTTCTTGGAATTGAACTTTCTCATTTCTTACCATGGCCATGGATTTATTTAGGCTATATAAATTCTATCAAAAGGCCTAAGATATCTACTTTCATTATGGAATAGAAGGTACAAACCCTTTCTCGTATTATCTATTAATGCAATATTACTCATGATGCACCCAACATATCCTACCTCACTTCGAACTGTGTGTCGTCACACTTTTCGTTAATACATCTAAGTGTGAGAGTTGTAATACCCATTAATAATAATCTTAAAGTCTAATGACCAATACACACGTTCACAGATAGAAACATCCAATGACACTATGAAATGTGGATTTTCTACTGGAGGGGATCATTCTCATAATATCCTCCTAGATATTACCAAGGGTGCGCACCATGAGAAGGTGCCTCAAAGTTTTATGAGTCTTCCCCCCTAATGGCCTGTATTATTTATGTCCCTAAAATAACATCATCCAGCCATAGAGTATATAGTCAAGAATAGTGTTATGGATCTTATGGGCTCTCATCATAGAAGGGATCCGCTATGACCCTTTAATGCAATAGCTATCCTAAGGAAATTATCACATGCATTGTCACAAAAAATAACAATTAAGATTTCATAAGGTATTTATTAATTAATAAAGTAAAAATTAGTTGGTTCTAGTCCACTAACTCCAACAGACTCCCACTTGGACTAGAGCCAACTTCTAACAACCTTTAACCCGCTATCTCTCACATGATATTCATGCTTCTGCTGAGATAGGACTTTAGTCATGGGTTCTTCCATGTTCTCGATCACTACAACTTCACCCCTTTGATAGAAACCCCTCAAGAGGTGATATTTTCGGAGTATGTTCTTTTTCCATTGATGTGACCTTGGTTATTTTGCAAGATCCACTATTGCAGTATTATCACAATACAATGTGATTTGATCTTTACTACTAGGCACCACATCATGATCCTGGACAAAGTTCCAAATCCAAACAACTTCCTTGGATTCATCAAAAGTCATTATATATTCAGACTCTAATGTAGAATCGGTGACAACAGGCTACCTTGAACTCTTCCAGCTCACAGCTCCTCCATTGATATATAAAACATATACAGATTGCAACTTCAGATCGTTCTGATCTATCTAAAAACTAGAATCATCATACCCTCTAATGATAAGCTCTCTGTCTACTCCATACACCAGGAACATATCCTTAGTCCTTCTCAGATACTTAAGGATAGTCTTAACATCAGTCCATTGTTGTTCTCATGGATCTACTTGATATTTTCCTACCATGCTCAGTGCATAGGCAACATCAAGTCTGGTGCATAACATGGAATACATGATTAATCCTATAGACAAAGCATATGGGATCTTACTCATTATATCTTTCTCTTGTTATGTCCAAGGACACATTTTCATAGAAAGATGTAGGTCATGTGACACTAGAACCAATCCACTCTTGGATTGTTTCATACTAAATATCTTTAGTATCTAGTAAATATATGTACCCTGACTTAGTCCAAGCAGCCTCTTGTATATATCATGAATGATCTTGATCCCTATAATGTAGTCTGCTTCACATAAGTCCTTTATAGAGAAACAATTGTTCAACCAATCCTTAACTGACTGTAAGACTGGTGCATCTTTTCCAATAAATAATATGTCATCAACATATACTACTAGGATAACGATAAAATTCCCATTAAACCGCTTATAAACACGTGGCTCACATTTATTCTTAATGAAACCAAATTATTTTATGGCTTTATCAAATCGAATGTTCCATGACCTGGATTCTTCCTTTAATCTGTAAATAGATTTCTATAACTTGAAAATCTGTTTGGCTTCACCTAGTGTCACAAACCCTTCTGGTTGTGTTATATAGACATCTTACTGAAGGTTCCCATTAAGGAATGTGGTTTTTACATCCATCTTCCAAATCTCGTAGTCATGGTAATCTGCTATGGAAAGTATGATTCTTATGGATTTAAACATGGAAACTGGCGGGAAGATTTCATCATAGTAAATTCCTTGATGTTTTCTGAATACTTTAGACACAAGCCTTGCTTTATAGGGGCTAACTTGAACTTCCATGTCTAACTTTCTCTTGAATACCCATTTGCATCCAACAGGATTTACATCAATTGGATCATCGACCAGAACCTAGAATTGGTTTTGATACATGGAATCCATCTCAGAATTCATAGCTTCTATTCATCTTGTAGCTTTTGAGCCTTCTACTGCTTCCTTGTAGGAGAGAGTTTCATCATTTTCCAACAATAATTATTCACCATCCTCAATGACTAGGAGACCAAATCTCTCCAGTTCCCTTACCTATCTTGAGCTCCTATGCAGTACTTGTGTTTCTAGAACCACTTATTTGGGGACCTTTGGAACTTTTTCCTGTAACAACTCTTGTGTATCTTGAGCATAAACTTCATCAATGTAAATCTTTCTCCCACTATCCTTTTTGAGAATGTGCTCCCTCTCAAGAAATATGGATTGTCTGGTGATAGTCACTTTTCTATCTGAAGGGTTATATAGGTAATATCCTTTTGTTTCCTTGGTAAATCCTATAAAGATACACCTCGTGCCATAGGGTGCTAGTTTTTTTTTTCAGATAAGGCCTTAAAATGTCTTGCATCCCCATACACATGTGTGCAAAAAATGGGTTTCTTTCCATTCCATCACTTGGAGGGAATCCCATTTTCTACCTTAGTTGGTACTTTTTTTAATGTGTATGTTGTAGTTTGTAATGCATATCCCCAAAAGGATAATGTAAGATCTGCATGACACATCATCAACCTCACCATGTCTAACAAGGTTTGAATCCTCCTATCACTAATATAATTACATTGTTGTTTATAAGGAGGAGTGAGCTGAGATAGAATCCCGGACTCCCGTAGAAGATCGATGAACTCTTGGTTCAGATATTCTCCACCTCAATCTAATGGAAGTTTCTTTATCTTCTTAACAAGATGATTCTCTACTTAATTCTTGAATTCCATAAATTTATCTAAGGCTTATGACTTATTCCTCATTAAGTATACATAGCCATATCTACTCAAATCATCAGTAAAAGTAATGAAGTAATAATATCCACCACTAGCTTCTACTGGAAGTGGTCCGTACACATCCGTGTGCACCAATCCTAGAAGCTCTGTGGCCCTTTCACCCTGTCCACCGAAATGTGTCTTGATCATTTTACCTTGTAAACAAGAATGGCATATATCAAGTGTTTTTAGCTTAGTAAAGTTTAAATAACTATCTTGTAATATCTTTGTCAAGCGCTTCTCATTTATATGACCAAGACGGTGATGTCACAACTAGGTGTTGTATGAGTCATGTGAGTTTGTTTCATTATCGATTTGAAACACTTGGTTTACATAATTTAATACATAAAATTAATTATTTAAATGATTCATACCATAACATACGTTGTTCTTATAGAAGAAATAACCCTTATTTACAAACTTGAAAATAAATCTTTCCATATCCAAACATGATATAGAAATTATGTTCTTGGTAACACTAGGAACATAATAATAGATATGTAAAACCAAAATCATCCAAGTTGGTAATGAGATATGGTAATCGCCAATGGCCAATGAAGCCAACCTCATGCTATTGGTAGCTTGAAGATCCACCTTTCCTCTAGCAATCTTTCTAAATCTACTTGGTTTCGGCATTTGAATATAGATGTGAGACGCACAAGTTTTATCTAATACCCAATGTATAGAGACCCAGCCTTTTCTTATATTACTATTATGTAATTTTAAAGATAAAAAACATAATAGTATTACACATAGATGATCCAAAGGTTTAGTGTCTTGGGAAAACTAGGACCATACATAACAATTACAACATCAAGCATAAAAATTTATTTAATTCCTTCTTCTCTAGCTTCTTATTGGCACATGACCACTCCTTAGTACATGTTGTCACCTGAGGATATACATCAAAAGAGGTGAGCTAAAATCCCAGTAAGAGTATATATAAGAACAATAAAACAATGGGTGATCATAATCATAACATAGGCAAAAGAACATGAACATGAGAGGAAACATTAATAAGAGACTTGAAATGTGGCAATGCATAAAAAAATGAAACATCATTTCATATTGGTTAACTACCACACATAATTGTAAAAATGATAGAATATTGTTCACACATAATTTCACATTTAACTCATGAGATTCATCTATTTACCCAATTAAATGGAGAACTGTATAATTCCAGGCACACCTGTCACATTGAAACATTCATATTACACTATATAATTACAGGCGCACCTGTCACATCATAACATTATCATTTATCATGCATGCCACAATGAACATATTTCAAAAATGAACATAACTAACCCATAAAAATTAATGGGTTTCATCTCATAAGAATTCATTCATAAACATTGGGTTCCCAAAATTAAGTGGGAATAACATACTTGATACGATACCCATCAACCGTGAGTGAGAAGTAAAAGGAATATTTTTGAAAGAAGAGTTCTTTTGGAAAACTTTTTTTTGACATAAACTTTAGTAGAAAACATTTATATTCCATAAAAGGTAATATAATTATGAAAATGTTATTTTTAAGGAGTTACCATACCAAATATGGTGTGAAAGAGGGAGAACCCTAAGAAAGAAAATTTGGTTCGATATTTTCCCCTTGCCTTATATCAGAATGATTTCTTCACTTTAATGTCTTTTATAACCACATTAGATTCATTAATTAACAATTCTAGAACCTTTTTTACATTAATATGGTTCATTATGGTTTCATTAAGTTATTTTATGTGACTTTGGAGGAGTTATAGAGTTTACAAACATTGTTCGGGAATGTTTGTTTTTATGGTTTTTCTTGAGCGGTTCACTTGTATTTATAAATTGATGTTCGGGTAGAACATAGGTAAACATACAGAACTGATATTAAATTTTATTAATTATATTCCAGGATTTTAAATGATCTTATAATTAATTATGTTACATACCATGTGGATGAATCATTAGATAAGAATTAAATGATGATTGTTTGAATTAATTTGGGTGGTTTTTCGACCACAACAAACTTGTTTTGATTAATCATTTGGTAATATGAAAATAAGATAGTTACATAACTTCATATAAGACAAAATACATATAAAATATTATGGTTCAACCATAAAAATGGTTTCATGATCAGATCTAAAGGTATAAATGGAAAAATAAAACATGTCGTTCTTGAAGGTGATAGATTAACACCTCACGAACAACATTTTCTTTTATAAAATAAAAGGAAGAGGAGAAGGGGTTGGATGGTATAATATCCCATTAGTATCATAAAATTACATTATATTTATGATACTAGAGTTACCATACCATGTGGATGAATATTTTTTGGGATAGAATAAGAAAAGAACTTGAAATTGAACAGAAATTAAAGGAAAGAGGAAGAGAAATTACCTCTTGAATCCTCCTCTTGAGATCCTCTTTAAGGGATCTAGGCTTGATCATTTGATGAGACCACAAGCTCTTGGATGTGGGGTAGGGGCTAGGGAAGACTCTTGGGAAAATTTTAGGCAATTCTTGAAGATTGAGAGGTGTGAGGAAATGAGGGAGTGAAAGGTGGTATTTATAGTTGAGGGGAGGGGGGATTTCTCAATATAAAATTCATTAATTTATTATTTCCCCACAAGACAAGGAATAGTGACTCTTCCATGACAATGAATAGTAATTTTATCATGTGAACCTGAATGAATTGGTCTTACATCATCAAAACATCATGCATGACTCTATAATTAGCTTATTTAGCTTATTTTGTAAATTGTGGAATTTCACTATTCATCAAAATTCAAGTATTTCAGAAAAATCCCCAAAATTCACCCCAACCATTTTTATAAGTGTAGAGTCCAAAAATGAAGTCCATTTTTTATAAATAATGTTCTAAATATTATTATTTTAATATTTAATTAAAATCATAATTTATTATCAAAAACCAGTTTTAAAACATTAATTTACTTGTTCTAAAATATAGGTATATCATACTTTCAACTTAAATATTATTTATATATTATCATAGGTAAGGTTACTATTTGTTAGGATATATCACTATTCATAAGGATATGTTACTATTCATAAGGGTAGGTTACTATTCACAAAAAAATTAAGTTTTTCTTATTGGACTCCAAATAACTTACTGATTGTAACCGTGTTTGTCATATTTTCAAAATTCCAAACACAGAAGTGACAAAATTATGTTTAAAGGTCACTTAGCACTTATTAGTTAATTATGTTGTTTTTTCATGTGATTTTATAAAATATTTTTATGAAGGGAATTTACATTGAAAAACATCGGGTCGTTACATTCTTCCCCCCTTATGAAATTTCACCCTCGAATTTTCACTTTACACTAACAAGTGAGGGTATTTATCCTTCATCGCCTCTTACAATTCCTAAGTAGCTTATTCAAACTTATGGTTACTCCACAACACTTTGACAAGGTGGGTTTACTTGTTGCGTAGAACCTTATCTCTCCAGTCTAGAATCTCTACTGGATGCTCCTCGTAGGAGAGATCATCTTCCATCTGTACCACCTCTAAGTTCAGTACATGTGAGGGATCAGATATGTACTTCTTTAGGAGTGATACGTGAAACACATCATGAACTTGATCCATATTAGGTGGAAGTTCAAGCCGATAGGCCACGGATCCTATGCGGTCAAGGATATCAAAGGGGCTAATGTACCTTAGGCTTAGCTTCCCTTTCTTTCCAAATCGCATGACTCTCTTCCATGGTGATATTTGAAGGAAGACTTTGTCCCCAACGTCAAACTCCAAGTCCCTTCGACGGTTGTCAGTATAGCTCTTTTTCCAACTTTGAGAATCTTTGACATATTTTTGGATGACTTTAACCTTCTCTATCATCTCTTACACAAGATCAGGTCCAAGTAGCTTTCTTTCTCCAACTTCATCCAAATAGGTTGGAGTTCTACATCACTTTCCATACAGAGCTTTATATGGAGTCATCTGAATACTTGAGTGGAAGCTATTGTTGTATGAGAACTCAACCAATGGGAGATGCTGATCCCATCCACCTTTGAATTCTAGAGAGTAGGCTCTTATCATATCTTCAAGCGTCTAAATAGTCCTTTCAGATTGTCTATCAGTTTGAGGGTGATAGGTCGTGATCAAATTTAATTCAGTACTCAAAGAATGTTGAATACTCCTCCAAAATTTAGATGTGAACCTTGGATCACAGTCAGAGACAATTGAGATTGGAACACCATTAAGTCTCGCTAATTCCTTCACATATATCCTTTCAAGTTTTTCAAGCGAGATATCTTCCCAAATAGAGATAAAATGGGAAGTTTTGGTGAGTCGGTCAACCACAACCCATATCGCATTATTTCCCTTCGACATCTTTAGGAGACCCGTGACAAAGTAAATAGTAACATTCTCCTATTTCCATATGGGTATAGGCAATGGTTGCATCATCCCTTTGTACTTTTGTCGCTCGAATTTAACTTGCTGACATACCAAGCACCTTGAGATATATTCTACGATATCCTTTTTTCATGTTATCCCTCCAGAAGTGTTCTCAGAGATCATGGTACATCTTGGTACTCCCATGATGGATAGAGAATGTTGATCTATGTGCATTTTCCAATAGCTCCATCTTTATCTCGAGTGATGAAGGCACACAAAGCCGCATTCCAAATCGAATCACACCATCACTGTCGATATGAAACTCTTGAATCTTACCTTCTTTTACTACATTCACCCTCTTTTGTATCTCCACATCATCCCTTTGTGCTTTCTTAATATTCTCTTGGATGGATGTTTGCGCAATTATTTGGGCAAGGTGGAATGTATCCCCTATCCTTATGATTTCTAAATCCATCCTTTGAATATCTAATAAGATAGGGTCTTTCTCAATCCGTAACATGGATATAGTAGTGGGTTCTTTTCTTCTTAGAGCATCAGTTACCTTTCTCTCCTTTACAGGATGGTAGTGAATAGAGCAATCGTAATCCTCAATTATCTCTAACCATCTCCTTTGACGCATGTTGAGCTCATTTTGTGTGAATATATACTTTAGGATCTTCTGGTCAGTGTATATGTCACACTTCTCACCATAAAGGTAGTGATGCCATATTTTCAAGGCAAAAATCACAACTGCCAGCTCTATATCATGCATCGGGTAGTTCTACTCATGGATATTCAACTGCCATGAGTCGTAGGCTATCACATTATCATTTTTCATGAGTACACAACCCAATCCATTCTTTTAATCATCACTGTATATCACAAAACTTTCTCCATTTTTTGGTAGTGTGAGTACAGGTGTAGTGATTAGCCTTCTCTTTAGCTCCTTGAAGCTTCCCTCTCATTATTCCTTCAAGACATATTGTACCCTTTTCCTTGTTAATGTAGTTAGTGGGATTGACAATCGTGAGAAATTTCTCACAAAATTTCAGTAGTACTCACCTAATCCAAGAAAACTATAGATTTTTGTGACACTAGAGGGCCTAGGCCATTCCTCAATCACCTTTGTTTTTGAAGGGTCCACATAAATCCCCTCACTTGTGATCATATTTCCCAAGAATGTGACTTGGTTCATCCAAAAGTCACACTTCCTGAACTTGACGTACAACTTATCCTTTCTCAATGTCACCAACACAAGTCTAAGATTTTCTTTATGTTCTACCTTTCTCTTAGAGTAGATGAGAATATCATCAATAAATGTGACCAAAAATTTGTCAAGGTAATTTCAAAAGACTCTATTCATAAAATCCATGAAGATTATAGGGGAACTAGTATGTCTGAAGGTCATTATGAGAAACTCATAGTGCTCATACCTTGTATGGAAGGTAGTCTTTTGAATATCTTCCTTCTTCACCTTTAACTGATGATATTCAGAATGAAGACCCACCTTTGAGAAATATTGAGCTCCTCTTAACTGATTGAACAAGTCATTAATCCTTGGAAGAGGATACTTTTTCTTTATGGTGATCATGTTGAGTTCTCAATAATCGATACACATCCGCATTGTTCCATCCTTCTTCTTCACAATGAGCACTGGCGTACTATAAAGTGAGGCACTAGGGTGTATGAACCCTTTGTCCAGATTCTCTTGCAGTTGCTTCTTTAACTCCTCCAGTTTGATAGGATCCATCCTATAGGGACACTTTGAGATAGGAGTATCTTCGAGTATGAGTTCTATTGAGAACTCTACCTCATGATCTGGGGGAAGATTGGGTTAATCTTTAGGGAATACATCACTGTTTTCCCCCATGATGGGAATTTTTGCAAGGTTGGAACTTTTCTTTGACCCAACCATTTGGGAGTGGTATGCTTCTTCATAGGGAATCAACACCCACACAGATGAATGATTTTTTGAAGAGATTCATGATCTTCCTTGAATTTGTAGAGAAGCATGGGATGGTTTATAATATGAAAAGATATTTCCTTTTCCCGACAGTTGATATGTGCTCTATATAATGAGATCCAATCCATTCCCATTATAGCGTCGAATTCCACCAAGGGATGTATTACAAGATTCACTGGAAGAATATTCTCACATACGCCAACAGGAGAAGATTCAAATACTTGGGTTGCAATGATTTCACCACTTGGTGTTTTTACAGATA
This sequence comes from Viscum album, assembly GCA_963277665.1. Lineage (NCBI taxonomy): Eukaryota > Viridiplantae > Streptophyta > Magnoliopsida > Santalales > Viscaceae > Viscum > Viscum album. The sequence continues at coordinate 1,561,843,078 of OY728148.1, read as the reverse complement.
TCTCTACTTCAAGGTTTTGGGGCTTCGATTATATAGTTCTAGAAAACTTGCAAGATATAAAGGAATGAATAGAACCAGAATCAAATAAGACTTTTTCCATTCTTGAGTGAATAGAAAGTGTACCTTGTATGACTTCATTATCTTGATCCACTTCTGCAGTAGTGATGGCATAAGCCTTACCTTGTTCCTTTGGATTTGGTGTCTTATGATGCTGATTACCCTTGAGAACTCAAGGTTTAGTGCACTGGCTTGCATAGTTCCCTAGCTCCCTACAGTTGTAGTATTGAACCATGGGTGGTTCTCTCCATTCTTCGGCTAAATTCTTCTTCCTTTTCATGTCTTTTTGACACTCTTGAGCATGGTGTCCTACTTTCCCACACTTTAAGCACTTCCTCGTCCCATTGAGGCAATTTTCATGGTGCAACTTTCCACATTGTTGGCATGTGGGTCATTGATCTTTCTTCCCATCATTCTCATTAGATTCGCCAGCTTGAAACTCCATCATTTGTTTCTTATCAGCATAGCCATGGGACCATTCACCAAACTCTATATCCACTTTGATATCACATCTAAAAACTTCTTCATAACTCCCAAAGTCTCGAATTACAAGATCCTTTTGAAGGTGTGGTTTTAATCCACTAAATAATCTATCAATTTTGCTATCATTGTTGATAACAAAACCCGAAGCGTATCTTACAAGCCTTGTGAAATACGCTTCATAGGTTGTGATAGATTCTTATTCATTTTTCTTGAGCTCTATGAATTCTATATCCATCTTCAGACAAAGAGTTATTTGGAAATACTTATTAAGAAACATTATCTTAAAGTATTCCCATTCTATCTCTTCAATTTCGTCCCTTGGATTGGTGTTCTTAATAAAATCCCACCATTGATTGGCCTCTCCATCTAGATGATAAATGGATAGAGTCGTCTTCTCTGTCTCAGAACAATGAATCATAGAAAATATTTTCTCCATGTAGTTGACCCACTATTCCGCAACTAGTGGATCAGAAGATCCACTAAACGTCGGTGGTCGTTGCCTCATAAAACATTCGATAGCCAGTTTCTCCCTCTTTGGTGAAGGAGGATGTTACCCATTATTGTGGTTATTTTTCATAACCTGAGATAGTTGGGTAAGCATCACCATGATGTTTTGAACTCCACCTCTCAAATCATTAGGTATGTCATTCGGTCAATCATTGCATTGTCCCTCACATGAGTTGTTGGCCTAGTTTCTCCTGGTTCCCACCATTTTCTAAAATAGAAAAGGTTAGAACAAAATATAAGTCAACAAGTTGTGAATAACTTATTCATTTGTACAATTTATAATAAAATCATAACATATGGGATCCCTTTGTAAGATTATTGTGTGAATATTTGTACTTAGTCTCATGCTATAGGTTTTCTCTAGGGTTCACTAATCTTAATTCCCAAATTAACTAAACATTTCCTTTGATACCAACTATAGAGACCCAGCCTTTTCTTATATTACAATTAAAATATTTTAAAGATAAAAAACATAATAGTATTACACATAGAGGATCCAAAGGTTTAGTGTCTTCAGAAAAATAGGACCATACATAACAATTACAACATCATGCATAAACATTTATTTAATTATTTCTTTTCTAGCTTCTTATTGGCACTAGTGACCTCTCTTTAGTACATGTAGTCACCTGAGGATATACATCAAAAGGAGTGAGATAAAAGCCCAGTAAGAGGATATATAAGAACAATATAACACTGGGTGAGCATAACCGTAACATAGGCAAAAGATCATGAACATGAGAGGAAACGTTAATAAGAGACTAGAAATGTGGCAATGCATGGAAAATAAAACATCATGTCTTAGTGGTTAACTACCACAAATACTCGTGAACAAAGATAGAATCTTGTTCACACATAATTTCACATTAACTCATGATATTAATCACTTTACCCAATGCATTGTAGCAGTGTATAATTTTGGGTGCACCCATCACATTGAAACATTCATATTGCGCTATATAATTCAGAGCACACCCGTCACATCATAACATTATCATTTATCATGCATACCACAATGAACATGTATCAAAAATGAACATAAATAACCCATTAAAAGGAATGGTATTAATCTCATAAGAACATATTCATAAACATTGGGTTCCCAAAATTAAGTGGGAATAGCATACTTGATACGATAGCCATCAACCTTGATTGAGAAGTAAAAGGTGTGTTTTTGAAAGAAGAGTTATTTTGGAAAACTTTTGTTTGACATAAACTTTAGTATAAAACATGTATATACCAGAAAAGATAAGATAATGATTAAAAAATTATTTTAAAGGAGTGACCATACCAAATATGGAGTGAAAGAGGGAGAACTTGAAGAAAGAAAATTGGGTTCGAGATTTTCCCCTTACCTTATATTTGAATGCTTCCTTCACTTTAATGTTCTGTATAACCACATTAGAATCATTAATTAACAATTCCAAAACCTTTTGTACATTAATATCGTTCATTATAGTTTCATTAAGTTATTTTATGTGCCTTTGGATGAGTTATAGAGTTTAATAACATTGTTCGGGAATGTTTGTTTTTATGGTTTTTCTTGAGCGGTTCACTTGTATTCATAAATTAAAGTTCAGGTAGAACATAGGTAAACATACAGAACTGATATTACATGTTATTAATTATATTACATGAGTTTAAATGATCTTATAATGAATTATGTTATATACCATGTGGATGAATCGTTATATAAGTATTAAATGATGATTGTTTGAATTAATTTGGGTGGTTTTTCGACCACAACAAACTTGTTTTGATTAATCATTTAGTAATATGAACATAAGTTAGTTCCAGAACTTCAAATAGAAAATAATACATATAAAATTGTCTATTTCAACCATAAAAATGGTTTCATGACCAGATCTGAAGGTATAAATAGAAAAAATAAAACATGTCATTCTTGAAGGTAATAGATTAACCCCTCATGAACAACGTTTTCTTTTATAAAATAAAAGGAAGATGAGAAGGGGGTTGGATAATATAATACCCCATTAGTATAATAAAATTCTAGTATATGTATGATAATTGAGTTACCATATCATTTGGATCAATATTGGTGGGGATAGAATAAGAAAAGAACTTAAATTTGAAAGGAAATTAATGAAAATAGGAAGAGAAATTACCTCTTGAATCCTCCTCTTGAGATCCTCATTAAGGGACCTAGCCTTGGCCTTTTGATGATACCAAAAGCTCTGGGATGTGAGGGAGGTGATAGGAAAAATTCTTGGACATATTTTAAATAAGTCGTGAAGCTTGATAGGTGTGAGGAAATGAGGGAGTGAAAGGTGGTATTTATAGTGGAGGGGAGAGGGGATTTCTCAATATAAAATTCATTAATTTATTATTTCCCTAAAAGACAAGAAATAGTGAGTATTCCATGACCAATAATAGTAATGTTATCATGTGAACCTGATCCAATTGGACTTACATCAGAATAACATCATGCATGACTCTATAATTAGCTTATTTAGCTTATTTTGTAAACTATGGTATTTCACTATTCATCGAAAATTCATGTATTTCGGAAAAATCCAAAAAATTCGCCCCAACCATTTTTTGATGTGTAGAATCCAAAAATGAAGTCCGTTTTTCAAAAATAATTTCATAAATATTATTATTTTAATATTTAATTAAAATCATAATTTATTATCAAAAACCAGTTTTAAAACATTCATTTACTTATTCTAAAATATAGGTATATCATAATTTCAACTTGAATATTATTTATATATTATCATAGGCAAGGTTACTATTCTTTAGGTTGTATCACTATTCATAATTGTATGTTACTATTCATAAGGGTAGGTTACTATTCACCAAAAAATAAGTTTTCCTTATTGGACTCCAAATAACTTACTGATTGCAACCGTGTATGTCAGATTTTCGAAAATCCAAACACAGAAGTGACAAAATTATGTCTAAAGGTCACTTAGTACTTATTAGTTCATTATGTTGTGTTTTCATGTGATTTTATGACATATTTATAAGAAGGTAATTTACATTGAAAAACATTGGGTCGTTATATAATGTGTAGAAATGGAAAGATTACACTCGATAACAAATGAACCTTTAGCGTCCCCATGCTTCTTGGTGTTGTTCCTCTTCCTATGGCCTTGCTTGCAACATGCTAAACATACAACCTCTCATTCCTTTCCTTGCCTTTGAATCTTCCCCTTCTTGGAGGAACGGTGCTCAGGGGCTTCAGACTGTTTATGAATCCTTGGCCCCTTTGCCTTGTCCTTCCTTTTCTTATTCACCATAAGGATTGCGGGTTTGTCACGCCCCATGTACTTATCTACCTGGAAAATTGAGGTCAGAAGTTTTTATATACTCTTCTCATTGTTTCTTATGTTGTAGTTGATAATAAATCTAGAGAAAGTCTTTTGTAGTGATGATAGGATGAGATTTGTACGCAACTCATCTGGAAACTTAATCACTAAGATGTAAGAGAATTCAATGTAGCCAATAAGCTTGACTACATGAGGCTCAGCTGGTGCAGACTCTCCAAGCTTAGTTTTAAACAAGGCATTGGAGATCTCATATATCTCATGTCTCTCCTTGTCTTGATACATATCCTTAAGGTGAGACATCATGTTATATGCATTTATGTTTTCATGTTGCTTCAAGAGCTCATTAGACATGGCCAATAGCATGAAACATTGGACATATGTGGCATCATCCATATGTTTCATATAGAGAGACAGTTCCTCATCACTGGACTCTTTTCTAGGTGCAATTGGAATAGGCTCCTCCAGCACGTACAATTTCCTCTCATGGCGAAGGATGATGCATAAACGCCTCTTCAATTCCTAGAAATTGGTGCTGGTGAGAAGGTTTTCCTTCTCGAGTATGGTTCGCAATGATATATTTGAATTCATTTTTCTTGTCATTTCTACAAATTAATATGATCAAAGGTTTAGTACTTTATCATGATAAAACTAAGAAAAATAAATAATTTAATACTTATTAGTCTCCCACTATTTTATCAAAATCCAATAGCCCTCACCATTGACTTCATAATATTCTGTTGCCTGAATATTCTAATGATAAGGATCTATATTTCCCTTCACATTACCCTAACTAGGGTTGTTCAAGCAACTTTAAGGGTTCTAGGTAGGTATTTTAAATTTCAATTGCATTAACTCACATCTCCTTGATCCGCTGAGTGGACCCCCCAATCCTGAAATCCTTTTATTTTTAGATTTCCTCAACCATTGCCTCTTGATCACACCAAGTCCTACTATGGTAGTCAACCCTTGATGTGAACCAAGTTAAGTCAACACAAAACCTTGAATTATAATTCTCTGATAATTGAAAGAACCCCAACTAGGGTTGGTCAAGTACTTTGAACTATGGTCTGATTCTAACCAAGATTGTGGAAGGTTATACCGACTTAATGTTTCTTTGAGGGATTTTATCCTTATACATAAATTTCCATTTTATTATCTTTGATTACATGCTTCTCAATATTAAGTGGGATATACTTACTTGATTAAGCATGTCTAAGATAATATTTATGCATAAGTTGGTCTTATTTTAGTTCCATCTTGAATGCTTGTTTAATTCATTAATTGTGTGATCATGAAAACACACCCACAATAAATAAACTATGCAACTGAAAGAAATAAAATAACTGGTATGATCATGATCTTTTTCTATTGGTTAGTTTATCTAGCAGTTTATAAACTAACCCAAGACCTTGGGGAGAAACACCTTGAACCTTTTGGGTTCGTGTTTATAGTTTTCCACCTGTCCACCTTTGTATCTTCTTGGATTGGTTTCACCTTGGATCCTAACTTAAGTTGCATCCACTATCTTGGGATCTTCATCTATTACATATTCTTTTATCTCACTCGCAGGTGAGGGGTAAAATGAGGTTTTACATAAAATAAACCTTGGGCACGCAGGCCCTACATATTAATGAGGAGAATGCTAGTAGGAAAACAAATTTAATTTAAATAAATAAATTAAAATAAACCATCCACATACAAAGGACCTGGTCCAGCTCATGATCATTCATGCAAGCAATGATATTTATGCATAAATAAAACTACCATTCAATTCTTTAATCGTTCTTGTTTAAGATAAAACACACTTGAATAAATTAATTATCTTTAATTAATCAATCCTTTTATCTTAAACCCTTTTCTGAATTTCCTTGAGATTCTCATCCATCATAATTTTAAACAAATAAATTCATTTAAAATTATCTTTACACGTAACTTGTACCTTGGGGGAAACCTGGTGAATTCTAGTTCATAACTACCTAATGAGTAGAAATGAATATTATGCATATGTTAAATTAAACACATATATATAAAACACCTATCACGTGTTGTGCCTTAGCTTTACACCCAAACTATAGTACACGTCTCAAGGGTTTGTATAATATAATAATAAATTTTAATAAATCTGTGTAATTTGGATGAGTACACAGCGTGTAGTTCCGACTACACGGCATGTAATTTTGTTCACCATCCATCTGAAGTACACACTCGGGGACATGGCATGTAGATGTACTTCGTAAATCTTCGGAGTACATGGCGTGTTCAGTGGGACACATGCCATGTAGTATCCACGTTACACAGTTTCTAGCCAGGCAATCCGTGTATGAGGTACACGGTCCAACCCTAACCCTAAGGGACTACATGTTGTGTTCAATGGGCCACACGATGTATAATCTGGAAACCATGTGCCACATGTTCCTGGTCAACACATGAAGTCTTAAAGACTTTGATAAGATCTAATGACATGGCCGGGTTTGGTGGACCATCCCAGTGCATGGAACCTATATCACACGGCGTGTACTGCAGAATACACATCGTGTATTCTGGTGTTGTATGTCTAGGAAGCTTTGGAACCTCTAGATGAGATCATCTATTTTATTTTAATCAAAATTAAAAGAAAAAAATATTTTTATACGGTGAACAAGAAACGAAATAGGAGGAATAGATCTTAAGATTCAGATTTATAGAACGATTAACTTGAATTGAAACAAATAAATTATTAAATGCGTAAATCACCAATGAAAAAGTAAATAATTATAATCAATGATATAACCCCTCTGATACCACTTGTAGGTTCCGGGTGTAGAGGATGCACATTGGTTGGTGTACCCAACTTTGATTTTTCCATTTACAATGATCAATCCAAGATCTGTCATGATAATAAAACACCGGATCTTTGGAATAGAATGAAGAACAAAAGAAAGTAAGGGATTCCTGGAACCATAGAGAGGATCGTCATATGTTGGTTATAATTAATTTAATTAAAAGACAAGAATTACCATGATATAATTCTCTCTTCGTTGATGTTTTTGGTCACGATCTGATGTGATCCATCGTTGCGTCGTAGAATCCAAATGTAGGATTCCTCTAGAGGTGATCCACATGGGATCCACATATCTCTAGACATCGCTGAAGGGGTCTCCGAGTGCTAGTGCAGAAGAGACTTCGCTTGTGATGTATTCCTTCGATCGCCTTGAGAGCCTCTTGCAAAGCGCTCTCCTTGATCTGGTGGAGGATGACTTCTCTCATAGCTTGAGAGAATTCTTGGAAGAAAATAATTCTCTTGGAATGAGAGATTTCTCTAAATCCAGTGTTCACAACCACAAAAAAATGGCTAGACTAATGAGAATTATATAATTGGGATTTTAATTACTTATAATAATAAATATGAATTAATTACTTGAAATCATTTATTCATTTCCTTTAATTCTTAGTAATACCTCATGTCTAATAACAACAGTTGACTATTATTACTTGGCATGCATCCAGTGAATTACGCCTAATATTATTTAATTAATTAAATAATATTATTTCTCACAAATCCTTAGAAAAAATACACAGCGTGTATATTAATATACATGACATGTACTTTTATTTTTTCCATTTTCTTTATTTCCTCCACCATATTTATTAGACCATGAATAATGGATATTTATTTCTTAACTAAATATCACTGCATTACTCGGTAATAAATATATTATTTCACCCACAATATATTCTCTCAAATAACTAGTGTCGAAATAAATTCGATAAGGCATCCTTGAATAATTATTAAACCACAATCATGAATATTATTCAAGTTGTTAAATTAATATTTAACTGAGATACTTGGACACACTTAGTGTGTGACCCTCTAGGCCTCTTTCTCAGTGGCATTAGGTGGAGCCTGCCTAAAGTCCAAGGTTAGCATCTAGAAACATGTCAAGGAACCCATAGAGAAAGAATTTAATGTCACAATGATGTGTCACCTCCTACGAACACTTACCATGTAATGTAATCCATTTGTGTCGATATCTCAAATCAAGCAGGTTGCATGCTGGTGTCATCAACCCATGTGCTCAATTATTCTTTTTTTGACTTCCTAGAATTGAACTTTCCTATTCCTTACCATGGTCATGGATTTATTTAGGCTATATCAATTCCATCAAAGGGTCTAAGATATATACTTATGTTATGGAATATAAGGTAAAAAACCTTTCTCTCATTATCTATTAATGTAGTATTACTCGTGACACACCCAACATATCCTACCTCACTGCAAATAGTGTGTCGTCGCAGTTTTGCCAATATATATAAGTGAGCGAGTTGTAATATCCATTAATAATAATCTTAAAGTCTAAGGACCAATACACACATCCGTAGATAGGAACATCCAATGACACTATGAAATGTGGATTTCCTACTGGCGGGGCTCATTCTCATAATATCCTCCTGGATATTACCAAGGGAACACACCATGAGAATGTGTCTCATAGTTTTATGAGGCCTCGTCCCTTATGGAATGTATTATTTGTGTCCCTCAAATAACATCATCCGGCCATAGAACATATACTCAAAAACAGTGTTATGGTACTTATGGGTTCTCATCATAGCAGGGATCCTCTATGACCCTTTAATGCAACAGCTATCCTTATAACATTATCACATGCATTGTCATGAAGAAGAACAATCAATATGTGATAAGGTATTTATTAATGAATAAAGTATAAATTAATTGGTTCTAGGCCACCAACTCCAACACTTTTGTATTCCACATCTAGTGAAGAATAGTGAATTTAGGTATGACCGACACATTTTCGGCGTATGCTCCTTGGACTAGCCCTTAGTGGTGAACCAAGTAAAATTGTTGTGTTGTCTCTCTGCATGTGAATGTTTGATTGCTGATCAGATTCATCATACAGTTTTAACAAGTTTCTACCAACATAGGAACAAGATACGTCTCTTTTGAAGAAAAAAGATGACACTCGGATTCACCTCTCCCCTCTCATGGTGCTCTAGGGTCCTACAAACTTTATGTTATAATTCCTTGATAATTGAAAGTCCCCCAACTTTTTTTGGTCAAGCACTTTGAACCATTGTTCAATTTTAACTAAAGTAGTGGAAGGTTATACCAACTCAATATATAATTGAGGGATTTTATATTTTATGCATAAATTTATAATTATTATCTTTATTACTTTCTTGTTAATATTAAGTGGATTCACTTAAGTGATTAACCATGTATTAGATAATATTTACGCATAAGAAAATTTATTTTTGTTCTATCTTGCATGATTGTTAATTCATTAATTCATATGATCGTGACAAAACATCCATAATGAAATAATCCTGCAACATGATAGAAATAAAATATTAAATTTGTATGATCATGATCTTTTACTAATGTCTAGTTTATCTAGCAGATGATAAACTAATTATCGACCTCGGGTAAAAACACCTTGAAAAAATTAAGGTTCGTGTTGTGGCTTTCCACTTATCCACCTATGTATCTCTATGGGATTGGTTTCGCTTTGGATCTAAACTTAAACTGTCTCCACTAACTTGGGAGCTCCAAACTTTACATATGATTTTACTCATGCAAGTGAGGGGAATGGGTTTACATAAAAGAAACCATGGGCACGCAAGCCCTTACATAATAAGAGGAGATATGACATGCATGTCAATAATTTAATTTAATAATGAATTAAAAGTAAGTCGGTCACATATAAAGGTTTGGTCTAAGCTCATGATCATCCACATGCAATGAATTGTGCATTTAATAAAATTATCATTCAATTATAATTGTTCTTATTTAATATAAATCACGCTCGAATAAATTAATTATATTCTTTAATTAATCAATTATTTAATCTTAATTCTCATTCGAATTTCCTTGAGATTCTCATCCATTGTAATTTTAAACAAATTAAATAAATTTATTTAAAATTAACTCTTTATATAAATGTACCTTGGAGGCTGCACGGTAAGTACTCATCCGAACTACCCGTCATGTATTATACTCGTATACTGTTTACTCTTGTAACATGTGGAATACATGACTTATCATGTACTTTCATGACGTGTAGTATCAACTTAATGATTACACAGATTACATAATTTTTCTTTCATGTGGTGTGCTTCAATGCACGTAGAGTAATAAATGTAATATGAATCATGCATGATATGAAGATTCGAACATTACACATATATTAATTAAACATTTATATATATTAAAACTCATCACATGGTGTGTCCTATCAACTAAATTACCACATGAAAGAACATATTGATAAGGTTTACAAAGTATAATAAATTAATTTTAATTCTGCGCAATTTGGTATAGGTACACGGTGTGTACAAGCCAGCTACATGGCATATACTTTTTCTCACCGTCTATCTGAGGCACACACCTAGGGACTCGGTGTGTAACTGTGCCTCAAGATAAATTAGAGTACACAACGTGTACATGGGCTACACAGCGTGTGGTATCTGAGTTACACGATCACTAGTTAGGTAAGATTTGTAAGAAGATACACTGCTCGTCTATGACTAAAGGACTACATGTTGTGTATAGAAGTTACACGGCATGTACTCCGGCTAACCATGCGCCATGTTAGACCAGTCAACTTGCAGTGTATAATTAAATACACCATATGTAATAAATGCATATTCCTCGAATTAATTCTGAATTAATTCTGGAAGAATTAAACACTAGTACACAGCATGTACCTATAGGTTACATGGTGTGTACTCTTGTGTTATCTGGCCAGATTCCTCAGCACCATCGGATGAGATCATTGATTTTATTTCATTCATAAAATTAATCGATTTGATTATATTTATGAGAAATTAAAGAGGAAGAATCGGATCTCATGATTCATATTAAAGAACGACTGAACTGGAATTGAAAACTAAATGAAAAATGCATAAATCAATCAACGGTCTTTAAATAATTATAAATAATTATGTGACCGCTCTAAAACCACTTGTTGGTTCTGGGCGTATTGGAAGCGTGCGATGGGTCATGCCCAACTTTGCTTTTGTTATTATCAATGATCAACCTGATATTAACATGACAATGAATATTGTGATCAATGGATTTGAATCAAAGAAAATAGACAATGGATAAAATGTCGGAACCAAGCATAGGATCATCACATATTATTTATAATTATTTTAATGGATTAAAAAATTACCTTGTGAAATTCTTTTCTTCGATGATGGATCTGAAAACAGATTTATGTTGTACCATCATTGCGTTGTAGGAATCAAGAGAAGATTCTCTCTGGTGGTGATTCACACATGTTCCACAGATCTCTGAACGTCATCGTAGAAATCTTTGGATACTAGCATGGCAGATCCTATCGCTCGCAGCATTCGCCTTTGATCACCACAAAAATCACTTCTAAAGCATTCTTCTTGATCTTTCTAGACTCGAGAGTGGAAGATGAAGGAATAATGCTCTCTATTCTTGGGAGCATTCTTGGTGAAGGTAGCTATTTGTGGATTTGAATGGATTCTTCAGATTTATTGTGCACAACAAAACAAATGAATTGGCTCTCCTGAAAAATAATATAATTGGGATTATATACCATTATGGTTTACAAATAAATATTTGCATAAATGTCCTTTAATATTTATCTAATTTATATGGAACCTAATGTCTATTATAATATTATTATTATTATTTCTCGACATGCGCTTAAATTGCGAATTAAAATTAAAAATTATTTATTCAAATAATATTCAATATATATTATTTCTTACTAGACCATTAAACCCGGTCTGCAATTCCTCCACAATATTTATCGTGCCTTAAATAATGTCTATTTATTTATTAAGTAAATATCAATGCATTATTCTCCAATAAATAAATAAATATTATATTCACTAAATAGAAAATAAATATTTATTAAATATTATCCTCACATAATATTCTCTTGAATAACTGGTGATGGAATATATGCGATCAAGAAAACATCAATAATTATTAAACCATATGCGAGAATAATATTTATTGAACTTGTTAAATAATAAATAATAATATATTATTTAACTGAGATTCTAGATACACTTAGTGTGTGACCCTCTATGCCTCTTTCTCAATGACATTAGGCGAACAACCTAAAGTCTAGGGTAAGCGTATAGCAACACATCAATGCACCTATAGAGAAAGAAGTTAATACCACAATGACATAATACCTCATACAGATGCTTACTGTGTAATATAATCTCTTTATCGTGATATCTCTAATCAAGCATATTGCAATCTAGTGTCATCAACCCTTGTGATCGATGTTGTTTTCTTTGAATTTTTGAAAATCAAACTTGCCTATAGAACATCATGATCATAGATATATTTAGGATATATCATTTCCAGCAAAGGGAATAGGATATTAGCTTTCGCTAAAGAACAGTAGGGATGAATCCTTTCTCTCATTATTCATTAATGCAATATTACTCGTGATGCACTCAATGCATCTTACCTCACTGCAAACATATGTCATTACAGTTTTCATCAATACATCAAAGTACGCAGCTTATAATACTCATTAATAATAATCTTAAAGTCTTAAGGATCAATACACACATCTGCATATAAAAACATTCGATGACAAATATAAATGTGGATTTCCTACTGGCGGGTCTCGTTCTCATAATATCTTGCACTGGATATTACCAAGAGTGTACACCATGAGAAATTGCATCAAAGTCCTATAAGTCTTCACCCCTGATATATTATATTATTTGTGTCCCTCTAATGATATCATCTGGCTATAAAACATGTATTTAAGAATACTATCCTAGTACTTTGGGGTTCTTATTGTAGTGGGGAACAAATATGACCTTTAGTGCGACAGCTACTCTACGAACATTATCACATACCATGTAATGTAGAAGAACAATCATGTTGTGATAAGAAGTTTATTAATATTCAAAACTATGAATATTAGTTATTATAAAGTACACAGAAGTTGGTTCTAGGGAACCAACTCCAACAAATAGGTGGGCGCGCAATGATGGGTGCAACGCCCCTAATGGACGACAAGTCATATACCATTGTGGTGCGCTCCTGCAACGCTGGATGCTCTCCCTAATTGTCAGGTGGCACATATTGCATGTTTTTCTGGTTGGGTTGTGCAGAATTGTTGTGATCAGTCATTGTAATGTGGCGGTGTGCAGTTAAGAATCGATCGATCTCGGGATCAAACAGAAGCAGTTCTTGGCCGTCGAGGCTTAGGGGTCCCTGACGCATGCACTAAACGAGAAAAAGAGAGGAAGGAAGTGGTGCACTCGAAGGATAAAAAATAGAAAAGGAAAGGGGGAAGGGGGAAGGGAAAAGAAGAAAGGGGGGTGAGGTAATTTCAGGTTCGATATGAAGGCTTTTGTTCCTAGGCAACAATGATCCCTGACAAAAACGCCAAAATTTGATTCGCCCACACTTGTCATCGAATTAGCATGGGTGTTGATCAGATTATAAATTTATAGTCTCAAACCGTATTTACTATTGGGGAGTAAAAAAACACCAATGCGAGGTCGAACCCACAAGGATATGCTAGGTAGTTTGGATTTAATTCAAATAACTAAGAAGGGATTGGGGTCAATTTCAAGGCTATTGACAAAAGATAATTCTAAATCTAGTTTGGAATAGTCTTACGGCTTAGGCTGCGAAGCAGTGCAAAGGTCACCAATTGGTTTTGGTCAAACCAATTGGATCTACCTATGTTGCAATTAAACCTTAGTCCGGGTATAGCTAACAACCCAGGTGCATTACACTTAGCTTCTATGCTGAATGCTTCATAGGCTAATGGTCATTTCTTGTTCAAATCCAACTAGGTCAGGTTCGTTCAATTGCACCTCTCATGGTCAAGGTTGTGCAATAGAATGTGATAAAGAATTATTTTTAATATAATTATTAGTCTTCGGGTTACCGAGGTTCAACTCATGGATTCATTAGGTTCAGAAACACCCATAAACTCAACCCCTAACCATAAACAGATTAGCCACGCATGGTGGTAATGATCAAAAGCAAATAAATAATAAACATGTTATGCATAATAAATGAAATGAATGTGAAATAAGCAATCTGGGATTAAAATGATTTGCAGTTCACATTTAAACAATTGAAAGCAATGTAATTCCAATGAAATAGTTATTCGCAATGAAGAAACAATGAAGAAACATCAAGTGTCGATGAAGAACAATGAACAGTATCATAAACGAGCATTGAAATAGACGCAGAAGCGCAAATGATGAAGAACGAATGAAGAACGAGTAACAACTTAAAAGGATTTGACAAAACAATGGAAGGAATGAATTAAAACTGAGTTGGAAGGAAAAACAGACGAAAATGAGAGAGAAAAATGAGAGAAGACAACAAAATAGAACGTAGGTCGGGACTCTTCTTTCACATGGTGGCGATGCAAAATATAAATAGTCTGAAAGATACAGGACGTGTAAATAATTCAGGTCATGTATTTGCTTTAAGTGGAACTGTCCCAACATCTCCATGTCGTGTAAGTAGGTTGCACGTCATGTATTTGAGATCCACAGTTCCCTCTGAAAAATTGGTCATTATCTTTGACTGAGTTGGTTCTCAAACTTTGCACGTTATGTAAACTATGCATGCCATGTATGTGATTCGCTTTCAGCGAGATTCTAGTTTTGAAAATTGCATGGCGTGTAATGGATGTACACATCTTGTATTGTCTTCACATCATGTAAAATCATCACGGGTTGGTTTGTGGCTTTGCATGCATGCTGTGAATGAGAACTCACATCGTGTATGATGTAAATGGCATGTAAAGCGTTTTTATCACTTTTCAACATATCTTCATTTAAGTCCAAAATTCCAAATTGTTGCGAAAACAAACCAAAACTCAATGCATTATTGAATAAAACATGAATAAACTTCAAGTAAATGCATCCAATATGTATATATAAATTCAGCTTATCAGCTCAACCAAATCTAAGCCAATCACACCCTAACTTGCTCAGACCTACCCTGTAAAATTAAGCATATATATATGTAGGGTGAGATTTAAACTCTTTGATTATTTTACAATGTCTAACATTCCACCAAACCCTTCATGTGGTAACTAAACATACTTTAATATACTTATATATATATATATATATATATATTTGCTCATGTGGCTGTATATTTATTCATAATTTATATATATGCACATATAAAAATATAATTACATATAAATATACATAAATGTATATACATATCTATAAATATGTATAAATATGAATAAATTTACATAAATATGTATAAATACATATAAATGCAGACATATATATATATATACAATTAAATAAAATTTTATATGAACATAAATATATACACACATGTAAATATACATGTATATATATATACTCACATAATATATATTAATATATATAGATATAAATACATGTAAATATTTATAAATATACATATATACATATAAATATACATAAATACATATAGATATCTATCTATATATACAAATTAATTTACATAAATATATATAAATACATATATGTATATAATTAAATATAAATATAAATATATATAAACACATAAATATACAAAAATACACACAGAGATATATATATTCTCACATGATATATATAAATACACATAAATACATATAAACATCTATACATATATATAACTATAAATAAATTTACATAAATGTATATAAATACATACATATATAAATATATATAATTGAATATAATTATATATAAATGTATATATATAAACACATAAATATACATATATATATATATATATATGTAAATATAATTATATATATATATATATACATAAATAAATATAAATAAATATAAATATATTTAAATATATATGTATTTACATAAATATGTATAAATGCATATCTGTATAATTAAATAGAATTATTTGAAATTAAAAATAATATATATACACAGACACATGCACAAATAGAAATAAATAATTATTAATTATTAACAAGTAATGAAATGTTTTCATTAATTAATAATAATAATAATTAACTATTAATAATTTCACAATAATTTTTTAAAACCCGGCACCAAAATTAAGCAAAATATTAAAATATTAAAATTTCAGATTTACCGTTAGTTTTAACAATAGCTAAATGAGGATGGGTTTTAAAAAACCACTGCTAAAAAAATAAAAACAAAATATTAAATGATGATTTTGAGAACCGCCAATAATACCGTCTTTTTTTTTGTAATGACGTGGCATATTTCATATTCATTTTATTTGGTGGATCAATAGCTTTGAAAAGAAATGCCAATCTATTGTTTTAATTCTTATAGCAATGAAAAAATCCATGTTAATGAAAGGAGTGAAAGAAGAAATGTGGTTAGGTATGTTAACAGAGCTTGAGTTTATAAATTCATGTACGGAAAAAATTATTATTAACTTTAAATTGATGTGTATCACCGAAATACTATTTACAAAATTCTAATAATGAATTATAAGATGTGTTTCGTTATTTTATAAAATTATATTACCCAATATATTATTTATTAGATTCATTTAAAAACTGGTTCACATAAAATAAGAATTTTTTTTACCTCAATGGGAAAATTTCATACTATTTTTTTTACAATTTGAATAGGTGAATATACTTTAAATATTTATGAAGTTATTTGAATTTATTGTTGGTAAATTGAGATTTCAACCGGTTGAGTCATTGAAATTTAAGATACCCAAACTCACATATTGAATTTTTTCAAACTCAAACCTGTTAATAACTTGTTTATTTTTCAAACCCGTTATCTGTTTTGTTAAATTTTGTAAAACTCTTTTAATAACCCTAACCAGTTTACATATCATAATTTCATAATTTGAAATTTATTTGTAAATTTAAAATGAATGGATATCAAATTTAAAAAATTCACATATTTGAATTTAGCAATAATTTTATTTATTCTATTTCTATTCTTATAAAAAAAATCTATATTAAAAAAATTATTACCATTATTTTTTATTATTCTAAACAAATGAATAAATATCATAGAAGCGGGGTGAAAGGAATAATTGGGTGGAGATGGCGGATGGGAGCAAACATCGACATAAAAGATGTTTTTGATATTGTAAATAAATAAAGGATTCATTGTTATTTTAAAACTTCAATAAGGATTCATTGGGTTTAACAGACATTAATTCCCGCTAGATTGTTTTGGGGGGGGGGGGGAATTAAATATTTTGTGTTTTGTTAATATTTTAAATTATTATTTAATCTTTTTTATCCTTATTTTTTCACTCAATTTCATTTTATTCGCAATAATTAAATAAAACAATAATGAATTTCTGATTTGTTATTTTTTCCATGTAATCCTTGTTGTGTTAGGCGGGTGACGTATGGAAAAAGGCATATCATTAAATATATAGTGTTTACAATAGTCTCACATGGGGCCATGACCCACGCAAAGGACTTCTCTCCCCATCCGTTCTTTAATAAGATCTGACAGTCGGTCACTTTCATGTGGATGTTCGGTTCACTCTAAAGTATTAGTGTCATTTTCCTAAAAGAATATATCTAGATATTTAATTTATTCCATATTCAATATTAAATTTATACTTAAACTTTGTGGACTGCCAAATCATTATCACATCCCACAATAATAATAATAATAATAATAATAATAATAATAATAATAATAATAATAATAATAATAATAATAATAATTGAAGGAGAATGAAAATTTCATTAAAAAACAATAATATGTGTTATTTATTTCTATCTATCAACTATGACAAACAATTTCAAAGAAAAAAAATAAAAATTCAAAAAAATAAGTTATATTTATTTCATTTATAAATTGTACTTGACTCAATTATAGAGAAAATATTTTTTTTAGAAGTTAATTGGTAAATGATTGCACGATCATTTATTATTAATGATGATAAGTGTTATAAGTGGTTATGAACAAGTGTCATAAGGGATGTTCACCGATGTGAGGGAAAAACAAATGAAAGAGTAAAATGATTTTGTAATGTTTGATATATGACATTATAATGTTGAAATTACAATCATATCCATTCAATTTTCCACTCTCACTAACACTCCCATTGTCCCACTCATTGGCACTTATTTTATAATTCTCACTCATTATCCTTTTTCCTAACCTTTTTTCCTTTCATTAGCCAAGTCAAATGATATTTTAAAATTATTAAAAACTATACAAAATGTGTTAGAAATGCATTAAAATGGGCATATCATATTGTGTGATTTACTATGAGTCATAGCCTCTGATATGCATGTGATGCATATCACAAATTACGATACCTGATATCATATAAGACATGTGATGAGGCTATTGTAGCATATGATATGATTGCGATATGGGATATCGAGTGCATGTCCACTGTCACGTCTTCCGCACGGTTTTCTTCGATTATGAATCAATGAGTTTATTCATTTATGGCTATACATGCATGATATAAGCATTGAAACATTCAACGATTATATGACATCAATAGGAACACGTTATCATAACGTTTGTCGGCTACCAAGCAATGACAACTGGCACTCGACTCCCTTCATTAAATGAATGAAACATATATAAATGATATGATCCTCCTGTAGATGTATGCGTGACACTACCTAGTCATAGCTGAAGCTCTCTTTAGCCCAGTTCCCCATTTATCATCGAGGAGAAGGAGCTAGCACAACATTGGAGTTCGGGAATCCTCACATTACGAGTAAGGATTTTAGTAGTCGGTGTTCTACATGTGGTGGTATTGCATGATGATCTCCATCAATCATACTCCACCAAGCATGACGGAGATGGAGCACATTGCATATGAGGCACACCTGCTTATATTTTTGTTCTTCATACTGCATATTGATTCACGATGACAGACCAAGCATTATTATGGGTTTCTTTCACTATGTTGTGTTGTACATTTCCCTCCCTTAGGTAGTTTCGAATGATCACAAACACACATTTGTGTTTCTAATAATATATTTTCATGAATTTCATTGTTTTCATTTTAAACATTTTTTCATGGAAGTTCCATACCAAACATAGGGCATAAGAGGAGCATGAAGAGCATTTTTGGAGCCCCATGCAAGTGTCAGTGGCTACTCGGTGTTACCTGGATAGAACACTAGTTCTGTCCAGGTTCCACCCGTTACACAGTAGCACCTAGACAAACTCAAATTCTACTCATTGGTGATGGCCCCCAATTTCTTAATTCGACTTGCAACAGCTCTATTCGACCCAAAACACTTCCAAAGTGATCTTAAAGCCATATGAGGTTATAAATACCCCCTAAGGGTGCTTGGATGCCATAATTACCTTGGAAATTCATTATAGGGCCAATTTTTTTTAACTTTGCTCTAATTTTCTTGCTCTCTTACATTTGTTGCTCTTCCACCCACATTTTTCTGGTTGTGATCTTGTTGTGGGGTAGAAAGTGTGCTTCATTAGTCTTGCACATAACAAGTCTCTTCCTTTTCTCTTTTTTGAGTGCTCACTACCATTGAGTGTGAGGGGGATAGGTGATCACTACATTTAAAGTGAGGGGATTTGAGTTTCTAGCCACAACCACTAAAAGGCTAGTCATGCTTTGGGTTTCTTGGTACTAACCACTACAAACCATGGGTGTACTTGTAAACGGGTTTCCTTGCTATAACCGCTAAAAGAAAGAGTTTGAGTTTCTTGTTAAAAACATTAAAAAGCATGGTTTAAACCAAAACCACTCATGGTTACCTGAGGGGAGGAGGTGCAGGGATCCCTTAGGGGATTATTGTCGAAATCCTTCATCAATTGTGTTGTGTCTTTATTTTTCTTTTTACCATGAAAAATTTATTTATTTAATTGCTTCAACTCAAAATTCCTATTCTTATTCTAAACTCTTATTACTTCTTTTATTGTTTTAATTCCATCAAATTTAGTTTTAATTTCTTAAAAGAATTTTAAAAGGCAATTCACCCCCCTCTTTCCATCTTTACTCAGACCAATAATTGACATCAGAGCCAACCTTGATTTCAAAACCTTAACCAGTTACAAGGAATGACCAATTAAGGATAGACTCTACCTCTAATGCCCATGGTGCTCCCAAAGGACACTCTATGGGAAGACCTACATATTATAATGGAACCAGTTACGATTATTGTAAAACAATAATGTCTAATTTTCTTAGAAGCATAAGATATCCAGTTTGGAGAATAGTAATGCATGGATATACCCCCATCGAATAGTCAAAAGATAAATGGACCCTCGACGATATAACAACATTTGTGATTAATAGAAAAGTAATGAATGTTAAACATTGCAGTCTAGATAGAAATGAATTTAATAGAGTATCCATGTGTAAAATGACTCATGAAATTTGAAAATTATTAGATTTTACACATGATGGTACCACTAAATTAAAAGATACCAGGCTTGATATATACCATCATTATTTTGAAAGCTTTAGTATGTATCCTAATGAGTCTATAATAGAAATATTTTCTCGTTTCAATGATATTTTTAATGGAAGGAAATCTTTAGGTGATAATCTTATCACGAAGATGCTTGTGAAGAAGATCCTTTGGGTCTTGTCTAGTTTTTGGGCACCCAAAGTGATGACAATTCAAGAAGAAAAGGACATAAAAAAATTACCGGTTTAAGAACTCATAAGACCACTCATGATCTATGAGATTGCAATGAAAAGGAAAGCAGATAAAGAAGCCAATGTGGTCAAGGAGAAGAATATCATTACCTTTAATGTAACTACTCAATGTCTTATCAATAGAAATTCCCTCTTTATAATTATGTCATATAATCACATGAAATCACTGATGGATCGGATCCCTCGGCCCAGCAATATTGTCCGCTCTGGCCCAGTTGTTATCCCAGGCCTCACGGCTTTAAAACGCGTTGCTGAGGGGAAGGTAGGCACGGGAATTTCAAGCACCCACCAATCTCCCTCCACAACCGATGTGGGATTGGTTACCGGGGCACAGGCGCCAACAATCCTGGCGGGGGCCCAACAATCCTGGGCCCAGGACACAACATCCCCCCCCCAAGCCCACACCGGTCCCGAAACTATTGGAGGTTACCCATGAGGGGACCAACAAAGTAAAGGACACTCGATTAGATATGTACCGTCAAGATTTTGAATATTTCTCCATGCATCCAAATGAGTCTATTTCCGATATGTTTACTCGCTTTACTGACGTGTGCAATGGAAGGAAATCTCTTGGTGATGATGTTTCAGCCGAGACGATGGTGAAGAAGATCTTATGGGTCCTTCCGAGCTCATGGGCACCAAAGGTGACGGCGATCCAAGAAGCTAAGGACGTCAAAAATATGCCGGTAGAGGAGCTCATCGGATCTCTCATGACTTATGAGATCACGATGAGGAGGCAAGCTCAAAAGGAGGGCACACCAATGAAGACACCAAAGAACATCGCCCTCAAGGTACAAAAGGAAGTAAGCTCCTCCTCATCTTCATCCTCATCTTCCTCATCTACTTCATCATCAAGCGGCGACTTGGAAATGGAGAATCTCGCCCGCCAAATGCACAAGTTTATGAAGAAGCACAAGAAAAAGAAGAAATCCCGCAAGCACCGAAAGCAAGAACCCACCGCAAAATCCAAGCCCAAGGTAAAATGCTACGGGTGCGGCGAAAAGGGCCATTACAAGCCCGATTGCCCACTCAACACAAAACGGGCCACACAAAAGGAAAAAGGAAAGAAAAAGGTCCTCAAGGCGACATGGAGTGACACCTCCTCATCCTCCTCCTCCTCCTCCTCGAGCGACAACGGTACGAAATGCCTAATGGCATGTCATGAGGTAACATCTTTCGACTCCTCATCCTCTTGTTCTTCAAATTCAAATTCTTTAAATCATTTATCCTATGAGGATCTCCAATACGCTAGAGACCAACTTGAAAATGGTTTTCATAAACTATCTTCAAAATTTGTTGCTTTAAAAAAGTCTTTCAAAAAACTTTCCTCCGAAAAAGACCAACTTCTCAAAGAGAAGGAGGAACTCTCCCTTAAAATCCAAAATTTCCCAAATGTTGATTCCATGGAATCAACCATCAAAGATCTAAGAGAGACCTTAGCCAAGTTCACCCAAGGTGAACAAAATTTGAACAATTTGCTTGGTTCCCAACATATTTCTAGAACCACCAATGGACTTGGATATACCAACCAAGCCTCCTCCTCCCATGCACCCACTGTTTTTGTAAGGGGGAGCTCCGCTTACAAATTTTGCAATTATTGTAAGAAAACCGGGCATCTCATTTATGAGTGTAATTGTAAAAACGCCCGGTACGGCCAACCCAAATCGATTTTTTATTCGGATGAATTCTATAGGAGAAGACCCGCCATGAGACAAGTTTGGATTGAAAAATCCCTTCTTGCAAGTCTCTCCGGGCCTAAATTTGTTTCGGTTTCAAAAACCACTCCCCGGTGACTTATTGCTTTATTTAGGGGGAGTTAGGAGCTTTTAAGCTTTTTGTGTATTCAATTTTTTATTTCAAACTCAACTCTTGGTTTCAATTCTTTTTCAATTCAATTTAGAATTTTCAATTTTCAATTGGTTTCCAACAGTTGGTATCGAATTTGTTTTTGTTTCAAAACTTTCAATTCAAACTGTTATTCAAATTTTCATTTCAATTTCAAAAATCTCAATTGATTTTCAAATCTCAAATCTTGTTTTTAATCTCGTTTCCCTCAATCAAGTTATATGCCCCACTCTATTTTGATAATCACAAAGGGGGAGAAATTTCTTGATTGATTGGGGGAGAATCCTTTTCATCATGCTTAAGCATTTCCTTTCATTTAAGTTTTTACATTGCTTTGATAAGTGATTGTGATCATCAAAATAGGGGGAGATTGTTGTACCCCACACTCTTTGATTTTCATGATCACAATCACTTTCATATGTGTTTAACTTTGTTTTTAAGTGTTGTGGATGATAGGCAAAAGATTGCCAAAGGATTGGCCCAAGAATGGACAAGAAGTGGACTGAAATTCAGTCCACCGGCCAGCCGGTGGCTTCCCACCGGTCGACCTGTGGCATCCAGCCCAAATAGTGTTTGCTACTGTCCTGCCACCGGCCAGCCGGTGGCTTCCCACCGGTCGACCTGTGGCACCCAGCCCAAATAGTGTTTTCTACTGTCTTGCCACCGGCCAGGTTTTTACATTGCTTTGATAAGTGATTGTGATCATCAAAATAGGGGGAGATTGTTGTACCCCACACTCTTTGATTTTCATGATCACAATCACTTTCATATGTGTTTAACTTTGTTTTTAA
This sequence comes from Viscum album, assembly GCA_963277665.1. NCBI lineage: Eukaryota > Viridiplantae > Streptophyta > Magnoliopsida > Santalales > Viscaceae > Viscum > Viscum album. The sequence continues at coordinate 1,561,819,496 of OY728148.1, read as the reverse complement.
GTGTTGTGGATGATAGGCAAAAGATTGCCAAAGGATTGGCCCAAGAATGGACAAGAAGTGGACTGAAATTCAGTCCACCGGCCAGCCGGTGGCTTCCCACCGGTCGACCTGTGGCATCCAGCCCAAATAGTGTTTGCTACTGTCCTGCCACCGGCCAGCCGGTGGCTTCCCACCGGTCGACCTGTGGCACCCAGCCCAAATAGTGTTTTCTACTGTCTTGCCACCGGCCAGCCGGTGGCTCCTCCACCGGTCGACCGGTAGAGCCTGGATCAAGACTCTTCTCCTCAACTTCCAAGGCACCGGCCAGCCGGTGGAGCTGTACCGGTCAGCCGGTGGTGCCTGGAAAAGAAGACTCAGCCACTGTCAAGGCACCGGCCAGCCGGTGGCCCTGCACCAGCCAGCCGGTAGCACTGGTCAAACTAGCCGTTGGCTTTGACCAGTCAACTCCAAAAGCCTCCCAATGGCTCCGAGGCCTTTTCCAACGGCTCCAAAGCCCTCCAACGGATACTTGAAGGTTCCTAGCCTATAAATAAAGGCCTAGGAAGACCCGGAACATATACGAAGCCACCGGACACATTTTTACATCTTTGGCGAAGCTCCGACGGATTGTTCCAAGGGAACCCAAAGTGCTCCAACAACTTCCACATCCAAGAGCACCTCCATAGAAGCTTGGAAGCGGCCCTCAAACATCTCCAATCAATCAAAGGCGCCCAAGGCTTCTCCATTACGGGTTTTAATTGTTTTATTTATTTTGAGCTTAAAATTGGGTTTGTACCTACAAACCCCAACCCTTTTCTCATCCCCTCTTTCTTTGGGTTCTCACACCACCACTAAGGTGTGAAGAGGTTTTCTCAAGCTTTTCCTTTAAAAGGCTTGTGTCTCGGTGAGCTAGTCTTCACCCGTAAAAAGACTAGTGGGTTATTGCTTAACCATTAAAAGCATTGGGTTCTTGCTTAACCACCAAAAGCAAGCTGTAATAGGTCCTAGTGCTACCTCAAAGCCTAGTGGGTTTCTTGCTAAAACCATTGAAAAGCAAGCGGTAGGAATCTCTCAACGGTTGAGTTGGGAGCGGAGACGTAGGCCGGGTTTTGGCCGAACTCCGTTATCAATTTCTTGTGTGATTGCCTTCTTTATTTCCGCTGCATTCTTTTCTTTGATTTTTATTTGTTAATCAATTTTTTAAAAGGCAATTCACCCCCCTCTTGCCATCATTCCCCGTTTCTTCCGACCCAACAATCACAACACAATGAACCACTAAGTACTATGTGACCTTTAAACATAATATTGTCACTTTTGTGATTTGAATTTCTAAAATTTGACATACATGGTTGTGATTAGTAAGCTATTTGGAGTCTGATGAAACAAACATTTTTAGGACCAATAGGGGCCTATATACCCTGAGAGGGGGGGGGGGTGAATCAGTGTATGAATATTATTTTTTAAAGTTCTTCCTGCCCCACTGGATCTTGACCTCTTTATTACAAGGATAGCTTTGTTTTCACTTGTGTGTTTATTATGATCACTTATTTTCTTCTTTGTCTGATGCTGATGCTTTAAATGCAATGCAGGGAAGTAAGCAGACACACACAAAGATTTTTACTTGGTTCACCCTCACTGGGCTACGTCCAAGGAGCATACGCCGACAAGTTGCTGGTCGTACCAAATTCCACTATTCTTCACTAGATGTGGATACAAAGGTTCGGGATAGATCACTTCTATTCCCAGGCTCACTGCCTTTACAAAGTTTAGGGTCAGCTCACTACTTTCCCAAAGGTCACTCCCTGTTTCTCTCTCTCTGGCTCACTGCTGATGGAGAGGATCACCTTCTTCCTCTTCCTTCGCTCACTGCTCTGGAAAGGATCCACTCACAGTATATAGACCTGTAGGTCTCTTCATTTACATGAAAGAATGCATCCTCTATTGTATGTGAATGCTATGTTGAAGTCCAACTTTTACCTGCAGATGAATCTATCTTTGCACCGAAGGTATCGGGCAAACTTCCAGCTTCCACGCAGCCTGAAAACACTGCTGAAAAAACAACCTTACTTGGCGCGCAAGTCTAATCCGGCACGCAAGTATCGGCGCGCAAGTCAAAACTGGCGCGCAAGTCTACCTTAGACACTTGCGCAACACAAGCTTCTAAAACTCCAAACTTGCGCGACTCACTTCCCTTTACACCCAATCCAATATTGGCGTGGAACTACCAACAATCGCCATTCTTCAAATCTGGCGCGCAAGTCCCACTTGCGCGACACACCACCACTTGCGCGACTTCCACACCTGCGCGACGGGAGCTCTAATTTCTCAAAGTATTGAACTCCGTTGAGAAATGAGGAGGGGTGGTCCAGTATTTATAGGCAAATTGACCACCCTACGCGACGGCGTGCAAGTCAACCCTTGGAGCGCAAGTCTCAGTTCACAGGTCTCTTCCCCTGCAATTCACTTGCACGACCAAACCAATAACCTGCACGACCCTCTTTCCTTTGCCATATTTTGATCTTCTGATCTTGAAAAACAACAGACACACAAGTTTTCAATCATCCAATGCATCGACATGCAAGTCACTTCACGACGCGCAAGTCACCTGCGCGACCACACCAATACTTGCGCGACCCTTATCCCTTTGCCATATTTTGATGATCTGATCTTCAAAAACATATGGCGCGCAAGTTTCCTATCCTCCAAGACCTCAGCGTGAAAGTCCCTTTACCAAAAACACTTTTCTTCATTTGTCGATTTTTAGGCCAAAAAATTTGGCAAATACTGGAAAACAGCGCCACCTTATATCTGTTCTTTTTATACCGCCTCCAGATCATCCATTCCTTTTTCGAAGTTCTTGAATCAAACATTGATTGTTTAACCACAGCTCTTGAACTCGACATTCCACCATGAAATCCCCTTTTTCAACAAGTTTGTATGACATGGTTTTCTTTGTCAACAATCACAGCACAATTGTCCACTTTGTCAACAAACACAATCACCTCAAAAATGCTTCAATGATACCTTGAGGGATTTTTTCCCAACAATCTCCCCCTTTGGGTTTGTCGACAACTCTTCCATAAAAAGATACATTGTTGATTCTTCAGCCACCATTCGTCTCATTGCGATTCTGATAGCGATCAAGGATTTACTCAACACATACTCTAAGCCCACATGAGCAATGCTCGACGTGAGAAGCAAGAGTCAATGAAAAGTTCATCAATGAACCACTTCATCTCTTACACCCATTGTTGGCACCAAACTGATACCAATTTTCACCAAACTGATACCAATTTTTGGAAATATTCTTCCAACACCACTTGTCTGCTTTTATCACGATCCTCAGTTGTCATGATATCTATTCTTTGATCGATCACTTCTAGCATCGTCAGATTTTATATGCTCCCCCTTTATGTTCACAGCTTCAACCCTTGTCAGCTTCAAAACCTCTTTAGCCCTATTTCCTGTGTTGTCCAAGCTAAGCTCTGGCTAAGCACGTTCAAATAACTTCAACTCCCCCTATCTGGCTGCTCCACCTGTCAACTTATCCCCATATCTGTCATGATGTCTCAAATCTCTACACTGTCTCCCCCTTGAACAATCACTATTTTCTCCCCCTTTGTCAACGAACCCAAAGGACACTCCTTTGCAGCCTGTAGTAGAGTAGAGAACACATATCAGTACATTAGGGAAAACACATCATACCTCGGGGAGATGGGGTGTATGGGTCCACATCAACACTATTTTAAGTGCGGGGAGTTGACTGAACTCCTAGAGCCAGTCGATGTCTCTCAAAATCTTCTTTGGGTAAAGCCTTTGTCAGAATGTCTGCAACCTGTAGTTCTCTAGGCACATACTCCAATTTCACAATTCCTTGCCCAACCTTCTCCTTGATGAAATGATATTTGATCTCAATGTGCTTGGTCCTTGAGTGATGGATGAGATTTTTTCTAAGATTGATAGAACTTGAGTTATCACACTGGATTCCAATCAGAGAATTCACTTCAACTCCCATATCTTCAAGCTGCTGCTTTATCCACAATAACTATGTGCATGCTTGAGTGGCCACAATATACTCAGCTTCCGCGGTGCTCAATGAAATGCAATCTTGCTTCTTGATAAGCCAAGAAATACACAATCCACCAAGATAGAATGCACCACCTGACGTTGATTTTCTATCATCCGCTAAACCGGCTCAGTCTGCATCAGTATATCCCAATAACTCTGTCTGAGATTTGTCAGTATATGTCAATCCGAAATCCACTGTGCCCTGGATATACCGAAGTATTCTTTTCACTGCAAGCATGTGGATTTTATTGGGATTAATCTGATATCTCGTTGCTTGGCATGTGGCGAAAACAATATCAGGCCTTGTCACGGTCAAGTACAACAAACTTCCAATAATTTGCCTGTATTCTGTGATATTAACTGCCTTTCCATCCTCATCTTTTGAAAATTTCATCCGAGTAGCAACCAGAGTCTTCATTTCCTTGGAATTCTCCATTCCAAACCTTCTCAGAACCTCCTTGGCATATTTAGATTAAGAAATGAATGTTCCATTTCTTCCTTGTGTCACCTGTAGACCAAGGAAAAATGTTATCTCCCCAATCATTGACATTTCAAACTCATTTTTCACGAATTCGGAAAATTGTCTGCACTGAGCTTCATTTGATTCACCAAATATTATGTCATCAACATAAACCAACACCATCATCCTTTGATTACTATTGTTTCTGAAATAGAGATTGTAATCAACTCCTCCACACTGGAAACCAAGCTTCTTTAAGTACTGATCAAGCCTTGAGTACCATGCTCTTGGTGCTTGTTTCAGCCCATACAACGCCTTCTTCAGCCTGCAAACTTGGTTCCCATATTCATGAATGTGAAAACCATCTGGATTCTCAATATACACCTCCTCTTCCAGAAATACATTCAAGAATGTAGATTTGACATCCATTTGGAACACTTTGAACTTTCTTTGCACTGCTATGGAAAAAAATAATCTGATTGTCTCCAGCCTTTCAACTGGTGAAAATGTCTCATCAATATCTATTCCCTATATTTGGGAGTATCCCTTGCACACTAGTTGAGCTTTGTTCTGAATCACTGTACCATCTTCATTCATCTTGTTGCGATAGAACCATTTAGTCCCGATGACATTTTTATCCGCTGGCCTCGAAACAATCTCCCACGTCTGATTCTTCTCAATCTGATTTAGCTCTTCATTCAGGGCCTGAACCCAGTTTTCATCTTCAGCTGCATCAACAATGCATTTCGACTCAACCTATGATAGTAATGATGTCTGATGCAGTGATTTCATTCTTCTTGTCTGAACTGGAGCTCACTAATCATTGATGATATTCTGCCTGTCAATTTCAGCTCGACTCTTTGGTTTTTGTGCATATAAGGATTTTACTTCCTCATACTCACCATCAAAATCCTTTTCTAAATCATCTTCAACCACATCTACTCTCCCTGAGTCTCTTACCACTTACTCACTTTTAACAGAAAACTTTTCACTATTTCATTGTTCAATGACGTCATTTCTTTGAACATATTCTCTCAGATTTCTGTTGACACACCTTTGATTTTCTCTCGTAGCTTCTTGGTATCCTAAAAGCAGTTAGTTGATACCACATTTGTTAGAACAAAATAGATAAGCATGAGATGCATGATTTTTGCTGCTTCTTCGGTAATGTGTCTTCTCTCAATAGAAAACACCTGAGCAGCATCATCCAATTATTTCTTTGATAGATCTTGAATCTGATTATGATATTGAGTTCTCTCTCAATGTTATGCATCACTTCCCAGGATTAGGCCCACCTTTTAGACCCATAATCATTCTTCTTCTTCAGAATCAACTATTCTCATCTTCCACTCAGAATTGAGACATTATCAAAATCTCTAAGCCTATTGATTTGGAACTCAGTGTAGGAAACAAGAGATAAAGTTAATAACACAATCACTTTCTATTGTGCTCTGTTTCTCCCTTTCTTCTCCAACTATGGTACCTGATTTGAGTCAATTGAAACTCTAGAGCATATCACTTCTACACTTCACATCCTTAGATGCCACTTCCCCTTGGATCGTATCTCCCTAAAACCTGAAACACATGAATCATCAGTTAATAGAATTTATATAAATAGGAAGAGGGGTTTATTCCAGACTCCTCAAGATGAGGATTGTGGTTGATCCTGATGGGTCAACCCTTTGATTCTTTCTTGCAGAGCATCACACTCCTTCCTGGCTTCTTCTAGCTTCCTAGACAAATTCAACTGCTCTAGCCATATGACTAAGCATCCATCACCTATATGCTGAGTCTTTTTCTGATATGATGATTCTGTAGGCCTATCCTTTCTCACCATTTTCGGTTTAAAACCACTTGTACACATTTCTGTCTTTGATGTTCCACCAAAACTTCATTTCTATTGATTTCTTCTCTGAGAAGGAATATGTCTTCTTGTCATTATCCCTGGATCCTTCCTCCATTGTAGGGATCTTCCTCTTTTTTCCACTTCTTGTTGTGGTGCATGACTTGCAAATTTTTCAATTCATTCTTTGTTTATTATCCTTTTATCATATTTCTGAGTCACCACACTATTTTGTATTGGGGGTGGGTCCTCTACTAAATGTACATTCTTCTTACTCATTGATTTAGCATTTCCTCCCTTTTTCTTCCAAATTTGTTCATGTTCTTTCTTAGAGGTCGGTTGTGAGTGTGACAAAGGAGGTGATTGATGCACCTTTCGTTCAGCTCGAAGTGATTCTCCTGAGGCTCTAAGCCTATTTTCCAATTTATCACTTTGACTTCCAGTGTAGGTTTTGTCATTATACACCACTGGAGTTGTGAATCTCCTTTCAAGTTCTTTTCCCTTTCCTGCTTTCTTCTTGCTGCAATTTCTTTCCAAATGCCCATAATTAGAACATATAAAACATTTTACATCAAAGGCGTACCTAATTTCATCATTTCTCTGTCGAGATGTTGATGGAACTTGAGTTCTTCCTCTGACATTGAGCTCCTGAGCTTCCTGACACATACTCATGGTGTGTCCCATTCTTCCAGAGTAATAGCATCTAATGAATGCTTTCCTATGAGAGACTATTCTTTCTGATTTCTCATGACACATCTTCTTCTTCTCAGATCTAGTAATGTTTCTATTTTCACAGCCTGAGATGTATTCTTGTGCCTCTGAACAGAAGCTTGATGTATGACCATGAATACCACAGAAATAGCACATGCTATAATTTCTTCCTGTAAAAATATTTTTAGGCCTATCTCCAGCACCTACAAGGTTTTTCTTATCTCTGGAGTTTTTCACTCCACTTTTCCAATCATGCATAGGAGTGAGATCATCATATCCAATTCCAGATTTTCCCAATATGGATGGCCTTTGGGATGATACAATACTTTCATGTTTCTCCTCTGATGTAGCATATTTGGATTTCATTTCATCATCACCTGCCGAAGGATAATAAAATAATAAATGCAGTGCATCCTTCAACTTGGGATTATCTTTGGATTTAGATTTCTCTATTTATTTCTTGACCGATTCTAGCTCATCTTTCAACTTTTGAATCTTCATATCTCTTAATTCAAGTTGGTCATTGAGTTCTCTTCTGAAATTATTTCCACAACTCATCTCATCTTCCAGTTGTCGTGTGAGATTTTCTACCATATCACTTTGCTCTATTACTTTCAATTTTTCTTGAGAAACAGATTCAAAGAAAGATTCATTATCTTGTTGTAGCCTTTGATTCTTCTGAACTTCTTCAGACAACTTTGTTGCTAGATCATCATTTCTAGCTTTCAGATTCCGAACATCATCTGACTTCTGATTCTCTTCATAATCATTAGTTTTTTGTTTTCCTTTCATTTTAGCCATCTTTTGTAGTTCTACACTTTGAGAATCATTCTTCTTCTTTAGGTAAGTAGCCACATCAATAAGCCTTTGATTTAAGCCTCTTAGCTTGTTGACCTCAATTTCCAATACTTGGATCTATATAACATTAGATTTAACTTCTTCATCCAATTTCTTTTTCATGTTGACAACATCTACTGGTGGCCTCCTTCTTAAAACTTCTTCATCATCAGTTGTTTCAGTATCACATTGATGTTCATGAACTTCACTCATGCAAAAATTTTGATTGAGTGAATCATTATTTTCCCTATTAGATTCATCTAGACCTTACTTCAATAAGCTGTTTGATTATTTTAGTTGAATCACACTTTTTCCATAAACACTTCCATGCTGAGGGATATCACATGACTTCTGATTCTTCTTTGACGTTTTCCCCTTTTCCATGGCATACCGAGATAAGAGAATACTGATTCTTTAACCACACAGATTGACTACACCAAGTAGAAGAAAAAAACTCTGATAAAAGAAAACTTCCCTCTGATACCAATTGTTAGGACCAATAGGGGCCTATATACCCTAAGAGGCGGGGGGGGGGGGGTGAATCAGGGTATGGATATTCTTTTTCAAAGTTCTTCCTGCCCCATTGGATATTGACCTCTTTATTACAAGGGTCACTTTGTTTTCACTTGTGTTTTTATTATGATCACTTATTTTCTTCTTTGTCTGATGATGATGCTTTAAATACAATGCAGGGAAGTAAGCAGGCACACACAAAGATTTTTACTTGGTTCACCCTCACTGGGCTACGTCCAAGGAGCATACACCGACAAGTTGCCGGTCGTACCAAATTCCAATATTTTTCACTAGATGTGGATACAAAGGTTCGGGATAGATCACTTCTATTCCCAGGCTCACTGACTTTACAAAGTTTAGGGCCAGCTCACTGCTTTCCCAAGGGTCACTCCCTGTTTCTCTCTCTCTGGCTCACTGCCGGTGGAGAGGATCACCTTCTTCCTCTTCCTTCGCTCACTGCTCTGGAAAGGATCCACTCACAGTTTATAGACCTATAGATCTCTTCATTTTCATGAAAGAATGCATCCTCTATTGTATGTGGATACTATATTGAAGTCAAACTTTCACCCGTAGATGAATCTCTCTTTGCACCGAAGGTATCAGACAAACTTCCAGCTTCCACACAACCCAAAAACACTGCTGAAAAAACAACCTTACTTGGCGCACATGTCTAATCCGGCGTGCAAGTCACAACTGGCATGTAATTCTACCTTAGAAACTTGCGTGACAAAAGCTTCTGAAACTCCAAACTTGCACGACTCACTTCCCTTTACACCCAATCCAATATTGGCGCGCAACTACCAATAATCGCCCTTCTTCAAATCTGGCGCGCAAGTCCCACTTGCGCAACACACCACCACTTGCGCAACTTCCACACCTGCACGACGAGAGCTATGATTTCTCAAAGTGTTGAACTCCATTGATAAATGAGGAGGGGTGGTCCAGTATTTATAGGCAAATTGACCACCCTGCACGACGGCGTGCAAGTCAACCCTTGGTGCACAAGTCTCGGCGCGCAGGTCTCTTCCCCTGCAATTCACTTGCGCGACCAAACCAATAACCTACGCGACCCTCTTTCCTTTGCCATATTTTGATCTTCTGATCTTGAAAAACAATAGGTGCACAATTTCTCAAGCATCCAACGCATTGGCACACAAGTCACTTCACGGCGCGCAAGTCACCTGCGCGACCACACCAATACTTGCGTGACCCTTATCCCTTTGCCATATTTTGATGATTTGATATTCAAAAACATATGGCACACAAGTTTCCTATCCTCCAAGACCTCAGCGCGCAATTACCTTTTCCAAAAACACTTTTCTTCATTTGTCGATTTTCAGGCCCAAAAATTTGCAAAACACTGGAAAACGGTGCCACCTTGTATCTGTTCTTTTTATATCGCCTCCAGATCATCCATTACTTTGTTGAATTTCTTGAATCAAACATTGATCGTTTAACCACAGCTCTTGAACTCGACATTCCACCATGAAATCCCCTTTGTCAACAAGTTTGTATGACATGGTTTTCTTTGTCAACAATCACAACACAGTTGTCCACTTTGTCAACAAACACAATCACCTCAAAAATGCTTCAATGATACCTTGAGGTATTTTTTCCCAACAAACATAATTTTTTGTGAATAGTAACATACCCTTATGAATAGTAATATGACCCTTATTAATAGTAAATTTTCCAAAAGAATAGTAACCTCAACCATGATTGTATAAATAAAATTTAGGCATCTTATAAGTGATAATATGACCATAGTAAAAGTATTGGTATTTTTGTAAGTCATAAATAAATAATTATAAATGATTAATTAATTTAAAATAAAATGTATTTTCAATAAAATACGTTCATAAATTAACAAATTTATGTCTTCTGGTTTTAAGATAATTTTATAAGACCTTATGTAATTTTTGAAAGCATTATAAAATCAGTTATAGTTTTAAAATCTATATTTTTCAAGTAAATTATGATTTTAATTAAAAATTAAATTAATAATATTTAGAAAATTATTTTTAGAAAATGGATTTTATTTTTTTATTCTACACATCTAAAAATGGTTTGGGTGAATTTTTGAAATTTTTTCTAAAATACTTGAATTTTTAATGAATATTAAAATACGATAATTCACAATAAATGCTAAAACCTGAATTTCAACATAATTCTTGAGTCATGGATGATGTAAATGGACATTGGTTCAAACTCACATGCACATATTAATATTTTTAGTCACAAGGATCATTACTATTTCTTGTCTTATGGAAAAATAATAAACTAATGATTAAAATATTAAGAAAACCCTCCCCCCCCTCCACTATAAAAACCACCCACACTCCTTTCTTATCTTCACTTCTCTCAAGCTTTGTGCCTTCCCTAAAATATTATCAAATCTCTCTCCAAGATCCTCCTCCACGTCCAAGATCTCTTGGTCTTATCAAAAGACCAAATACTCTCCCCTAAGAGGCTCTCAAGGAAGATTAAATCAATAAGTAAATTCCTCTTTTCTTTTATTTCATTTTCTTTTCATGTTCCTTTGTTCTCTTTTCTTTCCTAACCTCTCATCATCCAATTGGTATGAAAAATATAGTACCATACAAGTATTGGAATTTTTTTATGCTAATCAGATAATTCATTATCATCTCTCATTTCCCCTCCTTTTTTATGAAAGAAATGAAAACACTATCCGATATGTGTTAATTTATCACATTCAAGGACGACGAGTTATCAATTTCTATTACCATATTCAATTATGGTCATGAAACCATTTTTATGGTCAAACCAGACTTTTAAAATTTTATTTTATCTTATGTGGTGTTTTGGAATCCTTTTTCACACATGATGTAAAATAATGATACAAAACAAGTTAATTATGAGAAAAATCGCTAAATTAATCCAAGCACTTATCATTATTGTTTTATATAATGATTCACCTTCACTCAAAATAACCAAATGAATTTTATAATCATGTAATATTATGTATGTTCAATAATTTCACATAACTTCAATTCAGACAACCACTCTCATCATACATGAGTATCCGAACATGAATATAAGTGAACCGATCATTAAAATCAAGGAAGAAAACGTTCTCAAACAATGAAATTGAACCTCTTAACTCATAAATAAGGAAATGAATGAACTTAATAAGGTTTTAATAAATCATTAACATGGAGTGGAGGTTTTGGAGTTATTAATTAATGAACCTAATTTGATTATTCAGGTCATTAATATCAAGTGGAGAACACCATCGGACTTAAGGTAAGGGATCCTCTCTTTCTCACATTTATTCAATAATCTCTTCTATGTTATATCCTTTTATGTGTAGTTCCTAATGATGGGGAATGATTTCGAACCTCCTCCATACTACCTTCATGATTTATAAAATAAGAGAAACCCCCTTCCCCCTCATTAATCCCTCCTATGTACACCCGGTACCATGATGATATTCCGTAAGGGATTCTATCGGAACCTCCAATATTCCTTCAGGGTTTTCTTACTCTCATTTTACCCAAATGAAATCCTATATTTTGTTTATGTAAATCTTATTTTTTTTTATATTTTCAAAATCATGTATCAATATCCATTATCCATTCTCTTTCAGGGATATACATTCTTTAAAGTGATTCCTTCCTCAATACTTCCTGATAAGCAAACCCATTTTAAGGGAACTTCCAAAATTCGTACCCTATTTCAAGTGAACTCTACCATATGTTTTAAGACACAAATATTTAAAAAAACAATGTTTTTTATTACGAAAACCTTATTGGACCACTTCTTATTTTATATAAAATATTATTCTCTTTTCTATTTTAAATGCTCGTTAGTATTTTCCTTAAAATTGCACTAAAATGTTTTAATGCTAAAATTTCTTAAATAATATTATTTCATGTTGTCAATTATGTTTGACATAACTTACCATGATATATGATTATTTTACCTTATTAATGTACATGTATGTTTTAATTCCTTTCTTTCATGTACACTTTTATGATAAACCCATTCATTATACTTTATGACATGATTATGATACCCATTTCTTTCCATGAGTACCCTTATGTTTATGTATAATTGATTAGGTATGATTCTTAATGTGGAAAAAATATTCATGAACATGTTAATATGGGTACACACAGATAGTGCTCCAATAAATTGGGTACAGTTTATTCTCATGAGGTGTTATGTGTAATGGTCTTGGCAGTTAGCCTTGATTCGTGCTACCATGTGCAGTGGTCTTGGTGGTTAACCTTGACTTGTGCTCCTCTACGTGCAAAGAGACTTGACTCATGCTAAATTAATGATTTATGTTGCTGCCACATTACTATGAATTCATGTTTTTATGATCCCATGTTTATATGTTATGATTCCATATGTTGCATTCCTTTTTATATCATTATGTTATGCCTTCTAATCCATATGTTAAATCTTTATTCTTATGTTTATTCCCTTACTGGGTTTTTTTTAGCACATACCTTTGTTCATGTTATCCCCAGGTTATCCTATAGATATGTATGAGAACAATGGAAGTTAGGGTCTCTTTATGAAGAATAAATTAAGAAATGTTATATTTAGTTCCATGTTTTAAGTTTTTTGTACCTAGTCATCAAAGAAACTAAATTTCACGATCCTTGGCTCGTATTCTGATGTATAATTATGCTTAAAATCATGTAATGTTTAGTGTAAAAGGATTGTGTTTCTATATTTGATATCAGAGGATGGTCTAATTACTTTTAGATATTAGGAATAGAGCACTTTAGTAAGAACTTTAAGGATGAGACTGAGTATAAGAAAAAATCCCTATATTTTGGTAAGTATAGAGTAAGTGGTTTATTAAGAAAATACATACCTGTTTGGATACAAATAGGTAGAGGTGGATATGAAACATATGTATCTAGGGGTAAAACTTGAAAACACCACTTTGAGCTAGACTCAAACGGGAACTGGTGCGCGACAACGGGCCTTGCTGCACTTTGGTTTGACACTCCTGGGGGATATAATTTGGTAAATTCACGATTTTGGTAGAAACCATTATTAAGGGAATGAAAAAAATACCATAAGAATATAAGTTAAGAAATATATCAAGGATAACCTATACTGAAACATAGGGAATCGAAAGTTAGGATATACTTCTCTTTTACAAGTTTATCCTCTTATGTTCAAAGTTTCCTTTTTTATGCTCAATAAATAAGTATTCAAGCCCTAATTGTATGTTATTTTTCTTAGTTAATTGAGATAAATATAAGAACATGTTACAACAATCAATGTGATAGGGAATGTGAAGACTTACCTAATGATTTTCCTGATATGATGGGAATGAGTGATAAAAACTTCATGACAGTACTTGCTCAGCTAGCTCAAGTTATGAATATAAAATTGAATCAGGTGGAACACCCTCCTCCTCCAAGGAAGGATAAAGTTGTCGTTGAATCCTTAATGTGGAAAAGGCCTCCTATATTTAGTGGATCTTATGATCCCCTCCTAGTAGAACAATGGATTAACTCCATGGGAAAGATATTCTCTGTCCTCTGATGCTCATAAGAAGAGAAAGTCGTATTAGCGGTGTATCATTTTGATGGGGAAATTGATCAGTGGTGGACACTGATCAACAATAAGAATCCCCATGAGGAAATTGATTCCATTGATTGGGAGGAATTCCAAATAATGTTTTTCAATAAATATTTTCTTCGAACCCTCCATCTCAAGATGGAAAGAGAGTTCCTTGGACTCAAGCTGAATGAAGATGAGTCAATCGAGGCGTATGAAGCAAACTTTACAAGGCTTTCAAGGTATACCTATGGATTTTTCATGAACACCAAAATCATGGTGGATCGCTTCTTTAGCGAACTGAAGCCGAGTCTATAAGAAGTGTTAGATATTCGAGACTTTGGAAACTATGAGGAGATTGTCTATTGTTTCTTTAAGGTTGAAATAGAGATTAGAGACTCTCAGTGGTATCGTGGGCCTACAGACAAAAAGAGGAATCTGGAATCTAATGTGGTTGGTTCCACAAATAAATTCCATGATGGGAAGAATCCCAATCATTCTATGTGTAAAAATTGTGGGAAGAAGCATCCTGAGAACTGCCTAAAAGGAATCAGAAATTACTTCAAATGTGGAAAGTTGGGACATTTGGCTAAAAACTGCAGAAGGGATATGAAAAATATCACTAACATGGAAGAAGAAAGGAAGGTTCAGATCAACACTAAGCCTATAGTGCAGTGTTACAACTGCAAGGATCATGGTAATTATACGAACAATTCCATTAAGCTAAGGGTTGTTGGAGGAAATCAACAACAACCTCCAAGGAAACAAGGAAGAGCTTATGCTATCACTACTGTTGAAGTGGAGCTGGAAAATGATGCGGTGACAAGTATTCTAGTTATTAATTCAAGAATAGAGAATGTACTATTTGATTCTTGTTCTACATATTCTTTTATATATTGAAAGTTTAGTATAACTATTCAAACACCACCTCAAAATTTGGAGGATATGTTATCTGTGAGAACAACGAATGGGGAGATTATTGCATCCATGGTTTATAACTCCTCCCTAATAAATGTTTGTGGACTGAACCTCCCAGAAAATATTTTCATACTTCCTTTAGTGGAGTTCAATGTTATATTGGGCATGGATTGACTATCTTTATACAAATATGACATCAAATTTTGGGAAAGGGAGATCACACGTCACACCCTAAAGCATCCTCCGATTATATACAAGTGTAAAGAGGAAGATGAATCTCCTTTAGAATTATTATCTCAAGTGTGGATATTAATTCCTTATGAGCAAGAATTTCTAGCTCAAATGATTGAGACAAAGGAGAGAATCTCTCTCGAAGATATGCCCATCGTGAGGGATTACACTGATGCATTACCCGAAGAGTTGCCCGGTCTTCCTCCTGATCGAGAGGTTGAGTTCTCAATTGAACTTATTCCTGGATCTATGCCTATATCAAATACACCTTATAGAATGGCCACCAAATATCTAGAAGAGATGAAGAAGCAATTACAGGATAATTTGGATAAGGGTTTTATACACCCAAGTGCTTCACTGTGGGGAGCGCAAGTCCTCTTTGTCAAGAAGAAGGATGGTTCAATGTGCCTCTGCATTGATTATCGTGAGCTCAATAAAATCATGATAAAGAAAAAGTACCCCCTTCCTTAGATAGATGACTTGTTTGATCAACTTCGTGGGGCCAATTATTTATCTAAGGTGGAACTTTAGTCTGGATATCACCAATTAAAGGTGAGGAAGGAAGATATTCAAAATATTTCCTTTAAAATGAGGCATGGACACTATGAGTTCATAGTGATTCCCTTCAGAATCACTAATGCACCAACAATTTTCACGGATTTATTTAATATAGTCTTTAAAGATTACCTTGAATTTTTTTTGGTAGTCTTTATCTATAATAATCTGATATACTCTAAAAGAAAGGAGGAACATGAGGATCATTTGAATACTGTGTTAAAGACTTTTCAAAGGGAGAAGTTTTATGAAAAGTATAATAAATGTGAGTTTTGGATGGAGGAAGTATCATTCTCGGGGCATGTTATCACTAGCAAAGGGATATATATAGAACCATACAAGACAAAGGTGGTTGAAGAGTGGCCCAACCCAACATTTGTAATGGATATCCACAACTTTCTGGGTCTAGCTAGGTATTATCGACAATTTTTGAAGAACTTATCATGATTTTAAAACCCAATGAACAAGCTGACATGGAAGGGGGTGAAGTTTTTTTGGACTCAGGAATGCGAAGACTGTTTTAAGGAGTTGAAAAGGATGCTAATAACTATTCCATTACTCACACTCCCAAAAAGTGGAGAAATATTTGCGGTGTATAGTGATTCTTAAATGAAGGGCTTAGGTTGTGTGATGATGAAAAAT
Organism: Viscum album; assembly: GCA_963277665.1. NCBI lineage: Eukaryota > Viridiplantae > Streptophyta > Magnoliopsida > Santalales > Viscaceae > Viscum > Viscum album. Next base: position 1,561,803,192 of record OY728148.1, on the reverse strand, counting down.
GATAAAGTGATAGCATATGCCTCAAGGCAGCTGGAAATCCATGATAAAAACTATCATACGCATGATCTGAAGTTGGTAATTGTGATATCTGCATTAAAAATCTGGTGGCATTACCTCTATGGGGAGAAGTGTGAGATATATAATGATTAAAAGAGTCTCAAATATATATTCACACAAAAAGAGATTAATATGATCCATCAAAGATGGATAGAGATCATCAAGGATTATGACTGTTCAATCCACTACTATCCTCATAAGGCAAATAAGGTGGAAGATGCTTTGAGTAGAAAGCATCCTGCATATTTATCAATGATGAAAATTGAAAAGGATATGATTTTCTTAGATTTTAAGAGGATAGACATGGGAATCATTAAGGGATGGACATAATCAATCCTTTCTCAAATGATTTCTCAACCATCCCGCATAGAGAAAATAAAGGACGCTCAAAGAAAAAATATGGAAATTTAGAAAAGGGTGGAAGCCATTAAAAATGGGAAATCCTATGAGTTCATGATTTATGAGGAAGGAGTTGTAATATTTGGGTCAAGATTATGTATACCATATGATCCAAAGATAAATAATGAACTTTTTAATGATGCACATAGATCAAACTTCTCTATTCATCCAGGGAGCACAAAGATGTATCGAGATCTCTGAGTGAAATTTTGGTGGGATAATATGAAGAAGGCGATTGTTGAATATACATCAAAGTGCCTGGTATGTCAATAAGTAAAGTCTAAAAGGCATAAGTCTAAGGGGATGATGCAACCACTACCCATACGAACATGTAAGTGGGAGAACATCACCATGGAATTTTTCACCAGACTTCCAAGGAAATCCAGAGAAAAAAAATGCTATATGGGTCATTGTGGATGGTCTTACAAAGATAGCTCACTTTATCACAATTTTAGAGGACTTATCATTAGATCAACATTCAAAGATATATATCAAATATGTGGTAAGTCTTTATGGAGTACAAATATCTATTGTATCTGATTTAGATATGAGATTCACCTCAAAGTTTTGGAAAAGTCTCCAACATGTTCTAAGCACTGAACTGAACTTCAGTACGACCTATCATCCTCAAACTGATGACCAATCTGAGCGAACTATTCAGACACTAAATGATATGTTGATAGAATGTTCTATGTAATTCAAGTCAGTATGGGACCAACATCTTCCACTGGTCGAATTCTTCTACAAAAATATTTTACACTTTAGCATCCGAATGGAACCATACAAATCCCTTTATAGGAAAAGGTGCAGAACACTAGTGTGTTGGGATGAAGTCGGTGAGCATAAGATGATAGGTCCTGAAATGATCGAAGAAATGGTGGAGAAGGTGGAAACCATTCAGAAACACATCAAGGAATCCCAAAGTCTACAAAAGAGTTATGTAGATAATCATCTATGATACCTTGAGTTCAAAGTTAGATACATGGTATTTCTACGCATATCTCTATGGAAGAAGTTCATGAGGTTTGGGAAGAAAGGAAATCTAAGTATCAAGTACATCGACCCCTTCAATATTCTTGATTATGTTGGAGCTGTGGCCTATCGACAGACACTTCCACCTACTATGTCTAAAGTACATGATGCATTCCATGGATCTCTCTTAAGGAAGTACATACAAGACCTTTCACATGTACTCTCTTAAAATGTGGTACAGTTGGAGAATGATCTTTCTTACGAGGAGCAACCAGTGAAGATCTTGGATCATAGAGATAAAGTTCTCCGTAACAAGACTACTCACCTGGTCAAAGTATTATGGTGGAACCATAATTACGAAGAGGCAACCTGGGAACTAGAGGAGGCAATGAAGGAAAAGTAGCCACACCTGTTTATGGCTTAGAATGTAAAATGAAATTTCGAGGGGAAAATTTAATAAGGGGGGAATAATGTAACGACCTAATGTTTTATCAATGGAAATCACCTTTTTATAATTATGTCATATAATCACATGAAATCACAACACAATGAACTAATAAGTATTATGTGACCTTTAAACATAATATTGTCACTTCTGTTATTTGAATTTTGAAAATATGACATACACGGCTGCGATCAGTAAGCTGTTTGGAGTTCAATGGAACAAACTTAATTTTTGGTGAATAGTAACCTACCTTTATGAATAGTAACCTACCCTTATGAATAGTAATATAACCCTTATGAATAGTAAATCATCCAAAAGAATAGTAACCTCACCCTTTATTGTATAAATAAAATTCAGGCATCTTATAAGTGATAATATGACCATAGTAAATGTATTGGTATTTTTGTAAGTCATAAATAATTAATTTAAAAGAAAATTTATTTTCCCTAAAAGGTGTTCATAAATTAAAAACTTTATGTCTTATGGGTTTAAGATAATTTTATAAGACCTTATGTAATTTTTGAAAGCATTATAAAATCAGTTATAGTTTTAAAATCTGTATTTTTCAAGTAAATTATGATTTTAATTAAAAATTAAATTAATAATATTTATAAAATTATTTTTAAAAAATGGATTTCATTTTTGGATTCTACAAGTCAAAAAATTGTTTGGGTTAATTTTTGTTATTTTTCTAAAATGCTTGAATTTTTGATGAATTGTAAAATACGATAATTCACAATAAATGCTAAAACCTAAATTTTTGCATAATTCTTGAGTCATGGATGATATAAATTGCCATTGTTTTGAACTCACATGTACATATTACTATTTTTGCTCACAATTATCATTACTATTTATTATCTTATGGAAAAATAATAAACTAATGATTAAAATATTAAGAAAACCCTCCTCCATATAAAAATCACCCACACTCCCCTCTTATCTTCCCTCCTCTCAAGCCTTGTGGCTTCCCTAAATTCTGCTCAAATATCTCCTCAATATCCTCCCCCATTTCCAACAGCCATTGGTATTCTCAAAATACCAAATCCTCTCACCTTAAGAGTCTCTCAAGGAAGATTAAACCAAGAGGTAAATTCCTCTTTTCTTTTCTTTCATTTTCTTTTCATATGCCTTTGTTCTCTTTTCTTTCCTAAACTCTCCTCATCCAATTGGTATGAAAAATATAGTATCATATATTTACTATAATGTTTTTATGCTAATGGGATAATTCATTATCATGTCTCATTTTCCCTCCTTTTTTATGAAAGAAATGAAAATACTGTCTGAGATGTGTTAATTTATCACATTAAAGGATGACAAGTTATCAATTTCTATCACCATCTTCAATTCTGGACATGAAAAAAAAAATTTATGGTCGAATCATAATTTTAAATATTTATTTTATCTTATGTGGTTTTCTAGAATCCTTTTTCACACATGATGTAAAATAATGATACAAAACATGTTAATTATGAGCAAAATCGCTAAATTAATCCAAGCGTTTATCATTAATGTTTTATATAATGATTCGCCTTCACTCTAAATAACAAAATGAATTATATAACCATGTAATCTTTTGGATTTTCCCTAATTTCACATAGCTTCAATTCTGGATAACCACTCTCATCATACATGTGTATCCGAACATGAATATAAGTGAACTGATCATTATAAACAAGGAAGCAAACGTTCTCAAAAAATGAAATTGAACCTCTTAACTCATCAAAAATGACATGAATAAACTTAATAAGGTTATAATAAATCAATAACATGTAGTGTAGGTTCTGTAGTTATTAATTAATGAACCTAATTTGATTATTCAGGTTATTAATATCAAGTGGAGAACACCATCGGACTTAAGGTAAGGGATCCTCTCTTTCTTACATTTATTCAAGAATACCATATATGTTATGTACTTTTATGTGTAGTTACTAATGAACAGGTATGATTTTTCACCTCCCCCATACTTCCCTAATTATTTATAAAAGAATATAAACCCCTATATCCCTCATTAATTTCTCCTAATTACACCCGGTACCATGCTGATATTCCGTAAGGGATTCTACCCAAACTTCCAATATTCCTTCTGGTTTTTCTTACTCTCATTTTACCCAAATGAAATCCTGTATTCTATTTATTTACATCTTATAATTTTTGTTTATATTTTCAAAATCATGTATCAAGATCCATTATCCATTCTCTTTCTCGGATATACATGCTTTAAAGTGATTCCCTCCTCAATACTTCCTAATAAGCAAACCTGTATAAAGGGAACTTCCTAAATTCGTATCCAATTTCAAGTGCACTCTACCAAATGTTTTAATCCACCATTGTTTTTAAAAAATCATTTTTTTATTATGAAAACCTTCTTGGACAACTTTTGATTTTATATAAAATATTATTTCATTTTCTATTTTAAATTCTCGTTAGTATTTCCCTTAAAACCGCACTAAAATATTTTAATGCTAAAATTTCTTAAATACTCTTCTTTCATGTTGTCAATTATGTTTGAAATCACTTAACACAATATATTCTTATTTTACATTATTAATGTCTATGTGTGTTTTAATTTCTTTATTTCATGGACACTTGTATGATACACCCATTCATTATGCTTTATGACATGATTATGATACCCATTTATTTCCATGAGTACCCTTATGTTTATGTTTGATTGATTATGTATGATTCTTAATTTGGAAAAAATATTCATGAACATGTTAATATGGGTGCACCCAGATAGTTATCCAATGCATTGGGTAAATTTTAGTCTCATGAGACGTTATGTGCAACGATCTTGGTGGTTAGCCTTGACTTGTGCTACCATGTGCAACAGTTTTGGTGGTTAACCTTGACTTGAGATCCTATATGTGAAATGAGCCTTGAATCATGCTAAATTCATGATTTATGTTTCTTGAACATTAATATGAATTCATATTTTTAATATCCCATGTTTATATTTTATGATTACATATGTTCCATGCGTTTTTATATCACTACGTTATGCCTTCTAACCCACGTGCTAAAGATTTATTCTTATGTTTATTTCCTTACTGGGATTTTCAGTTTATCCCTTTGTTCATGTTATACCCAGGTTATCCTATGAATATGTATAAGCACAATAGAATTTAGAGGCTCTTTATGAATACTAAATAAAGAAATGTTATATTTAGTTCCATGTTTTAAGTTTTATGTACCTAGTCTTCAAAGACACTAGACTTTACAATCCTTGGCCTGTATTCTGATGTATAATTATGCTTAAAAACATGCAATGTTTTTTTTAAAAGGCTTGGGTTGCTATATTGAAGGCCAAAAATAATGTATCTTCCAAGAGTAAACCTAATATTTCTCATCTTTCCAAGAATATGATTAAGTTCTTTAGGAATATGAAGGCGTACCATTGTGATAAGAAGGAGAAGAAATAAAAACCAGAGGTAAGATTCCATGAGTATAAGAAAAAGGGTCACATAAATCCAAATTGTCCCAATATCAAAATGAAGTCAAATGAGAATAAGGAAAAAAATAATTCATTTAATGTTCCAACTTAGAGTGCTAGTGATGACTCCCTCTCCTCACCCAATTCAAGCGATGGAAGCCCTAAGTTCCTCATGGATGAAACTGAGTTAAGTAAAAATGTATATCCTTCCACCTATTCTTACTCTTCCTGCCACTTAAATTATGAAGATCTTAGATATGAAAGACATCAATAACAAGAGGGATTTTGTGAACTTACCTCAAAGTTAAAAGATATTAAAAATAAATACAATGTTTTTGTTAGTGAGAAAGATAATCTTTTCAATTAAAATGAGAAATTAAAATAAGAAAATGAAAATTCCAAAGAATTTATATCAAAAAATGATTAAGACCAAAATAGGAGTTTCAAATTATTATTGAAATAAAATGAAGGTTTACAAAAATATTTAGATAAAATTAAAAGAAAAAGGGGTAGTCAAAAGGATCAACCCAACATTGAAAATTTAGAAAAGGAAATCTAGGAGCTCAAAAATTCTCTCACCAAATTTACCCAAGGTGAACTGAATTTGAACTTTATTTTGGGTTCACAACATAATGGGAAAGGTACTTTTGGGTTTGGTTATTCTAATCAAGAAAGCACCATTATAAATTCCATGAACACCACTTTTTTGAATGGTAATTATCAACATAAGTTTTGTAATTATTGAAAAAAGATCAGACATTTGATTTATGAATACAATTAAAAAAATTCATGATATAGAAGGATTTAATCCATTCACCTTTCTTCAAATTTTTTTTAGAAAATTTTTTTCAAAGAAATTATATGTTCTAAAATCCATTTTGTCTAAAATTTGTGGACTCAAATTTTGGCCACCAAAATATTTAGTCTCTTAAATTATTTTATAGGAAAAATTCCTCAATATTAATTCCCAAGTAGCTACATGGTATATAGATATAGGGTTCTCAATCCACATGTTTGGTGACTATAATTAATTAAACCACCTTGAAGAGTTTGATGGTGGGAATGTCACATTTAGTGATAACTAAAGAAGTAAGATCATCGGTGTAGGTACCATTTAATTTTCAAACCACTATCTTATTAAATATGTTTTATATGTTAAAGGCTTGAAGCATAATTTAATTACTGTTATTCAATTTTTGATATTGGATTTAATGTCTCATTTGAAAATGATGTTTGATTTTTTTTTGATTCCCATGGAAAGATTTTATTTTATTTTTATAGATTAAAAAATGTGTATTCTATTGATTTTAAATCCCTTTCAAGACAAAATTTTAAATGATTGAGTGCACTAAATTGTGAATCATGGATATGGAATAGATTCCTTAGTCATTGTACTAGAATATCACTAGTGAAACTTAACCAGAAACATCTAGTACGCGATTTACCAAAATTGCATTTCAAAAAATGACATTGTTTATGAGCCATGAAAACTTGGTGAACAACACAATTTATCCTTTAAATATAAAAAATAAGCGTCAAACTCTAAATACCTTGAACATACACACATATAAATTTTTGGACCAACAAAAGTGACTACTATAGGAGTTAAATCTTACTCATTTTTCATTGTCGATGATTATACAATATATACTTAGGCTTGTATCTTAGCACATAAAAGTGACACTTCTAAAGTATTTATTAAATATACCAAGAAGGATGAAAATTAAAAAGGGTATAATATCATTTCACTTCGGAGTGATCATAGTGGATAGTTTGAAAATAGTAACTTTGGATGTTGGTTACTATAGAAAGCACAACAAATTTGTCCCCGACAATGGTGCCAAAATATTATGCACCCACACATGTCATTTAATTCACAAGAGATATAGTCATATTAGATTTTATTGTTTCCCAAACTTAACTTTCTATTAAGACGTTGTATAGAAATAGTCTGGGGTTGATCCCATGGGGAATTGGGTTGGTGATGGAAACCTTTAGCTTTGAATCCTTTGGGGCAGGATTCCTCACGAGTTTAGTTTTGTTTAGGAAAACTATTGCTAAAGAATTAAGGTTTGGAATTAGAGATATAGAAGGGATCGGGATCAATTTAGGGGTTCAGTAGAAAGTATCATCTTAATTCTATCTTGGTAGGATCCTAAGGTTTTGGCCATGAAGCAAGTGGAGGTCAATAATTGAGTATGGTCAAACCAAATAGTTCTACCTAGGAGGAAGCTATTCCTTGGTCTAGAAATAACTAAAACCTAATATAATTAATCTTAGATTCTAAGGAAAAAAGTGTCACAGGTTATTCAACCTAGTCTATTCTACTCTAACCGTGATACGTTTATTCATTCAAATGTCTTGTGTTCATGGATTTTCGAATTAATTGGATAGACAATTGTTATTTATCCTTATTACTAATCCTTAAGGTTACTAAGTTGAGAATTAAAGATTTATTAAATTCATATACCCTTACATTTGATCCCTACCCTAGGTTGTTTATCCACTCATTATAAAATTAATCAAGAAAAGGAAATAGATTGAAAATATATTGAATTTAAAAATAGAAATTAGGTTTAAATAGTTAAAGAACATGAAAAGATTGAAATTTATTAGTTTTAAGAACATGAAATCATGAATGGGAAATAAAAAGATGGTTTTGATTGAAATTATAACTAATTTACTTACTTGAAACAAGGATGAGAGAAAACACATCAACAGTTCATCATGGTTTTCTAATCAAATCAAGAACAAGGGAAATGGAATCAGTAATGAAAAATGAAATGAATAACAGATCAATTTCAAGGTTTTGGTTGGGAGAAATATTGGTAAAGATTTAAGGTTTTGAATTAGATATAGAGAAGGGATTGGGATTAATTTCGAGGTTCAGTATAAAGGGTGATATTAATTATAACTTGGTTGGATACTAAGGTTTAGGCTGCAAAGAAAGAGGAGGTCACTAGTTGACAACAAAATGTATCCTAAGGCAGAAATGAAGGTTGGTTTGACCATAGTCACTAGTTGACTATGGTCAAACCAACCTACATACCTATTTAAAAAGGTATATATGATTTTATATTATCATATGCATTAAATGAAAAGAGAAGGTTAACTTGTTTCTTTTTTAAATGAAGGTTATTTTAAAAATATAATGGTTAGTTTTTGAAATGTAATTTTCAGGGTAAGTCCTCTTTGAGGAATGTTTTATAAAATGTGTGTTTAGAGAAATTATAAAGTATTTTATGCTTATTTATATTTTGTATAAATGAAATGAAAAATTATTTTAATTTTATTTTCAAACTAGTGTACTTAAATTCATTATAAAAAAATGTAATGGAATCATGGGTGTATTTTAATGGCCTTTTCTCACACCCTATATACTCATGTTGGTGGGTATGTAGTCTTCATGTTTTCTATATGTTTTCAGGTTATATCTTTTAGGTTGTTTTTTTACCTATCATTGTTGGGAAGCAGTTGATATTTAAGTTATGGTGGTGACTTTAGAGTCATTTAGAGATGATGGGGTTTATCTTCAGAGTTGGTTTGACTGGTTTGGGTCATTTGAAATATCATCCACTTCGATATCCTACTTTTGTTTTATCTTTATATCTTATTTTTTTTGTAAAATCTATGTGTAAAAAATGGTTCTATTTATGTGGAAATATTATTGGAAGAATCTTTTGGTGTTTTCCTTTATTGTTATTCATTTTTGGATGTTCATGTTTAAATCTATTTATTTTAATCTGGAATGGTTTTAAATGCATGAAGACCTTATGTCGGGTTCTCAGTTGGAACCATTTTTGATCCTGGATTTTATTGACACCGAAATAATTCATAGGAATTCAATTGTGATACCTTAGTGCTTTTTTCTATCTTGGGGAGACCAGGAACACACCTCGGGCCTCATATAGAAATGAATTGGGTGATCTGTCTTGTTATCTTATTCTGTTTCATTAAAAAATGGTATTAAAGGACTCTTATTATTTGGGGCTAGATGGTAAACTATAGTTAAGACCGCCAGATCTCGAGTGATGAGTATAGAGGAGTGCTTTACCATTTATTCCTCATGCTAAACCTTGAGTTTCCCTAGGTGGTAAGGGGTTTTATTTTTTATTAGGGTTTTATTACTATTTATTCTTGATCTATTTTGTCATGTTTTGTTGTTACTTTGAGTTATATGAAGATATCAAGATACATCTAGGTGCAATTTTAGTTTTAGAGTGAAATTAGAGGAAATTTAGGGGCTTAAAGTTTTTCAAACCATGAATAACCATTTCAATAATTACAAAAATATTAAAACCCATGAATTTATTTCCTTTAAAACTATTATAACCCAAAAGTGATTTCACCCACTTAATTTCCAAATAATTAGTTACTTTATGAAAAAGTGAATGATTTTGGTATGTGTGGTTTGAAGGTGAAATTGGTTTTCAAGAAGTGGGTTTCTTTTTATCATTGGAATTCAATTTTTTTTAAGGTTTTTGAAGTTGATCCCTGAAGGGTATTTTTATAAACCCTTAGTGGTGTTTTGAAATGGAAATAAGGGACTGTTAGTAATTTTGAAATGATTTTACAAAGGGTACTTTATGATGTGGTTTTGTTTGATTTGTGATTTTGTATAACTTGTTTTGAAATTTGGATTATTTGATTAAATGTGGTGTTTTAGTCATGTTTTAGAATATGAACCCCATAAAGTAATTATAATTTCAATAATGTAATCTATTGGGTAGTTGTTCTAGTGATCCAGTTGTTGTATTCCTAGTCACTGACTGTACCTAGACTCTCAATTAAGTGACATGGTCTTGTTCTTCTTGACTCATAATTCATGTGTCAGAGTTTTTAAATAAGTATATTCTAGTGTTTAGTGGTGACCAAGTATTTTAGGAGGTAAAAGAGTGTTTATCTAAGGATGAATAGATCATTAACTTATTGTCAACTCCTAAAAACTCTAGGGTGAGGTGAACAAATTTGTTTAAAATATGGGGTTTAGATTGGTGGAAGCATGTTATCCATGCCCACTCATTTAAATTATTGTATTGGGGACATTTCACGGATTCCATCATTCAGTGATTTTATCCCGAGGAGTTGATAATTTCATAAGTTATGGAATTGTTGAGAATTCATCAATGTAATCAGTTGGTGAAAGAATGTGTTGAACATTTTAATGGATTGGACCCTTTCTCTCCTAAGATGGCTGCTAATGATTTTAAGAAGGATTGGTTCTTTACTAGAATCCTTATTCTATATCTCATATTGGTGGTGTTTTATCCTAGATTTAATACCTTTGTGGAGATTATTATATGTTCTTCATTGCTGAGTCTTTGTCAGTAAGGAAATCTGTGATAAGTGGTGCTTTGACCACATCAGGTGTTAGTAAAAGTGATCCAACTAGTGGGAAATGAAATACAGTTGTGTGTTTCTAGTGTGGTATGTCTAGTAATTTTAGACCCTATTGTTTGATATAATATAATATCTATCATCAAATTCAATGTACTAGTCACATTTAAAGGTCCTGTAAGCTAAAATAATGTTAGAAGAGGATGTCTCACACTCAAATTTTATCTGAGCAAAGGGTTATAGATTTTCTTTCAAAAGAGAGTCAAAAGATATTTTTTTGGTTTTTGGATTATTCCATTTAATAACCTCTATTTTTTAGAAGCTATTACATATCTTTTTTACACCCTGTATCTTTTTATTATAATATATGATTGATATTTTAGACCATGTTCTCGTATCTTTTGATATTTTCATGCCTTGTTAATTTTTGATGTTTGTTGTATTTTATGCAAGGTGTGGAAGATGAGTTAAGATTTTTTGATGGATCACATGGTAATATATTGGATGAGTTATTATTTAATAGGTACAATATTTTGGTTTTTGGGTAGACTATGATAGTTACTGATTTTTGGTTTTATTTCAGGATCATTAAGACTAAGTGTTCCATGAGTTTGGCCTCTAGTTACCCTTTATGTAGTTTCATGACCCAAATTTATAACCATGTCATTCTTAGTTAAGGAATAACCATGTTTGGGGTTTTTATATTGCATTATGGAGTTTGTTATCTTTATGATTAGTTTAGCGACCTTTTTGGTAAATTCTTCAGGATGTGCTCTCTTGTGGTGTTTTGAGTTGGTTGTCCATGGATGGAAGGATCTTGTTTTCTCCTATAGTGAGTAGTAAAGGTGTTAATTCTTAGTGATGATCTTTATTAGGGTGAATATATATAATTTTTCACCATCTTAGATAAATTCTAAATGGTTGGGATACCTTTATTCAGCCCCTGTGTGTTCCCCTTATTCATGGAATTTTTTCACCCAGGCTGTTTGGCCTACTGTTTCATGTGGCTATTATGACCTCATATATTCAAGAGATATGGGAGTTTTTTTTACTTTTTTTCTAGTGTGGAACTTATAAATCATGTGTGAGTTTTTATGGGTTCATTTGATAGTGTTCCTGTGTTTAAAGTAGACTATAAGAGTGGTAATCCCAACGAATCATTTTTTGTGTAATTTTCTTTTAGGATTTGAAGTGCTTGGGTGGCCAGTAAATCTTAAATTATTTTGAATATTTTCCCATTTTAGTGGTATATTCATGTCCCATGTTCATGGTTTTATGTTCAATAAGATGGTCCCATGGTTGGGTCCTTTCATTCGATGAGTTGGTTTTAGCCTTCCCTTTGACCTAAGTTTTTGTTGACACGTTGAGGGCATAAAATGGAATTGTGGAGAGAATTGTGAAACCCCAAAATTCAATTTTCATATTTATGTTTATATGTTTGATTTATTCCTTGAGTTTGGGGTGTCTCAGTTTTAGGGGTGCATGAATTGGGTGCATGTTTTGGGAATCCGTACAAAATAAATAATTCCTCATTTGTAGTTTTGGGTTGTGGTGATTACATGAAAACCACACAATTTGGTAAACCATGTGGGTAAACCATGATACCTAGATAGTGGAAAGAATACAGTCACTGTATAGTTTGGTAAAACATGCAGGTAAATTGTGTGACCGACTCAGCTTTGGGAATTTTGGTCCTTTATCCTTGTTTTTATTTAGGGATTATTCTATAAACCATCCCATTTAGGATCCTTTGACTGAGGATCCTATCAAGGGATTATATACTCTTCAAAATCCCCTACAAGGTATATTTAGAGTGATTCCTTGGTGGAAGCTCATTCTGATAGAAGGGTAAGGGGTCCTCCTACTTTCTCTTACAAGTTTAAAGTAGACTATAAGGGTGTTAATCCCAACAACTCATTTTTTTGTGGATTTTTTTTAGGATTTGTAGTGCTTGGGTGGCCAGTAAATCTTAAATTATTTTTGAATATTTTTCACATGGATTGGGATATTCATGTCCCATTTTCTTGGTTTCAAGTTCAAGAAGATGGTTCTATGGCTAGGTCCTTTCATCCAGTGAGTTGGTTTTGGACCTCCCTTTGAACTAAGTTTTTGTTAACTCATTAAGGGAATAAAATGGAATGGTGGAGAGAATTGTGAAACCCAAAAATTCCATTTTCATATTTATGTTTATATGTTTGATTTATTCCTTTATTTTGGGGTGTCTCAATTTTAGGGGTGCATAAATTGGGTGCGTATTTTGGGAATCCATAGAGAAGAAATAAATCCCCACATGTTGTTTTGGGAAATGGTGATTACATGACCACTATGCAGTTTGGTAAACCATGTTGGTAAATCATGAGACCTGGATAGTGGAAATAACACAATCATCTTATGGTTTGGTAAAACATGTGGGTAAATTGTGTGACCTTATCATCTTTGGGAATTTTGGTCATTTATCCTTGTTTTTATTTAGATATTCTTCTATAAACCATTCCATTCAGGATCCTTTGATCAAGATGCCTATAAAGGGATTATATACTCTTCAAAATCCCCTACAAGGTAGATTTAGAGTGATTTCTAGGTGGGATCTCATTCAGATCAAAGGGAAAGGTATCCTTATACTTTCTCTTACAAATTTCTTTCATTATCCTCAATACTCTCAAAACCTTGTGTCCATGGGGGGTGATTTTTTTCCTATGGTTTGTTTATTTAGGAGTTTTGGTTTCTAATGGTTGCGAGCCACCTCTTGAGGCATTTTCTGGTGGTTTCCATTGAAGGGGACATGATTCCACCACTTGAGGTATGTTTTTACATTCCATTTCCTTTTATTTTACACAATTATTTAAAATTGTTTTTAAATTAAAGTAATGATGTATATGATACCTAGTTTAGTTTTATCAAAGGTTCCCCACGTTTTTTTGGTTTTTCCTTTTGAAATTATGGGTGAATTTTTTAGTTCAATTGAAATTTTTCATCAAATGGTATTTTATGAATTCAAGGGGTTTTATAAAATTCCATTGATGGATATCTATAAGAAAAATGATTTTTTCATGGTGATTAGGTCCAATTTAGATTTGTAAAGTGGAGTGTTCCTTATTTCCAGTGGATTCATTATTTTATGATTTATTCCATTATATAAAAAAAGAAGTTTCCCTGTTTTAAAAAGAGATTTTCTTATTTCTATAAAAGGGTTACCTTGTTTTAAAGAGGTCACCTTATTTTAAAATGGAGTGTATTGATTTATGGGATTACTTAATGATTTAATTATATTATTTTAGGAACTATGACTTGGTGCTTATGGATATTTTTTAGGGAATTTTATTTTTTTCAAAAGTGTTTTTAAAAGGGGTTTCTAAAGAATCAATTATTGATTTTAAAAGCTATGACTAATTTAACATCTTAAGAGAAAGTGATTTGTTGATTAAAATTTAAACCCAAGTTGAGCCCCATTATTATCCATTATTTATGTTTATATTCATGGGTTAAAAGATATATAAATTTTGATTCATGGATATCCATTTTTATTTAAGGATCATTATTGATAGGGGTGTGTTTGATGTGGAAAGTATTTGGTTGTTGTGTTTTATTAGATTTGGGATATATGATTATCATGTGAATGAAATTGGATTTATAGAGGTCCACCTATGATATCTATGACACGAGTAACCCTATGATACTAAGTATCCATACAAGATATGTTAACTATGCTAATTGAGATTTACACATTAGCTATTATTCCATAGTTAAATGTTATGACCTGATTAGCACTGATGAACTAGTGAGAGTGATTCAAGTGATGAGTTCTGTGAACATTAAAACACCAGTAGTTAGTTACATTTTTTAATGTTTAGTACTTATCCCATTATTACCTAAGGATTTTATTCATTATATGTATCCTTTTTCATGACTCTATTGTGTATTGTCATGTAATTTTATTACCTCTTGTTTTGTGACTATTTTGATTTATTAGTTATTAATGGTTGATAATTAATGATTTAAAAATTTCATTGTTTTATTGTTGTGATTTTTTAATAAATTTTCATAGATTTATTTTTTATTATGATTTAACTTTTACTTTAATTGTTTTTTATGTGTGTGCATGTTATGTTGTGAAAAGGTAAATGAGATGGTTATTTTAAATGCATGACTTTTAAATTTTTTATTTTGAAATTAATTCTAAACCATGTGATGGTTTATTTTAAAAAGGAATGATTTAAATAAAAAGATAAGGTTTAACTTGTTTCTTTTGGAAATTCAAGTTATTTTAAAAAGATAATGGTTGGTTTTTGAAATGACATTACCTTATTAAGTCCTCTTTGAGGCATGTTTTATAAATGGTTTGTTTTAAGAAATGATATAAGGTATTACATGTTTATTTTCATTTTGTATAATGGAAATGAAAACTTATTTTTATATTACTTTCAAACCAGTGGAATTGGTTTCATTATAAATGAAGTGTAATAGATTCATGGTAGTATTTTACTAGCCTTTGGATCGCACCCTAGATACTGACATTGGTGGGTACGCAATCTTCTTGTTTTCTATAGGTTCTCAGGTTATGGATTATAGGTTGGTTTTCTAACACTATCTATTGTGAAGTTCATGATATATGGGTTATATTGGTGAATTGAAAGGCACATGGAGATGGTGGGGTTTGTCTCAAGAGTTGGTTTGATTGGTTTGGTTTGGGTGGTGTATCAGTCTCTACGGCCTCCTGAATTTGTTTTAGATTTCTTCCTTGTTTTGGTTATAAAATATTTGTATAAAAACTAGTCTCATCTACATAGATATATATTTGTAAAAATACTTTCATATTATTCATTTATTATTATTCCTTGTTTGGATGTTCTTGTATAGAATTATTTGTTTTATTTTGGCATGGTTGTATAATGCATGGATACCTCATGATAGGTTACCGTTTGGAACCCATTGTTGATCCTTGGTTTTCTTGATGGTAAAATCATTCCCAAAAATTCACTTGTGATATACTGGTGCTTTTATCTAGCATAGGGTTATTGAGAATACACCTTGGTCCTTATGGAAGAATGACCCAGGTGATGTGTTAGGTTAGCCCGGACCAGTTCCTCATAGTGCCAAGGCTACCTGAGATGGGTATGGGTAAAACGCAATAGGTCACCAACAATGATTTATCAAACATAACAAGTTTATACAATGTATATATGATGTTCCTGATTTGTGCATACATTTTCATACATTCTATTGAGTATAAAAACTTGTTTCCACTGGATATATGTTGTTTTGTAGATAAAATGATTTAATTTGGTGATCATGATGATTTTTAAGTATTTTCTAGCCAAAGTCACAAATAGGGAATGATCAGAACAAAAGTTAACAAATACACAGTGTGTATTTTATATATACATGTTGTGTACCTTTTCCTAGACACGAATAAGCCAGACCGAGTACACACCCATGTTTCATGCCAGATATTGCATTATGTGTACTTCAATTTACACGCCGTGTCATCCCTTCTAGAAGTGGTTGATGGATGAAGAAAATACTACACTCCATGTGGGGTAGTGATACGTGCTGTGTACCCCCACCAACCGACCACCAATGACTTCAAAGTCAAGGGCGGCATGGCAGACCACCTACCAGTGGAGAAAGAAAAGCCAAGTCAAGTTGACCTAACTACACACCGTATAGTTTATGGTACACACTGTGTAGTTTTAAAAAACTATAAATAAGAGGTAAGTCCCTACAAATTTGGGAGAAAGAAGTAGGGGACAACTAGAGACACAAAACGGGAGAATAAAGGAGAGAGAAGAAGAGAGAGAAAGAGAAAAAAAGAAGAGAAGAGAGGAGGTATTGCCGCTCTACCTTCCCGACGATCTTCAATCTGAAGTTGCTGTGATGTTTATTTCAGTTATTAAGAGTATTTTAGTCATTAGATACTCCATTTGTATCTAAATACCCCATGTGTTGGGGATGTGGATGATTATTGTTCATTTTTAATCAGTTGCCTTATTATATTTGTGTTATTTAAGTTTCTCTCATAATCCCTCGAAATATCTTGCTAAATATCATTGGAAACCCCATATCAGACCAAGAATGAAATTTCTAGGGATATTCAGAGGAATTACGAAAAAGTACACCCATGATCATTGGGTTCACTTATCGTCTCAAAAGGGCCTACAATTAATAAAATTAACAGGAATCAAATTCTAGACTAAGGAATTGGTCTTTATTGATTCAAATGAAACTCACTAGGCCAAGGGGGTTCCGTTATACTCAAAACCCATAGGGGTTAGTTATTATGAACAACACAACCAAATAAGAAAATTTATTTATCGATGACCTTAAAAATCCACAGCCCTAACACATTATTCCCATTTATCATCAGAATTAATTTTACGTTTCCTTTATCTTAAAAGAAATTCATCAAGAAATAGAAGAATCAGTTACTTTATCTTTGGAACAACAAGTATTGACTCTAAATTTTAGTTAATCTTCACCCAATTAATCACAAACTATAGAAACAAAATATAGTGACTCTCTTTACTAAATATCAAAACCATACTTGCACTATACTAGTAATATGTTTGGGTATTTCAATTTGGGTTTCCAAAATTAAAACTTTGGAAAAAATGATACCAAATTATAGCACCGTTGCTGGGCACTGAAAGTTAACACTGTTTTGTAAAATCAAGTTTGTATCAATTAAAGTGAAAATAAAAATAAAAAATTCTAAAAATTATGTTATTAATATCATTTCTATTATTTATTTTTACTCTTTTATGCTTAGTGTGTGTTTAGTTTTGTGAAAAATCATTGGTGCATGAGTGGATGAATCACTCGTTCCAGGAGCAATAAATCATCAAAAGTCCTTAAAATCGATTCAAAGACCGAACTAATGATCTTGTGGTGATGTCATACACTTATGGGCGAGTGTAACCAAAATGAACCTATGGAGAACATAGAAGAGGGATAACTAGCTGCTATCCAAGGTGTTGGACATCAAATCATGCTTGATGAAAATCAAAATCAACATCTCACTACTGAGGATGATAAGAACCGACTTCCATTAGAAAATATCATGGAGTTCATGCAACGAAACTAGAAAATACAACCAAATCAATTTGTTTTGAGTTATATCCCACAAAAACCCCTACAGTACCATCCACCAGAGTATTTTCCATACATACATTCAAACCAAGGGCCTTATTTTTCTCATGATTAGCAATTTATACCCCCACCTCCTCAAGAACAACTGCACCCACACCACACGCTTATGGAGTATAGTATTCCTTCTATCCATGGAGAAAATACAAGTATTGTTAGACCATTGGTGCAAGAACATCATTTTGAGATCAAGCTGACCATCATGCAACTCATCCAAAATATGATTCAATTTAGATGATTACCAATTGAAGACCCCAATGCTCATCTCTCTATTTTTTTTGGATATTTGTGACACATTCAGTTACTATAGGGTGTCCAAGGATTCCATTTGACTTTTTTTATTCCCCTTATCATTGAGGGATAAAGCAAAGGACTAGATTAAAGGATTGACTTAATGCTCCATCCTCACATGGGAGGCATTAGCCCATGTGTTTTTGTCAAAATATTTACCACCTTCCAAGATGGTGACATTGCAAAACAAAATTCAAAAATTTCAACAACATGATCCAGAGTCATTGTATGAATCCTAGGAGCATTTCAAGGAAATTTTGAGGAAGTGACCTAATCATGTCCTTAAATTGTGGATGAAAGTCCAAAATTTCTATGGTGGTCTTATGATAAACACCAAATTAGTGGTGGATGCAGCTGCAAGAGGAATGGTTATGAGGAAATCCCTGGAAGAAAACTTCAACTTGTTAGAAGATATGTTAGCAAATAGATTCCAATGGAGCTCTGATCAGGCTACTCAAAATAGGGGAATGAATAACATTGATTCCACTAAGATGCTTTCTTCCTAACTCAATGTTGTGTCCAAGAATATTGATGAATTGAATATGAAAAATGCATCTCAAGTTGAAGTGTTAAATCACCCAACATGTAGTGAATATGGTGACAATCACACCATGGTAAAATGACCAGGGACAAGTGCTGGTCCTTCAACAAGTGAGGTAAGCTATGTTTCTTAGAACATAGGGCCAAACATTTACCCTCAATACCAAAACCTGGATTGGCAAGATAACACAGACATGAGCTGGGGACAACACCAAAAAAACTCTCAACCCCACCCCCAAAGGCCAATCGGTTATGGTCAAAAACATTATTAGAATCCATATCCCAAAAAATAGTAGGTATCCTTCCAACAACAAGGGTATCAAAACCCTCGTTCGGTGTAACAACCTCGACACCCACAACCAAAAATGGCTACACAATAACCCTAGTAGAAACACCCATCAAAGCTAGAAGAAATGATGTCAAAATTCATAACAACTAATGAGAAACAATTTCAAAATCAGGAGGCATCTATTTAAAGCCTTGGGAATCAAATTAGGCAGCTTTCTAATGAGATCTCTTCAAACCTAGTACACTATCTGGTAACACTAAGAAGAACCCATGGGAGGAGGCCAATGTTATCTCTTTACGAAGTGGGAAGGATCTACCCTAGAAAATAACTTCAAATCAAGGTGAGGAAAAAAATATAGCTCCACCTATACCCTCTTAGAACAATGGAGCTGAGATCAAGGAGTCCCCCTAAACATAAGGCCTATGAAAAGAGAAGGTGGCAAAAAATGGTAAGGGAAAATAGGAGGTAAAACATTATAAACCCACCTTACCATTTCCTGCACGAATGAAGCATAGGAAGCTAGATCAACAGTTTGAAAAATTTATAGAGGTATTCTGGAAACTTCACATTACTATTCCTTTTGTAGAGGCATTTAATCAATGCCAACATATACGAAGTTCATAAAGAAAATAATATCAAACAAGAAGAATATGGTGGATTTGGGAACCATTCCTCTCACTAAGGAATGCTCAGTAGTGGTTCAACACTCTCTTACTCCAAAGCTCTATGATCCAGGAAGTTTTACAATCCCTTGCATAATCAGATCTTGTGAGTTTGGGAAATCCCTTTGTGACTTGGGGGATAGTGTTAATATTATTACCTATGGAGTATTTAAGAATATGGGGCTGAACAATTTATAACCTACTCAAGTTTCATTATATCTAGAATATTGTTCTATTAAATATCCCAAAGGGATACTTGATGATGTGATAGTGAAATTAGGAAGGCTGATTCTTCCTCCTGA
Source organism: Viscum album (assembly GCA_963277665.1). Classification (NCBI taxonomy): domain Eukaryota; kingdom Viridiplantae; phylum Streptophyta; class Magnoliopsida; order Santalales; family Viscaceae; genus Viscum; species Viscum album. The sequence goes on along the minus strand of OY728148.1, from coordinate 1,561,783,319 downwards.
TTTTATCATACTTGAAATGGAGGATGATCAAGAGGCACCTCTTATTCTGGGAAGACCCCTCTTGGATATTGGGAAAGTTTTGATTTATATTCACCAAGACGAATTGATATTCAGAGTAGGAGATGAAAAGGTATCATACAACATCCTCAAAGTTGTTAATCAAGTATCACTTATAGAAAACGTGGACTATTATGCGTTGACTACAATGGACAATCACTTTGGCCACATGGAAGATGACATGGGATGTTGTTCTTTCACTGATGAACCAATCTTCGAGGACATACAACCTAATTATGAACTAGAGGAGATGCAATTCATCGTAGGCCAGGGTAGTCATTATTGGAAGCGTACACTTATTCCAGATATTTTAGAGTGAGACAAGGTAGAACTGATTGTTCCTTTGGTTCTTAAAGCCCCACAACTTGAAATGAAACCCCTACCATATTATTTAAAATACTTTTACTTGGGAAATAAACACATTCTTCTAGTTATACTAAATGCATCTCTATAATAAGATAAAGAACATGAACTTCTATAGGTTCTAAAGTGAATAAAACAAGCTATTGGGTGGATAATTGCTAATATTAAAGGGATCAATCCGACCATTTTCACCCATAAGGTGCTACTGGAGGTAGGATCCAATCCCTCTTGGAAATAAAAATGATGGATAAAATCTCCAATGGAGGAGGTCCTGAATAAATAAGTGATCAATCTATTAGATGCGGGAATCATCTACCCAATCTCTGATAGCCCATGGGTGAGTCCTTTACAAGTGGTGCCCAAAGGGGGGGGGGTATCATCATGATTACTAATGATAAAAAAACTCATCCCTATAAGAATGGTCATAGGATGGAAAGTGTGTGTGGACTACCAGAAGATTAAATATTCCACAAGGAAATATCACTTCCCACTTCCTTTCATGGATTAGATGTTGGAGCGATTAGCGGGGCATGGGTACTATTGCTTTCTAGATGGTTATTCTGGATATAACAAAATTTATATTTCCCCTAAAGACCAAGAGAATATAAATTTCACATTCCCATATTGAAATTTTTCCTATCGATGAATGTATTTTGGCATGTGCAATGCTCCATCTACCTTCCAATAGTGCATTTTAGCAATATTCCATGACACGCTAGAGAAAATTCTGGAAGTCTTTATGGATGATTTTGTAGTCTATAGAAAATCATTCAACATCTTCTTGAGAAATACGGAATTGGTCCTGGGATGGTGTGAACACATCAATTTGGTTTTGAACTGGGAGAAATTTCACTTTATGGTGCATAATGGTATCATCTTAGGACACTAGATTTCCATGAAAGGAATTGAAGTTGACCCTACGAAGATTGAAGTCAAATCACAACTTCCCATTATAAATTTTGTTCGAGCAATCCGATATTTTCTTGGGCATGCAGGTTTTTACAGAAGATTCATTTGTGAAATTTTTAAGATAGATCAACCACTAACCAACCTCCTTTAAAAAGATTCTATCTTTGAATTTGACGAAACATGCACCGCAACCTTTCAGCTCTTGAAGCAACAATTAGCTGAAGATCCTATCATGATTGCCCCAAACTGGGAGGAATAATTTGAAATCATGTGTGAGGAAAGTGATTATGCTATAGGATAAGTTCTTGGAAAATGACTCAATTGTATCTTTAGAACTATATATTATTCCAGCTGAGCCCTAAATGAAGCACAAATTAATTACATTACTACAAAAAGGAAATTCTAGCAGTATTTTTCACATTCGATAGGTTCCACTCTTATTTGGTGCTATCAAAAGTTTCTGTTTATACTGACCATGCAGCACTCAAATATTTTCTAAACAAGAAGGATGTGAAACCACATCTCATATGTTGGGTGCTTATCCTCCAAGAGTTTGACTTGGAAATCCATGAAAATAAAGGAAGTGAGAACATTATCTATGACCATATCTCCCATCTAAAATTTCATCATTTATAAAGAGAGGAGGAAATAGAAATCAAGGATTACTTTCTGAATTAGAATATTTTCTCAATTGGATTTACACATCACCCATGGTATGCTGACATTTCCAATTACTTGGTTAAGGGAGTCATTCATTCTGATCTTGCTTTTCAAAAACAGAAATAGTTTCTGTCTAAAGTAAAAAGATATTTTTGGGAAGACCTGCTGTTCTTCCGTTCATGTAGAGATGGGGTGATCCACCACTGCATCTTGGAAGAAGAAATTAAAGTAATTGTAAAGTTTTTTCATTCTTCCCCGGATGGGGGCATCATGGGCCAGACAGAATGATAGAGAAAATTCTATAATCTGGTTTTTTCTGTCCCACCATACACAAGAACGCATGATATTTTGTAGCATGTTGTGATAGGTGTCAGCTAACAGGTAACATGGGGTGCCGATCTGAAATTCCTCAACACCCCATCCTTGAGGTCGAGGTCTTCGATATATGGGGTATTGATTTCATGGGCCCCTTTCTCCTATAATTTGGAAACTCATACATTCTAGTTTGTGTGGATTATGTATCCAAATGGTTAGAAGCTGCTAACCCGACACACAACATAGAAAATTCCATCATTGTATTCTTTAAGTAGAGTATTTTCAATAGGTTCAGTTTTCCATGGGTTTCGATCAGTGATAGAGGGACGCATTTTGACAATGCATTGATGTAGGATGTGCTCATGAAGTATGAAGTGAGGTATAACATGGAGACACCTTATAACCCCCAATCTAGTGGCCAAGTGGAGCTATCCAACTGAGAACTGAAGAAAATACTAGAGAAGATAGTGGGAGTCTCAAGGAAGGACTAGTCCAAGAAGCTTGATGATGCCTTATGGGCATACCAGATCACCTTCAAGACACCTCTGGGTATGCCCCTATTCCATTTAATCCATGTAAATCCATGTAATTTACCAATGGAACTTGAGTAAAAAGTTTATTGGGATATGAATGCCTTGAATTATGACCTAAACTTCGCAGAATAGAAATAGAAGTTTCAACTTATGGAGCTTGATGAAATTCAGAAGGATTCATATGAGAATTCCAAAACTGTATAATGAAAATACAAAGGCAGTTCATGACCGCATGATCTCTCAGAAGTAATTATAGCCTGACAATGAGTTACTATTGTTTAACTCATGTTTGAGATTATTTATAAGAAAATTGAAGTCCCGATGGTCGGGACCTTTTTGAGTGATCAAGGTTTTCCATCATAGTGGAGTGGAAGTTGCTAGAGCAGATGGTCAACCATTTAAGGTGAATGGGAAGAGTATCAAACCCTATATTAACATGGAGTAAATGGTGGGTATGATATCCACCATAAAATTTGGATAATAAGAGGCTCAAGTAAGGTCTATGCAAATACCTAAAACAAAGGCGCTTCTTAGGAGGTAACCTAGAGACTACAAGCCGTGTATCACCTTTTTACATGGCGTGTACTTTACTTTTTAATTTATATTCTAATATAACCAGTCGTATAAGTATATATTAATTATGATAATAAATAGGGATGATTCCTGTGCCGATGTTAAGGTCACCATAATGTATCCGAGCCATCACCGGTTCAAATCACTCTATACCTACCTTTGGTACAAGGTTTATCCTTTTTTAACCCGTGTTTAATTAAACGGAGTGTAAGGTATTTTAAAAACAAAATATAAGTTTTTCAAAATAAAAGAAAAACCATGATGGGGATGGACTACTAAAAGCGTGGCCGATTGTCTCCTATCGACCGGTCAAAGTTCCGATGCTCTACTAATGTGTATAGCAGCACTCAGGTCGAATCCTCAATGATGATACTTTTTAATAGTCATTTGTTTTAGTTGATTATATTCTGATTGGGGGGGGGGTTGTTTGCAGAGCTTGTGAAATTATTGATTTATTAAGATTGATTTAAAAAATTTATAAAGATTGGGGTGAGTTCATTTTTAGGGAGTTAAGCTTGTGATATCCTTGATCTTTGCTTTATATTGCATTTAAATTAACACCCACTTCACAAGACAACGTTGATTGGAATTACTAAGGGTTAAGGCTTTAATCCAAGCCTTAACTTAACTTAGGGTTCTGATCTCAATTAAATCTTGTTGATGGTAGTGTATATATGTTTCCAATAATCCATGGAAACCACACGTTAAACAAAACAAGTCATTAATCCATGACATGTTAAGTCCAACATACACAATGTTAAATTAAAGAATACTCATCGAGAAAAAGCTCTCAATCGCTTAACATATCTAAATAATGACTCACCCCAATGGGAGATTTACTAATCCATTTAAATGATTAATAATATGGTTATAATTATTATGATGATAAATTAATAAGAGAAGAAAAAGAAAGATATTAGAAAAAGAGTGGTGTGTCGAACACACACACAAACAATAATTAGAATTAAAAATAAACTTTCGATTGAATGAGGAAGAAAAATAAGGAAAGGGGATTCAAATATATTTAAACTATTTTAAGAACATAAATATTAAACTGCATAAGTTGGATGAGAATAAGAGATATTGAAGAAGAAACTTGAATTAAAACAAAATTACAAAGAACGAGACTTACAAGATTACAAAAATGAAGAACACAAAAGTAAATGAAAAAAAAGAGAAGAGGAAAGGTATCTCAAGTGAAAACTTGAGTATATAAGGTCATCCCAAGCCTTTGGAAAGGATTTTTTCGTGATAATTGATGCTCCTCTCTTCTGAAATTCCAACTCCTTTGAATGAGAGGAGGGGGATAAATTTATAGCCCAAGGAAGTCGAATGTTGGAATTCCCAATCTATCCCTCCACTTGGCTCGATGATTTGAACATTTAGACATCATAATATAGAGATATATCCTTCTTAAAATTTGTATATAATAATTTTTTATGACCTCTCTCAAAATTTTGAGTCATTTGGATCTATTGAGCCAAAGTTATGTCCGGTTGATTAAACAAAATTAAACTGTCCATTTAAATCCATGCTTTTTAGATGACCAAAATGTGAATGGATTTTGGAATAGGAATATGCATTCAAATCCGAATTATTTATTCAACAAAGTAGGCAGCCTATATCTCCTATTTCATACTAAAAAATATCATCTTGATTTTATGACTATATCAGGAGACATGTCAAGAATACTGTACTAATTTTAATTCCCGGACAGAATGGTGGGTTGAGTTTAATGAATCAGTTGGCCCCCTTGTATTTGGATTTGGGCCTTGAAATTTTTATCCAAGACTCCTTAAATTGGACCCTGAACCTTTTAGGATAATGAAGGAATTTTAATTTCTATTTTGAGCCCAGAAATTAAATCTTCATGGATGGGCCAGTTTCTTCACAGATTCTGTAGGCCCTCTTGTGTGGTCCATATGAGCCTTCAAATGAAATAATTGGCCTATGATCCCTTCTAATGAAATGTTTTATATTGAATAAGGAATCCTAAAAAATATGAACCACACAATTTTTATTAGTAGGGTGATATTTATAAATAAAATAGTAAACTGACTCAATTGGACTACTTCTAAAGATGCACAAAAATTATACTTAGTATTAAAAAATTAATATTTCACAAAAATTATGCACATTTCATATAAAATAAGTAAAGGGAGTATATAATAAGTAATGAAAATATTAATAACATCAACCTCCTAGACATGGTAGTAAACCATATATCTAAAAGACCCAGGTTCGAATCCTGACAACTGGCCCAGTTCCATTATTTTTCATATTAATAAAACCACACAGCGTGAATTTAGATATATATCATGTGCGCTATGTTTTAATTCATAATTTAACCAGTTGTCAAAATAAGAAATTACATTTGAGTGAAGTTGGATGATTGGAAGAGTCTTGGCACTGGATTCAAATGACCCTAGTTTGACCTCGGCTAATCTCCCTGCTTCATTCCAATCATTCAAATTAAAACCACATGTCGTACGTTTTTCTTCATCCCATGTCGAACTACACCTTTACATTAAGTATTAAAAGTAAATAAAACTTTCCATTACTATATCCTTTGCTCTGGTGGTTAAGGTTGTGCATTTGGATCGGCCAATCACCAGTTCAAATCGCACCCTAAGCATCAGACTGAAGGTTGTAGTTATCTTTTTCTAATTTTAGAAAACAAAATTTGTATTTCTCTGATACATTATGTGTATAGTTTTATTTTCATTTGTAAATAATAAATATATTAAAAATATATTTATTTTTAATTTATAAATAATAATAATTATATATTTTACTATAATAATTATACTTATAATGTATTATTGTAAAAAAAACTCATACACAGTGTGTGGGACATACCGCATGCTGTGTGGTTCAAGTATAAAGACCAAGACTCCACCCAGCCTGACCCCATGTCGAGCACCCCCTCCCTGTTTCTTTCTCCCGAACACTGCCGTTAGCCTTCCACTCCTTCAATATTCAATTTTTGTTCATTTATAGTCCCAATTTATTTCTCATTTCGATCTTCACTCCAGGTACGCCACTCCACACCCTTTATTTCATGGTTTTAGTCATGTTTATAATGATTTCTAGATCTGCCGACCGTTTGGCTTCAACCTGAAGTACAAGGGGTGTATGAAGAACACACACCGTCTATGTCTTGTACACAACCACATGTGCACATTTTTATAATTTAAAATACACATGGCGTGTATGTTTGGTACATGCTATGTACAGTGCCTATGTCTGGCCTTTAGGCGCTACCCATGTACTGCCCCAAACAGACCTAATCCCAGGTCTTTACACACAGTGTGCATGTTTGGTCCACACCGTGTACCCTGTTCATTAGGAGCTATCTGTGTGGAGGGAATACATGATTTTTATGCCATGTTCTCACACACACCATGCTGTGATCACACACGACATGTCCTTTCTTCTTCAGACCCTTCACGCCAAAACTGTGTACGAGCACTCACACGGGATGCACCCCATTTTCTCACACATGGCGTGTATTCTATATGACACATCGTGTACTAGATGAATCAATATTAAATTCAAAAATGGTGTATCTATCCAGAGTACATGTATTCCTTGTCAAATCATAATACATGACATGTACACTGGATCCACACACTGTGTATATTTATTTTTCTGATTTCTCACATTTTCTTCTTCATCTTCTTTTTTTTATTTTCTTTTCTTTCTTTCAGATATTATAGGTGATGATCACATGAGTGGGAAGAGGACCACTTTCTCTACTACAGGTGAGATACCCCCTCACCGTTGGATTTATTTTCAACATTATGAGAGGCCAACATTTGATTTCCTAGTTTTCCAGCCACCAGTGTTGGTGTCACTACCTCATCTTCTATTGGTGACTCCATCAGTGACATTCGCCGATTCAATAGATTCTGTGACACCCACTCCTACCACCACTGATCCCCCTACGACTACTACCACACCATACACCATCACTGAGATCTCAGGTGCCTATGCTCCCTCTTTTAGCTCCGTACCTTCAGATCTGAGCACTACTTCAGTAGACCTTCTTGAGCCCACTCCGGCTTCAGCTGCTACACCTCCATCCACCACTAATGGACCAGCCACGCCAGCAGCTATAGCCCCACCTCAGCTTGATCCTCTTGTTGCCCGAACTCAGCCACATCCCTTCCTGATCTTTGCTGAGGGGATCTATACTGAAGACCAATTGTAGTGCTTTTCATGGCAGATGATTTAGTTGATCGACCACTTTCTCAACATCATCATTCCATAGTGTCTTGACATCTAGGAGGAGATTGAGGAGATCCTTGTCCATACACATCTAATTGAGACACTCCAAGTTAGCACGTCAAAATATAAAGATTTATTTTTGAAGTTTATCTCGACCTTTGAGTTCAATGGGCCTTCCTACCACCAGACGCCCACTAATACAACCACCCCAGTTCCATTTAGGTTAGGCAAATGTTATTTTTTTCTGATTATGGTTGAGTTTGGCTGAGGGTGTGGATTTTACCCATATCCAGACACCCCACCTTCTATATCCTCCCTTAACCACCCTGAGTGCTCTGACCTCATCGCTATGTGGAGGGATATTTCTGGGTCTGACCACAGGTACACCCCCACATCCTAGAAGAGAACACTCATCATTTCCCCTACCCTTAATTTCCTCCATTGGTGCTTCAACACCATTATTTTCCCCCACCATGAGGATATGGGTGTCATCTATAGGCGGGACATGGAGCTTCTCACCTATATCTTCTGACATTATTAACCTAACCTCCATGTCTTGCGGCCACCTATTTCCATTCCATGATCCATGGACGTCAGGGAAACCTGAACAATGACTTTTATGCCACCCGCTTGTCACACCACATGGGTGTTTTTGATACCTATCTCCCTCATGAAACCTTAGTGTATCCTAATCATATTGAATTCCTCATGCTTATCCATATGAGGATGGCCAAGAATTGGGGTGATGTCTATGAACTTGTGCAGGATGCCCAGCTCCAGCGGGGGAGAGAGATGGCCCAACTGCTTCTAATGGAGTTGATGAGCAGGTCCCACCCCATATACCAGTGGATGATCCTTCACCACCTCACCTCACTTCTTCCTCCATTAATTCTTATTCCACCATTCCCTCTTCTTCTATTCCCTCTACATCCCCACCTCCACCTGCACCCTTGGCTGATCTCCCTATCATCCTATGCCTGACTATAATTGACCACCGTCTGAACATGCATGATCACTATAAGACTACCATCCTATAGTCCTAGGTGAAACTTGAGTATATGTTGGGGGATTATCCTTTAGAATAAAAGTATTAAATTACCCTTAGCACCTAATCCTCCCTCTGCTACTCCACCTTCCACCACCCATGCCCCAATGATGGTACTGACCATTGATTCAGTTCTACTATTCACTGCTGGACCAACTGAATCTACTACTGCTTCCCACCAGGATGTATCGGTAGAGCCTCCTGTACAGGGTTCTGAACCTGTGTCTCTAGATAATATTCCCTCTACTTCCATGATAGATGTTCCTACTACACCTTCCACTCAGTGCATAGAGTAGGTGCCTCCAGTTTCCATTGCGGCTGATCCTCCTCTGGCAGATCCTCCTGTTGCCAATGACACCTCTTTTAAGTCCACCCCATGACTGGTTTTTGGAACATTTTTTATCTTTATATATATATATATTTTATTATATTCATGTTCTATGATGATTTATGTCTATGTAGGTTTCTTTTTATTTTTTCTCTATAGTCACAGGTTCCATAGAGTGTTGTTTGGCCCTTTTTTTTCCGACTACTTTACCTCTTTGTCGATTCACTATGAGGGGAGTATTATTTAAGAGTTTCTTTTTCATTTTTACTTGGTCATTACTTATTTCATAGATTCCCCTCGTATTTACCACCCATGTGTCCCCCATCCTCTCCTCTACCTTGGTGTTGCACTTGGAGGACCAGGTTCCATATTAAGTGTGGGGAAGAGTTTCTGAATACACTAGTCTTTACTCTTTAACTGATCTAAGAGACATCATTAATAGTTGAAATATTTTAAAAATGTATATTTTTTTGATTAATTATAATTATAAATAGTAGAGACATAAAAGGGAATTTTAAAAGTTACATGCTTATTTTAAATTTCAAAGTATTTTAAATGATTGGTGATATAGTTTGATTTTTGGATTTAAAGTCTTATACATTTACATTTATTAGACTGATCATTTGTACTCATGTCGTGAACTGATTGAAATTTTATTTTTCTTCATTCCCAAGAGGTATTCTAATCCTTTTTGACATATTATTTCTTATACCCTCTTTCTTGAGAGATTCATGGGATTTGAATAACTACCAGAACTTACTAGTTTTTCTCTTCAAAACATGAATATTTTTTAATCACATTAAAACGATTGAGGCATTTGATTGTTTTTCACCCCCTTTGACCTTGATACCTAACCTATATATGATCTTCATAATACCCTTAGAAACCATGAAATTCCTTGATAGGAAGCCACATTACAAGGCTATTTACCCTTCCCACCTAAATTATTTCATAATTTTTCATGATTATTCATTTGAGATTTAGAGTGTAATTTTTGGCTATTCATGGTACATTTTGGTAAGGAACCATGGAATTAAGTTAGGGGAGAATGTCACTTGTTCATTTGGGAAGAAGGGTTCTAAAACCACCATTCATTTTATTCTTGGTGGTCCCTATTATTATAAAAAAGAAGTAATTAAAAATTTAAAAGACGGACCAAATTCATTCAGTACACATTATTGATGGTTTATGGACCCATGTTGGAAAGGGAATTTCACAATGATGATACCATTTGAGAGATCTTGATTGGGGATGTATTTTCATTGATCTCTATTTCTAAATATCATGCATTTTTGGTTAATAATTCAGCCTCCTTTTTCAAGCCTCTGATATTATTTTTCACACCATTACCTACCTACCCAAAGCCTTAAAAACATTTGAACCTTTTTGGAAGCCCTCATGATTGTTGTTATTTGACTTCTGAAGTGGAGAATGAGAACAATTAAAAGCCTATGGATAGAGTTCATATACTTAATATTAAGCATAACTTTGATTAAATGATCTTGAGTGATGAGTGTGGTACTTTTTGGTGAGGTAAATCATTAAGTGGCATGTTTATTTAAGAAAAGTTAAACAATGTGGATAAAAGAGAATGAAAATATTTAATTGAATTATATAGGATGAATGGTTATAATATCTTTGGAATTGAAATATGTTTTGTTCCTTTTAAAATCCTCTTCTATGGCTATAGTATTTATAAGTATAATTAGTTGAATGCTTCCCCTTTTAGAGTACTGATTCTTTTAATTTGATGTTGATATTTTTCTTGAGGGAAAGAAAATGGCCATGTGTGGGGGATTTTTATGAGCTCTATTTGTGTATAAATTTTCATAAATTCTATTGAGTATAAAAACATATTTACACTGGATATATGTTGTTTTGTAGATAAAATGCTTTAATTCTGTGATCATGATGATTTTCAGGTATTTTCCAGCCAAAGTCAAAAATCAGGAATGATCAGAAAAAATGTTTGCAAATACACGGTGTGTATTTTGTATATACACGTCGTATAACTTTTCCCAAACACGGATCGACCAGACTGAGTGCACGCCCATGTTGCCGGCCAGATATTACACGTCATGTACTTCACTTTACACATTGTATCATCCCTTCTAGAAGCATTTGGTGGCTAAAGAAGAGACTACATGCTATGTGGGGAGGTAATACATGCTCTGTACCCCCATTGACTGATGGCCAATAGCTTCAAAGTCAAGGGAGGCGCGACAGATCACCTACTGATAGAGAAAGAAGATCCAAGTCAAGTTAACCTAACTAAACGCTGTGTACTTTATGGTACATGCTGTGTAGTTTTAAAAAACTATAAACAAGAGGAAATGACCTCCAAATTTGGGAGACAGAATGAGGGGAAAACTAGAGACATCAAATGGGATAATAAAGTAGAGAAGAAGAGAGAGAGAGAGAGAGAGAAAGAGGGAAGATAAGAGAAGAGGTGCTTCCACTATAACTTCCCGACAATCTTCAATTTGAAGTTGCTGTGATGTTTATTTCAGGTATTAAGAGTCTATTAGTCATTAGATACTCCGTGTGAATCTAAATCCCCCATTTATTGGGGTTGTGGATGATTATGGTTTGTTATTAATCAATTGTATTATTATATTTGTGTTATTTAAGTTTATCTCATAATCCCTTGAAATATATTGCTAAATATCATTGGAAACAACGTATCATATGAAGAAAAAAATTTATAGGGATCTTTAGAGTAATTACAAAAAAGTACACCAATGATCATTGGGTGCACTTCTCCTCTCAAAAAGGCCTACAATTAATAAAATTAGTAGGAATAAAATTCAAGACCAAGGAATTGGTCTCTATTGATTTAAATGAAACTCACTCGACAAGGGGGTTCTGTTATACTCAAAACCCAAAGAAGTTAGTTATTATGAACAATAAAACCTAATAAGCATATTGATTTATTGATGACCTTAAAAATACACATCCTTGACACATTCTTCCCATTTATCATCAGAATTAATTTTACGTTTTTCTTTGTCTTAAAAGAAATTCATCAAGAAATATAAAAATCGGTTAATTTATATTTGGAACAAAAAACATCGAATCTAAATTTTACTTAATCTTAACCTAATTAATCACAAACTAGAGAAATAGAATACAAAGACTCTCTCTCCATATGGATCGACCCTATACTTTCACTATACTAGTAATAAGTTTGGGTATTTAAATTTGGGTTTCTAAATGTAACACTTTGGCTAAAACGACACCAATATACAATGTGATATAATGAGAAGAATAAGTAAACATATGAAACATAGAAAAATAAATCACCATAGATCCTAAGGTACTAAAGAGACAATCGTGGTCAACCATACCCACTTTAGATAGATTTGAATGTCCTTGAATATGTCACATCAAAACCTATAGGGAAATAATTCCCACAAAAACCATCATATAGCATCATACACCCAAGATAAATATCCTCCCCCAAATATCATGAATATATCACACACCCAGGGGAAATATCCTCTCTAAAAACTTTATAAATATATCATAATCTTGGGGTAATCTCCTCCCCATAACATTTATATAATATACACCCAAGGGTAATCTTCTACTTGGAACCTTCATATAAAATACGTATAAGGGTAATATTCTCCTCAAAATATTCATATAACATACAACCATGGATAATTTCCTCTCTAAAAACTTCCTATAACATACACATAGGGGAACCACATCCTTTACCAGAACCTTTTTATATATCATACACTAAGGGGAAACCAGGTCCTACTCCAAAACTATTTTAGATATCATGAACCTAGGGGTAACCATGTCTTTCCCAAAAAATATATATAACATACATAAAAGGGTATTATAATACCAAGAACCTTTATATAACATACACCTATGGGGAACCATGTCCTTCCTTAGAACCTTTTTATATATCGTACACCCAGGGAGAACCACATCCTACCCTGAGACCTTTATATAACATACACATAGGGGTAATTTAACACATTAAACCTTTATATAGAATACACCTAGGGGTAATATCATCCTTTAAACCTCTACATAACATACACCCAAGGGTATTATATTCCCTAAAAACTTTATATAACATAAAATTCGAGGAGACTATGTCCTGCATAAAACCGTTTTATATATCATACACCTAGGGGGAACGACATATTTTCTTGGAACCTTTTTAGAATATCAAAATTTAATCCTTTATCGACATATTATTTTATAGTTTATTTACAAAACAATCCATAAAAATTTCAAATCAAAAAATTTTAGTTTTAAACTATAGAGGGTCACTCACCCATTCTAGGTATTATCCCATACCCATCTGGGATACTATTATACTAACCCATACTTATCACATGATTTCATCCAATAATTCATTTGAGGAAATTTACATTTAGATTACTAGGTGAAAACAAAGTCCATACACCCCATCAAGGTTAATTTATCTTATTCCCACTATAGTGTCAAATATAAATGCTCAAAGAGCATAGTATCTCTAAACATAACCAAAGGTTATATGGTAACTCAAGGCTTTACATGGCCAACCCTTAAGCCTTCCATTCATAATCCACCATACTTCCCAATTCTGAGAGATATAAAGAAACCTAAACCAAGTTCCACTATGTTCATCCATTGAGTTTATACTCTTCTATGTTCCCAAGACCACATAACACATAATTATGGTTAAGACCATGACCATTAGTTTTTGAGGCACCAATTTAGTCTTCAAGGATCTATCTTGGCTTAAGAAACATTCATTATAATCATAAGAGTTTAAAGGAAAAAAATAATTTTAAATTCAAGGTCGATCACATAAAAGTGTTAGTACCATATATCACATGCTATATCACACAAATAATTAACCTTAGAGAGATGTTTAAGGAACAACTACCGCATTCATTGCTATTTATTTTTAAAAATCTCAACTATCCTCTCTAAGATCATCCAAGACCAAATGCACATCACCCAACCACACAAGGCCCTAACCCCATAAAATTAATTTCAATTCAATTATAAAAAAATTATAACTAATTCAAACATTAAAACAAAATTAATTTCATAATTAATTGTTGTCTATAATCAATGAATATTTTACCAGATGGTATAATGATGTTGAAAACTTAATAAATAAGGTAAAAATCACTCTTGAAACAACCCCAAGATCATATTTGACAATATCCTTAACACCAAACATCGACCCATCCATTAATACATTTATAATTTGATGAAAAAAATAATTTAGGGTAGTTAATTAACTCAATGAAACCATGAAAATCCAGTGCCTTCATCCTCTTAGGATCGCCACAAGACAAACCACACCAAAGCCCCATCATATTGAGATTATTCCACTATGACTCAGTGGAATAATTACAAAAAGACTAAACCACATCAGCTAAAAGTAGATGAAATTAAAGAATTAGGGTGAGAGGGCAGAGAAGGGCGATGAACTCACCTTAATCCATATAGAAACCTTACTTGAGATACCGATATACTTGAAGTTCAAGGAGATAAATAGAGGTGAATAGGTGGTCAACCTTTCCTTGTTCGGAAACCCAAAAATGAAGAACCTTATAGTGGTATATAATTTTAAACTACAATAGACCATATTTCCCAAATATTTAGAGAAAAAAAATCACTCATCATGACATGGCCCCTATGTCTCAAAAAATTTCATTACTAAAGACCCCTCATTTCATGGCTCTTCAGGTCACCATGTGACACAACTTCCCTCAGCTATTACCATAAACTTGAAATCAATTACCAAGGTCATGACATGGTGTGACCCTAACCTTCACGGTTCCATAAACGCCCAATGGCCAGGATCCATTTAATGAACCTAATCCATGTGGAATGTCACTTCTCATCATGACCCTCAACATGACATAACTTGGGTGTCCCAATATGACACCCTATCATTGGGAAGAACTAGAAATCTCATGGCCCAAACCTTCATGGTGTAGCCTCCCCCTTAATAGAGTTTCCTTCCACCATGACTCCAATCCCATGACATAATGTTCTCACTTCATAGCACAAAACCTCCCCTTGGGAAGTCCTTTACAACATGACCTAGGGTCCACAATGTGACCTGATTTACATAAAATAACACAAAGTCCTGAAAATGGCTTCCCATATCTCAAATAAAAGGGTCACCATCACGACATGACACCCTTATCCATTATGTGATAAAATATATAAGGTTATTACTATTATGACCCCCCACTAGAACCCATTGGGATGATAATGAAGTGAAGGATATGACCCCCAAATACCTTTTCTAATTATCTATGAGTTAGCGACTAGAACAAAGGGTATTTAATATCAAATGGGAGGAATTATCCTCTTTATGTAAGTTTAATGAATAATAGATAATATGATATCCAACAACCAACACCATACATAAATAAATAAGTAATCCTAGTTCATGTAGTGTCATAAAATAACTGAAATAGATTGAAACAAATAACAAAACATGTTGAACTAGTGACCATGAACTCCAATATCCCCTAAAAAACTACACAATCTAGTAATGGCCAACTCGATCACTAACCAGTTTTTGCAAACCCAAAAAAATAGTTTATATATATGTAGGATGAACATAACATGTATACTTAGTTGGATCCTCTTTGGAACCTCTTCTGAAAAATGTGAAAGAATCATAAAAAAGCATAAAAAATAAATAAATGAAACCAACTCATCACCCAAATAGGTAAAGCTATTTACTGTCCTAACCATGAATTTATCACCAAGTAATCCATAAAAAATTAATATCTATATAAAATCATATATATAAATAAAGGTACCCTACTTCCACTTCTGTACCGGTTTTTCAATTTCAATCCCCAATGACTCTTGTATTGTGATCATCCCTCCCATTAATAATCATGACCAAATCCTAAGAAAGCGTATCCTTTATATTCTACATCCCATGAAACTTAGAATAAAATCATCATAATTATCTCATATGTAACCAAGTTAATGTCCAAAATCCATTATATCCTATGTATCATGCATTATAATATAATCCATCATAACCCAAGAATGTAATTTTCTGGAAATCCATATCCACCATGAATGAATGCAAGTATGTGCTATAATATCAATCCTTTAAAACCCACACATAAATGTATAGAAAGACTGAGACCCATCACAGACCATGGGAGACTATAACCTATACCTTAATCAATCAAAACATAGATATTACTACATAATTTACTATATTCAAAGAGAGAGTAATATATTCCCTCACAAATATGGATTTTTAGGAAACACCACAAAAAAAATTCGAGTGTTTCTTTCCCTACCAACATAGGTGGTGAAGTGTATATAATAAAAAAATATAAAATATATCACACAAAACCACACTAAGTGTAACTACCTATCCTTGGGAACATCTTCCAAAATCATCTCACAAGTCACATAACTTCCATCACTAAAGTCTAGATATCAAACATGCACACAATAATAAACATTATATTTTTTATTATCATAACTTTGAAATTTATCAAAGTACTATTTATTCATTTTAGAATTTAACAGTTACCGATATTTCATTAAGCCCCATTATAATTTTTGAATTAATCAATCCATTTCATTAAAATACATACTGATTATTAATTCATATGATTATTCAAGATTTGATATCCATGCTCTTCAAGTATCTTATTTAACCATACCGTGCTTTTCAGTAATATATAAAACATTTATCGATACTATCATCAACCAAATACCATATAATAGGTTAATTTGATAATAAAACTATCATTACATAATTCCGAGCTACTATAAGACTTATAATAGTTTACCACATTAAATGAAGCACTTACCATGCATAGAACTAACTTCAACAAGAAGTTGAGAACCACAAAAATCAATGATCTGACAATCCTACAATAAAAAGAAAAATCAAGAAATAATCAATGATAAATCCTATTACTTAAATCCTTTTACATATCCCATTCTATTTTTCCACCACTAAACTCAAATATTACAAGAACCCATGGAAAATTATCCCATTTTTTCTAATTATTCCCACCACTCTAGGTTATCAATAAAAAACATCAAGGATCTACCATACAAGGGAATGCATACGAAGAATGAAAGTATATTCAACACGAAAAAATCATGAGGCAACTAAGTCCATACCACCAAGAAATTCAAGACTTTATCAAATAAGAACAGGCTCACTTTTCCCCAAGTCACACTATCATTAAAGTGTGTGATCCCTAATTCACCACTGTTTGGAGTCTCCAAGAGCAAGGGTCGAGCCAAGGGCTCCACTGGAATCTTTAAATCCCACACCAGAGATGTAGAAAGAAAAGAGTGGCTTGAACTTGTGTCTATTAGAAATATAGATAATGTAAAATAGATATAAATAGTACCTATAATCATGTTGGGAGTCTCGGGGTAATAGGCCTCCACTACCTACAACTATCTGCTCCCCTGTCCACCAACTTCTTGAGCCTGGCGCAAACCACTTGGGGGTGGTGGTGACAATAAGTCAAACCACCTACCACCTCCTCCTCCTACTCTACCTAATCCTCTGACACATTCAATTCCCTATATACCTCCTTTATCCTACCTCTATCTCTATCTGGGTGGTCCTCTGACCATCTCTGAATCAGTTATATGATGGTTTTGACAATACCGAGCGTGAAGTTTCTGACCGTCGCATGAGAAGAACTGCCTCTACCTAGGATGAATTGATACATAGATTGAGCCATGAAATATTGATCCTCTATCCTTAGATCATATACTTAAATTTATGGCATTCTTAGATCCCTGTGGCTGCCGTTGGATACTTTCTACCAAGGTCTAAGCTCCTGTGTGACCACTACCAGCACCCACTGTCGGCGTATGCTCTGCCTGGAATCTCCCCACTTCTAAATCCTACTCAAGAAATCCAGAATAGGTGGGAATTCATAGAGAAATCACTAAATAATAGATATATATGTGTAATCGCTAATCAAAGGTATATGTTCTGAAGAATGGATCTTGTACCATATCTAGAGAGTATTACAAGTGACCAGTAAAACTTTTCGAATACTTCAACATAGTCATGGTTCCCTATTATAAATTCAGAAGCTCCTGGATGAAAAATAATCATAGTGTGGTTAGATATAACTCATCCCTAAAGATATTATCGAATTATGACTAGGATAGAGTTGTCACATTGTGTTACTGAGTCACTATACTCCACTATCGTGCAATAAAACCCTAAATAAGACTCACTTCGAGGACTTCCATATGATATTCAAGCATCCTTATACGGAAAAAAAATTTAATGACTGCCTAAATCTAGTACTCAGATACATGGGAGTATATATTTCCCTAAAACTTAGGTTTTTTATACCTTTAAAAATCATGCAATACAATAACACTACATGTATACTCTTTCGGTAATTCTAGTGACAACTTCTTCTCTATGAGTGGTGGCATAAGTAGAAAACCACCAGAAGGTACTAACTTCTATACAGAACCTGGGAAAGCTGTCTTCATAAAGGCATATTGAAATAAAAAATATGCACCGAGGTTAGTGAGTATATCTGGGGAGATGACTTAATAAGGAAATGGAAACCACAACCCATTCCTAAATAATTAATGTACCAATGTTTTTCCTTATACCAATTTCTACATGTATCAAGTCAACAAGCATGAAATTCGAGTCTTGGTGAATGGATACAATGATCTCAAAACCAATACTAAAGTACATGTATTGAAAGGTGAACTAAAAAACTATTACCATAAATCCCAAACCAATTTCACATCTAGAAAAAAATCTATGCTTTAGTCCTTAGGTGGAACCACGCTCTAATACCACTTTATCATGAACTGATAAACTGGGTCCCACCTGTATGGAGATAAGATGAGTGTGACCACCCCAAGCCCACTTCCAATAGTCCATGGGATGGAAACCAATGTTGAGTAAGAATATCCCCCATATGGAAGGCATTAGCCTAATATACTTGTACACACACTCACATCTCCAAACATATAAAATCATAAAATATAAAACAATGGATACCGATGCATGAATACATCTATGATCACACAATAAGAGCATTAAAAATAATAAATGAAGTGATAAATGGGCCAAATAAAATCCCAAAAAAATCTGAAAAGAGTCCAACCTACTTATAGGGAGGGGACAACCATCAAATGAAAAAAATTTATACACCTCAGTCTATCTATCCCAAAACTATGATATGCCTAGTCCTGATCCTCCTAGGAATTTATCAAAATGTTTATAATCTATATAAGACATGATACGTGATGGAAAAACCCATGCATGGATAAGTATAATAATAACTAGTAGGACACCCCGAAATCACTATGCATAAGGCATCAATAGTCTTCAAATCATAAAAAAAATGCAATAAACAAAACCCAAATATACTCATAACAGAAAATATGTCTCAAGCGGTATTAACCAATAATACTAGAAAAATTATACTACTTAAGGATTATAGGTAATTATCATTGAAGGGGAATCTACTCCAGGATACATGCTATCACTCGTGATTATCATGTAATAGGTCATGATCATTAGGCCCTACCCAATAATTACTCACTGGATCTATAAATATCTCATCATCCAAGTAAGAAATAAAACTTAGGGACACTAGGGGAAACCAAAAAATAAACTGGATCATCCTTATATATAGGTGATTGATTCCCTATGAATAGTGGTCATGCTAATACCACATACCCCACCTAGGAATGATAGAGGATCCCACTATGGTCTTGTAGGGGGTGCATCAAAATCTATCCAAGAATAAACCCATGTAGGGATCAAAATCATATACCAAGTATATAATTCCATATTGTACCCTAATGGGAAAGTACCAAGGAATGAAACTCAACTGAACTTGGTCTATACTGAAGAAATGGAGGGATCCAAACACTCTTATAGGGAGTACATGACATGACTTTACAACCCATGATCCGCCTGTGTATTGTCATATCACACCACATGTAATAATCAAAATACACAGTGTGCCTTGTCATGTACATGGTGTGTAAATGTTTCCATAACTTTGAACATGTCATTTGTCTGTGCATGTGTACTTCGAGCCGTACTTGTGTACACCATGTTGTGTTTGAGTACATAGATTAGCCCATGTACTCTAGTCATGTATGAGTATATGGATTAGCCCATGTACTTGACTCGTACCTATGTATCCTCCATTATACATGGAATTACACTAACTAGGGGACACATGGAATGTGTTAGGGTCCACATGGCATGTGATCATTGTCTCTTCTGTAGAAACCCTAGCACCACAGATAGGCCCCCACAAGGTGTGTAATTTCGGATTACAAATCGTGTAACATGGGTTTTCAAAAAACCCATGGTTCCTTATATGAATATTCCCATGATAATGTTTCCTATAGATCTATCACTAATCTCACACAGGGATTGAGAATCTCATCCATCTGAGCCTTATGTTTCTTGATATTTGATTCTGGCCATATGATTTGATCAGGAAAACATCATCATTTTCTGTTCAGTCCCCACACGCCAAACAGGGGAGAAAGGAACCTCTGAACTAGTTTGATAAACCTCCATTCATCCTACACTGTCATAGATCTTTGTTAAAAAAATTTATTTCAAGCTATAACCATGGGTAGATATTCATTATGCCAAATATTGGTCATATAATGATCGAATATTGGGTATTCATCGAATCACAGGCTAAAAAAATTTCCCATGATGAACGTGTGAAGAAACAGGGGATAAAACCATAAACTATAAACATGAGGAAAAAACCTTAGCCTTTTTTCATTTCAGGCCTGATATACTTTCATAGAATATATGAGCAAATATTAATAAGCAACAATGAACAAATAAATCAATCGTAAAAAAATTAACCATTGATGAGAAAATCAATTATTATTAGTGGAATTGATTCACATTTGACACGATAATTAAATGGGATCAATCCTCAAAATATAAACATCCTACCTAAATTATGGATCAATCACTTATGCAGAATAGTCTTTTGTTTCCATCATTGGTGTGATCCACAAACTCTGTTGGCATAGACGATCTGTGTAGTATAAATTCGATCTTTTGATTCGTTGTTATCCACCAACATCTCTCCATGATCACCTCTCACAATGTCAGGTTTATATAGATAACCCAAATATTTTGTTATAAGCATGTACTTATAGGGTTTTTTTGTTAACTATTTCAAACATAATAAAATAAATAAATAAATTTATTTATTATTTATGCTTGTGAAAACTATTTCAAAAAATGCCTAATGTCGACAAGGATTATGTCGCGCCTTGGGTAAAACCCACACTCTGAACTCAACGGTTGCCTCATATTTCTTATCTGAGCCTATTTTTAGGAGTTATTCCACATTTTTAGGAATACTACACATTAATGATATTAATATATTTAATATATTTTATAATATCAATTTCGGGCTCACTAAGGCTCGTAATCTCACACCATCTCAGCACTTGGATCCGAAAATAATAATAGATAGATTCAAATATTTTACATGGAAAAACCAATAAATTATAGATAATTCCTAAGGATGATGAATCTTAAGAAACATATAAAGAATTATCTCTAGATCCAAGTTTAGGTTTGACACCCATTCAGTAAAATGGAGCAAAAGTCCACTCCCAAACAATTATAGTGAGTATAGTAATGGTGTGTCCACCTGACTATAGGCAACATCCTAGGTGTTAATAAAAGAGAGATTAATATAATCCTAGAGAGTATATAAAGAGGGGTTTGATACATAATCAACAACCTACCTCTATAACCCTTAGCAGGGCAGGTTTTCTAGTGACAAATTGTACCTCCTGAAATGGTAACCTCTGACCATATAAGTCTTATAATCTGGATACTAGGAAGTACGTCTAGGAATCTAAATCATAAAGTAGGATCAACATCTGGATCCAAATATGTACATTTGGGTATCCCAATAATCATGCAAGCTCAACATCTAGATACTAGTAAGTACGTTTGAGAATCCCAATAAAATAACAATCAAAACAAGTCTTATAAGCCGGATCCCAGAAAGTACATATGGGTATCCCAATAATATAGCTCACCACATTAGGATCATCATCCCAAGTACCAAGAAGCACCTTGGGAAATCATATCTACATAAATACTAACTATGTGAATGTATAAATAAAAGAGTGAGGGTGGTCAAAACCTAAACCCACCACTCCTTCCACAACCCCTTGGGATTACAAGTTTGGTTTGTGTTCTAAGGTGACACCCACTACTATCTCTACCCATACACATAATGTACTAGCTCAAATTCATTCAAAAATTGGGGCACCCTCTGGGTCCCCCAGGTTAGTACACAAGAGATGCATCCTACTCAGTATCCTCAAGGTTCACATGTCAACAGAGGCATTCCTCTTGGGATCATGTAAATCAACACATGTGTTAGGATTCTAAAAAGGAATAATAAAGTGAATAAATACTACATGGGATCCTCTAGATCATATAATAAGTAGAGGAATCCCACAGGGTATCCTCAATCTTAGTCATAGTCACAGGTTGAGGTATGAATCTAGTGCATAGATGCTTATAATGACCCTTGATGTTTATCCATCTTAACCAAATAAACTCATATTTCTTAACAATTCATTGGAAAAATTATAATAAGGGAATCAACCTTATGGATAAGAAAAATAATGAACATACTGATATAAGAATTCATAAATACCATAGTGTTGGTACAAAAGACCACCTAAATTTAGGAATCTTTAAACCATTTACAAACTACTCTTCGTAGCTCCGTCCAAGATCACCATTGTTCGAGTTAATACGTATAGGATTCTAAGTCCCTACCTAACATTGGATAGCTCAATAACAGTCCAAAAACAAAAATTAAAACATTAAATAATTAAATATAAACAAAATTACAAAATGAAAAACAGATGATAACTCATCGGATGCCCATCGTTTGATGTAAATTTGAGAAACAATGTGCAAAACGTATCTAGGGCTCTCATAACACCACATTTGGGAAAATACATAACCAAAGATGTCAAGACATTTATTTAATTAATTTTATTTATGTAAAAAATCTAAATAAAACTCATAATGAAGGTATAATTCCTAAAAACGACATGCTTCCAAACAAAAAAAGCCTCTTGGTTCACCCTCTTCCTAGGTAGAGTGAATCCCCCAACACCAGTATTTGATTCCACCATGTTCTGGTTGAATTAGGACTAAAATTCCTAAATGGAGGAGGTAAGATTAGAGAAATAAGAAAAAGAACTCAATGGAGGCTAATGGAGTCAAAGGATTACCCCAAGGTTTTCAATGCACTTGAAATTGTTTGATTCTGTCCACGATTGAAGAAAAACTCCCATGGAGTAAGGGAGTAGGAGGGTAGGATGCACATGGGATCTCCTAGGTGGAAAAAGGAAGAGAAAAAGATAAAATAATTGAAGGTTCAAATGAAAAAAATGGTAATTTTCCCCTTTTAATGAGCCACATAGTTTTCCAAACCGTGTGCCAACCATGCGGTTGGCACTGTCTTGGACCCTCCATATTGCACGATTGAAACCCCAAGTTTAATAGACCACACAAAAACCGTGAGACATGTCTACAATAAATTAAAAACCCCTCACATGGTCTCCTTTAGCCTAATACATGGTTTATAAAACCATTACCCTATACAAAATGAAATGTATGGTTAGTTCACATGATTATCACTGACTATGTTCCAATTGTGTGCCATTGGATGCACCTTCCAAAAACTCTATTTTTAAGCCCAAACCCTTAGGATCGACTCAAAACCTCTAATAAATATTTTAATTGTCAAAACATATCTAAAAATTATTTAAAGGCATTCAAAAATTCAAATCCCCATTCTGATGTTCCAATAAAAATTATCCCATCCTATAATTGAAAATTAAGAATCCTTCGAAAATTTGTAAATAATAAAAAGAAAAGATCCTAAAAACCCATTTTCAAAAATCATATCCTTAGCCCTGAAAAAATAAAATTCACCTATAATGGATTTTAAATTATCAATTTCATGAATCAAAACCAATGCAAATCATAAGAACGCAAGGAATTCCAAAGGATAGACCATAGGATAGAGGCCCCTATATCAAGCATAATGAAAACATCATTACCTCTAAGAATAGTGATTAGAGAGGAAGATATCTTCTCCCCATGAGCTTATATTTACAAATATAAATCTAAATAAGAAGGGAATCACCCTAAGACACTACTAAATGAGAGATGAACACCTAAAAACCCTTCATGAAAGACACTGAATTTTGAATCCAATCCAATAAGGAGAGAACAATTAGTTTAGTAGATAAAAACTAAGTTAAAAGGAACATTAAACCCATTTATTAAGGTTTCGTAGGATTGAAGTAATCACCCCTAGAAGACCAGGAACCTTTTGATAATTTTAAAAAACTTGAAGCCACTGACGCCATGCCCTACTAGATCTATGATGGTCATAGTGGGTTCTCCCAGGAGATATACCATGAGGATCATTCATGACATGGTGTAAAAATTTAGGCTGTTTTGGCCCAACACAACCTCCACCATGACATGGTGTGGTCCCTCTGGCCATAGTCGATAGAGATAATCCCAACACACTCTATCATACTCCATGCCTAGTTGTTGTCCATTTTATATTGGAGGCCCAAAGGCACACAACCACCACCACCATGGTCATGGTCTTAGATATTTTTCAGAAAAATGTTTGAAAAACCAATTCTATGACACAAAGTGCCTCCCACTCTTCCAAAATAAAAAATGACCAACTTAAGGCTCATAAGAAAACATACATGTGATCTAGAGGGTGTCAAAATTCACACAACCATAAAATATTTCTATCCACATAAATGTTCAGGATCACAAAAATGAAAAGACATAAGGCCATTACTGCATCATCAAGTCCTTTCACTTTCATGTCTCATGGATGTCCCTACCACAATCCCATCTCACTTAAGATAATGGGATCATCTTTCCACAATGTACATTATCCTATTGGTCTAATATCAAAATAAGAATTTCAATCATTAAGGTGATGGTTTTGATTTCATTATATTCTCAATGAATCCTATGGGACTGATCCTGTTGATACTTATTCATTTGGGAAACTCAAAACAAATCTTGGATATAATTTGATCAAGTAGGTAAGTCTAATATATAATACACCTTATTGAGTCACTACACAATCTCAAATGGACTGACATAATGAGGTGATAACTTAACCTACCTCCCCAAAACGTCTATGTACCATCCATGGTGAAAATATAATTAAAACCCGATCACTTACCTCAAATTCCAATAAACTATGACACCGATAAACATATTATTTTTAGTGAATTTGAGCTGTTGATAATATTTTTTTTATCAATTACATGATATCCTTCATCTATTTAATGATATTTGGTCCAACCAAGTATTGTTCTCCAACCTATTCCCAATAAAGAAGTGATCTAGAAGGCCTTCCAGACAACACCTCAAATAGAACCATCCTGATCAATTACAGATGAATATTTTTGTTTGAAAACTCCACTAAGAGAATTTGTTTCTCCCAAGATCCACTAAAGTCTAACACATATTCTTGAAGCATGTCTTCAAGAATTTGGATGGCTCACTCAGTTTGACTATTTTTCATAGGATGATAATCCATGTTCAACTTCAAATGAGAACCCATCGCTGCTTATAATCCACCCACTTCTAGAATGTGAAGTGAGGGTCCATATCATAAATGATAGGCAATAAAATACCATAGAGTCTAAAAACACCCTACACATATTAGTTCCCAAGATCATCTACCTTCGTTGACTCCTTGATTAGTAGGAAATGAACCGATTTAACAATTTAATCAATAATCACCCACATCTAATCATCACCACTAAGAGTATAAGGTAACCCAATCATGAATAACAGGAATATATTATAATATTTCCATACTAGAATGGGTAGAGTTTGCAACAAACTAGTAATCCTAGGATGTTCTGCCTTAATTCTATAACACTTAAGGTACCAAGACACAAAATCCGCAATCGATCACCTAAATCTAGAACACCAATAATGAAATCATAGTTCATAACTATATCTTGGTAGCTCCAGGATACACAGACTAATTAAATCATTTTACATTATCCATAAATTCCCATCTCAAGTCTATCAGAACAACCATGTTTCCTTGGAAGCACAAAACTCCACAAGGAGACTGAGGCCACTCACTTGAGGCCTCCCCACCATAAAGAGTTTTGATAAAATTTTGAAACTCTACATCCTCGTATTATCTAATTATAATATTATTATACCATATATGATTTACTTACACTCTTTTATAACCCATTTATTAATAATTATTTTTTAAATCACTATTTCAGGTGATAATTACTTCATTTTTCATATATGTTTTAGTTTGGTAATTTTGGTACTTTAAATTTTGTCATGGTTAAATAATATCCAAAATTTTATACATGATAGAAATATAATATAAATTAATTATATATTTATTTAGAGTAATCTATTAAATTTAGAGATAGAAAATGGACTACACAGTTCATGGAGATGGTAGACCATACATACACATGAACACTATTTCCATTTTTCTCGATGGATGGAATGAAATAAAAATAAATATTAATTAATATTTCTAAAAATCATTATTATTTCATATATATAATTTATGTTAATCATATACATTCTTATTACCATCCATGAAAAAATAAAATGAAAAAACATTTCACATCACTATGTGGAGGTGGCAGTCTACACACACGCACGGGCGACTTTATTATTTCCCAATGGATTGGAAGGTTCAAATTTATATGATATTTTATACTTATAGAATTATATATCCATTAACTTTAACCTTAATACTATTCATGTAAAGTGTAAGTGAAAAATGAATCACATCACTTTGCAAGGTGGTTTTTTACCGTACACATGAGCGACATTAAGAATATATATAAGATATCATAATTATATAAGTATAATAATTTCATAAATATTATATTATTATATGAAATTCATCATTATATCTAGTCTTTAAATGTTGTGATGGTAAAAGTATTACATCGGTTCGTGAGGTGGTAGTCCACCATACACATGATCAACAATTTCATTTACCATTTGATGGAAGTGGTGATGGATATGGGTTATTACATTAACATAATAAAATTTAAATATATATGGGATAATGTATTTATAATATTATCATAGTTTAATAAGTTTTTTAAGGATGTGGAAGATTAAATAAAACAAATACACACATCTAACAATTTTACATCTTCTTCAGAGAGCCTCTTTAGGTTTGTACCTAAAGACTTATTAGAAGAGCTTACTAATAAAAATAAGGCCTCTAGGATGTGAGTAGGGATTAATAAAGGTTTTTGGATATGTAATTTGAAATCCAAAGTGTTTTGTAAGTGTAAAAAAGGGAGGAGATTGGGAGTCTTTTTATAAGTGGGGAGAGGATACACATGGAATTTTTGAAAAGATAAAGTGATATGCATGTTTTTCTCATGCCAAAAGCAACAAAAAAAAGTCCATTACTAAACCTTATAGGTTATATGGTTGAAATATGTCTATAAAACGTGTTTTGGATAAGTTTTTGGTTATTTTCAACCCTTATCTTCTTAGTTTAACCCCATAGTAAACTTATGTTTGCCTTAATCACGGTAATTAATTTTTAATTATTTTCACTATTCATTATGGTAAAAAATTAATATGGAATTATTAAATAATATAAATTTTTATGATTCAAAATACAAAATCTATTTTTCAAAATTAAATTCATAGAAGTGGTAGAATTCAATTTAAAATTAAATTGCATAAGCAATGAAAGAGTAATTTTCGAAAGAGAAAACTTCTCATAAGCATAGAATGTTTTAATATAAAAATTCAACATGAAATTGATTCCAATAACTTAAATTAGTTTAATTTTAATATAATTGAACTAAATTTACTTTAAAACCTATTTAAAATATAATTTAACTTTGTAAAAAATTTAAACGAAAAGACAGTTTTCAATAAAAATTAGTATTTTCACTATTCATTAAAAAA
This sequence comes from Viscum album, assembly GCA_963277665.1. Lineage (NCBI taxonomy): Eukaryota > Viridiplantae > Streptophyta > Magnoliopsida > Santalales > Viscaceae > Viscum > Viscum album. The sequence continues at coordinate 1,561,755,264 of OY728148.1, read as the reverse complement.
ATTAATATTTTTAGAAAATTATAAAAATTTAACCCAACTATAATTATGTAATGTATATTTGAAAAATTCATTTTTTTTTAAAATTGGTAAATATTAATTTTAAATTATGTGCGTAAAGCGTGACTAAACCACCACTTAAAAAAATATAGTTTCTCAGAAAACATTTATTTTTCTTTCAAATGGTTATTATTTTATTTATAATCTATTTATAACCATTGAATTTATTTTATACATGTGTAAAAAATATAATTTTTATAATTTATTTTGTACTATTCATACCCTCCAACTTAATATCTTGATTATAATGGTCATGTTTAAGTAGTAATATTTTAATAGAGTACCAGGTTTCATTCAAACCCAGTGTTGTGTGCATCGTGAGCTATCTAAGAGATTGAATTTATTTAAAAATAAATATATCATAAAGTCTCTAGTTGTTATATTCTCTTCTAATATTTGTTTTTCATTTCATCCACACTATCAAACATGATGTTACTCTTTTAAAATCTGTGGTTATTATTGGTAATATAACCATTGGGAATACATATAACTAATAAGTATATTAAAAATATGATCATGTACATATATTTTATTTATAGTTGAAAAATGAATAATAAATAATATATTCAACATGTATAATTAACATTTAATATATATTAAATAAATTATTGTTGGAACTAAGTAAAATATAATCAATTATTATATAATAAATTATTTTTATTTAAGAAAAAATATTTTTATAAAGTATTATGAATCTTTATTTAAAAGTTAAATTTCATAAATTTAGTGATTTAATTTGATTATATGGATTTAATTTTCTAAATTAGGTAATTTAAATTTAAAAATAGGTTGAGTTTCATATTTGGTGAACAAAATAATTTACCTCAATGAATAGTAGATATCATCGATAAACTGTAAAAAAGGTAAAATTTAGTATGTGGTTAAAATAATTTATTAAAATTATAAAATAAAAATAAAAGTGGGTAATGGGTATAATATTGAGCCTGATTTTTTTTAACTCATTTCCCACTTACCATGTCATAATGACCTTCTATAATCATTAAGTAATGATAAATTATAAATATTCCACTCAAACTCATCTATAAATTAATCCTTCCTCTTCCTACCCCAAAACACTTATATCATTTAGTTTAATATTGTTTTTTTCTAGATATATTCTCCTAAATTCTATTTCCATGTTGGTTAAATTATTGTCCCAAGAAGTGTACAAGAATCCATTATTATGAAGGACTCTATTACGAGGAGTGACTCCATCAAAGTATGTATTTAGTTATTATCTCTTTTTTAAATTATATTATTATATATAATTTTTATATATCATATTTTAACCTATTTTTATAATATATTAACATAATTATACTTATGTTAAAATGATATTAATGTATTATAACTCTATACTTTTACTCATTCTACATAATATGTTCTTATTTGGGTCACTTCAACAACCTACAAGAAAAATTCTATACTATATTTATAATTTACATATTGGATGAGTATAATAATTTAAATGTTGATAATATATGATATTAAATATTAATTTATATTATGATTATGGTTTTGGAAGGGTGACACGAAAATGAATGTTCACTATAAAGAAACTAGTTGTTATTGGTAATATTATAGGAAACATACAAGCTGTTAATTCTATTCTTGTAAACCATATCTGTATCTTCAATCATATTAACATGATAAAATAAAAATAATTATAATACTATTATTACACTAATTTTTATAATATGATAATATTGAAATTTTTATTAAAGAATGAGGATCAACATCACAATACCAAAAATAATACAAAATAATCAAAACTTCTAGCATTTGATGGTGGAAATAAATCATGAATAACTAATATGTATGTGTAATAAATTACTATAATTAAATAGTATAAAAGGTAATAATTATGAATAATGTTTTGAAATAATTTATTTATTTATCATTGTTTATTATATTGGGGGCTAAATTGGGTTCTTAGGAGTTGGGTGTAAAGGTAAGGGTTTATCTTCCAATACATCATTCATAATTAGATTACCTATGTCCAAATTTAAATTAGGAAAATGTCTGTATATTTTCTCTAAATTACAATTTATTTTATTCTGTTGATTATTTTTTTTAATTTATAGGTCTTCCAACCATTTCCCCTCTCATTGATTTGTAATTAACCCAAAAGATGTTTATAATTAGAATTATCTCTATTACCTATTTTTGGTTGAAAATATTTATATGACATTTCCATATTATTTATATTGTTTCATGAATTTCATTGCATCTACTTCTATAATTCCTTAAAGTTACTTTATTATGGTTTTGACTTATTTTAAAAGCTATGAAATTGTTACTTTTATCTCTCATCTGTTATGTTTCTCCCATCATTTTATTCATAAATATTTATTTTTTATGTTTTCATGATTCATAAAATTAATATTTATTTAATTTGTAAATATTTATTTAAAAACATTGATTACTAATTCATTTATATTTTTTAAAAAGTTATCAAAATATAAGGGTTATTTATTCTTATTTTCAAAATAATTTTATAATGTTCTTCTAATGTATTTTTCATCAATGTTAATACAGTTTAATATTTATTATGTTAATTATGATTTGATGGATTTATGAATGTTCTCATGTTCTTGTGGCACAAAAATATAATGTTTATTATTATGTGATTTGTGGCCCCAGAATTATATAGTTGTCTATGTATTGGGTAAGGATTATATAATATGAGATTTTTTGTTATAGGACATGGGTGGTTAACCCAGTTCATCATATTATGGTACATGTTTGACCACTATTTGTCAATGGTATTTGTGCTGATCCTTAGCATACGATACATTTTTCTATGCTTATGTATGTAAAAAATTTCATATTTTATGCCATATTCCAATGACTCATATATTATTCTATGAAAAAATCTAAATGTTATGATTCATGTTTATGTTTTATGATTTATATTTCATTGGTTATGATTTCAAAATGTTCATATACCAAGATTATGTTATCATACCCACATGTTCATCTTATGCTCACTTATGATTTTGATTAAGGTCTCTTTGGTTCTTCCAATTGATATCTCATATGTTTTCCCTTACCAAGATTTTGATCTCACCCTTTTATTAGTTTTCATTTCACAAGTTATAAATAAGAATATAACATGTGATATGTCTAAAATGGAGTCAATTATTGTGAATTTATAGAGTAAATGTACTTTTGGTTGTAAAGTAAATTATTTATGTAGTTAATTTCTAAAGTCACAAAACCCATAGGTTATGGGGGTGTGATTTATTTTTATATGTAATTAATAATTATGTATAATGATATATTAAGTATATATATTATGTTTGGGACATATTAGTTTGTTTTAGAGTAGGGTTTATTTAATTTTGGTGAATAGGTTATGAATAATAAGAGGCTAAAACTCAAATCAACATGGGTTATACCAAAAGTGATATTAGTTTAACCTGAAAATTCATAAGTAGGAATAAAGGTTTCATTTATTCATACATATTAGGAATTATTTTATTTATTAAATGGTTTCTTACTCTAGTTATTATTATTTAATACTCACACTAATATTTTTGGTATCAATTATTCATTGAAAATAAGAGGAACTGAGTGAAAAATTGTGAAGGACGATGCAATGATTTTTTTTTGTGAGAAACCAAATGGGATAAGACTTTGATTTTAAATTATAATGGAAAGTATCACCCAACTATATTATGTTATGAATAATAACATGAACCACATCAATATCCCAAATGGAACAAGGAAGGAACAACTCACCATTTAGTTGCAATGACCACCATCCTTTAGTAGGTTTTTTGATATACTAAATACTGATAAATGGATTAACACAAAAAAATATTTTCTATTATTTAGTGTTTGGATCATGAAAAATGTTGTTTTAGTTGTGTTTCATTTTGAAGGTGAATTAGAAAAATGTTTAAATCTTATTAAAAACATAGTTTAAAAGAAATAAATTGACCCCATGTAATAGGAGGAGTTTAATAAGATATTTTTAAACAAATAATTTCTTTAAAATCATCACATTAAAATAAAGAGATAATTACTTTAGTCAAAACAAAAGGAGGAATAATCCATCAGTACCTATGATATAAACTTCACAATTCATGCAAGGTGAACCTCTAGTTTTATCATTTAACTTAAAAGAAAAACCAATTGTTTCATTAGTTGATTAAAAATAAGTATAAAAAAAGCATTAAATATAAGAGAGTTTCGTAGTTATGAGTAACTTTCTTATTATGATATCAAGAAAGAAATGAAAATTGGATACACACATTATTCTTATGATTTTCGTTATGAGAAGATGAAAATGGTGTTTCATGAAAACTATAATTAAAAAAATCTTATAGGAAAGAAAATACAACTTCCTACATGATAAAATATAAGAATAAAAACCAAAGGAATTTCCTCAAAATAATAAGAATGTTTTTTAAGTGTAGAAAATATGTTTTTAAAGAATAATAATTCCAATGAGATATGAAGCAGCCAACTAACATAATAAAATTAATGAAATTCCCACATAATCACCTCCCACACTTCAATGATTCAATTATAAATTGTTTGGGAATTGAAAAATACAATTCAACAATGCCTAGATCAATGAAGAAAATTTATTTGAGCAACCTCCAAAGTGAAGGGATAAAGGAAAATCCTATGAATTTACTATCACTTAGGAGGACCACAAAAACTATGTGGTAAAATGTACACTAATCCTGTAGAGACCCGAAGCTTGACGTACATGGACATTACATTACATTTGCGGAATACTTAGTACATAACAAAAACACACATCAAAGGATTGTAATAGTTTAGTGTCTTTGGAAACTCGGAATGTAATCTTCTAATCGTGGTGAAAGTTCTTCAATATATCCCATAGAGGTCATCCCTTTTTTTTTCTACCTAAAACCTTTCTTTATATCCTGGGGAAAAGAAAACATAAAAGGGTGAGCTCAAATGCTCAGTAAGGGTAAACAAAAGAAAAAAATCAATCACATCATATACATAGCTTTTGGAAATCTTAACCTGCAAAAGAGCTCATAATATCATAACATGGAATATATCATATAAGTGAAAATGAAACCCTTACTTAAAACATTACTCATTGTGGCATACACACATAATCATAGAGAATCATTTCTTGTTAGTCAAGACTCATTGCCAAGACTATCTTAGTGGACAAAGTCCCTTTCTGAATCGAGTAATCCTCGTTTCAGTCCTGTTTCACTGAACCGGTATAACCTACCATTCCAGCCATGTCTATCTCATGAGATATGAAATCTTTACCCAATGCATTGGAGGGAGATATAGGTCCCACCCATCTTATAATGAATCCTTTCTTATGTGTGCCACAAAATCATAAATCATACATCATTTCATAACCCATGTAATAAAAATGGGATTCTTAAACAACATGACATCATAAAACCATTCTTATAAGATAAAGGAATTCATAAACATAATTCCATCACAACATAGTCAAATCAATGTAAAAATATGGATAGAAACAGAACCCTTTATTATCTTAGATGGAAAATAATTTTGATAAAACACTTGAAATGAATTCTTGAGGAAAATATCCTTTCTTCTTCAAAATCAATTTCTTTTCACAAAACATCATGCAATTTTAAAAGAAAGAGATTTTATTGAAAATAGTCATGAAATCTTTTAGAGGAATCTTCATGAAAATAAGGCTTTATAAAACAGTATAAATCCGTTCGTGCCGTATAAGTTAAAAAAAACATTCTTCGTACTTTTGTCGGAAAAGTCAAAAAGTACCTCGTACGACAAAAGATTCCTTTCATACATATTACTAAAAACTCACCGAAGGGTAAAAATGGTTTTAAAAAAAAATTGTAGGTGGATGGAAATAATATTACATTTTGATGAAACATGGATGTGGATGATAAAATACACCCCAGTAAATACTTACGAATAAACAATCTCGGATAAAAATGAGATTGTGATATTTCCCTTACCTTAGGTCCGACTTGCTTTGTAAGTGTCCGAACCTCCTGTATAATGATTTAAATCATGTTATTGACTTATTACAGAATCATATTCATTGTTATGATATCATATATGGTTCACTTATGACATTATATTACCCGTTCTTTTGTAAACTCCATGTTAAAGAAGCGTTTTGGGTAAAATCATTTCATTTATCGTAGGTGTTTTGACTTGTTGTTCTTGACATCATTATTACTTATATCATGATTTACTTACTTCCAGAATATAAAATATGATTTATATATCATATATATTCAGTATATATATATATATATAATAGGTAGATAAATAAAATGAAAAACACCGTTCATGGAGACGGTAGTCCGTACGTACGCATGAACGCTGTTTTCCTTTCCTTATTGTCTTGAAATGGAAGTAAGTAGATGACATACATATGTATATATATAAATAAATCCAGTAGCTTTATAATGTCATATATTTCATTATTATTTCTTATATATACATTATAATCATTCTTAAATGGTTAACATGGAGAATGAATCTCATCGCGTCGTGGAGACGGTAGTCCGTACGTACGCACGAGCGATGATATCATTTCTATAAATATTGAATTGAATTGGAGTGGATTATCAGAATCAATATGATGTTGTAATAACTATGTATAGTTATTCTTTACACCATTATACCCATCCATGTAAGGTGGTGGTGGAAAATAGATTACACCACGGCGTGGAGACGGTATTCCGTACGTACGCACGCGCGGTGATTTCTTTTTCCGTAGGATGGATAGATGGTGAAATAGGGTTGTTTCATACTTATAATAACATATCAGTATATGAGTGATACTGATGTTATTACTTCATAATGAAACAACCTAAGAAGAAGAAGTGGAAGAAGAAATAAAGATGAAAGAATTGGTAACGGTATTTACCTCTTCTTTGAAGTGCCTCTTTGAGACCTCCTCTTAGGGCACTAAAATTGGTCTTTGAGGAAGACCAGAACCTCTAGGATTATTCTAGGGAAGTGGAGAAGGGATTTTGGCAGGGGTTGGCCGAGCTTGAGTGCTCAAATTGGTGTGAGGAGGAGGGGGAGGAGGTGTCCTTTTATAAGGGAGGAGAGGGGCACCTTAGGAATATCTCAAAATATTATTTTATATTAAAGTCAAAATCGGTTTATAATGGTTCCAAAGGGTCTTATTTCGGAGCTAAAGTGGGGATGGGTCGAAATCCTATCAACCAATAGGATTTAGACAAGTTTAGGTTATTATTTTAACCTTATCAATTAGATTTAACTCTAAGTTAAATAATTTAACTTTTACCGTGTCTTTTTGTTTTCTTACACTATATGGTTAATACACTTACTATAACATGCCAAACGAACCCCAAATTGTTTATTATTAATATATATATCCTTATCTAAGTCATTTGGCCGAACCTTAGATTTTTAGGAATAAAATAACAATTAATAATATAATATTTGATTTAAAAACTATTTTGTGTCAATTTTGACACTATTTGATATATGATTTTTGTGAAAGTCATAACAGAATTATATGTTCGAACCAAGTTTATAAAATCAACACTAATATGTCATAGTAACCTATAAAATTAGTGGAATTCATAAAAAGTCTCAAATTATATTTATTTGGGTATTTATAACATCAATTATGTCAATATTTCATTAATAAGATAATTACTGCATCATTGTTGTGTCATACATAAATTAAATTATTTAATGTCTAAAAATTACAAATAAAATACCATTATGTAGGAAATCGTTTTAGATTTCTAATTAATATTTATAGTCAAATTTATCTTATGTATAACCCCATATTAAAAATGTTTTAGTAAATAAACGTTGATTTTAACTCTTTTAACCCTTCTTTAAATAAATTAATAATAAATGTCCTAATCTAACCCAAGTGGGCCTAAATGGTCATATTTTATTCCTAAGTTTGTTTTTGGTCGAAATAAACTTGTCCAATAGGATTAGTACATGTGTTAGGGTAATAGTAATATCATATTTACCCTTAGTTACCCTATTTACTATTAACCGTGGTAAAAAAAAGTAAAAAGTTACTATTCACCAAAAATTATTTTCATCTCATTGAACCACATTTTAGTCCTTGATATTAACCGTGTCTGTCGGATTTTTGAAATTCCATTCACAGAAGCGGTAAAATTAAGTTTTATGCAAAATTCAGTTTTTAACCTACCACTTAGTGGTTTCACTATTCATCAAAAATTGAAAGTTTTCAGAAAAGTACCAAAATTTCACCCTAGGCTATAATTGATATTCCGAATTCAAAAATGATTTCTATTTTACAAAATTCCCAACATATAAGTTGAATTAATTAATTTTATAATTAATTTCCGCTGTCACAACAAATAGCGTGTTTTTAAGAGATAATAACTATCAAAAGATTGACACTTGTTTATAACTGGTTTAAAATGTGAAGTTACATCCAATGTACAACATTGTATTAAATTGTAAAAATATATTCTAAATATACTTTAAAACCACTCAAATTAATAATTTATCACTATTAATTAATTCGATTAAAAAAGTTGTATTTAATTAAAATTTAGTAATTTTCACTATTCATCAAAATATGAAAGTTATCCGAAAATCACCAAAATTTCAACCTAAGCTAATTTCGATATTCCGAATCCATAAATGATGTCCATTTTGAAAAATAAAATTTACAAAATTTCAAAAAGTGGTTATTACTATTCATAACAGCTAGTTTTAATAATATCTTAATAGCATATCGTTGTTTAGCGAAACTTGGTGTTGCGTACAACACACGCTATCGTGGAAGGTCGCGATTGCGTGTAATGGAAGGAAAGTCAAGGATGCGTGTTGTGAAAGCTTCTTTTGGTGTAGTGTACAACACAAGACATTAATGAAATTAAAAAGAATATTTTTCATAAAATCTCGGGGTGTTACATTCTACCCCCCTTAAAATGAATTTCGCCCTCGAAATTCGTTGGGGTTATAAATGGTTTACTATTCGAAATTTTCTTTGATAGAAACCCACATCGTAAAAAGGAATACCAAAACATGGCTTTAAAAACTAAAGTATGAAATGTAACGATTACCCAAATAAACTAATCACTGGGTTTCCACATAGGTGAAAATATGGATATGGAAGAGAAATCTAACCATCATGTTCTGATGGAGATTGGTAGAGAACATGGCTATGGAAAAGCTAGCAATCACAAATCCATAAATTTGTGACGATCTAAGGTACCATCTGATTAATCAGATATAAGAGCACTAGGACAACATTTTTGGTTTTCAAGATCGTTTCCCTAAAGTTGAATAATTTGAATTAGAATAAATACTTACTTTATTTTGGTACAATCTCACTGTTGTTCGTGCCTTGAACAATTTCCACTTCATCTCTTAAATAAATGAAGTTGAATTTTTTATTCGTGAAGTGTTAACAGATCATGTGATAGAATGACGGGTCATTCCATCTGTCTTAAACAAAAGGTTATCAAAAGTTATTAAATATACATAAGTCATTCTATAGTGAGATTAATCATATATGGTTCCTAAAATGGACTTATACTTCATATATCATACTGCTTAATATAATAAAACTAGTTTCTACTAAACAGGGACTTCCTGTAGGCCAGTGGTAGGAGATAAAGGCCAGTCGCAATTCGGTTGTGGGTTCGATTCCCACAGCCTTGTCCGAAGCGATGGGCTGTCGCCCGTCCTGCAGGTTGTCCTTTTTCTAAAACTATATTACTATAACATCCCATCAATAATATCGAAAAAAACTTCCATCCTTAAACAATACTAACTTATTCCAACATAATCCATTCCAATCTTTAGGCTTACCCATAATACTGCAGTCCACTCTCATAATATAGTGAAAACAATTACCAGAGATTTAATACCATCGTTCATCCCCATAAGATATGTCTTGTTGGTCACATTCTAAACATTCAAAGTCCTTAATCATGTATTCTCTTGAATACCCATTGAACCTTAGTGAAAACATGAATGCAGTTAAATGTTAACACTTTCCACATACCAAAATCCTCAAAATTCTATATACTCAAACCATGATATCACTTAGTCCTTATATCAATCATGAGCTCATGAATACTGTCAAATATTTCATTTTCTCATTTTCCCTTCATTATGCGCATATCATCTTTTTTCCAAAAATACCTCAATCACTTCGAATACCACATTAGAGCAATACATAAATATTCCAATACACCATAAAAGTACCTCAACAACATTATTCTTGAATACCAATACATAAACACTTCAGTCCATCCACTTCAATGACTGTCCTGGAATAAGTCCTTCCTTGATTTAGAAGTATCTTTTTAGGTCAGGGCATTGAGTTGGGTAATGCCCATGTTCTCCACAAATAAGACATTGAACTCCATAACAATCTGTCACTCTATGACCCTTTTCTCCACACAGATAACATCAGTCCCTCCATTTGAGGTATTCCTCAAGGTTCTTCTTCCCTTCTTTAGAAATCTCAATCTTCCTTTCTTTATGATCCTCAACATGCGAACATGCATAATAGTTTATCTTCCTCTTCTTTGATGAATTAGTCATACCACTAAATTTCACCTTGTTAATCATATATCGCGATGACTGATTCGGCATAATCACAATATCTTTATCTCTAGGAATCACACAATTTTGTTGCTCATAGTCACAAATTTGTCCATTGGATTCAATGTTAACCGAATTCCTTCTGGTTCCCTCCATTAACTAAAACACAAAAATAATTTTGTGAGAGGAAAAATCATGCTAGGGAAGACAACATAGTAAAGGGGGAGCACCCTCAATATCTAACATATTAGGTTAAATTCTAAGATCGTTACCGTAGTTCTAGGAATATATCCTATACGTATACTTATCCTTAGGGACATCCCTAGACATACCTTAGAAATATCTCTAGGGATCTCACTAACGTTCTCACATCCTAGTTTCCAAAGGTTGATTAAACCTTTCCTCTGATACCAACTGTAGAGACCCGAAGCTTGACGTACATGGACATTACATTACATTTGCGGAATACTTAGTACATAACAAAAACACACACTAAAGGATCGTAATAGTTTAGTGTCTTTGGAAACTCGGAACGTAGTCTTCTAATCGTGGTGAAAGTTCTTCAATATCTCCCATAGAGGTCATCCCTTTTTTTTCTACCTAAAACCTTTCTTTATATCCTGGGGAAAAGAAAACATAAAAGGGTGAGCTCAAATGCTCAGTAAGGGTAAACAAAAGAAAAAAATCAATCACATCATATACATAGCTTTTGGAAATCTTAACCTGCAAAAGAGCTCATAATATCATAACATGGAATATATCATAGAAGTGAAAATGAAACCCTTACTTAAAACATTACTCATTGTGGCATACACACATAATCATAGAGAATCATTTCTTGTTAGTCAAGACTCATTGCCAAGACTATCTTAGTGGACAAAGTCCCTTTCTGAATCGAGTAATCCTCGTTTCAGTCCTATTTCACTGAACCGGTATAACCTACCATTCCAGCCATGTCTATCTCATGAGATATGAAATCTTTACCCAATGCATTGGAGGGAGATATAGGTCCCACCCATCTTATAATGAATCCTTTCTTATGTGTGCCACAAAATCATAAATCATACATCATTTCATAACCCATGTAATAAAAATGGGATTCTTAAACAACATGACATCATAAAACCATTCTTATAAGATAAAGGAATTCATAAACATAATTCCATCACAACATAGTCAAATCAATGTAAAAATATGGATAGAAACAGAACCCTTTATTATCTTAGATGGAAAATAATTTTGATAAAACACTTGAAATGAATTCTTGAGGAAAATATCCTTTCTTCTTCAAAATCAATTTCTTTTCACAAAACATCATGCAATTTTAAAAGAAAGAGATTTTATTTAAAATAGTCATGAAATCTTTTAGAGGAATCTTCATGAAAATAAGGCTTTATAAAACAGTATAAATCCGTTCGTGCCGTATACGTTAAAAAAAACATTCTTCGTACTTTTGTCGGAAAAGTCAAAAAGTACCTCGTACGACAAAAGATTCCTTTCATACATATTACTAAAAACTCACCGAAGGGTAAAAATGGTTTTAAAAAAAATTGTAGGTGGATGGAAATAATATTACATTTTGATGAAACATGGATGTGGATGATAAAATACACCCCAGTAAATACTTACGAATAAACAATCTCGGATAAAAATGAGATTGTGATATTTCCCTTACCTTAGGTCCGACTTGATTTGTAAGTGTCCGAACCTCCTGTATAATGATTTAAATCATGTTATTGACTTATTACAGAATCATATTCATTGTTATGATATCATATATGGTTCACTTATGACATTATATTACCCGTTCTTTTGTAAACTCCATGTTAAAGAAGCGTTTTGGGTAAAATCGTTTCATTTATCGTAGGTGTTTTGACTTGTTGTTCTTGACATCATTATTACTTATATCATGATTTACTTACTTCCAGAATATAAAATATGATTTATATATCATATATATTCAGTATATATATATATATAATAGGTAGATAAATAAAATGAAAAACACCGTTCATGGAGACGGTAGTCCGTACGTACGCATGAACGCTGTTTTCCTTTCCTTATTGTCTTGAAATGGAAGTAAGTAGATGACATACATATGTATATATATACATAAATCCAGTAGCTTTATAATGTCATATATTTCATTATTATTTCTTATATATACATTATAATCATTCTTAAATGGTTAACATGGAGAATGAATCTCATCACGTCGTGGAGACGGTAGTCCGTACGTACGCACGAGCGATGATATCATTTCTATAAATATTGAATTGAATTGGAGTGGATTATCAGAATCAATATGATGTTGTAATAACTATGTATAGTTATTCTTTACACCATTATACCCATCCATGTAAGGTGGTGGTGGAAAATAGATTACACCACGGTGTGGAGACGGTATTCCGTACGTACGCACGCGCGGTGATTTCTTTTTCCGTAGGATGGATAGATGGTGAAATAGGGTTGTTTCATACTTATAATAACATATCAGTATATGAGTGATACTGATGTTATTACTTCATAATGAAACAACCTAAGAAGAAGAAGTGGAAGAAGAAATAAAGATGAAAGAATTGGTAACGGTATTTACCTCTTCTTTGAAGTGCCTCTTTGAGACCTCCTCTTAGGGCACTAAAATTGGTCTTTGAGGAAGACCAGAACCTCTAGGATTATTCTAGGGAAGTGGAGAAGGGATTTTGGCAGGGGTTGGCCGAGCTTGAGTGCTCAAATTGGTGTGAGGAGGAGGGGGAGGATGTGTCCTTTTATAAGGGAGGAGAGGGGCACCTTAGGAATATCTCAAAATATTATTTTATATTAAAGTCAAAATCGGTTTATAATGGTTCCAAAGGGTCTTATTTCGGAGCTAAAGTGGGGATGGGTCGAAATACTATCAACCAATAGGATTTAGACAAGTTTAGGTTATTATTTTAACCTTATCAATTAGATTTAACTCTAAGTTAAATAATTTAACTTTTACCGTGTCTTTTTGTTTTCTTACACTATATGGTTAATACACTTACTATAACATGCCAAACGAACCCCAAATTGTTTATTATTAATATATATATCCTTATCTAAGTCATTTGGCCGAACCTTAGATTTTTAGGAATAAAATAACAATTAATAATATAATATTTGATTTAAAAACTATTTTGTGTCAATTTTGACACTATTTGATATATGATTTTTGTGAAAGTCATAACAGAATTATATGTTCGAAACAAGTTTATAAAATCAACACTAATATGTCATAGTAACCTAGAAAATTAGTGGAATTCATAAAAAGTCTCAAATTATATTTATTTGGGTATTTATAACATCAATTATGTCAATATTTCATTAATAAGATAATTACTGCATCATTGTTGTGTCATACATAAATTAAATTATTTAATGTCTAAAAATTACAAATAAAATACCATTATGTAGGAAATCGTTTTAGATTTCTAATTAATATTTATAGTCAAATTTATCTTATGTATAACCCCATATTAAAAATGTTTTAGTAAATAAACGTTGATTTTAACTCTTTTAACCCTTCTTTAAATAAATTAATAATAAATGTCCTAATCTAACCCAAGTGGGCCTAAATGGTCATATTTTATTCCTAAGTTTGTTTTCGGTCGAAATAAACTTGTCCAATAGGATTAGTACACGTGTTAGGGTAATAGTAATATCATATTTACCCTTAGTTACCCTATTTACTATTAACCGTGGTAAAAAAAAGTAAAAAGTTACTATTCACCAAAAATTATTTTCATCTCATTGAACCACATTTTAGTCCTTGATATTAACCGTGCCTGTCGGATTTTTGAAATTTCATTCACAGAAGCGGTAAAATTAAGTTTTATGCAAAATTCAGTTTTTAACCTACCACTTAGTGGTTTCACTATTCATCAAAAATTGAAAGTTTTCAGAAAAGTACCAAAATTTCACCCTAGGCTATAATTGATATTCCGAATTCAAAAATGATTTCTATTTTACAAAATTCCCAACATATAAGTTGCATTAATTACTTTTATAATTAATTTCCGCTGTCACAACAAATAGCGTGTTTTTAAGAGATAATAACTATCAAAAGATTGACACTTGTTTATAACTGGTTTAAAATGTGAAGTTACATCCAATGTCCAACATTGTATTAAATTGTAAAAATATATTCTAAATATACTTTAAAACCACTCAAATTAATAATTTATCACTATTAATTAATTCGATTAAAAAAGTTGTTTTTAATTAAAATTTAGTAATTTTCACTATTCATCAAAATATGAAAGTTATCCGAAAATCACCAAAATTTCAACCTAAGCTAATTTCGATATTCCGAATCCATAAATGATGTCCATTTTGAAAAATAAAATTTACAAAATTTCAAAAAGTGGTTATTACTATTCATAACAGCTAGTTTTAATAATATCTTAATAGCATATCGTTGTTTAGCGAAACTTGGTGTTGCGTACAACACACGCTATCGTGGAAGGTCGCGATTGCGTGTAATGGAAGGAAAGTCAAGGATGCGTGTTGTGAAAGCTTCTTTTGGTGTAGTGTACAACACAAGACATTAATGAAATTAAAAAGAATATTTTTCATAAAATCTCGGGGTGTTACAAATCCTCCATTCAATAATTAAAAATTTATTATTTGATTTTTTTGTAGACACTATTTTATATTGAGAAAGTTTTCTAAAAGCATTAATTTAGTAATATAATTATTAAATAATGAATTATTATTAAAAAACGTAGTGGTAAGATTATTTCATCCCAATTCTATAACTATTCTTTGATTGAGGTCTGTGGGATGATACCTACCACAAATCATGTTATTCTCCCTTTTTTCGAATTTGAAGTGATTTTAGGCCTAGATTTTTATACTATTTAATTATGGAAACATTTTCCTCATGATTTTCACTGATCAATTTATTTAATACTACTCAATCCTTATTAATTTTAATGATTTTAATTGATTGGATATTAGAAGAATTATTGGATAATTGTTGTAAAATTTTAAATGAATTGAATATATTTTATTTTGTAAAAGATGGTTTCATGGTGTACCTATGTTGAAGATAAAACAATGTTATTAAGAGCTAAGAGGGGATAACAATGTGAGAGAAATCCACATACTGTGATGGAGTTTTGTAAGAATCATCCTCACCTAAGTTAACAGAAGGAGACATAAATACTAAGTTCTATAACTCTCATCAAAGAATCAGGAAGGCCTGCAAGATGTTAAAATTTATAAAGGATGGGGACAAGCTTCTTGACATTGAAGGTAACATTGCTCATAATATAGTTTCCCACTATGAAACCATTTTAAATGGTCCTGATATCAATAAATACCTCCTTCTTGATATCATTCTGATGGTGGTCACTGATGAAGACCACACTTTCCTTCTCAACACTCCATTGGATCATGAAATCAGAAACACTGTCTTTAGTCTGAATCCGGATAGTGCTCTGGGTCCGGATGGTTTTAATAATGGTTTCTTCCTACATTATTGGGATATAATTAATATTGATGTTTGTAAACTTTTCAAATAATTTTTCTCTAATGGTGTCCTTCCTCATGCTCTTAATGCCCAGTTTATCACCTTGATTCCAAAATTGGAAAATGCCTCTATGATTCATTTGTTTCGACCCATTTCTCTTATCAACACTCTTTAAAAATCCATTACTAAAATCATTGCAAATATAATTTCAACTATTACCAACAAACTTGTCTCCTGGAACCAATTTGGTTTTATTAAGGGCTGATCTATTCAAGATTGCATCTGTCTTGCTTCTAAGTGTGTAAATAATTTGAACAAGGCTAATAGAGGAGGGAATATTTCTATTAAACTTGACATGAGAAAATCTTTTGACACCATGGATTTGAGCTTTATCTTCAAGGTTCTTAAATGTTTTGGTTTCAGTGAAACTTTTATCACTGCCATCAAAACTTTTTTCAACTCGTCATCTATCTCCATTTTGATCAAAGACTCTCCCAAAGGCTACTTTAATTACACCAAAGGTGTCAGACAAGGGGACCCCCTCTCTTCCATTTTATTCTCAATATCAGAGGACTATCTTAGTTATCTGATCACCCATATGGTGGAACAGAACAAGATGAAACCCATCCATGTCTCCAAGAATGTAAATGCTCCTACCCACCTTTTGTATGCCGATGACATCATCCTTTTCCTTCAAGGTGACAAAAGAAACATTCTCAACCTCAAAACAATACTCTCACACTATGAAGAGGTCTCTGGTAAAATCATTTGTTGGAAAAAATCTTGCATATTCTTTGGAAATAACATTCCTACCATTAGAAAATGTTACATTATCAGTGAACTAGGTCTGAAAGAAGGTACGATCCCTTTTAATTATCTCAGTGTTCCCATATTTTGGGGCAGAACCAAGACTTCCCACTTTGAGACTATATTTGACCAAGTTATAAACCATCTATCCTCTTAGAAAATAAAATCTATCTCTATGTATGGTAGGAGTTTTCTTGTAAAATCCACTATTATCTCCAAGATGGTCTACTCCATGATGGTCTATAAATTTCCTCTTGGTCTTATAAAAAAAATGAACACCGCTATTAAGAATTTCATCTGGACTGGAAGTATTCATGAAAGAAATCTTGTGAATTTCCCCTGGTAAACTTTCTATAAGCCCATTGATAAAGGTGGTATAGTAATTATAAATATAAAGTACTTTAATGAAGACCTTAAATCTAGGCTCACTTGTAACCTTATTCACAATACTTCATAAGCTATTACCTTCCTCAAAAATAGATTTCTTTATAAAATTAAGAAGGGTAATTCTAATTTTATTAAATCCTCCATTTAAACCCCCATCAAATATTCTTTATTCATCATCATGAATAATTCTAGATGGATTGTCTCCAAGGAATCCTCCATGAAATTATGGTTGGATAACTGGGTGGGCACACATTTAATTTCTATGATATCTCCCGATTAGACCCCTGAAAATGTCAACTTCTCTATTAGAGAAACCTTAAACTCTCAAATATACCAACTCCCTGATACTATTATGAATATCATTAAAAATCAACCTTTCACCTACACTAATGATTTATTAATTTGGGAACCTACTCACAATGGTCTACTAAACTCCAAAAATTTCTATAATAATTTTTTTCTATAAATATGATAATGATTATAGTTGGTTAAAACATTTCAAAAAGCCTTTAATAAAACCTTCTAGATTCAATCTCATCTAGAGTCTTTCTCACAACAGAGTTCCCACAGATATTTTCCATAAATATTTTGGAATTCGTCTTTACTCTAAGTTAAAATTCTGTAATCAACACAAAGAAGATGCTAATCACCTCTTTCTTTCTTGTGCTACTGCTTCTTCTCTTTGGAAATATATTCTTGACATTTTTTACTACAGATGGTTAAATTTTGACTCTGTCAAAACTTAATTAAAGAAATGTGTAGAAATTGAAGTCTCATAGCAAATCAAGAACCTTTTCCTAGCCGTAGTTTCTAAGATCCACCATGTGATATGGTATGATCAGAATGCTATTATCCATAAGAATTACCCATAGAATAAAAATTCAGGTCAGATGTGGATCCTTATTGCCATACCTGAAGCTACTCTGATGCAAAAGGGACATTTCCATAACACTGTTCATGACTTCGGAATCCTACAACGTCTTCAGATTAATGGCAATTTCTGTCAACCTCGCCCCACTTTGGAGGTGTTCTGGTGAGCTCCTATTCCCACATGGATCAAAATTAATATTGATGGTTCCTCTAAAAGCAATCCGAGCCCTACAGGATGTGGTTCTATCTTTAGGAATCATCTTGGTTAGATCATTGGTTTCTTCATGGGTAGTTGTGGCATTTCCACCTCCCTTGAAGCTGAGATTATGAGCTTAATTCATGCTATTACCTTCACCAAGATATTTGGTTGGAACAACCTCTATATTGAAAGTGACTCGACGACCATCATGCAAGTGATTTAGAATGGAATTATTCATCTTTCTTGGCCGATTACTACTAGTTGGATAGAATGCACCCATTCGCTTATCGATCTCTACTGCATCATAAATCATGTCTACTGAGAATCTAATATGGTTGATGATGTCCTGGACAACATGGGAGTAAATCAAGACATCAACTAGTTTGAAGAACTCCCCGTTGATCTTATTTCCTTACATGAAAAATATTGTAATATGATCCTGTATTTTAGACTCCTGTAAACTTTATTTTGATATTAATTATGCTTTATTCTTTTATAAAAAACCTATGTTATATTAACTATAGTTTATGTGTTTTTATGTAAGGTACATCAAATTTTCTATAAATTTAAGAAGAATTAACTATGCCATGGTGATGTGATTCACATGGTGATTGGGTATGGAATGTTAAGTTGAAATTTATGTTGGATGCCTAAGATATGTTATGGTTAAATCTTTATGTGTGTATGATAATTCACTTTGTTGTGAAACTGAGTAGGATACTTTACACCATGAATAGGGGCGATGTGCTACATGGTATCTATGAAATATTAATTCAAGGGAGCTATGTAAGATATAATAGATTTTTAGGGTTGTAATAGATCGACCCAAGGGAGCTCTGTGAGATTAAATTGAAGGGTTTGAGATATCATTTATTTATGATTAGTTTGGTTATACTTTAATGTATTCATATGAAAAAAATATTCTTTAGATACACATCATTGGACCATAATGTGGTTTATTCTTTTTATTTTGTGAGTTAGTGAAGTCCAATGGAGATGAAAATCCTTAATAATCACGCCATAGTTTCTTTCCATTTACTTCCAAATTTCATTGAAGATATGTAAATAAATATAGGATCCAAAATTACTTATTTAAAGTATTACGCCATGATATTCAAGAGGTTTGGATTACAAAGAAGAATACACATGCCTTGTGTTATAACAATTTATATTTCACTATGGTGGATATGGTTGGGATGATTAAATATGATTTATATAAGTAATTATTATCTATTTATGACATGATGCATATTTTTGCAACTAGATAGGTAAAAAGTCTATAAATATGTTATGTCATTCGAATATTATGAGTATTTTGACTTTTAGAGGGTTTAGATTTTTTATCCTTGGTTCTGGGTCCTGGTTGGAATCTTAATTCAAGTAAGTACATTCTAATATAATCGTTTCTTCACCAGCTCACTTTTTGTGATGTTGAAGTCAAACATGAGTGAGTTTCACCCCATTATGAGTGGAAAGTCACTTAAGTGGAGAGAGATAAAGAGTATGTGGTTGAGATATTAATTTATTTTATTGATTTAATTAAGGAATAAACATTTTAATTAGGTATTACCTTGGGAATTAAATTTATCCTATTTCATAATACATCACTGAATAAATTATTTTCTAACAGTGGAACAATAAGGTGATGGACCAGACTAAACTATCACAAGTAGTTTGGATTCATTATTTTCTCTTAAAATTGGGTATAATGAACTTATGTTAGTTTATTTCTCTATTTAGGAGATCTATACTATATTAGGTTTCACCAATGGAATTTACTATAGGAATTTGGTGATTTTAGAATGATCTTGCAGCCAGTTGATTCGCCCCATTCATGAATGAAAGATATATACATCCTTTGTTAATCATCCATTTAAAATGATCCCCCAATTATGTTTTTATTGATTTCTTAAGATTCATTTTTAATTCTAGTTTTTATTTTTTATTCAATATATTTTTTTCCCAAACATTTGGGTTTAACAATTTAAGTAATACAAGCTATTGGGAATAAATCACACTCCTTGTGGGTTTGATGTCAAACTAACCACTTATTGTGTTCATATCATATTTGGTGGTAATATCCTGATTTTTTTTATTATTTGTGAATATCCAATTTAAGGTTTTGTTCTAACATCAATCTAAATAAAAACCAACAACTGGAAAAGGCAAAAAAACATATCTAGATTTAAATTTTGAAATTGAATGGAAAACTGATGAGGTATTGATTTAATGGAAGTTAATGACCTCAAGTCAGGTGATGGATCTTGGAATCTCAAGCCTAATGCCTACCCTATCCCATAATTGTAATCAAAATATCAACCCCAATACACAATTTCTTTCAAAACATCATCCCTCTTGATGAACCAGAGCCAGTGAGCTGATGAAAAATGCTATGATTTAGTAGTTAGTAAATTAAAGATACATATTTATAATTATAAAAATGACTACTAGTTGCAAGTAATGATGTTGGTGATCACATTTATGTTTTTGGGATTATTTTCAAAGAACATGGTGAAATTGTGTGTGATGAAAAAATTTAATTTATTAATATATTCTTTTATCCACATTTTTTTTGTTTTTTTGTTTTTATTCTTTTAACATTTCATGGGTTTTTTTGTTTCAATAATTGTTAGAAAATCATTGTATGATCTGGAATCCAAAAGCTTTATTATAGAGTATTGATTCATGAGAACTCTTGGAGTACAAACCAAATATTTAGTGGTTTCTATTCTCTCTTTGATGATCCACTATAGACAGATATGCACACCCTTATGGGGTTAAGGGAAAATTTACCAATGTAAACCAACAATACGAAGAACAAAAAATACATCATCCTAAAGAAAACATGTAATACTGTTTATAGTCCATTGATGGGGTTTCCATGGTTATTTTTCTACCTCCCATTCATGTGAGAATTTTTTAAATCATTCCAAGACTTATCCAAATGATCCTTAATGAGGGATAGTGTATAGACTTACAAAGTTAAGATCATCATAAACTCATAATGTTACCCTAGTATTATGGAGGATTTGCATTTGTTTTCAAAACTATTTTGAAGAGTGTTTTTGAATTATGAAGTAATTTTTTTTATAATATAGAGAATAGAGTCCATCAGATTTTATAGTTCAAATAAAAGTTTTTGGAGGTTTTGAGAGATTAAATATATGGGTTAAAGTTGGGTAAAATAGTTTTTTCCAAAATCTACACAATATAATACCATAAAAAGAAGAATCTAGGATGATTTGAAATGAAAACCACATTGAATAATATAATGTGAACTTCAATTTCTAAATAAAGTTTTGGATAAAGAATTTGGTAAAGGAATGAAGTGTTGTATAGTATAAAAAAAATATATGGAAGAAATGCCAAAATAATATATACAAAAAATATAATAATTTAAAAGGTATCTGAAATTGGAATCCTTAAACTAATTAGTTTTCTGAGATGAATTAAATCCTTCAAATAAAATCATATGATGTTTCAATTTTTATTTATTAGAAAAAAATCACTTCTATATAACACCAATAGTGATTCAAGAAAAGGTTGGTTAGAATCTAAGTCAATCTGAAGAAATAATAAGGAATGTTTTTTTTCTGAAGATTCTAAAATAATACAATAAAGAAAATATTATTTGTGAAGTCACAAGAATTTGAAGGACCAAAAATTTAAATAGAATTAAGAGCACCAAAATCTATAGTGTTTAAGAAGAGTTAAAGTAAGAGGTTGATATAACTTAAAATACTGACCATGATACGAAACGCCAAAATTTGAGTTAGTTAGGAATGTTTACGACATTGAGTGATGATATTATTAAGTATCAAAGGTATGAAAGATCAAATAACATTTTCAATTAACAATTAGAAATATCAGTTTTGTTGAAACTTAAAGCATCAGATACTAGTGGATGATTCACTTAAAAAGAGGAATATCTAGAGTTGATCTATTTAGTGGTGGATGCTTCAACATGAAGTTTGAATATATGGTAAGTGAAACTGATTCATACCACCTGAAACACAGATCCATGACATAGCTATTTGAAGTACTAAAGTTTTAGGATATTGAGTTGAGCAAAAGAATAGGCAGTACTACATTTAATGAAGAGTGAATTATATATATGTATATTCACCAGAATATATTGATAAAATTCAAATAAACTTTATGAATTCGAAACCATTGTGATGATGTTGAGATGGACTATTAAAGTCTTAATGTTCATGAAGGAAATTATGTGATCCTATCCAACATTTTTATAGGATTTTAATATTATCGATTCTAAGTTTTTCATAGGATTTTACAAAGGAAAACTCTGATTTATTCAAAATTTATTTAAGGTTATTGAATAAAGACTTGAATTAAGAGGGAGTTTCAAAGAAAATACTATATATTCACTAAATTTATTGGAATAAGTTTTTCTATATAAAGTGGGAAAATCATTTTAGAAGCAATTTTTGTTTCTAACATTGAATATTTTGCGAGTTGAGATGATTGTGAGAAGAAAAACCTGAAATACCAAGGAATTCACTAGGTTAAAGGATGGAAAAAATTTAAATAATATAAGGATGAGGAGGAAGCACCTAAAATTATAGTGGCCAACACGTTGAGGTACTAGAATCATGTGATTCAATTACTGAAGTTATAGATAAATAATTCTAGAGGATTCAATTTTTGAGAAAGAGAAGAATATTGGTAGAAGTATCATTGTAACTAGTGGGAACTATTATAACCTTTTAGGGAGGAATATTTATGTGGGTTTCACTTTAGGTATTGAATGAAAATGATCTAAAATCACTTGTAATCAATAATAAGTTTTTCAGTATAGAATATACCTGTTGAGATAAGAACTAAATGTTGAAAGGAGTAGGTTTCCCTCATTAGGGGTGAACCTTGTAAAAATCCTATAACAATTTCTCTCTACTATACATATTGAATACGAGTGAGGGTAATTTTATTTTTTGAGTGGATTATAACTATAATAATCTATAAGGGATGATTTTAAATTAAGATAAAATGAAAAAGAAACCACTATTTAACCACTTTTCAATTATCATATGCTCTGAGAATATCATGTGGTATCAGAGATGGTTCCCAATATTAAATATATTTTTTGAAGATAGAGATATAAAATTTTATTAATAGTATATTAATTCCTACTTTTTATGGAAAAAATTTTCATGTATAGAAAAATATGATTACACCATATCTCTTTTTACTTAGACTTAAAGGAGTGGAACCATATACTATTGGGTTTTCAACTAGATAATAAAATGATCTTATAAATTTCACCAATAAGAGGGATCTATATATTAATAGAAAATATTCTAATGATATAATCATATTAGAAAAATTCTACAAAAAGGTAACGAGTCTTCAAACAACTAAGGAAACATGGGATAATATTAAAAGAATCATTGAAGGAAATGTTAAAGTAAAAGAATAAAAAATCCAAATATAGAGGATTATGTTTATATAATTGAATATAGATGATGAAGAAATAATAGATGAATATTTTTCAAGGTTAATTGATACTTTTAGTAATATCAGAGGTTTTTTTGATACCTTGATATATTTAACTGATTTGAAAAAGTTGATGAGAAATTTTTTAGATAGATTCAATGCTAAAATTTTAGTATTATAGGATATAGATGATTTATCTATATATTAGATATAGAACATTATCATTACATATGAAATGAAAAAATATATGAGCTTTAAAAATAAGGAAAAGGAAGAGATATTCTTTGAACCCATGAGGAAACCTAAAATTAATAAATTAGAAAACACATCATCCAATTAATCAGAAGATGATAGCGGTGGTGTTAAAGAATATAAAAGAATAATTCCTCTTATCTCAAGGAACATCAAGAGATAAAAAGGAAGTTATAATATAAAACATCTATTGTAATGTTTTTATTTAGGAATAATATGGCACATTGTTATTAATTTCCCTAATAAGAAGGGTAATGATGACGATGATTAGTCTAAAAGAAAATATTTAAATAATAATTGTATTAGAAATTATATATAAGATAATAAATTAGAATATGGTAAAAATAAGTTCACTCAAAAGAAAAAAGAGGAGTATTTTAATTAAGAAGAAGATAATTCATTAGAGGGAGTATCATTTGATAAACAAGTACTAGAGAAACTTGTTAAATTCATGGCTCATTATGAGCATGAAGAAACTTTACACGATAAAGAAGAAGAAGGGGAATAAACATACATGGAACACCTATTAAAGGAAGGAATTGAAAAATGTATTGAGTAAAACACTAATATCTATAAAGTTATTAATTTTTTTTATAAAGGAATAAAAAAACAAGTGTGAATGTAGATAAGACTTTCTTAACAAGGATGATGTTCATCTTGAGGAAATTAAAATCCTCAAGTTGAGGGTAGGCAAGAAAGAAAATATGGTGAATAATTTGAAAGGAAAACTTATAGTTAAGGAAGAATATATAATAAAGGAATGTTAAATGTGTATTTAAGAAAAAAATAATTTGAATAATTGGAATGAATATTTTCATAAGGAAACAAAAGAAAAGGTGAAGTTACATCCAATGGTTGAAAAAGTTAAAACAACTAGATAGATGAAATATTCTCCTACCAAGAATATCAATAAGTCTATTTTCACTAACTATTAATGTTACTAAACTATAAAAGGGAATGTATGGATATAGAATAAATGTGAAGATGCTTTCATTAAACCAATAAAATAAGGAACAATCTTTACTCGTAAGCTCCTTGGTGACAGAAGCAAAAGGAATTTATATCTTCCAAAATGCCTTCTTGAAAATTATATAACCTAGACATTAATCAATTATGATATAGGTTCAAAGGGTATTATTTGTGTTGTAGAATATATTTAAACAAATTCTATAACTTCTTACAAAACATGTCACTTATAGGGAAAAGTAATGACCCAAGGAGTATAATATTTCAAAAAAGGTAATAATAATAAGATAAAAGATAATATCACTTAAAATATAGAATCAGAAATGAAAAATTATTCAAGAAAAAATTGATTTTACTATATAGAAGAAACAAGTAGAATATGTGACAAAACTAATCATTGAGAGAAGAAATACATGAAAACTCTTCCTATATGGGATTTATTTATTTGAAGAGAAAACGAAAAAGGTAAAAAAATTTGAAATAAAATCACTAATAGTTGAAGCAACCTTGAAATCCAAACCGAAAGGAAAATCTTGGTTTTTTATGGTGGATGATATTTATATATTAAAGGTGATGTAAAGGGATTGGGAAATTTAGAATATCATAACGAAGGAGTTGTAACCTTTGGGAATGATAATTCCTTAAAAATCAAAGGAGTTGGGGAAACTGTTATTTGTACTCAAAAGTTAAAATCTATTGAATTCATATTTGATGATGGGATCAAGCATAAATTATTAAGTTTTATCCAAACATGTTATGATGGAAACAAAGTAATTTTTTAGAATGATGTATGTATCATATGATACTTTAATGATGGAATGATCATCATAGAAGGAGTAAGAACTATAAGTAATTTATTTCAAATTATAAAATAGAAAAATTCATGTTACCTAAGTTAAAAAGATTAAAATGAGTTGTGTTATAGAATAATTATCTATCTTGGATACAATAATATGATATTTTTTAAAGGAATAATTGGTTAGATACTTACCTCAATTGAATAAATAAGGATACAATGTTTGTGAGAATTTTCATAAACAAAAAAAGTCATTAAGTGGTCACAAGAAAGTTGTGATTCTGTACACATGACCTCTTGAAGTCATAAATATTGATACATGTGGACCAATGATACATCCATACACAAAGGTTGATTTATACTATCAATTTTATTGATAAATTTACTATAATTACTTGTGTTATGTTTATAAAACTGAAATATGAAGATGTATTGATATTTAAACTATTCATGTAGAATGTTTTGAATAAACACAAGGTATAAATATGGAAGATAATGATAGATAATGGAACAAATTAAACTTGTAAATCACTTGAATCATATATGTCCATGTATGAGATAAGGAACCAGTTCAGTGCTCCATATACCCCTCATTAAAATGGGTGGCATAAAGAAAAAATTAAAGTTTGGTTAAGATAAGGATGAATATTCTTATGGAAGATAAACAATTGAAATTCTTCTAGAGGAAATCCTTGTGTAAAATAGTACATGTTTAGAACAAGTTTTTACTACAAAAAAAATCAAACATTACTTCTTATAAGATGTGGTACAAAAGAAAAACAATAGTTAAATACTTAAAAGTTTTTTGGAGTCTCTTTTTAGTAAAAATAAATATTCAAGTCTTGGAAAAATTTAATGATAAGGTAGATAATGGAATATTCCTAGGATATTCATCCAATATGAGGAGATATAGATTTTAGAACAAATATCATCATAAAGATGAATAATCCTATGATGTTAAGGTCATTGAAAGTAATTCCGCAATGATGGAAGAAGAAAATGGTGGGTTTGATTCATTTTCAGAAGATACTTTAGTAACTTTTGGATAACCTATTGAAGAGAAAAGAAGTAGTGAAATTTAGTATGAACATGTATGTTCCGATCAGTCTAGTGATGAATAATATACTGATTAAAACGAAATATTACTATTTTGGAATGTAAAAAAGTAGGCTTCATTAGAAAATACTATCAAAATAAAGGATGCCCTAGTAAAAAAAGTATAAAATTGAGAAGTAGAAATCAAACAAATTTTATATCCCAGATTGAACCTAATTCTATTATAGTAGTAATCAATCATAAATAATCCATAAGAGTTATGAATATGGAGTTAGATAAAATTGAAAAAAATGATACATGATAACTTTTTCCTAGAATTGAAGATAAGAATATCATTATAAAAAATGTATGTTCTGAAATAAGATCAATGAATAAGGTGATGTATTAAGGAATAAATATATGTAAGTTTTTAATGGTTACTCTAAGGTTAAAGGTTTTTATTTTGAGGAAATATATTCTCCTATTGTAAGAATAAAAAACAATAAAAACTCTTTTAGTAGTTACTGCTCACCAAAATTATAAATTTTATTTGCTGGATGTAAAATCTTCATTTTTAAATGTAAAAGTTGAGGAGAACTATTATATTGAACAACCTGATGGGTTCATTTTTGATATATATATATATAATAAAATTATCAATACTCAAGAAATAATCATATGGACAAAAGTATACCCCTCATGATTAGTACTCCAAATTTGATAACCATTAGAGAGAATTAAAAATTTCTAGAGGAAAAGTATGTAGTAACATATATATAAAGGAATTTATCACAATAACATTTATTGTCATAATATACATTGATGAAATATTTTTTTTATAAAAAAGTGAAATCATGTAAATAATTCTCAGAATAAATGATGATGATATTTGAAATGTCCATGATTGGATAAATGATTTTTTTCTCATGATATATGTTAAACATAATGGAATATATATCTTCCTCTTATAGGAAAATTATACTGAGGAACGTTTAAATAAATTTGGCATCAAGGACTCAAAGGTGGTCTCCATACCTATTATTACCGGTGTGAGGATGAGTAAATACAAAATTAGAATAAGTCTAAATCAATGGTACATATAGATGTTAATCATAAGTTTACTCTATCTTAGAGAATCAAGGATAGTTATTGTATATATAGTTAATTTATGTGAAAGATAACATAGTGATATGAAATAATCACACATGATGGCTCCTAAGAGAACTTTTAGGTATGTCAAAGGAATATCAAATTTTGGTTTGATGTAAAAAAGGAAATGTGTTTAATTTTCTTGGTATCATAGATGTTTATTTGGATGGAGGTTTCGATGATCAAATTTCAACATCCATTAGAACATTATCTCTAGGATAAAGTTATGTAATCTAGAACACTAAGAAACAAAGTTTGATGACATTAAGTTCAAAAAAATAAATAAAAATCTATACATGCTTACACATGAATGATATGGATGAAAATTCAGAAAGAAGATTTGATGGTATATAATGAAAATCCTTTGAAAAATTCTTATAATAATCAAAGTGAAGTTGATATTTCCAAAAATCTAGTGTGACATTCTATATCAAAACACATTGATATCAAATATAATTTTATAAAGAATAATGTTGATAATGGTTAAGTGAAGTAGGATCACCTATCAAAAAAATATTAAATTTCTGATGATTTCACAAAAGTAATACTATGGGAATGATTTAAGGGATTATGGCTAAAGCTTAATATTCAAACTACAACTCTCACCTAATGGGTTTTATGGGGTGAAACCACCACTTTTCCTTATATTATGTTTACAATGGGTGAGAGTGGTATAAATATTTATTCAAGGGGGAGAACTATCTATTTTATTATCCATTAATCTAGAGATGAACTTATTGTAAAAAATTAGAGAAAAAGGTAGAACATATGAAAGATAATTTGAGGGGGGATTTCATTAAAATAACTTAGGAAGATATTTCATTTCACTAATAGATGAAATTATTTCAAAATTATTTCATTATATAATAGAGTGGTATCAAGACTTTTCTTCTCAATAAAGGATGTGATATGATGGAAATGATAAATTATGAGTGATGAAAATATTTATTTTACCAAAAAATATAAAGGAGGAAATTAAAGTTCCCTTAGGATTATGAATGTGTTGCATTTTTTTCAACACTATTTGGACACATGATTTTGAATTTAGTAGTAAAAGTGTGTAATTTATGATAACTAAGTATAGAGGATTTCTTTAATTTAAAATATGTTTATGGTTGTTTGGACACATTTAAGATCTAAGTTATATATAGATAAAATAGATTGAATGGAAGTTACACACTGTACTTCCATAGATAAAAAGTCATGATGATAGGAAGAGTGGACCACACTAAAGAATATAAGGTGCAATTTACATTATAAAGATAGTTTCTACCAATGGATTTAGAAAAGGCTTGATGTTATTTATAGTCCAAGACACATATATTGAAGAATCATCAATAGAATATACACTGATAAAATAACAAGTTTTATGGTCTCTAGAATAGGAAGCTACAAAGTAAGTAGTTTAAAAATATTTCTTTAAATATTAAAGTAAGTTAGGTGATGTTGTATTTTTAATTAATCAAGATTAATAGTGTACTGAAAATGATTCAAGAATAAGTATATCAAAGTCCAAGTTTATCCAAAAAATAAGAAGGAAGGACATTTCTAAAGGATTCATAAGAGGATATGAAAGTAAGTGTCATATGTAATGTCACTAGATATTAAAGGTGTGTTAAAAGAGAAACAATTAAAATCCCTAGAAGCTGAGGTTCCAAATAATATTTCAAGGTAGAGTCTAATTCATTTTATAATGTTTTTAATGACATAAAGTTTTTAAAGTTTAGTGATTCATACACACTAATGACCTTGATTAATAATAGGCTTAAGTGTAAAAGGTATAGAAGTGAAACCGACTTTATCAATGAACAATGAGGAATCATAGATACTTGAAAATGAAAATTATTAGATGTTGGAGGTTGAGTTTATTATATGGTATAAATTCTAAGACTTAATATCATCATAAATGGATCATGCATCATGAATTTCAAATGCAGTGTAAGTGAAAAAATTCATACCACCAGAAACACAAAGTCATTAAATATATATTCAAAGTACTAAAGGATACATGAGATTTTATTGATCTAAAGAAAATAAAGAATTATAAGAAGTATAGGGTGAAATATATGAAATTAAATTCACTTTAAGATTTTTATTTATATTGGATGAACTTTGTAAATCCAAACCCATTGTCATGATCCTATACTGAATGGTCAAAGTCTCAAAGTTTTGGAAGGAAATTTTATGATCCTAGCTAAGATTTATAGAGGACTTGTAGATTATTGATCCTGAGTTTTATAGAGGATTTTATGAATTCAAGATCAGATATCTTTGAAATCTATTAAAGGTTTTTTATTGAATAATTTAAGTAGACAAATTTTTCAAATTGAATCTAGTGAATTCCCCATATTTATTATCAGATGTCTGGATATATAAAGTGGGGACATCATTCAAGAAGATATTGTTATTTCTATTAGAAAATATTTTAATATTTTACCTAAGTGCGGTAAGAATGAAAAATAATATTGAGTAATTCACTATGTTAAAAGATACCATGACTTATGGATAATTTAGAGCTACGTAAGAATCACTTAAAATTATAGAGGTCCACATGTTGATATACCAGAAGCATGATATTTGATGATTGAAGTTCCAAAAAACTAATCATGGAGGATATAGGTATGAGAAATATAAGAAATATATATTTTTTAAGGTTTAAAGTAAGATATTAATTCCTTTATAAAGCTATTATAAATTACAATGATCATGATTGGGTTGGAGGAAGTATCATTGTGACTAGTGGGAACCAATATAAGCTTGTCTGGAGGAATCTTTTATAGGTTACACTATGGATATCAGATGATAATGACCCTAAAACAATTTTAATTTATAATAATATTTTTTTATAGAAACTATTTGTTAGGATAAAAATCATACAAGTTACAGATGGTGATTTTAGATTATTATAAATTTCAAAATGGGACCATTGATTAAACCCCCATTCACAGTGATACACCCCTTCTGGGAATCTCAACATCTGTACATCTTTTTTGAAATATGTTATACATTTAAGAATAATAGAGTATCTTTGAATATTATATATCTTGGAGTTTATAGATTCTTTATTTGGGATAGGTCTAAGGAATTGTTCAAAATACAACCAACTGGATCAATTATAACATAGGGTGATCTGGAAAAGTAGTTACTAGATAAACACTTTACACCAAACCAAAAATGAAATTTGAAAAGTAATATTAATAATTTTCCCTATATTTATAGAGAATTATTATTCAAGGTGAGATATAGATTCATGGATATATTTAGGAAGCTCCCACATCGTATAATCAATGTTTTTCTATAAATGAAAACATTATAAAATGGATTACAACATGTGGCACAAGATCTGATTTATGATTTAATTGATGGATGAATCGTGATTAAAACCCATAAGGTTATATGAGATATTATCAATGAGATCACTTTTAATTCTTGTACATGGTAAAGTAAAATAGGTCCACTAAAGAAATTAATATACTAATTGGATGATCATACATTATTTGCTACTAAAATGGATGTATTAATGAAGAAGTTGTAAAATTTCCAATTTCCAATTTACCATATCACTCACTCAACCAGAGTAACAAAAACCAACTGTATTCAAATCATAAACTTATAAAATGTGTGGAGTAACTCATGTGAAATAATAGCACATATTTATTTTTTTAGTAAAAATAACTACTAGATTTTAATTTTTTAAGTTACAACCGAGCCTCTCAATAATACCAAAACTCTTATAATGAATGGAGGATAGTTCAAAAAGGTGGATAAATTTCAATAGAACCTATGTTAATCCAACCTTTGTAGCATAACCAAAAAATATAAGGCCATTCCATCCTTTTTACCCCTCAAACTGATTATAATTAGACTCCATTACTGATTTAGAAACATCCACCCTCAAAACCAATAAAAAAATATTTTGAGGATATGATTAAAGCCTATATTCAAAATTAAAATCTTTTGATGAAAATTAAAGAAAATTAATTGATGAATAAATAATAATATCTATTAAACCTAAAAAATCAATTAGTTAGAATCCCTCAAATTTTATTGGATAGATTACCCAGTACACTATTGGGAATCACTGTGAAAACTCCTAGGGAGGAGGTGGAAGACATTTTAGTAAAAAATAATTTAGATCTGGAAATAAATGGGGGGGGGAGGAACCAAAAAAAGGATTAGATATATAATATGAGAAAAGGATAAATAAAATACGATAGATAAATCTATAAAATAAATACCATTAGAGAATAAAGATGAATACGAAACACCAAAACCATATAACATCACTAACAATTCTAGTAGATGATGAGGAAATGGAGAGTTAAAATACAATATAAAAAAACTTATAGTAATATTTAAATAGTTTCATATCAACATGAATTTTATATAAGATATCTATAAATTTTTTGGTTTTTCTAAATTCTTAAAGGTGATGTTATCCATCAAAATGAATTTGGTGGATCTAGGAGTTATATTTCTTAGTGAATAGTTTTCAAAAGTATTTCAAAGAAATATCCCTAAAAAATGTGAGATCCACATATTTTTTCAATCCCATGCACAATTGGTTTGTGCATATTTGAGATTTTTTTTGATTTATAAGAAAGTGTAAATTTAATCATCCTAAATGTTTTTTGAAATCTTGGATTGGATGGTCTTAAAAAAATGATAGTAGGACTCCAACTTGATGATATTTTAGTAAAGTAACCTCAAGAAATTTTTGAAGTCGTTCATATCATGGTGGGAAAATCATATTACCCATTGAATTTTTGATCCTTGAGATAGAATAGGAATGATAAATTCCTATTTTTATTTTCATACCCTTTAAAGTAATTAAAAAATTATTAATTAATGTCAATAAAGAAAGGATGATTTTTTAATTTAGTGATAAACAATTACCATTGGTATCATGAAAAATATAAAGCATGAAAATTTGTCTGAGGTTTGCTAAATTATTTCCTCTATTGAAGAATAACGTTCCACCATGAGTTTATTAGAAGAATAAGATAAAAACATGATTCAAATCATTAATAACATGATAAAAAATAATAATGATGGAGATAATTCATAAGATTAATAAGAAGAAAAATAATTCTAGTGAAAAAAAATTATCAATAGATTTCTTAATAGAATCAACCGTTCAATCATAAATCCACCAATTCTATAACTAAATACATTTCTAATGATATTTATATATTCATTTTGGGGTAAAAAATACACCTTAACCATGATCATTAATGTAGAATTAATGAAGAAAAAAGATGATGAATTGTTTAAAGTGTTGATGAAAATAAAATAAGTAATCACTTAGGGAATTACAAATATTAAAGGAATTATATTTAATCTTTTCATACACAATGTATTTATAATATAGTTAAGTAATTTGATCTCATTATAAAAAAGTAGTATTACACCACTAATGAAGGAAGTTTTTAAAAAGAAAGTTCTTATAATCCTTTATGTGGGAATTATTTTTCAAATCTCAGATAGTGAATGGGTGTGTCCATTTCAAGTCATTTCAAACAAGGGAGGCATATCCATGATCAGAAACAAAGATAATGATATCATACCTATAAGTATAGTTATACGATATAGTGTGTTTTGACATCTAGAAACTAAACACAATAAAAATAAAAAACACATTCCACTACCATTTATTTATTACATGTTTGAGAGGTTATCCAAACCTAAGTTTTACTATTTTATAGAGGGATATTCTGGTTACAATCAAATACTGATGGATCCAACTAACCAAGAAAAGATAGCTTTTACCTATCCATATTGAATAATTTCTTACCATCAAATTCCATCTAGCATCTATAATTGATCAATTATTTTAAAAATGTGCATGGAACATATCTTTATTAACATGTAAAAGGAGCTACTCAAAATTTTTATGGTTTAATTTTTAGTTTATGGATGATAATTTGAGGTATGTTTTCATAATAATGATTTGGTACTCAAAATATGTGAGAAAAAAATGCATAGTTCTTAACCAGTAAAAATGATAGATCATGGTTCTATAATGAATTTTACTCCAAGATAGATTTTATAAAAAAGGAATTGAATTTGATCCAACAAATATAAAGGTATTACATGAGTTACTTGAGTGTACTACATTATAGAGGATATGTAGCTTTTTTTGGACACATGGGAATGTATAACTTAATTATTAATGATTTTTTCATGATATCTAAGAAACTAACATATATTTTATTAAATTATATCCCATTAAATTTTAATACATCATGAAAGGATGCCTTTATGAATCTAATTAGGAACTTAGTGGATTACCTAATCACAATATCCCCAAACTAAGAAGATAATTTATAATTAATGTGTGACATAAGTGATTTTTTTATAGGATCTACTATTGGATAGCAGATCAAATATATGTTTTGAATAATTTATTATGTTATACAAACTATCAATTAATCCAAATTTAACTACACTATTATTTGTTTCTTTGAAAACCATGTGGGGTGTGAATATAATTTTGTAGCAATGGTGGTGGAACAACCATTCACATAGACACATACATCGTTGTCCTTTCTGATTACTTTCCAATGGGTTTTATTCATGTATCCAGAAACAACCAAGATTTACCTTATTAGAAATTTGATTCCAGGGCTTATATTGGATGAACCACATGGTTTTGTGAGAGGAAGGAACATATAGGGAAAATTGGAATTTCAAAAGTAATGGTAGATGATCTAAATAGAGGATACATTGGTTTGAATGTTATGATTAAAGTTGAAATGTATAAATAATATAATAGTATGTAATGGTGTTTTATTCTAAGGGTCATAAAGAGGTTCTAATTCAATTATTGGTTTTTCGATTTATGCTTTTGTTGATACAAATCTTTGTGGATCACAATCTCTTTGATGGGGAAGGGATTTGGTTTTTTCAAATCGGTTAGAGGTGTGATCCAAGGATACCCATTCTCTCCCAACATTTTTTATTTTGTAACAGGAGGCTCTATTAAGAAACATTAAAAATGGTCTTGAGTAAGGGAAGATTAAACTTTTCATTAATAGGTCTGGGAGTAGTATGATATCTCATTTAATGTACACTGATGAAATTTTATTTTTCATCAATTTTAGGAAAATTTCATTGAATGAATTTAAAAAAATCATGTAATCTTATAGAAGTTTTAGTGGGTAGTGTATTAGTCAAAGGAAGAGAAATGTTTTAATCTCTAACAAATTTTCAAGGAGACACATCATGGATATTCATAATAAGCTTGTAATAAAAAGGATGAAACTTCTAATAGAGTATCTTGGATCCCTGATATCCATTGGAATGGTAAAGAAGTCCTTTTTGTGGGTACCATTAATCATATTTCTGGGAAGATATGTAGTTATAAAAATGAATCTCTCTTGTTTGGAGGAAGAATAACCCTTATCAACAACACCCTCAACTCGATTCAAATGCATACACTTTCTATTATTAATGAACTGAAGGGGAAAATAACAAGAATAGAGAAAACTATGAATAAATTCCTATGGGATTCTTATGAAGATGGTAAGTGTCATTTGGTCTCCTGGAAATGATTATCAAGACTGATTGATGAAGGTGGGATTGGCATACATAGCATTGAGGAAGCCATGAATTCCATACAAGACATAATTTCATGTGACATTACTGTGGGAAAAGTTTATGAGGGAAGATATGGATAATGTTGGGAGAACCAAGGTTATAATCATAAGAAATTGACCATTCATGCACATTGTATGATTAAGCAACTGAAAATCTTGAATATAAAACCTTGTTGGGTTATTGAAAATGGGGAGATCAACCTATGGAAATAAAATTGGATTGGAATTGTCTTATTATTTCTAGGATGTATAGTTCCAAATATTTTCTTCAAAGAAGTTTCTTTTCATATAGATTTTCTTAAATCCATCCTCGAAAGGGATTAGAAAAATGTGTATGATGGTATTTGCCTCTCCAATGAACCATACTACTATGTTTTCATGGAATCATTGATAGGGAGCTTCACTGCCAATAACATTGGGAATTTGATTCATCATAGAGATGGTGTGGATTGATGGGTTTCTCAACTACGGTGTAAGGAAATCCAAAGTAGGATGAACTTCTTGGTTTGGAGGTTGAGGAACGAATCCATACCTAATTATGATAATGTTCAGAGGAAGGGTATGTCTCTTATTTTTAGATGTCATTGCTATATTGCACCAAAATAGGAGACAAATTACCACTTATTATTCATGGGAGATTGGGTGAAGAATATTTTTAAATTTTTGTGTACAGATCTTAATATTAGGTTTAATAGTGT
Source organism: Viscum album (assembly GCA_963277665.1). NCBI lineage: Eukaryota > Viridiplantae > Streptophyta > Magnoliopsida > Santalales > Viscaceae > Viscum > Viscum album. The sequence continues at coordinate 1,561,718,957 of OY728148.1, read as the reverse complement.
TTCATTACAGGAGGGGATCTTAGAATGGATTCATATGGATCCCACGAAGGGAGTGGAAAGGAAGGGACACAAAATAATTTTCTCCACTATTTTCTGGAGCCTATGGGAAGGGAGTAAGTGATTGAGAGAGGGAATTAGAGTCTCTCACTTATTTTTCCAAGTTCATGTGAAAATAATTATGGAAGAGGTGGTGATTCTTATGGTAGGTGGATATTCAGTTTCAGCTTTCAGAATACTCATACCATGACTATGTTTCTGGATGAATGACATGAATGGAAAGCAAGGGTGATGTATTCAATGTAAAACTCCCATAGAATGGTTAATGTTGAACATGGATGGATCCTACATATCCAGACATATGCGTGGTTGTGGGCTCATAGAGATAGTTAAGGCTTGGTAATTATGGGGTTTAGTGTGTTTTTTGGTTTAGGTCCTTCGATTGAAGTGAAGGTGAGAGAAATTCTTCTCAACATGATAATATGAGGAGGTACAATATCCAAATTTCTGAAGTTGATTCTTATTATACCTTACTGGTGGGATTTCTTCAGGGTACAATCACACATCCTTGGTAGTTAACTTATATTGTTAAAAGCTATAAAAGGTTTATAAATCAGAGCATTTTGATCAAACACACCATGAGAGAAGGTAACTTCATAGTGGATGTGTTAGATATAAAAGGGAGTCCTCCTAGTAATTGTATCATTTATGATGAGGTTGGAAAATTTCTAGATGATTTTATATTTTTTTGTTAAGGGAGATTCTCTAGGCCATCAATTTTTCTATCCTCCTTGATGTAGGGGCTTGTATGGTTCAAATTAATAAAAAGTTAATTTTGAGATAGTTAGTCATTGGGAAATGGTTCCAATAATTCTTAGGGATCACATTGGTCAATATGATGGGAGGTCAGGTTCATTGAACCCTTTTGAGGGTAATTATTTCCTACTCCTGGGCTCTCTTATGGATTTAATATATATTTGCGAATCCTTTTTTAAATCTCAAATATGAATAGGGCCACCCTTATATTGATAATTGATTGTTAGCATGTATTGGATTTAGAATTATCTATATGTATCCAAAGTTATTCACTGATGGATACATTATATTTATCCAAGGTTATCCATTGATGTTACCCTTTTTTTTATAGATTAGATATTCTTATGTTTTTTATAATCACGATGCTGGTTTTAAGCCACACAATGGGGTGATTTGGAATTTATCATCATCTTGGAAGAAGAGAGTTGATTTGATATTGAGATAAGGCTCATGAGATGAGATTTATAAATATCCCTATTAAAGGAATTAGAATCCACATAGTTATGTTCCACTTAATGGGACTTACACTAAAGTAGACCAAGGGTCCTATAATGGATGTAACCTCCCAATATGGTTAGGACCCTAATAGGGAAATGTACTAGATAAGATTATGATGGGTTTGGGGTGTTGGGTTTGAACCTTAGGGAGTATTCCTATATACACCATTTGGACAGGAATCAAAGACCATTTAGTTTATAAGGTTAGATATTACACCTATGTAGGAGGTCCATGTCAAGATGATAGGAAAATCCATCATAATAACTCTATACCAAGATAGGTATATCATTTCCCTCAGTGACACCACCTTTAGGGTTACATGTTCATTGCCCATGCACCTCTAGGTGGGGCATGGTGTAAACACTACTATGGAGGAGTGAAAATTAGAAATCCCATGGGGTTTCCTCATTGGGAATATATCCCTTTGATTTTGTGATAACATGGTTTTGGGATTATAATATATAGTTTTCCCTAGGAAATATGAAAGGAAAATCTAGTAAATGATTCACCTCTTGGGATGAGAATTTGATCATGTGGATGTCATGATCTTTACTAAACTATAGGCCTATTTGAATCATTATTAGTGTGATAAACAATAGGAAGTGAAATATTTTGAAGACTACACAATATCATTCTTATACTAGTGGAAAATTATAGGGAAATAGAAGGTGGGGGAATACCCCACAATAATTACTAGGGGATTACTCCAAGAGGGATTCCCTAATAAAGATCCTCCTCTCCCCTATTTTGATAGGTGTAAGTGAGAAAGAGGCCCAACCTACAAACATTAGATATAACCGCCTAACCCAAGGACCCATTTTCAACCACACCATAGGTTGGGATCCTTGTTAACACATGAATGTATGATTGAGAACATTTCTAGGATCATTCTTATTAGGTAGTTTAGAAGTAGGATCTCATTTATCAAAGGAATTTATGATTGAGAGAGAATGATGATGTGACCTATACTATGATCACACATATTTTTATTCTTTGTAGGAGGACTTTTCTTAGTCAAACTTATATGAGGGAATCGAGGGAAGAGGTATCGTACCATTGATAGTTTGAAAGATATCTCAACGGGTGTCTCACACATGTGATACTTGGGAGGAATAAAGATGCCATGTGCAAGTGAGGACTGGGTGGACTGAAAGTGTCTCACATAGGTAAGGCTAGGGAAGACTGAAGATGTACTACATAGGTAAGGCTTGGGTGGAATGAATATTATTTATGAAGGTTATTCCTAGAAAAACTGAAGATGATTTGTGAAGGTGAGCCCTGAGTGGAATGAAGGTGTCCCCACATAAGTAAGGAATAGGAGAACTAAAGATGTATTACAAAGGTGAATCCTATAAGAACTTGGAAAAAGAGAAACATGGGAGTCAAAAACTAGGGAGAAAATTCTCACAAACCTCTAAGGGCCTCCACAGGAGCTTCTGGAAGGGGATTGCACAAGTCTCAAGCTCAAAAATGAGATTTTTCCCTAATACTTTTTAACCAGGGGAAAAGGTTCCTCACAAATTTATTTTATGATTCACAAATCAGAGGCACTCTAATTACACTACCCTCCTTAAGTTCCTCTTTATTCAAGGTTTGGAGATCTACTTGGAATGTTTTGTGGACTTGGGAAAAGGAATTGGGTAAGAAGATATTTGATGCTTTTACTAGTCTTCCAGCCATTGCAAATGGGAAGCCCAAGGGTCCTATTTATAAGTACTTTAAAGACTCTGGGTGAAGGATTTATCTCACACAGGTATGTCTCATTGGGTATCTTGCATGTGAAACCTGTGAAAGCCTCTTGGGTGAGCCTGTTTGGTCCTGTGTAATAGAACTGGGTGTGCATTTTGGACCTATGTGATAATTCTAGTTGGGATTTGCATGGGACTACTTAAATAAACATGTGTGGTCCTTGAAATCTTTAAATTCTCTTTTAATCAGTATATTTACCTATGAAACTTCTCATTCTCATGTGAAAATGGGAGTGTCAACAAGGATTGGATATGATCAGAAGAAGAAGGTCTGATCCCTAGGTAGAGAAATATGGGCATTGGTTGTCCCTTCAATCTATAGTCGCTTAGACTTGGAGAGTAGTATGACTTGTGTTTTGTGAAATGGAGGCACAAAAAGATGGATTAGGAAGGTTCATCACATAGGTTGGTCATATAGGGAGGGTACACATGTTTTTTTGGATAGGTACCATTGTTCATATAAATAGCATTTTCCACCTCACATTAATTCCTCTCTCTCACACTGTTATTGTTTTCTTCATACTCTTATCATGCTATCCCTTCACAAACATCCTCTAAGATTTTACATGTTAATATACTTGGATTATTAAGTGAACTAACCTATGTGGGAACCTGCACGAGGTGACCATGGTTGGGAACCTGTGTGAGGCGGCCTCAGATGCTTACTTGTGTGAGGTGGCCTTAACTGGGCACTTGCGCAAGGTGGCCTCAGCTAGGAACCTATGTGAGTTTTACTTCCTTATTTTCTATATCATATTCTAATCATGATATCCTTTTTCATAATAACTTATCCCCTAAGTATTTATTATCTGTACTAAAACTTCACATCATTTCTTGCATATTTCCAATGGCTGATGAAACAGTTTGAGTCTCATATGAACAAACTGTTGTGCATTTTAAGAAGATGATTGGATTTTTTGTGCTATATTACTACCAAATTCCCGATTTATCCTCCCATATAGTGAGAAACATATAAAAATTAAAAATTTGAGAATCTTGATAGTAAGAAACTTTCTCTTTATACCCATAGGCCGATGATAGACGTACTTATTCTAGGGATGAAGAGTTACATGATAAACTCATGGTTCAAGGAATACATGAATCCTACTACTACCAAAATATCCTATAAGGGTTCATTTATTAATAAGGAAATATGTCCCTTTATTTGTCTCATGCATCATAGATTATGTTTTTTGGACCTAAATCCCCACACCCTTGAGATAAAAACACATTATTATTCTTCCATCCTTTTTCCTTCTATGATAGATCAATAAAATTTTTGAGAAGAGGATTGAGACTTATATTCTTGAGGATGAGTCAATACATAATGTATGTGGGTATATTGGGTGCGCAAAAAAAGTGAACATTTTGGAGATGAGTTGAATGATGTTAGCATTTATGAAACTTCTTGGGTTGTGAAGAAGAGTGTGTATAGAAACACCAAAATAATACTAGTGATACTTAGCTGATGGAGTCTGCAGACTAATAACATTCATCTAATTAATGGTGAAGTTTATATTAGTTTATGGGATGTTTATAAGGTTTTAAAATCTCATATTCTTAGCGAGATGTATGATGGATTCATCCCACCAAATAAAACATGGAAGAATGATGAACAAACACTTTCCTTGGACCTTAAGTTATTGAAGATAACCTAGAAGGTTATGGGGAAAGACTGCCACCCAAGGGTTGATGTGCATCATGAGTTTTGGATGAACATTTTCTTCAAATCTAAGGGATATGGACCAAAATTATAGTATCCAATAGGTATTTATTTATTAGAAAAGAGAGGAATTCCTAAATTTTTTTGACCCCCATTGGATTAAGGATAATATGCCCAGTGGAGGTATATGCTCAAGCACTACATTACTTCCAAGACCCGCCTCTTCAACTTATTAGTGATGTGGTTGAGTGTCTACATGATTTTGGTCCATGATTATAACTATAGTGTGAGGTTGGAGACATTCTTCATGGTATCCAAATTGTAAGAAGGGGAACCCATAGGATTGGTAGTCCTTATCTTGGAAAAAATCCACTGGCGCCTGCTACACATTACTTTGGGGAAGGACCCTACTGAATTTCGGGGCCATTCTAAGTATTTTGGGAATCGATTGTGGCAAATTTTATTTCTTATTCCATGTTTATTGAGGTTAAAATTCTTGGAAGTCAATTATGACCATTCTTTCAAGCCGTCTCAGGTATCGAACCCCCATGTTTGAGGCACAGGTCATCTCGGAAGCTTTTAAACAACTTTAAAGATTTAAACACTTTTCTCTATAGGGATCCCGATATAGAGATAATTACTAAAAATTGCCATAGTGATTAAGATTTCAGGTTTTATATGATGGAATTTAGAGACTACATACTGGTGAAAAGGATAAATGAAGCAGTTATCGATGAGGATTATATTCCTTATATATTTGTTTGTCAATTCAAATGCCTTTAACAAATAATTATTTCCCCTCCTGTACATATTTGATCAGATAAGTATCTGATCATGGATCAACAACTTGGGTTCCTTATGGATCGAGTAGTGTTCCAAATGGTGATTGAGCTACCCCAATTAGGTGCATGTATGGGGTTAAGTCCAGGTATATTGAAACTTGAATTTCTTCATATCCTCAAGGGATTCTGACCAAGAGAATTATTTGAGTTAAATCCATTACTAACACCAGTGAAGGTAAACATGGTTTTAAGGCCACTTTTAATTTAGATAGTGACAACAGTGAGGACCTGAGATCACCCAAGTGACCCTATGCATGGAATGGTCAACCAGTTAGGATTAATAGGGCTACACCAGTTGAGGTTGAACTTAGAAAATCCATCTACCATCATCAAGAGGAACCCGAGATCCAGTTTCCCATTATTTGACCACAATGGATAGAACTAGGAAGCTAGTGAAATGAATAAGAATCAGGGTCCTATTCTCAATCTACTACGGAAGAATCAGAATATGTGATTCATGATGTGGCTAGCTTCTGGAAGGATATGATTACTAATGTCGAAGACCTGTAGACACTTCTTCAGGATGGTGTGTGTGTTATAAAACTCATACATTTATGAGAACCTTGTGGTTTTAATTATGAAACCAAACCTAAAAAGGTGGGTACACACATCTGAGAGCTCAAAATTCTCATATATTACATGGATGAATGAATCCCCGCCATGAGGTGGGTAACTAACATGATGAATCAAAAAATTATTAAAGGGTTTAATGAAAAGTATACTAATTAATTGTATAACTACATAAATCCTCAGGATATATTTTTTTCCTTCTCATATTTCCTATTTTGTTGTGTACTTCTCTATTTTGAGAAAAAATGATGTTTTTGAGGAATGTATGAACTTTATTTGCAATGGGTAGAGAGAGAATCAACTACGATCCTGTCACTGAAATATTCCACGATAGGAACCCCTATGAGGGCTAAGGGATCAACTTTGAATCAAGGGAGAGATTCTCAATACATAGGATGATGGAAGATAATATGGAAAGAGAGTATTCATAATTTCCACCTCAATATCTGTATTTGAGGTGGAAAGTTGTAGACTTACTCCATTGGAATTTAAGGGACAATGGAGAATAAATTATTTTTCAAGTTCATTTCTAGCTGTGGTAAGTTTTCATGACATAAATTATTCTTTATTTGTCCAGAATAAATGTTTGAACATGTTGGTGGGCTGAATTATCCAATCCCCTCTCCTCTATTAAAAAGATTATATATGATCCTTTGATAATTGAGGTGAGAATTCTAGACGAGGCACATATACCAGCTAGCGAGTCCATCCATTTGATAGAAAAAGTATCAAGGTATGAGACCAAGTTTTTTCCTTTCACTGTAGAGAGGGAGGATAATCCTGGTAATGTAAAATGCCCATCATAAGGTCCCATGTATTGAACACTAACTTCTCTTCCTCATGATACTCAGATCTATCACATACAATAGAGGACCCTACAACCACTACTGCAAGCCCTGTTACCACCTCATAAGGCTCTAAAATATACGTGAAACAATCCAATTAAGTTACTGGTACTGATCTTGATCCAGCGGAGACTAAAAGCGTTGTGTTTGTTGAAGAGGTAATGGATGATACTGATGGAAGATCCAATTTGGGTCCTAATCACAACATGTCAGATACCCTTAATGGTGAGGATTATATGATACATGAAGTATTATATAGTGAAATAATGAAATAACTTTATCAATAGATTAATATTTATGGCTCACTGGAGGAGTTTTGTGACTTTAATAAGGAGTTGGGCAGATATGTGTTTCTATCTTTAGTGTTTTCCCCCATGAATGAACTTCATATGTCTATTGTGTTAAATAAATAATCTTGACTGGTGTAAGTTTCTCTACAAAACATGTTTCCATGGAAATCCATAACCTGGGTGTTGAGGTCTATCCTACTCTTGTTGTTAGGGGAATAATAGCTGAGGGACCTAAAGTGGGAGATTCTTGAGAGTCATCCTTCCCAGGTTTTGAGGAAACTTAGGAAGATGATCATCATTAGGAGGTCATGGTTCATAGTGTTGAGATCAGGGGTGTTAGGGAGGCATCAATCCTAATAGGTAATCCATCAATGGGTGAGTACCATTAACTACTTTGATCCTACTTTTTTTCCTTTCTCCTTGCTATATTCCAATGTCAATGACTGATTTAAATTACCCTTTAGTTCCATCAGTCTCAGTGGTCGAACCCATATGGGATGCCTCTACCCAAACTCAACCGACTGTACAAAGTGAGGGTGAAATTTTCCCAAGAGAGACAGTGTGAGTCTCTTCCATAAGGGAACTAATTCCAGATTACACTTCTCCTCCTAAGACTAGCTCCATGATAATCCAGGAGGATTAAGATGTTTTCTGTGCATGCCACTAGTTCACATGGAAAGAAATATATGAGTTAGTCTAAATAACACCTATAGAGGATCAACCCTAATGAATCCATTATCTCCAGATCATGTTTGGAATGTTGGTGGTATAGTGGATTTGATTACCACTTGGTCTATCTTACTGTGAAGGAGATCATTCACCGATGAGAGCAAGAGAATGAGTCACAAAAATGCCTTATCAAATAAATAATTATCACCAAACTAATTATTTCTAACTATATTATCCTAGGATAAGCTAAAACATTCCAAGAAATTGGAGGAATGAAAACAATAGGTTGATGATAAATCCCTTCAAATATTTCACCTCCAACGAGAGATAGATATCACTAGAGAGGAGCTCGTACAAACTCATCATTATCTAGAAGAGGCCCAAGATAAGGGGAAGACTTCCATTGAAACTGTAGCAGAATAACTCGGACTAGATGAGGAGGATGATACAATCCAGCTAGCTGAGCTTCAAAAGTCTATAGATGATTCTTGAGAGACCCTTATGTAACTCAAGAGTTATGTTGATGGTATTTTGCAAAATATAGTAGAGTGTCTCCAATTTTTGGATGATCCTATGCCTTTTTCTCTATAAATGAAAAGAATTTTTTTCTCAAACATCGATGTATTAATCCCTATTTTCCACTACAATTAAAACATAACACTAATGATGAGTTTCAAGCTAAACATCCCCACATCAATGTTTTTTCAATGATAATGATAGGAACAAGAGGGTGATCTAATTTTTTCCTAGGTATTTGGACCTAGCGAGCATAGTTTGACTATTTATAGAGTCGTATGACAGACCCTAAAAACTTTGTGACTTTTGTTCCATCACCCTAATTTTTTCCTAATTCATGTATAAAGAATACTTAGTGAACAAGACTTATATTTTTCTTAGTCCTCTCTATGTATGTTTTCAACCTAAAAAGTTTTATTCCTATTTCTTTTCATTTCTCAATTTTTTTCTGGGATCATACAGAGTGAATATTTAGTGAGATTAAACTTAACTCTTTCCTAGGGTTCCCTTCTGTGGGTTTTCAACCTAGCGAGTAGTACGTCTTGTTTTGTGGGAAGTTTAGATTCATGTATGTTGGACTAATGTAACTAGTGTTTTAGGTAGAAAAACTTTGACCATGAGTTATGAGAGTTATGACTCTTGGGTGGTTTGTTTATTGATAATGTTATAAAATTCTTTAGGTAAGAAAAGGGTGGTTTTAATTCATTATTTTTGGATTTATAGATCTAAAATGAGGTATGATACAAGTATATAGGGAATGAACACCTAGAATGTTTTAAAAGTAGGTTTGATGTTGTTGGGGATAAGAGATATAAGAGAGATTTTTACTAAATAAGAAGGAACATTTGGTTGAAAAGCCTTTTTTGGGAGACTTATGAAAAAATATACTTGGGTGTATCAATAAATAGTCTAAATAAAGGTGTCCTATGGAATCAAACATTATATCATCAATTTATGAGGAAAGATTATGAGGATATGGATTTCTCAAGACCATGGAGGGTGGATTGTGAACGAAATGTTTTCGAGAATGAAGGGAGAATCTATTTTGGCCCTGTCCATGAATGAGATACTACTCCTATAAAAATATAGTTTAATGAAAAGGATGAGAAATTATATTTCCAATTTAAGTATACAAATGAGGGATCCTTAGAGAAATATATAATTTCCCACCCAGATCGGGGTTGTGTCCATGAATAGAGTCACACAAATGTTCTGGCTACTATAGAAGCTGGACCTAGAATAGAGAATCTAGGCATCACTATGTGTCTTGATGGAATTAGTATCATGACATACATAGTTCTTTGCGGTAATGCAGTGGATGACCAACACCAAGTGGAAAGGATCCTCCTGAAAGAGGGTTAAAGCATTATGCATTTTAATTTTGTGTGACCAGGATATAGACCATGCAGTTTAACATCTTAGTACAAATAAATTTAGGGATACAATTTAAGTTTTTTTATCTTTGATTGAAATATTAGTTTTTTCTAATTCATGGTGATCTGAACAAGAATTTTTCATAATCCTTCAATCATGATGAGGGAAAATTGTAAGCTGCAATCTGGGGGCTATTGGACACATAAACTAAAATGGGATAGGTATGAAAGGAATGATCATAGAACATGTTTGAAAATCTATATCTAGTATAAAGTTATCTGGGATTATGAGGAAATACGAGTTTTCTCCTAAGGATGAATATGCCTATGGTTGATAGGCATTTTGTGGTTGACTTGTGAAAATCCATACTAGGGAATATCAATGCATAGTTAAGGCAACAACATCCTCAAGAATTAGAAATTCTATCATTGATAGATAGGGAAAGCTTATAGAGATCCTTATTTCCCTAAACATAGAGTTTGGTTTTCTTAAGGAAGGTTCCTAAGTATAGAAGTAACATTTCATGCCAAATCACCCAATAATGGGGAGAAATGTTTCCTACACAGGCCTAACCCATACACAGGGAGAGGGGATTTTTTTTATTTTTTAATGGACCCATGACATAAGCTCTGGGCGTCACTATATATCTCATCAAGGTGAGTATCAATCCACATGTAGTTCTAGGGTAGATTCCACACATTGATCAAATTCTTGTGTGGAAAGGGGCATTTTTTCTTTGTATATGGGCTCACGAGTAGAGAGAACCCATACTAGCTCACCTATACAGATATGGATCATATATAGAAGAGTGGAGGCATTTTTATATTTTTGATGGTCTAGGATGTTGGATCCAAGTGCCACTACATATCTCATTAAAGTGAGAGTCAATCCACACATAGTTCTTGGATAGAGGGTTAGTGGGAGACCACAATAATAAAAAACATTCATTTAATAGTGTTGGTATTTATCAGTGCTAGAAAAAATGCTGATAAGTGGCATATTTTTTAGTGCTAAAGAAAGCATTGATAAATTTAACCTTTTATTAGTGCTTATAAAGGGTATCCTTAATTATCATTTTTAGCACTGATAAGGGGTATCCTTTATTAGTGCTTTATTTTTACCACTAATAAAGGGAACCCTTTATCAACACTTTATTTTTAGCACTGCTAAATATTTATTTCATCAGCACATTTTTAGCACCGATAAAGGTCCGAATAAATAAAATGAAATAATTAAATAAATAATAAATAAAAAATGTGTTTATTAAAAAAATATTACAAATTTTATTAATTAAATAATTATTGATAAAAATGAATAGATTGATTATACATTATTAAATATTAAACATTTTATTAATTAGATAATTATGATAATTAATGTTATTAAATTGCATATATTAAATATATAAATATATATTAATGTATATAAATATGATTTATATATTACCAAATATTTATGCGCACTACTGGAAATCGGATCTTTCCCAACACTTATATATACCCTTTCCCAACGGTTCTCTCAAACCGTTGGGAAAGGGGGGTCTTTCCCAACGGTTTGGGAGAACCGTTGGGAAAGGGTCCTCAAAACCCACCTTTCCCAACGGTTCTCTCAAACCGTTGGGAAAGGGGGGGTCTTTCCCAACGGTTTGGGAGAACCGTTGGGAAAGGGTCCTCAAAACCCACCTTTCCCAACGGTTCTCCCAAACCGTTGGGAAAGACCCCCCCTTTCCCAACGGTTTGAGAGAACCGTTGGGAAAGGTGGGTTTTGAGGACCCTTTCCCAACGGTTCTCCCAAACCGTTGGGAAAGACCCCCCCTTTCCCAACGGTTTGAGAGAACCGTTGGGAAAACTCACCCCCAAAACCAACCTTCACCCTCCAGGAAATTTCCACCTATCCCAACAGTTTTGAGAACCGTTGGGATAGGTCTATCCCAACGGTTTTGAGAACCGTTGGGATAGCTTCTTTCATTTCTTCCAGGTCTGCTACCCGAGAACATTATATAAATCTAAATTTTAAATAATTATGATAATACATATATATATTTATGAAATTATGTTTACAAAAGTGGTGTTAGCTTAGTGGTTAAGTCGTTCGATTATAAACAAGTGGTCGTGGGATCAAATCCCAGCACATGTTTTTTTTTTGAAATACATTTACCAACGGTTTTATATCCGTTGGAATAGATTTTCATATTACTTATACCTACGGTTTTGTAAGCCGTTGGGATAGGTCTATACCAACGGTTTTGGGAAAACCGTTGGTATAGACCTATCCCAACGGCTTACTTCGCAACGGTTCTCCAAACCGTTGGTATAGGCTATACCAACGGTTTGGAGGCCTATACCAACGGTTCCAAACCGTTGGTATAGGTTAGTATTCTACTAGTGGCGCTTTATATTAAATATTCATATATTTATTTAATAATTGTTTATAATTAAAAGTTATTATGAAGTAAAAATATTGACTAATTACATAATAGTCAGTATATAATTTAATATCATTTGATTTTTCAATTTAATATAGATCAAATGTGTGTTATATTGACTTCACATATATGTAATTAATGAATTTTTATATAATACAAAGCACACACACAAAACTTATCCATTCTTTCAATATTGTTAGTGTACCTATTCTTAATTTATTCAGTTTCACTCATTTTTAACATATATGCATGCACTTAAAATTAGAAATTCATTAATAATGTTAAAAATATATTTGTAAATAAATATTTATAAAAAAATATTTATAAATGTACATTTACTATATTTATACATTTATATTTTTATAATTATAAAAAAATAAATATTTTTATGGAATTATTTATATAATTATAAATAAGTAATTATATATATTTAAATAATTATTAAATTTATAATAAATTTACTTAAATAATGTATATATTTACCATATTTATATGTATATATATTTATTCAATATATATATATAATGATATAAATATATATAATTATATAAATATTATTTTTTAAAAATATTTCTATAATTATAAATAAATAATTATAAAATTATAATAAATATATTTAAGAAGGAATATATGTACTATATTTATATTTTTATATATTTATTAATTATATATAAATATTTAAACTCTTTTATTTATAATTATAATTATAAATCCTTTATCAGTGCTTCACTAATAAGCGCTGATAAAATTAATATATATCAGTGCTATGCTATTAGCGCTGATAAAGACCTATCTTTATCAATGATGAATAAACACTGATAAAATGAATCTTTATCAATGCTGATTTGTAACCATTGATAAATATGTCATGATCTATTTTTAAAACCCTAACCTTTTGAAAACCTATCGCAATATAGAGGCTTTCTGCAGAAGCCACCCACTATCGGTGCTCCTCCTTGTTGAATCAAAGGTCGAATCACACCACTAAGCTACCTCTAATTTCTCCAATATCTCATCCGACATCCAGTGATCGATTGCAGTTTGGGTTTCCAAAGAGGGTCTCATATTTTCTTCAACCTAGTGAGGTAGGAATTCTTATTTTCTTTGTGTATTTTTGGTTTCATTTTTGATTTCTTATTCTACAATTTGTTTATGATCTATTTTTATGATTTGTTTGTGATCTGTTGTTTAGGGAATGATTTGTGGTCCGATGTTTGTATTGATTCCCGATGCATGATCCGTTGTTTATATCCAACACTGAATCTTTGATTTATTCATTATTGTTTTACTGTTGTGTTTTTATACTCTTACTAAATATTTTTTTTTCACACACACACACACACAAATATATACATATAAATTTGTAGAAATTTTCATGTTTATTATTTTTAAAAAATTGGGTTCAACCACTAAAGTGGCACACAATGTGACAAAGAAAATAAAGGTAAATCACTAGCCTGGGGAATTGAACCCGCAACCCTGCAACCACACCCCAAACCCCTCCCCACCCTTACCATCCCAGCCAATCATGGTGAGAAAATTTTTCATATATATTATTATTTATTGAATACTTATTTGAGGCACAATGGTGGTTCCCTAATGATTTTATATATGCTGACACATTTTATGGACACCTCCGTGGACATGAAGCTTCAAATGCTATTTTTCAGGAACCAACTTATATGAGTGATGTATGTTTCTCTATTGGTTATATCTATTATAGGATCTAGTTCCTCTTACAATTCACTATGGTCATTAGTTTTCTTATGGTGAATATTCATAGGGGTCATCCCCAGTTAATCACATGTGGTTTTATCACATCAAACCTTCACTTTTTGAATCATTATGGTGTCTTTATAGTTCACGTTAAGTTTTAATATCATGTTTTTATCTATTTTATATTTCTTATAGACTATAAGTGAGTTTTTATATTTGAATGAAATGTATGTGTGTCTATATATCTATTTCATCATTTATTTCAATAGTTGTTTGTCTAATAAGTATCCCTATATCAGGTAATGATGATTTTGGGTCTGTATGTCCATTGACCCCAAGGGTCATGCTAGAATTTTCTTCAACCTCTGCTACTAATTTTTTCTATTTGGGGGGGGGGGCACCTCCCATTTATGGTTTTTTTCACCCAAAGTTTAAACAATCTTTTAGTGACTTTGAGGTGTGTTAGAGGTCATAAGATAATCTGACCTGGCTTTGTTTGGGTAATTCAAGCTAGGGTCATTACACTATCCATCTTCCTATTTACACCTATAAAGTTTAGTGATAATATCATTTATTATCTTCCTCTATCTCTCTCTTTTTTTTTCAAATTACAAAAACCCTTATTGTTGGATTTGGAATATCTAAGTGCTCAGATATTCTAGTAGAAATGATCCATATTTCCCTTATTATAATTGTCTATTACTTTTAGTTTTTATAATGAATATCTTATGTGTATTTATTTATATATTGTATAAAATTAATCCTTTATAAATACAATAGGATGGATATGAACCAAAAATGGATGCATGATAATCATTTTACAAATGAATATGAATTTGAAGTTAAATAGTTCATCAAGTTTACAAGAGATCATGCCAATGACCCTTCTAAAATCCTCTATCCATGTTTATGTTGTTGTTATTCAAGAAATATTATTCTGAAATGGTTTTAAGAACATTTTATTTGTCATGAAATAGATCAAATCTATAAATGTTGGACTAAACATGGGAAAAAACTAAATGTCAACATCGATTGGGATTATACTATTATTTTTGAATCATTTGATATGAATACCTTCATAAAGGATGATGGAGATCACATGGAATAAATGACAATGGAAATTGAAGATGACCTTCATGATTGTACAAAGCTGTTTGTGGAGTTAACAAGTTGTCCCAATAAACCATTGTATACATGTTGTACTAAATACAAAACATTGTTACCTGTATTGAAGTTATATAATTTTAAAGCCGACAGTGGATGGAGGGACACTAACTTTACAGAACTACCCTATATTCTGAAAGATATGCCACCAGAATAAAATGAACTACCATACCAAAAATTTGATTATAAATGAATGTTACATTAAATGGGAATGATCTCTTAAAAAATACATGCTTTTCCAAATGATTTCATATTGTTTAGAAAGGACCATGAATCACTCATAAAATTCCCTAATTGTGGCATAGATCGATACAAGAAAAATGAATCAAGTACTTCGAAATCTGTATGGTACTTTCCTATCATTACATGGTTTAGAAGACTATATAGATGTTAGGAAACCACAATATAATTAACATGGAATGAGGATACAAAAATTTCATATGGGAACCTATGTCATCCAATAAATTCTTCTTAGTGGGATAAAATTGATTATGAGTTTCTTGAATTCAAAGATGAGATGAAAAACTTTCATCTTGCATTATCTACAGATGGAACAAATATTTTTGGTGTACAGATTAGTAATCATAGTACATGAACCTTCATGTTGGTTATTTATAAATTTCTACCATGGTTATATATAAAGTGAAAATACATTATGTTGTCTCTAATTATGTCTAGAACAAAGTAACCTGATAATGATATTGATATCTATTTGACTACATTGATCAAAGATATGAAATTAATGTGGGATACAGGTGTTACAATATATGATTCTCATAGAGGTGAATAATTAACATTGAGGGGCATGTTGTATGGAATAATAAATGAATTCCTCGCTTATATAAATTTATCAGGCTATAGTATTAAAGGAATTTTGGGGTGTCCCATTTGTGAAAAATTCACATACACAGTTTGATTGAAACATTCCAAAAAGAATGTGTTTTTAGGAAATCAGAAATTTTTGACTCAAAGGCATAAATACCTATCATGGACAACAACATTTGATGGTAATATCAAACAAGGTACAACACCATCTCTGTAAATGGGTGATCAACTGTAAAAAAAATTAAAAAATATTAACACTATTTTTGGTAAACCATTTTTGAAAAATGTGACAAAATTAGGTTGGAACAAGAGATCAATTTTATTTGACTTAACATATTGTATTTTTTTGTATGTCAAACAATTAATTGATGTCATGCATGTAGAAAAAAATGTATTTGATAGTTTTATTGGAATGTTACTAAATGTTCATGAAAAAATGAAAGATGGAATCTAGGATAGGTTGGACTTGATTGAAATGGGGATAAGGGAAGAGTTGGAACTAGTGAAGGGTAAAAGGAAGAATTTTCTTCCTCTAGTATCTTACACTCTATCCAGATAGGGAAAATTGAAAATTTTCATTTTCCTTATGAGTGTAAAAGTTCCACAGGGGTATTAATAAAATATCAAGAATGTTGTGTCAATGAATAATTTGAAGTTATGAGGACTAAAATCACACGACTGACATGTTTTTATGAAAGATTCAATGACTATTTATTTTCATTGCATTCTGCCTAAAAATGTACGACATACATTAACCAAACTCTGCTTATTTTTCAAATACATATCTAGTAAAGTTATAGACCCGATGAAGTTTCCCATCATGAATAAGGAGATTGCAGTCATATTATGTAAATTAGAGATGTTATTCCCACCATCATTCTTTGATATAATGGTCCACCTGATGGTTCAATTAGTTCGAAATGTTCAATTATGTGGTCCTATCCATTATAGATAGATATACCCCCTTGAAAGATATATTCAGATTTTGAAAGGGTATGTCAAGAATCAAAGTCGGTCAAATGGTTGTATTGTAGAACAACATATTTTTGAAGAATTTATTGAATTTTGTACCGATTACCTATCATATGTTTAAAGAATCAGTCTCCCAATGTCTCATAAAAAAATTCTTTATGGGATAAGGGATTTCCAAAAGAGATATTTTTATAATTACCTTGATAGAGTGGGAGAAAAGACATCTTTACATATTACATAATGGTGAATATGTTGATCCATACATTGAATACCATAAAGAAATTATTAGATATTTGAATAAATCAAGGGCTGCAGGATGGATATCAAATAAACATAATCAACAATTTATAGGATGCTTTAGAGATCAAATTTATAAGGAGTTTTTTGAAAATCCAAATTTAATTGCCGAACCACTTCAATGGATAGCCAGAGGACCGAATGAAAATTTTATATCTTATACTGGTTTTGTAATCAATAGTTATAAGTTCTATACAAAAGAACATGATGACTTCAGTATGATACAAAACAATGGTGTTATGCTTGTGGATGAAGCGATACACATATCTGGTTCCATGGATAGAACTCAAATTTATGGAAATATGTCATATTTTGGTATTATATAATAAATATATGATTTGGATTATACATCATTTCAAGTGTCTATTTTCTATTGCAAATGGGGTGACCATATCAATGGAGAGAATATTGATGAAATAGGCTATGTGAAAGTGAGTTTTAGTGTAGAAGGGGAAAAATATGGGTCATTCATAATTGAAACACATGTAGTGCATGTATTTTATGTCTCTAATCTAATAAACAAGAATTGGTCTATTATCCTATAGGAGACTAAAACAAATGTTGTTTCAGATGAAAATTCAATCAAGGATAACCCTATCATTGGGACATCATAATCAGTTCATGCCAGTCCCAATGTAGACAATGTCTTGTATGTTAGAGGGGACCATAAAGAGGGGATTTGTATTCTCAAAAGAGGAACCAAATACTTAAAACCTTTAAAAAATAATGAGAGTTCAATTATAAGGTAAAAGTGTTTTTTAATATATTATGCTTTTACTCATAATATTATATGTTATCTAATACATTTGCATAATCCTAATTATATATTTTAATAATCATGGAGACAATGTATTTTACACACGATGATGTTACCAATCCCTCATAAGAACAAACTATAATGAAGGAAACCCTTTGTATAGATGAAAATGTAATGTTATGATATAATTTCTCTATTTTACTAAAAAATTATATAATGGAATGTTGATTTAATTTTTATTATTAATTTCAGAGTTTGTTTATTTTAAAATATTTCTTTCTATGTTTCATGCCTTTTCAAGAAGAGAAATGACATTGTGTCTGCTCAATTACAGAGGTAATATTGATGTTTTCATAGTAAAATCATTGTCCATGGAATTAATGTATTGTTTCATATTTATGTTTAATTTATTTTTTTAGTATTACTCACATAATATTTTTTTTCTTATATAGGTGGATTATTTTGTTCGAGTTGGGGTGTTATATCCCACTTTCATGTTCCTTCTCCCTTAAAACCTTATCACCCATGCAATAGTTCATTTATCAATTTCTTTCAAGTTACCTCCACTGCATTTTAAGAAAGATAAAAGATGCTTCCTCTGCTCAATTACAAAGGTAATATTGATGTTTTCATAGTAAAATCATTGTCCATATAATTAATGTATTATTTTATATATATGTTTAATTTATTTTATTTACGTATGTCTCACATAATAATTGTTTTATTATATAGGTTGATTATTTTGTTAAAGTTGGAGTGCTCTATCCATTATTCATCCTTTTCTACACCAAAACTTGTAAAGACTTCTTCTCCCATAAAACCTTTCACTCTTGTAGTGTTGACATTTATCACATTACTTCAAGTCCTTTCCAATGATCAATAATAGAGTAATCTTGATAGTTTCACAGTAAAATAATTTTCCATAGAATTAATTTTTTATTTCATATTTATGTTTATTTTATTTCTTTTTAGTATTAGTCATAATATATTTTTTCTTATGTGGATTTGTTTTTTCAAGTTGAGGTGGTTTATTCGAAACTACTCCTGTAGTGTTGGTAGTTCAAAATAGAAAGTCAATAGAAATCATGGTAACATCAATAATTAGGATTGTTTTTGAATATATGTAATAATTTGTATTTATGTAATTTTATAAACCAATGTTTGAAATATCTATATTATAGTGTTTTTTGGTATTTTTGTTGTAAATTTCATTTCATTTAAATTATATACTGGGACTTTTTTTTTGATATCTGGTGTGTTTCTGGTACTGTAGTGTGATGTAACAGTATACTGTAGAATGGACCTTTATCATCACTGATAAAGGACACATTTATTAGTGCTTCTAAAATCGCTGATAAAATACTTTATCAACACTTTTATACATGTTGATAAAGGGTTGATTTATTGGTGTTAAATAAAATCACAAATAAATGAACCCTTTATCAGTTATTTTTTAGCATTGATAAAAGTCATAGGATTTCAACATCACTCACGTAGTCAGTTCTTTTCTAGCACTGATAAAGGCCTTTTCTAGTACTGTTAAAGGCAATTTTTTATAGTAGTTCCAACACCCATGATAATGGCCCTCTTGGGGGAGGGAAATAATAATGAACAATTTAACATCATTCAAGAGATTCCATCCATGTAGTTTAATGTCATGCGATAAGGGCGTTTGGTGCGCCTTTTTGAGGTATTTCATCTTTGACCATGTTAACCCTAACATGAACTGATACACATTTATCACAAGGGTAATCCTTTACCAAAAATCCTAAGCCCATGTGAAATATTATCTATGTGAGAAACAAAGAGTGGAAACGATTTCTTTCACCACATAGAGGTGATTAGGTAGAAGGAAAAGGGAACCTGAAAATGTGGTAGATGAACTAGGATATAGGATCCAAGCATAACTAAATATCCTATATGAGTGATAATAAAGTCGTATGTAGTTATTAGAATTGTCAAATGATCGGGACATTATGTATATAATTTAACATCATATAGTAAGGAAAAATGGTATCTTGAAGTTTTAGGTCATATTCCTAGGACCATAAGTATGGAAACAATGAGAGATATAGGGTTTACTGAGCCAAGGATGTTCGGATACACTTTATTCATGAAGAAGTAAACTTTAAAACACGATATTAGGGGTTATAGGATAAAGAGAAATGATATGAGACAAGTATTAAGGGAATGACTTGGGACTATATTCAAAAAAGGGTTTCTAGAATGATATTGTTTGGGCTTACAGATATAGAAGAGGGTTGTCTTTAAGATGAATGCACCTCTATTTAGTAGGAATTTTTAAAGTGAATTACTCAAATACAGATTAGGGAATATCAATTCATAGTAAAAAAAGTTTTCCTATAGAATCATACATTCTATTACTGATGGAAGGATAAAGTTTTATGAGATCTGAATTTTACCATAACATACAGTATGATGTGTGGAAGGAATGTGTTTGAGAATAAATGAATCATTTGGACAGAAATTGGTCATGGAGTGTTAATTACCCTATATAGATCTACCTCATATACAGGGAAGGGGTTATTTGTGTTTTAGTGATGGGACCCTAAGGGTGGGAACCCAAATTAAGATCTACGACATGGATTAGGGTCATATATAGGAGGAAAAGGACATGTGTTTTTCTTCTTCAAATGGGCGTATGTTAGAGAACCTGGGTGTCACTATTTATCCTGTGAATATAGGAATCAAGCCACATATAGTTATCAACCTTTAAGATATTCCCTCAAGTTAAAGTACTTGTGTTAGAGTCTTCTACATAGATCATTTAGTATGCAGAATAGGAAATATTTTCTTTAATTTATAGCTAGACTCAAGACATAAGGTTTAGGTGTCAATATGTATCCCATTGAGATGTGAATCAAGCCACACATAGTTCTAAAACATAAGTTTGATTGGAGACCAACACCAAGGATTGTGACCCACTCAATATTGGACCAAAATGTTATGAAGTTTTATGTCATGGAATAACAATGAGAACCATGCAGTTTTACATCTTAATTCTAGGATGTTGTTATACAGTTTAACGTCTTATGAATTGGATGTGAACCATATAGTTTAACATCTTAGAGAAAGGATGTTAGGATATATATTTTAGAGTATTACATCTCGTACTATGGTTTCTATTAGTATTAGGTCATAGGAATCAGACAACATGTCATGCCTTTTAAGTTTATGAGATAAAGACCATTTGGTATACCTTTTAAGGTATTGTATCTGGGACTAGGTGTGATGATTACACAAAGTATTCCCTGAGAAAACTTTCATTTTTAATGGCCTTAACAAACTCTCCATGCACTGAGATCAAGGAATAAACTTCATTAGAGTGTAACTCGTGTATTCTATAAGGTCCCTCCCACTTTGGTTTGAGCTTTGGAGGTTTCTTCACTAGTATCATCAGAGTCTTGAGGAAGAGTACCAGTTCTCCTTAAAATAATGAGAAGAGGCAAACACTCTTTTTAAAATCCCATGATATCCAATCTTGGTGTACCTATAAGTGATCTAAGGTATATATTCTTTTCCCATCAAGTCATTCCAATCCATATATCCATTTTTGAGATTTCTCATCCATAGATAGATTATTTCATATGGAAATGTGAAGAAAGGTAAATTGTACCTCAATGGGCAGGAATTATTCTATCCCATACACTAGTGAATACTAGGTCACTTATGTGGTAGTGTGGGTTATAGTCTTGTAAGCCCACAAGGTTTGAAAGAGCATGTCATGCCATGAATTTTTATCTTTATCCACCATATCCTCAAGAGTATGTTTGATAAGGTCTTTTAGAGGGCCTCTATATATCTATTAACCACTGTATGATAGTGAGAAAAATGTTTGGATTTGATAATATATTCATAATACAACTTCTACAAATCAACCTAGTAGAAATTGGTGCCATTTTCCATCATTATCATCCTAGAGTCACCAGATCTAGTAATGATATTAGTTTTCATGAAGATAAAAATGATTTTGGTTTCAAATTCATTGATTGGTATTAATTCAGTCCATTTAGAGAAGAAGTCGGTAGTAGTGAGAATGTATTTGAATTTAGTGGCTGTAGCTGGAGGATACAACCTTACAATATCCATTCCCCATATGAAAAAAGGAAAATAGTATTTGGAGGTGTGTATAAACTTCAGGGGTTTATGGATAACATTGGTGTGCAATTGGCAGGAATGACACTTTTTGGTGAATTTTGTGGAGTCCTACATCCAAGACTCCATATTTGATGGGAAGAATAAACCATAACTAGTGGAATCCATAGTCTTTTATATGAACTTATCTTATGACATTAATAGTCCCCTCTCCATCAATTCACCTAAGAAGAACTCTGTTGAATCCCCATTTATAAAGAACCTTCAACAGATTTGAGCCATCATAAAGAGCACAATTGGTAACTCATCATTAGGGTTTCTCTTTTCCAACTTTTATTTAACAAGATAACTCTATTTTGAAGGTAACCCAAAATGGGAATCATCCAACCATTTATAGTTCCTTCTAGTTTAGGTATGGAATTAACCTTGATGATTTTATCCATGTCAACATGAACAAAAAGCAAGACCATTCATCTATATGCAATACTGATGACTATTTCATCCTAGTATGGATCTGCTAAAGCCATAACTGTATTTGATAATGCATATTTGTAGGAATTCTCTGATCATGGGACATGAGTCAATGTCAACTTTTGTGGGAATTCTAACATTATTCCTCATTCATAGTCAAGTAGGGGGATTATATCTTCCTTTCTAATGGCATAATCACTATTGATATGCTTGATTACCAACCCTAAATTTCCTTTTTACCTTTAAGTGGTCCGTTAAAATTTTATGTGTGACTTATAGAGATATGATGAGGGCCTGAAAATCTACCTCATTATTAGGGAAACCTTATGACTATAGGAAATAATAAGTTAAGACTGAATTTTCTAGGGAGATTTGTACAACTCCCAACCCAAATTTATTGATCTTGGGTTCTTCCATTGTCTTCTCTATTGGGATTTTGGATGTTCCATATAATTAAATTTCCCATATTTGGGGAAAATATTGAATATATAAGACCCCTTAATCATTCAATTCAGTATTCAACAAATTTTTTTTTGCAGAGGGATGTTCTGAAAGGAAGTCTTCTAATTCATGGACTTTTACCAGCTTTTGAGGCATGAACTGAATGTTAAACTGCTAAAATATGACCAACCACCATGAAAAACCTCTAGTCAATATAATATGGATGAGGATGTATTTTAGTGGGTTATTCTGATAGGCCAAAAGGAACTCATGGTACTTTATATAGTGCCTTAGCTTCTGAACCATAAATATTAATGACATAAAAATATTTTTGATATCTGAATAAATAGTCTCGATATCGAGCATAGTTTCATTGAGATAATAGAGGTTGTTGTCATTCCCAAAATCATTATTTTGTGTGAGGAAATAACCCAATGATTTTTCTATGGATTTGACATAAAAAATGAGTAGATTACACTCAATAGAAGAAATTAACACTAATTAACTAAAAATATATTTCTTTATACAATTTAATGCTTCTTGATAGTCATTAGTTCACTGATATGGGTCCCACATTTTTCATCAACCTAGTGAAGAGAAAGAACTTTCCAGTAATGTTTTCTTTAAAATTAAGAATATAGGAGAGGCATACTTTTAATACCCTTAACTCTTTAAGGGTTTGAGTAGGTGACATATCAAGGATATCCTTTTTATTCTCTAGATCGAATTCGATGCCATAATGGTGTACCACAAAGCCGAGTAACTTTTCCAGGATAACTCTAAAATCACATTTCAATTTGTTCATTTTTAGGATATACTATCAATTTTTATTGAATATGGTCTTAAAATCAGTAAGGTGGTCAAAATTTTTCCTAGATTTAAAAAATAGATAATTTACATAACACTTGAAAAACCTTCCCAAAAATAGTTTGAAGATGCGATGCATGACATATTGGTTTGTATCAATAGCATTATTTAAGAAAAATAGAATTAATGAATAGAAATATACTGAATGGGGTGATATGAAAGTGGTGGAATACTCTTCTTCAAGGGACATCCTGATTTTTTTGTTCCCAGAATATGAATCCATGAAGTAAAGGCTTGATATCTAACCACATCATCAATCAGTAGTTTCGTGATTGGAACCGAGAAACTGCCTTTCCAGAAATATCAGTTGAGATATATAAAGTTGACACATACCCTAATTTTTCCATTATTATTCTTTAACAAGACTATATTTTCTATCCATTTAGGATATTGGACTTCCTAAATGAAATTGTCCTTAATAATCTTATCAACTTCAACCTCAATTTTGGTGGCATGAGTAGGGAATGTCCTTCTGGCTACCTTTTTTGTAACCCTGTTAGTTTATAGAAATATTTGCTGGTGGGTGGATACATCAAGATTGATGGATCACATTTATATGTATTTCCAAGAAAAAATGTCCTGATGTTTCTTTATAAATGAGGTATATAATAGTTTTTCTTTAGAATACATGGTCATGTTAGTCAAAGGGGGCCATGGGTCCTCCTCTGAACCCAGGTTTATTTTTCTAAGTTTATCAATAGTGGTAGAGACAACTTACTCAAATTATGGAGGGAGCCCCTAAGGCCATCCCCTCTTACTCTTCCTCTTCCTACCCCACATCAACTTTGGTGGATGTTGCTGACGAAGGAAAATTGTCAATGTTATGAGAGGAATCAATATTTCAACATCTAGAAGATGAAGTAACTTCCTTTGACATGACTGACGACGTGGGTTTTTTTTAAAACACAGGGGATGGAGTGAGAGAATATTCACCTAATATTTTAGCACTATTTATATATTTAATGAAATTTTTAGTGATTTTGAGATTATTTTTCCTGAAATATATCATGAATAATGTTGAATATATACCCGAATCTAAACTCATTTGTTGGACCTGACTTGTGGGCATAAAATATTCTTCACTGATCTATTTTAAAGGATTATCTATATTCATTTCTAGAAAATTAAAGGAATTTATATGGGTGACAACATTATTTATGGGTTTTTCCCTTCTCTCTGATAGAATATTGCATCAATATATTGTGATTCACAAGATTCAAATGGGGATTTATCACCATACAACATCCCAATTTTACCATTAATGAAGTATTTGATGCATTTTTTGTTTAAAGATGAGACTAATATATGCTAATTAAACCAAGACCTTCTTAAATTAAATTTTAAGGTCATATATTATTGAAAAAATAAAAATTACGAGTTGAATATGAGGTCCCCAAATTGAGACCTGAGCTTGATTATTCTGAGAGGCTATTGCTTGCTTTTGTTATAACCTTGTAGTGTTAGGGCAGAAGTAGACAAGTGGGACTTGCTGTAACATAATAAAAAAGTGTTTATACTAGAATATGGTTGACTCTTAATCCCTTATCAATGAAATCCTATCGGATATCAAAATCATTTACCCTTCCAGACACATACATGGGTCTAATGTGTCCCTGTATAATAGTATATTCATCTTTCTATATGAAATAGAAGATCATGTGACATTATACTAGATTGATATTTTCACAATACACTTAATTAGTGCAAATGTCATCTTCAAACTCCTAAGGGCTCAATAAATCCACTATGAGTGCTTCCTGAAGGTATTTTGATAGACGTAGAGCATCAAGGACTGAGGAAATGGCCAGCCCCAAGGCTAATTGATTTATAATTTCTTAATTCTAGGATAAATTTCCATGGTTACCAGCATAAAGATTCTATTTCATAGGCACTTTAGGAGATGAATTACTTGGTGTAGGTAGATCATCCTTTTTAATAGATCTTGAAGGTACTCTTATCCTAGGTGGGTTATGCTGAATAGGGCTTCCTAATTTCTAATATTGATTGGATAATTAAACCCCTTATATTCAATATTCTATGATGATCGAGTCTGGAAAACCATAGACATATATGGGGAATTTTTTTTCTCTTACTGGGCCCATTGGAGGTCTCTCCCGTGATTTTTAGTAGCATAGACAGTACAAGGATATGGCTAGAGTATTTATTTATGAGGTGACGGTATATTCCCCTATATCCTCATCCACTGCATACTCTTCCTCTATTTCCCAAAAATAGTGTAGGGAACTTAGGTTCATTTACATACTCATCATCAGAGAAATGATCCATTAAGTTAATGAAATTAATGTAACCTAAGATTAATTCATCGTCTGATGAGGATTCCATCTCATGGGTTAACTCTTGTGGTTCCATTTTGTTGAATGGTGCCCACTATTTTGGTACTAAAGGTATGAAGTTACATAATCAAATCTAACTTTATCCTTGTTACAAGTTCATATTATTGTGTTTTTTATTCCCTTACAACTGTGTCATTTTTTAGAATACTAACCTTTGGAGGGATACATTGCTGACAATGTCTACTGTGCCATAGCGAAAGTGTCACGGGGAACAGTTGGATGTTTAAACTATTATCAGAGGATAGAATAAGTCTGATTGATTTTTTTCTATCCATCCAATCACTGAACTTATATGAATTTTTTTTGGTAACTTCATGTAATTCACCATCATCCTTTGGAGTGGTGGTGTAAACACATGCTATATCTGTAACTAGTTTAACCATCTTTAATTTCCCATAATCAACCGTTTTTTTCAAGATATTTTTGAAAAAAGTCATGGATGGTGTGAAACAATATTAATTTAAAGGGGAAATAATTTTGGTGATCATCAAGGCCAACCTATTAAAGAATTTTGGGTTTTAGTAGGGTTAACAGTTTGTTTTCCAAGGCTATTAAGAAGTACCCAGGAACCTGATCATCTTGGAAGGATTATAATTTGTTTCTACAATCTCTAAATTGGGAGAATTTTTTATATTCCCTTTCATACAAATGATGATAATGTTGATGATTTTTCTACTGAGAGGAGGTATTGCATGAGGTGGTGTGTGATTTGGAATTTGTGCTGGTGAAGAGGCTGATTTCAACGTAACCATTACTGCTTCCACTCTAACCAACCTATTACATTGAGACACTAGCATAGGATGATAGTTTACCTTGTTTTAAAAAATAGAATCTTATAACATTTTTTCTAATGTAATATGACCCAAAAATCCACCTATATATTTTATTGGGATAAGCAGTGTTCGTAGTTCATCATGAAGATTCTCAATACAATGACCCATCAAATCTCTTTGAGGGAGTTGTAGGTTCATAGAATAAGTATAACTCTTCTAACTGGAAATGAAATTTGACTCCATCTCATTTTCTAGTTGTCTACATTTTGAGAGATCAAGGATGACTATATTCTATAATGTAGAGTGTAATTGATAATGGAATTTTTGGTGAATATATTCCCATCCCTTGATTGATCTGACTGGTAGACTGGAATACCAGATGAAGGCATGTCCTTATAAATTCAATATAAAACATCTAATATTATCCTCCTATTTCTGCTCAAGGGTCCCCATAATGGGGACACACCTAGGCACAAAGTATGTCAGATTCTATTCTTGATCCACTGAACCATTAAATGTTGCGAACATAGGGCTCCCAAAGTTTGGTAGGGGAAGAGTTGCATTCACCCATTTAGGGTAAAGATTCCTCTCTGGTTGTACTGGTGAACAAAATTCCTCCATAGATTCAAATCAAAATAAAAGTGTTTGGATAATGTTTATGATCTATGGAGGAATGAACAAATGGAAAGGTTCTTGAGCAAGGAGAACAATAGGTTGGGCTAGATGTGGAAGTTTTTTTTGCACTCACGGTGGGTAACCTACAAGGGATGTTATGTGAGGATGTTCATGACCATGATTTTGTTGTTTACCTAAGGGAGGGAACTCTTGATATCTTGCTGTCATGGGGTCCAAATATATTAGTTGTTGGTATCCAACATTTAGTGGATATTCCAACTATATTTTAGCTGTCGATATGAACCCTGTTTTCTAATGTGTGTTGGATGGGATCACGGGTTGAGTCTCCACATATAGAATATATCTAGTAGGGATGTTTCCTTGGAGTAGTTATGTATTGAGTTTTCTCAACTCCTTCATCTATTCCTCTTGCTGAGTAAAACTTTCCTCAAGTGTGAGGATTTCAACCTCTTCAGGAGGTGGGTGTGGTATAGCCTTACCTTTAAAATTTTCTTTGGAAAATAATTATTGAGAAGGTATTATTGGATTAGTTTAACTAATCCCCAAATTCATAGAAATCCTTTGGTTTAAGTTACACACATTCTTTAATCATTTATATGTGGACCATATTATAAATAGAAATATACTATTCATGTTCCTCTGTATCAACCTCATGTTCTTTAGAATATGTAGAAGTGGTTATAATGACATTCATTGATGAATAATGAATTGTAGGTGTTACATTAACATCATAATGATAAAAGGGTTTGTTTTCTTGAAGATATATTCCGAAAGAAATGTGACCACCAATAGTGGTCATACCCTTGAGAGATTGATTTTGTATGTTCCCACCATGGGGCCTCATACTCTCTTTAATTGGTCCTCTTGTAATCATTTTATGAATGGTGATCTGAAGGTAATCTCTAAACAATTTCATCATGTGTGTTCCCAATAAAGAAATCAGGTCATGGGATAGGACGAACTGGGAGGATTCATTCTATGATGCCCACCCTAAATAAGAAATGAATCACTTAATTTTAGGATGAGGTTGAGGTAAAAAATACCATAGACCTATGGTCTAGGGATACTCCCATTCCATTTTCAAAACCTTTTATACTAATTTTTTAACCTCTAAAGTTGTGTTAAAAAAGACCGCATCCCCACGGGCTAGGGTTGCTCCTAGATTTCCATGGATGATGCTACTACGACTGCTCTCTTAATTTTATAGAGCTTTGTTCAAACATGGGATTGGTGAATTGTATGATTTATACCTAATACATCTGCTTCCAAAGATATTTCTACCACCGGATGATTGAATTCCCTCAAGTTTGGGGCTTACTCAATATTTCCATATTCTGTTTAAAAGAGTCTTTCGATGGCTCTCTCTCTTATGTCATAACATATTCGATAGTTTTTAGGGAAAGTTTTTTCTTTTAATACCATCTATTGTGAGAAGAGTCCATTTATAGAAGATGGCATGAGACAATGACATTACATTATGTCACCTTTAGTGGTCTTTTATAATCTGTGAGTGAGGTGAAATGCATCACCTCATGTTTTAACCATCCTATGATATAAACACCTAACTAGGGAAATTATGATCAGTTGACATAACTCTTTTAACTCATTAAGACATGTACACCAAAGAGATCCTTACTGTATTACCCATTTTGGGTGTTGTGAAGCTAGGAGGGACACAAATTTAATTTGATGGTGTATCCCTTATACTACATTGATGTGGCTTGGATATTTTTCATAAGTCAAGGATTTTTCTTTGGGGTGATGAAGAGTAGTCCATAAATTAAATATTCAGTCAATGCCTCTAGAATACTGTATTGGGGAGTGGATAAAGGCTATAAAATTATTGAAATATTATATTTACCCAACTTAATCCTCATTAGCAATATGTGTTATTCATATTTTGTATGAGGCTCCTCAACCTAATTTGACAAAAGTGGATGTTTCTCAACTAATTTATTATAAACATTAGGATTGGTTGTGAAATACTCTATCATATTGGATGGAAAGAAATCCATGGGTGGTTTAGAAAATGAAATTCTCCTTGGTCTATATTTTAGTTGAGAAATGATTTTACTTGTTATCAATGATGGATCAGGAATGACTGGGCTATTCTTCCCAGGTGCCTCACAACATGATGTCTTTATGATAGTTGATTTTTCAAGTGGATGAAATTATTGAAGAAATTAATTTTTACTATGGGGAGGAAATTCTTAGCAAAATCTATCATGGGGAGGAAGACCATCATGGCTTGATGTTTGACTATAAGTATAATTTCTATGGTGCATACACTAGGGAGGAACTTCAAGGTGAATGATAGCAAGAGGAGGGCCTCCTTAATGTTGGATCTTCTGTCCATGAGGAGGGTTTTCATGGAACTCATAAAGAGATGGGCTCTCATGATCGATTGGATTCTAGACATGAATTAATCCTTCATGGTAAGATATACGAGAATGATCTCCAAAATCGCTAGTAGTAAAGTTGAAGGGAGTACCTTCATAATGGTGGATACTATTTATGTAAGTTGGTAATAGATTAGTAGGATCTTGATCCACCATAGATAAACATATGAGGGGTTTAAAAACTCCAACATTATTTAGAGAGGGGTTGTAGACTATCTCTTCATTTTATAATCTCCTTTGGTGATGCTTATTTTTGGAAGTTCTCTTACAAGTGACAAGGTTCACTTGCTATGGATATTGGATTTCATAAATGAAAGTTTATTTGATTAGGTCACATGTTTCTAGAAATTTTTGGCATATTTCTATATTTTTTATAAGGATATATTCCTACCTTAGAGTGTCCACTGGAATAGACCAATGACCTCTTGTTTGAGCAAGGGTATGGGCCTGATCTGGTTGTTCATTTATCATGGGACTTGGCCCATGACCCTCCTCAATAATACTAAGGATATGTGTCTTCTTTGAAGTGCATCTTGAATTACGTCGATAGGCCAACCCAATTTTGTTGATGATGTTGTGTGTTTTCCCTTTAACAATTTCCACTGCTGTTGTTATATCTTGGAAGGTTTGTAATATGTGGGTAGGAATTTTCATCTTCCCGTTGATCATTTCCAAGATATGCTGAGTGACTTTACCGGTTGGAATAGTGATAAATGCCTATTTTTTGGTTGGAGTAGGGGTATCGTCTTACTCTTATCCTCCATTTCATGTCGGTATATACTGCCAATATTCATGTTCAGGGGTGGAGATATGGGCATGTTCCCGATTTTTCATTAGGATTTTATGACTGGTTTCTCTGAAGGATACCAAACTAAGCTGGAACATTTAGTGGATTCAAGAAGGTGTATGAGAATGCTCATAATTTTCCACTATATTTGATTAGAAATATTGTTTAAATGGAATAGAGGTATGCACCTATTTCCTATTGTCTGATCCCTTCTCTCGGTAGGCTGTCCTGAGTGCTCAGGTTTGAGTGACCTGGACCAGACTCCCCTAGGTTACACCCTCATCATACTAAGGGTTCATTTACAAATGGAATTTGATACAACCATAACTATAAGTATCCACTTGGAAGGAACCATGTGTTATTTTGGAAATGTCATTGTGACTTGTTGGCTATACTTCCTAATATAATATAAGAAATTGTTTCTAAATTATAGGGATAGACTCCTGAAACAGTTTGAAATGAAAATTGGTGACGTCAAATTTTGGGCCACTGAATATTACTGAGTGGACAATTAGTGGAGCTTTATGAGCTAGAGGGATTGTCGTGAAACCTTAAGAGTTGGTACAATACCATTAATGTGGTATTCCCAAGTCATTGTGTTTGAAACTATACATTGAAGACATTGAGTTAGAATTTTTTTTCGTAGGTTAGGTGAGGACCCAACTTGGGCAGTAGTTGATGCCTACATTCATGTCATCCTATAAGATGACACTGGATTAAAGAGAGTTCTAGTGGAAGTGCCCGAATGCATTTGAAAAAAACAAGAAAACCTTATCAAATCATCTTCTCAACAAATGACCACATGCATAATCAATTATTTTAGATACATGTTTGGATCACTTTCATTCTATGAGAGCATGAAAGGGCCCTAACAGGTGGGTGGTATAATAATTTTTGTTATGTATTCACATAATGTTCACCATTTTTGTTTCATCCTTGAAAACCACTTGGGGTGTGAATGAATTTTTTTTGTGGTGGTGGAATGACCATTCACGTCAGACACATATGTCCACATCCTTTTTGGGTGATTTCTAATGAGTTTTATTCATGGAATAGAAAACACCCAATTTTTCCCTTATTCATGATGTCTTAAGAACATGCATTCCAAAGGAACGTGATCATTGGAAAATAGCTCAAAAAATTATTAGGGAATCAAATTGATCGAGATGATGGGAGTTTGGGCTCATCACACCCTTTTAGAAGGAATTATTCCCTAATTCAGAACTCTCTTATAGATTTAAGATATATTCATGAATCCTTTATTTAATCCCATATATGAATAGGGTCATCCTTATATTTAAAATTGATTATTAGAATGTATTGGATTTAGAATCATCTATATGTATCTGTGGTTCTTAATTTAGGGAGAAAAATATATGTATATGAGGTTCTCCATTGATGATACCCTTTTGTATATAGATTAGAGATTCTTATGTCATTTATTATCATGATGCTGATTTTAAGCCACATAGTTGGAAGATATATAATTTATCATCATCTAGGAAGTGGATATTTGTTTTTATGTATGTATTGGGCCCATGATATGGGATTACTACTTATATTTGTTAAAGGAAACATAATCCACATAGTTTGGTGCCACTTAAAAGGACACATCATACCTTTTAAGGTTGTGTGATGAGGACCAAATCATATAGTTTAACATTATCTGGGAAGGATGTCTAGGAAAAAGGTGCCTAGTCAAGGGATGGTGTGGGACTTACACTAAAGTGGACTAGGGGACCTGGAAGGGACGTAGCCTCCTAGTCTAGCTATAATCCTACTGCGGACATGGCTCAAATAAGATTAGGGTGAATTTGTGGCGTTGGGTTTGAACCTATGGGAGGCTTCTTACACATCCTATTTGGATAGGAATCAAAGCCCACATAGTTCGATAGATTAGGGATTAAACCTATATAGGAGTCCCATGTTAAGAGATAGGAATATCTATCATAAGGATTCTCTACTAAGATAGGAAGTTCAATTCACTTGGCGATGCCACATTTATGGCTCATGTGTTCATTACTCGTACACCTCTAGGCAGGGTATGGTGTAAACACTACCATTTAGGATTGGTGATTGGAAATTCCAAGGGGTTTCTTAATTTGGAATATGTATCTTTTATGTGGTGATAACATAGTTTTGGGCTTATACCAGATAGGAGACCCTGGGGCTAGAGAGAGGAAGATCCAAAAAAGGATAACTCTATGGGGATGGGTATTTAATCTTGTGTATGTCATGATAATCACTAATCTCTAAGCCTATGTTTATCTTGATTAGTGTGAGAAATAAGAGGAAGTGTAAGATTTGATAAAGCACATGAGCCTCAACCTAGTTGGTTAGGACTCTTTAAGTGAATCCACGAGACCAAGGTTCGAAACTAGGCGGAGGCATATTTACAGTACTGTATCAGGGATGTACAGGTACTGTAGCAACACTATAACAGGTACTATTTTAGTACTGTACCAGCCGAAACTATTTACCTTGGGCCACCGGTTTGGGATTGGAGTCCTTAAAGACTTCAAGAAACCTAGGTCTTCAGGTCAGTAAGGCTTTTGGGCCACCTCAAGGCCTTTAGGCTACATGATCATTTTAGTTACCCCAGATATACTCTACAAAAAATGAGCAGCCCCAGAGGAGGTTTCAGAGAAAGTGAACTCACGAGAGCAGAACCAAATGGATTTGGAAGAATGAGAGGGTATTTCTACACCATCGGGACCAGCCAATACTTGCACAAGAAGCCTATCTATATATCCATGCGAAGGTGGAGAGCTACCATCATGATGTAGATGCTAGGGAGGGGCAGTTCCTTGTAGTTATAGTCTGGTTGAATTACATAATACCTTCGGGTCATGTAATATCTTAAGCCTACGGGCCATGTGATCTCTAAGCCTATAGTCCTGGTAAGGGTTCCCCCTCATCCCTTGAAATGGGGGTTATCAAAATCAATAAAAATTAATTCATTAGGGCCATTCGGGGTGGGGGGTGTAAGATCTGATAAACCACACAATCTCCTTCATCTACTGGTGGATGGGGAAATGGATATGAAAATTATGGGAATAACCCACAAGAAATACTATGGGCTTACTCTAGGAAGGATTACCTAATTAAGATCACCCCCTCCACCCCTTTTGATAGGTGGAAGGGAGTAAAAGGGAGGGACTACAGGCCATAGATGTTTCTTCCCTACACAAGGATCCACCTTACACTATACCTAATGTTGGGATCCTCAGTACCATAGGAATGTATATTCTTGAACATTCTAATGATCCCCATTAATAGGTACTTTAATATTAGAACATCATTTTCCATGGGAATGTATGATCTAGAGGAGACACAGCTATGCCCTGTACTCTGATCACAAATATTTGGAGGCTTTGGAGGAGGCCTTGGATTAGACCCCTTAGATGATGTAATGATGGAATAGGTACCCTACCATCAATGGTATGAAAGAGGGATAAAGGGGTGGATTTTATAGGTGATACTTGAGTGGACTCAAGATGTCTCGTGTGGGTGAGGAATGATAAAAATAATGGTGTTTAACAAAGGTAAGGCCTGTGAAAACTAAGGATTTATCATGTAGGTAATTCATGGGAAGACTGAAGATGATTTGTGATTGTGATGCATGGGCAGATTGAAGATAATTTTTGAAGGTGAGGCATGGGTGTACTAAAGTTTTCTCACATTGGTAAGGCTTGAGTAGACTGAAGGTGTCTCGTACAGGTAAGGCTTGGGAGTATGGAAGATGTATTGTGATGGTGGGGATTTGGTGAGATTGGATGAAGAGAAACTTGGGAGAAAATACTCAGGTGAGGATTCAATCAAAATTCTAGGGGCCTTCTTAGGTGCTTCTAGAAGGGGCTCATGGAAGTCCCATTCTCGGAATGGGTCTTTCACCGTAGTACTTTTTTACTAGGGGAAAAGGATCATCATGCAAGTTTTTTTATTTCACAATTTTGTGGCACTCTAATTTCACTACCCTCCTTTTGATCCTCTTTATTTGAGGTTTGGAGAGCTACCTAGAAAGTTTTTAGGACTTGGGAGAAGGAACAAGGAGAGAAGAGCTTCAAGGATTCTTTTTCTCTTGTAGTCATTGCAAATGAGGAGAACAAGGGTCCTATTTATAAGTAATTTTGGGACTATGGGTGAATTATTTAGCTCTCATATGTATTTCAAACTGGGTATCACATAGGATTAAACTGCACATGTCTCTTAAGAAAACTTGTCTAGGTCTATGTGATGGAATTGGGTGCGTGGGTTGGACTTGTGCAGTGATGATGGTTGGGCCTTGTGAGGGGATACTTTAGAAAACACATGTGATCCTGAATTTATTTCCATTATATTTTACTTATGGAATTTCCCTTTGAAACTTCTCACTCTCATGTGAAAATGGGAGTGTGATCAACTACCATGAAGAAGGAACTTCCATTAGTGGCCTTTACTTCTTAAAAGTATAGAACTTATTTGGTTCTCTCTAACATTATTTTTTACACTAATCATGTTTGTTTGAGTTAATTATTGAATAAAAAGGATGTGAATCCATTACTAATTAAATGGATCTTATTACTTTATGAATTCTATATAACGAGAAAAGAAAAAAAGGGTTCAGATAATTTTATGTCCATACAAAAACCTGACTTTTAATACATAGATATTACATCTAAGTAGAAGAATATTCTTTACATAACATAATGATCCATTCTAGAATCGTATAAGTCAAGTATCTTCAGAAATAAGGAAACATAAAAAAATTGTTTTAATGGTTCTATATCATCTCCCACTTATATCTTTATAACTATCACCATTGTTAGAAATATCATATATAAAATCATTCTTCATAAACTAAGAAAGGAAACATAATAAAGGGTGAGATCTGATGCTCAGTATGGGTAAAAAAGGGATATATCAATGATTATATAAGAAAAACATGAGAAAAAATGTATTTTAACATGAGATTAACATTTTAAAACCATACCCTAAATAGAATAGATCATAATATTGAGTCATGGAATAATTATTTAAAGTTTATAAGACATGAATCATAAATGAATAAAAGAACATGATCTATGAGAGCATAATATAAGTATAAGTCATAGAATTGTGAAATAAATATAATTATAGAAAATCATTTCCTTAGTAGTCAAGGAAAATTTTGAAGATTATTATAGTGGAATTAGTTCACTTCCCAAACCATCTTAGTAGTCAATGTTCACTCCCAAGACTATCATAGTAGACAAATTTGCTTGGTGAACTAGGTTCAATATTTATTCTAGTCCTCTTTATCTAATGAGATATCAATATTTACCAAATTTATTGGAGGGAGATCTAGTACCCACCCATAACACAATTAAAATAATACATATGCATGCCACAATATAATAAACCATTCATCATATAAGAACCCATGGAAAGAAATAGGATTCATAAACATTTCATCATATCATAAACGATGGAAAAGGAATGGGTTTCATAAAAATAATTCCATCATAAAAAAAATAATCTAGGGAAAGAATAAATTTTTTATCCTTGGATAATATTCCTAGTAAAGAATAAGTAACATTAAAGGTTGTTGACATTGATGAATCAAAAAACCACTAAAACATTCTGGAATAAAACAACCTTTCCATTTTGAAATCTCTTATTTAAAATATAAAATTTCCAACATATTATAGAAAAAATTTCATTGAAAATAACCATGTGAAATTTTAAATTTATATTTATAACATTGATAATCCATGATTATTGGATTAAATTCGTGGTATATAAGTTAAAAAACATTCCCTCCATACATTTCTTGGGAAAGTCATATAGTATCTCATTTCCAAAATGATAAGAAGATTCATTTCAAAAAAATTTGTAAAAATTAAAACATGGGTAAAAATGACTTTAAAATGTAATATGATAATATTAAAAACCTTTTTTAAAATATTTTTATAAAATATAGATAAAGAAGAAATAGGTCTTTCTTCCAAAGTGAGAAATGAAGTTGATTTTTATTAAAAAAGTTTTTTCAATCTCTTGAGTACGCAAGGTGAGTAAAAAAATGTATTTTAAATAAATTAATAGTGGATAATAAAATTCATGAGTATATTTATAGATTTATCATACTATTTCATTATCATAACTCAATCATAAACAATCCTGATAAACAATGATGTTGTAATATAAAACCCCTTAACCCATGTTTGACATCATTCATACATTTTCAAAAATCCAATATAGTAAATATATTTTTATTATAAATATTATTACATAACCATAATTATATATATCAAACTATATATTATTTAATTTTAACCTTTATTCACCCTTTTATTAACAATTATTTATTAAAATTTCTATTTTGGGTGATAATTGCTTCGTTTTTCATGTAAGTTTTGGTTTAGTAGTTTTGGCCCTTAAACATTGATCATAATTAAATCATCAAAAGAATGTTAATCATGGTATAAATATCATATATATTAATTATATATATATATATATTATCCATCCATATAATTTAGGGATAGAAAAATGAATTACGCTGTTCATGGAGATGGTAAGCCGTACATATGCATGAATGCTGTTTTCATTTATCAATAGATGGAAAAGAAGAAAGTTAAATGTAAATTAAACTTTTTAAGATCATTATTATATCATATATATCCTATATATTAATCAAATTAATCTTAATTACCATCGAAGTAAAATATAAATGAAAAATGAATCACATCTATTTGTGGATGTGATAGTCTACACGTACACACAGGTGCAATTATCATTTCCCAAAGGATTGGATGATAATAATGTAGACATGATATTATCATTTTAGAATTATAATTGTTTAATCAATATATTATATAAATATTAAACCCATCATAATACCTATCCATAAAATATAGTTATGAAAATGAATTGTATCGCTACGTGGAGACGGTAAGCCATACGTACACATGAGCCATATTTTAACTTCCTATTTGATGGGAAATATGTTGTTTTAATAATAATAATAATAATAATATTTTAGTATACTTAGTATACTTAATTTATTATTTTTTTAAGAATATAATATATTTATAAAAGGTAGAAGAAAAATTTAAAAGAAATTGATCGATTAGAGATATTATCTCTTCTTTGAAATGACTCACTTAGATATCCTCTAAAGGGATCTGGAGTTCATATTTTGGGAAGGAAAAAACTTATATGATTTGAATAAGGAAGTGGAGAAGATAAATTTATAGAGGTTTTTTAATATATAAGGCTCAAAGTAGTGTGAATAAGAGAAAAAAGGGCACCCTTTTATAATTGAGGGGAGGTAAACTCTTTTAATTTCATTAAATAGAAAAATATTATAAATTAATTTTTATGTCCAAATGAATAAAAATTGATAATATTAAAATATAAGATGATTAAAAGTATAAATAATCTCATAAAATAAAATCTTGACAAGTTTGGGTCACGTTTTTACCCTTATGTTTTAGTTTTAACCCTCCATTAACCCTTTTGACAATTACCACAATATTAATGTTTTATACTCTTTAATGGTTAATAATATTAATATAGAATGAAAAAGACCCATTAATATACCATAGTTTATGTTTAAAACTATATACCATTAATGTTTATGAATCTATATTTTTTTTATAAATTTTATATCATTTTAAAAAATATTATTTATTATTAAATATCATTGATATCATTTTTAACACTATTCATTTAATTGAACTTTAAATACATCAAGACAAAGGGTAATTAGAATATAATTCTTTCAAACATTCTTAATATTTCAGATAGATCTATAAAATTCATGGTTCACATTAACTTATTTAAATTATATCACTTTTATTATATTTAATATCATTTATTATATTTTCTTATTAAATGGAGAAATATTGCATCAGTGTTACATAAGAAATTAAGTTCATTATATAATTACTAAAAATTAAAAATAAATTTCTATCATAAAATTAATTTCATTAATCTCAAAATATACACTTATATTCAGTCATAACTTTTTTTCCTTATGTGGACACATAATAGATATTAAAAATAAATAGAATGATATTTTGCAACTTTTATTGATTTAAATATTATATAAGTAATTTTCATGGAAAAGTGACCATTACACTAATAAATTTCAATAAAAATGTTAAAATAGTTTTATTTATTCATAAAATAAAAATTACAATGAAAATCAATGGCCTTACCACTTAGTTTTAACCAAGATCAACCCAATTTACCCTTTACCGAGGTAATAAATTTTACCACTATTACTATTCATATTGACCAAAAATAAGAGGGGCCTATTTAATAAATTAAAAACTCATAATTATAAATATGTATTTAATTTTATCTATTTAATACCTATGAATGTCAGATATTATTTTTAATGTAAGTACAAAAAATGTGAGGAAAACCATTTTTATAGAATTTTTTTAAGCATAAAACTTGATTTATTATTATTATATGAATAATATAAAATACTAGATTAATGTAATTTTTTTATTTATTATATTATATATACACTTATTTAAAACCATTCACCAATAGTGATAAATTTAATTTATTAAGATAAAAATACATCGTGCACATCAAATTTTTTTTTTCATTAAAACATATCCTTTATTTTCAAATGTTTTTTATTTATTTATAACTAATTGATAAATAATGAATTAATTTTATACAGGTTTAAACTATACATTTTAATTATTTATTTATTCCTATTCACACCCATTAATCCAACGACTAGGTGATAATAATATTTTAATCGTATATCATGGTTTGTCTAAACTTGTTGTTGTGTGTGACACAAACTATTGAATAAATTAAATTTATTTGAAAAAACATATTTATATAAATATAGGGATATTACAGTCTAATTATTTTTATAGACTAAAATTAAAGAATATTTAAGCGTAGGAGGAAATTGAAATTGATGATGAGTTCCCAGATGATATGATATTCCATGTCGACCTATAAGCTCGACTATAGTTTGATGATATTATAAAATATTTGGAAATGGGAAACTTTGTAACCACATTAAATATAAATAAAATAAGAGTTTTTTCCAACAAAAAACATTATTCTAGGATGATACCCATTTGTTTGAGTAATGAAAAAAAATTATTTAGTGACGTGAGCTCAAAACCAAGGTGAAAATCATTCTGAAATTTTGATATTCATCACATAACACATGACACCTTTGAACCAATCAAGAAGTGTCTAATATTCTAAAAAGTGGATTATTTTATCCTAATATCCAAGAATATTAAAGATAGTTCAAATTTAGGTGTGATTGATACCAAATATCGAGAAATATTTTGAAGAATCAGGAGATAACACAACACCAAATAATCAAAGTTAAAGTGTTTGATGCGCAAGGAATATATTTACTAGGACAATTATAAATCTCTTTAGAAAAAAAATAAATTATAGTGTATATAGATTACCTATATAAATGGGTATAAGATGAGTCAACTTATAATAAAATAACCAATGTAGTGATCATGTTATTATAGAAAATACATATTCTTGATTTGGAATTCCTCGATTACTAATCACTGATGAAGAACACATTTCAAAAATCACTTATTAAGGATACTTATTGAAAAATATTTATTTTAATATAGTATCTATGCTCCTTATCATCCAAAAATTAGTGGGACTACAATGTTATCCAATAGTGAGATCAATTAGATTATAGAGAAAAAAAGGATCTCAAACTGGAGAGATTTAAGAAAAAATCTAGATGATATGGGAATACATGATAGATTTTAAAACACTAATTGGTATATACACATTTATGTTCATCTTTGGAAAACCATGGCCATTGTTGTTGGAGCTTGAGCATCATTCAAATTGGACTATGAAGAAAGTTAACATTGATTTACACCTAGATTGGATGAAGTGGATGGTGTAGTTGGACGCGTTGAAAGATATCTAGAGAGATTATTTTGAGATTTCCAATATCTATAAGGATAAGGCCAGGAAGTGGCACATACAATGAATTAATTGATAAATATTTTCACATAGATAAAATGAACTTTTTTTTAAATCATGATTATGATTTTTTCTAGGTAAATTTTAGTCACATTTATTGAGGTCGTTCATAGTATTCAAAACCATTCCATATAGAGACCTTGAGATCCAAAGAAAGAATGAACGTTCATTCAAAGTGAATAGGAAACTATTGAAGCTATAAATGGTTAATTATAAGAGGGATGAATTTATTTTCTTCAATTTTACTAAGGAAGTAAAGGTGTGTCTCACTCTTGAATTTAAATGAAGTAATAACTAGGATATAGCCTAGGTACATTTGATTTTTTTTATTTTATATAGGCTAAGTTATGACTTATTAGGAAAGTAATGTAGAGGATCTTGACACTCACATATTCTCCACCCCATTGGATCTTTAATGGAACAACATCATAAAAGTATAAATTTTTATCATAAGGAATAGATCATGAAGCTACCTCCTTCCTATAATCATGATCTATAGCTGGATAAACTATTTCACGACATAGGGTTAGCTATGAGACCACAATAATGAAAAGTGCTAAAAATAGTGTGGATATTAACTTTCATAGGGTGAAAATCAGGACACAATCTATTCCTAGTGATAATTATTTATAATTAGATGAATTTATTCATAGTTTGATAAAAGTAAATCATGATTTAAGAGTTTTAGTTTATAAAATGGGTCTATTATTAACTTTAACATGGTTCTGCCACACTATGATTTCACCCAAAGATTCCTTAATTAAGGATGTAGCCCAGATGGCTGCACCATAAAGTCTTATACCATGATGAAATAACTTCAAACTATTATGATGGATGAATCCCATGTGTTTTGAATCGAAAATTCATATTGTGAAATAATGGGTTGTTTCTGGATACATTCCATCATTATAAAAACAATTCGATGCCAAACCCTAATTTCACCATGTCTATTCACATTAACCTCTTAGTGTTCTCATGATTAGTACTATCGATTCACTAATATAACTTCAAAAACCTCTTGGTATCAAGGTAAACTTTCCTTTCTCTCATGTGATTTACACACCTTATCTATTACCAAAAAACCTATTGACTACAACCTTTTCCAACTGATATCCCTACTTGGCACAATTCTTATTCAAATAGGCATATCTATTTTAAGTACCAATTTTACCCTTTAAAGCCCCATTCAAATATTTACATTCATTCCATCTATTTAATCATTCCTTATAACAAAAAATCTAATACCCAGTCTGAGGAAAAACACCCACTAGCCCAAAAACCAAAAACTACTTGTGAGGTCAACCAAAAAGTATAAAAATAGCACACTCACCACATTACCCAAGCCTTACCATAGAACCTAATTATTCTTTGATGTGACATCTCAACCTAAAATCCACTAAATATTTCCCTAAGATGGAGGTACACATGTCCTTAATCATGCCTCCCTATACGCCAGAAGGTGCCGACTTGTAGTAAGGGTCCAAGGTGGTATAGTGGGGAGAATACACCCTGATGATCAGATCTAAAAAATGGTAAAATATATAGATAATTAGTGAAAGCATGATAAATAACTAAAAGTGGAAGGTAAAAATCTAGATTTAACAAATAACTATCATCATCCATAACCAGTATCATATCTAGAATGATTTAATGTCATGTGTATAACAAAAATGAACATGAAATATTTCTATACTATACATGTAACCAAAAAACAAAAAGACCAAAAGTATATATCCAATAGCATCATGAGCCATAGATTAGTCATTTTATACCATTCTCCCATGCTATAACCAATTCAAGTATTAACAATTGATCACTTTCCCCCGTTCCTACCAACATCTAGGTAATCTTCCTAGGTACCATCGATAGCCCAGATAGAGTGCGAGATAAACTTAGTAGGCCACCACCGATGGTGTCTATAAATATATAGTCAGTGAAAATAATATGAAAATGTGTAGATAATAATGGTAATTAATAATAAATCTACAAAGGGTTGACTCTTTTTTTATAAGGACATCGGGCCGACGATACCTACTTTGGCCTAAGCCG
This sequence comes from Viscum album, assembly GCA_963277665.1. Lineage (NCBI taxonomy): Eukaryota > Viridiplantae > Streptophyta > Magnoliopsida > Santalales > Viscaceae > Viscum > Viscum album. The sequence goes on along the minus strand of OY728148.1, from coordinate 1,561,676,105 downwards.
AATAATGTCTAAAAAAATAACAAGATGTATACACATATATGGTCTGTATACATAGTTATGTATACAACCATATATATTTCTATTTCTACTAGTTTAGAAGAGAGGCATAAATCATAAATACATGAGATTTAACACAACTCTCACAAGTATTAAGGGACGTCATGCCTAGTATCACAATAGTTGGGTCACCATGCCTGAATCATAACAGTTGGGTAGCGATGTACAGTATCATATCAGGAAGGGTTTTAATTATTGTATATAATATTAAGGGTTTTATACCCATATATAATAGTGAGGTTTATCATGTTTGTAAAAAAAATTATTGGTCGTTATTCCCATATATAACAATAAGGGTCGTTATGCTCATATATAACAGTATGGGTAATCATGCATGTATATAATAGTAAGGGTCTCCATACCCTCCTCCAATGGCCCTAAGGCCTTCATTTTTTATTGATTTTTGATAATCCACCTTTCAAGGGGTGAGGTGGAACCTTTACAAGGCCCTTAGGTGTAATTATTACATGGACCGTAGGCCTTAGAGGAATTCATTGCTCTTAGGCTTCAAACATTACATACAACCCAGACTAACTACTTGGAACTACTCCTCCCCAGCATCTTCATCATGAAATCAGCTCTCCACCTTCACATGACTGTTCGGCTAGGCATTCCCGTGCATGCATAGGCTTGTCCCAATGGTAGGTTCCAAACCCTCTCATTCTTGCAATCTATTTAGCTTCTGATGTGGTGAAAGCTCCTTACTCATCCTCCTTGTAGAGCTTGTTCCTTGTAGGTTTTATGGTTTGTATCTACACTTAAGGTGGCCTGAAGGCCTTGAGGTGTCCCTAAGGCCTTACTGACTCGAAGTCCTGGGTGGCCCGAAGTCCTTAAAGGACTTAGGGACCAAATCTGTGGCTTGAAGGCCCAAACGGGGGTATATTTTCAGCTGCTACAGTGCCAAACAGTTCCTGCTACAGTTCCTGCTGTAGTACCTGCTACAGTACTGCACAGTTCCTGCTACAGTACCTGCTACAGTACTACTATAGTACCTGCTACAGTATTGCTACTTTCTGCTATAGTACACAGAAATTCTTCCTCCGCTTGGATTTGATCCCTGGTCGCTTGGATGAACTTACGAAGTCCTTACCAACCGGGCTAAGGCTCATGTGCATAAGGGTCTCCATGCCAATATATCATATCTTATAAGTGTCTTTATGCTCATTAAATATTATTTATAAGGTTTTCCATTCCTATTAATCATTATTCATAAGGATATTTATACCCGAGTGTCATTATATAGGTATTCCATGCTCATATCATAGTATAAGGTTGTCATGCATGAATAACAATTCACGGGGTTTTTTGTGCCCAAATTATAATAAAAGGGTCTCCATTCTCAATGTATATCAGTAATAAAAAATAAAAGGCTTTAATTTGATCTAATTGATAGTTCATAATCAAATAAAATTTCTCTTTATACAAGGGCGTAACCATTTTACTACTTAATCATGTGATGTGGTTATACCACTCACTTCCATTCATTTCATTATATATTTGTAAGTGTGTTAGCTATGATACACCACAACAATTATGCATTTACTTTATGATATCCTAATTATAAGTCACATAAAACTATATAGAATATGTTTGACCATTTATAAATTTTTAATAACAATGGAAATTTCATTGGCCCACCTCAAAGGAGAGGAAAAATTAAAGGAAAACTCAGAAGGTCAATAGGTTCACAATTTGGGAACCCATTTGAAGGAAGATTCTTTTAAGGGGAACACATGGTGAAACCAACATGTGACACAATGACACATATTATAAAATAAAAATACTTTGAGGGATCATTACTAGACCACATACCTTATTCCTCTAGAGGATAACTCATCCAGTATCAAACTTTTTTGGAATAAATTAGAATAAAATGCCAAAATAGATGAACACCCTAAAAATAGGTCATATGAGCCTACACCTAAATAACTTTTTCGAGAAGAAGTCAAATAAATAAAGGCAAAATTTGAATATAGAACTCAATAACACGCATCCAATGATATGTTGGAAAGTTGAATCAGATTCCAAATGGAGTATTTATCTAGAAACCTAGGTGGAGAAGCTTGGGAGATAAAAATGGAGGAAGAAGGAGCCTCCTATAACTGGAAATATAAAATATGAGGAAGGGGAAAGAGTTATTAAAATTTAAGGATGAAATAGTAATTTTACCCAAAAAACTGGGTCTCACAGTTTGGCCACTTAGTTGACCAAATCATTTTCCAACCATGTGAACCTCTCTATCTCAACACCAGCTCACATGGTCATTGAGAACAATTAGAAAAACCGTGTATCAGACATTCATTTTTTCTCTACTGAAAAATGCATGTGGTTTGTGTGGTTGGGTAAAATGGGGTACATAGTTAAGGAAAATGAAGCATCCCACTACTAACCATTGAGTTCCTTACATAGTTAGGGAAACCATGAAGACTAGGATAGACAACTTCTACTAACCATGCAACCCAGTGTTCTCCTCTACCAGCCAGGGTTCTGATCTCTAAAAAAGCCCCAAACACCTATTTTACTATATAGCCTCACTAGACATCCATATTAGGTCAAAAAAATAGAATTATATTGAAAAATTAATGGATTCATACATCATAGAAAAACCAGGCTCTTAAAATCTTCCCCCTTGAAGGAACTCATCCCTTCGTTTCCCTTCCATGGGCATTAGAACGCTATCTGAGAATAGATCTAGACACTGAGCATGTATGTTAGTCTCCTAATCCCAATTATCATTCTGTACACAACCATACTTCCATAGAACCCATACTAAAGGGATAAAACAGCTTATGAGATCCTTCATTATCCAATAAACAATGTGTATAGGATACTCCTCAAAAGAAGCATCAACATGTAACTTAACATCCTTGAGATCAAAAGTTTGAGACGGTTCAACATGATAACAATGAAACTATAAAACACGAAAGATTTCATTTATGACATGATACCTTTAAGATAGTAGCAACTGATTGGCTACTGGACCGACTCTATCCATGATCTCAAAAGCATGAAAAATCAAGGTGATAACTTCCCTTGCTTCTGTATCCGTCTATTCCCAAGCTTGTGTGATACCCATAAGAAAACATTATCCCTAACCTCATACTCTAGAGGTTATCAATGATGATCAGTATAAAATTTATGTCTATAATGAGTGGTGTACATACACTTTATAATAAGCTAAACCTACTATGAATTCCCCTGAATGAGATGAAGACCTGGTAGTAATACCTCTCCCACCTCTAATGAACACAAGGGTGAACAACATGACCTACCATATATGGCCTCATATAGAGCCATATGAATCATCACCTAATAGTTATTAATGTAGGAGAATTGGACTAGAGGGATATAATTTTCACAAAAACCAATAAAATCAAGGACACATACTTGGATAATGTATTATAACACCTGTATAGTTCATTTTGATTGACCATCAGTCTAAGGGTGAAAAAATGTGCTCAAAAGCACATGTGTACCCATATATCTCTATAAACCCTTCTAGAACATTGATTTGAAATGAGCACCCCTATCTAAAATGATAGTATAAGGGACCCCATGTAGTTGTATAATCTCATAAACATACAGTCTTCCCAGCTCATCAACTAAGAAAGTTTCCTATATAGAAAAAAAGTGGGCTACCTTTGTTCATCGGTCCATGACTACCCAAACCACGTCACTACCCTAAGATGACCTTGGTAAGATGATTAAAAATCCATTGAAACATGTTACCATTTCTATTATGGTACCTACAATAGCCGTAACTAGCCCGAAGGTCACTGGTACTCCAACTTCACATACTGACAGTTGGAAAACCTTGTGATTAAACCCAATATCTGACGTTTTGTACCTAGCCACCAATACTGGTGATGTATATCATGATACATCATGGAGATTCTTGGATGAAATACTCACTAATAATTATGGTAATGTCACATAATCTCCTCCATCATATCCATAGGAACCTGAATATGAAGATGTATGTGTTGGATTCCATCTCTATCAATAGATTAATCTAGAGGTGAGTCTTCACTAGAAATACTCTCCCATAGGACCAAGCCATCAAGATCTAAAAACTAGCTCATCTACACTCTCTCCAGATGTGAATAGGTCACTGATAGTGATGCAAGTACAAAATTCCAATGATGGTCCTAAACCTCTATGTACATCTCAGAAAAAAGGCCCATAAGATGCCACTTGCTATTGGCCTCCTGAACTTCTTGTGTCCGAGTCCTCCTACTTAGAGCATTGACAACAATATTTCATTTCTTGGGAATATAGGAAATCTACAAGTCAAATTATTTTAGATACTCAACCCAAATTCTCTAACTAAGCTTCAAATCACACTACTTAAAGATATATTTTAGGCTCGTGTGGTCTATATGCACCACAATATCCTCACCCATAAGATATTGCCTCAAAAAATGAAATACATAAACAACAACTACCAACTAGAGATCATGTGTTGGGTAATTCCACTCATGATTCCTCAGATACCACAACCCATACACAGCAATTCGATCTTCTTGCCTAATAACTACACTTATATCGATACATGATGCATCAGATTACACTATATATCTTCTTTTTAGCTCTAGAAGAATCATTATTGACACTAAAGTAAGCCTTACTTTTAGCTCCTGAAAGACAGTATCACATAATTTTGACCATATAAACTTCACACCCTTCTCATTCAAGAGAATAAGAGGTGATTATAAGCATGATCATTCCTTTATGTAATGCATTTAATAACCTGCTATCCCTAATAAACTTTATATGCCAAATATTTTTTTGGGATACTCCTAGGTAACTACAAGACTCACCTTATCTGGGTCAACTGATACTCCTGCCTCTGAGATAATATAACCTAGTAAGTGAACCTTATTGATCCAAAAGTGGATTTTACTTATCTTAGCATATAGATTTTTCGCACTCAGTGTATTCAAAATGATCTCAAGATGTGTGGCATGGTCACTTTGAGTATGATAATAAACTAAGATATTATATGTGAAAACCACAATTAATGAATTCAAAAAGGGGTGGAAAACCATATTCATCAAGGAAATAAATACTACTAGCATGTTTGTGAAACTGAAAAACATAACCAAATACTCATATAAACTATACCAACTATGTAAATCAGTATGTGGTATGTCTAAAGGTTGCCCACAAACCAAATGATAACTTGATCGTAAATCAATCTTCGAGAAATAATTCACTCTTCTACGATGGTCAAAGAGATTATCTATATGAGTTAAGAGATATAGATTCTTCATAGTAAGCTGATTCAACTTCCAGTAATCCAAAAAAATCATAAGGGTTCTATCATCCATTTTGGAAAAAGGATTGGTGAACCCCAGGGGGAAGTATCGGGTCATATAAAACCTTTGGCCTCCAAATCCTCTAGCTACCTATTGAACACTTGTAACTTAGTAGTAGTCATCCTGTAAGGAGGAATGGATAATAGTGTAGCTACATACACTAGATCAATAGTAAATTATATGCATCTCTTAGGAGGTATTTCTTAAAAGTCATTGGGTAAAACATCCTTGAAAAAATCAACTATAGGAGGGAAATCATCCCGATGTAATCCCTGATCCTTCATATAAAGGCTTTAAATACGAGTGGTCAATAAACCTAGACAAAGATTATACTCTCAATCTCTATCTATCTATAAACCCCACTCACATTTTTGAATATAAGTACCACCCTCTAGTGATGTGAATGACACCGTCCGCGATGAGAATCAACATAGTCATGATAAAGGACCAATTAGTCAATCCTGAGAATGAAATCAAAGCCCATAATCTCAAATATGAATAGGTCCCATAAGAAATGATAGAAAAATACCTCAAGGGGGAATTCCTTTCACTAGAATATACTCTTTTAGAGTATACCCAATGGTGTATCAAACATCATCACACCACACATGTACTCAATATTAAGCCCAAGTATTTTCACAATAGCCACAGATATGAAAGAAAGTGAAGCTCCCATTTCAAATGAAGCAGGCACATAAGTAGAGGATACTTGAATAATACCTCAAACAGTATATGTCATTAAAAATTTCTCCTTTGGTATAGGATGCACTATATAAAACTGGCCTGATCTAAAACCCTATACTGCAACCTGACTACCCTGAGTGGGCTTACTCTGCTAGCACTACATATTTTATGCCTAGCTTCCATGTACATGACCTCCTCCTCCTATACATTTATATATATTTATACCCCATCTACCTACCTAGTGAGGTGATCCTAATCATTCCCCTAAAGTCATAGCTGATATAGATCCTCTCCCACTCAGTACATATGGGAAGTTCTTGCACAAACATTGAAGGAAAACCAATATCCCAGAGCCTCAACACATAATGGGGTATCAAGGACACTAGGGATTCTTATGACCAGGCTTCCCAAACTAGTGAAAAACCATGTAACTATCATTGGGTGTTACCTGGCTACCGCTGATCGCCCATGCAGTCTCAATGCTCCGCTTCTAGCTGGCATTCGAACCACTAATATGACTCGATTCTGAACTACCATGGATCACACCATCTGTTTATCTCAGGGTTTTCTCAATGATGGGATCCTATATCACTATATCATACATGGTATTCAACTGAAAAATGTTTAGTTGAGAATTAATAGAATCCATAAGCCCATACTCAAATTGTTTTTCTTTCACTGGCACATCAGCAGTATTCATAGGCACGAAGAATTAAATCTCTATAAAATGAGTTAAGTAGTTAATAACTCTAATAAAAACCTACTGCTGGTTCAGGAATTACATGGAATGATTGTCCCTTAGGGTCTCAGGGAATAAATAGTCATAGAAGATAGATTGGAAATCCCTCTAAGTCACTTCCTAATACCGACTAGTCTGGTTTAAAATATGTCACGTTCGTTTGGAGGATCCAAAAAAGAATATAAGTAGATAGATTCAATCACCTATCAGTAGGTGTATCAATATTCTTGAATATAAATAAGATTTTCTAAAGCCATAAATCTACATCCTGGGGGCTACCATCCCATGAAATAGTATATGGATGTTGCTGTTGGAACTCCAATGTAATCTCTCCCATAGAAGTGGCGGGTCATGGAGTTCCCTCTAGGGTCTGTATAAGTTACAAAAACTCCCCTCAAAACTAAATATCATCTTCCACATATGGGATAAAATGAGGTTACATTGGTGGAACTACTATAATCATCATTGGTGGCTCAGGCCCCACCACCTCCAAAGTGTGGTTGTCACCACCCTCCTAGCACACGATTAGAGGATGTCATGGTGGAATAAATATAATAATTCTAAATTAACACCTTAGATAAGATAGATAATGGTAAATTTTATAGATACATGAATAGGATAAGTACAAGCCTTCCTATGTAACAGTCACACAACCTATACCTGTGCATAAAGCCAGGTCTGGGTGATAAGAACAATTATAAAGAACATAGGAGATGCTACCTGCTACCCACTATTAAGTTCAGTTCTAGTTTAATCTATGTGTTTCACTGTAAGGGTCCTGGTATACAGTGTGTTAATTATAATTTATATAGGAAAAAACCCTTTAAATTTTAATCTATATCCCTATTTAATGGTGACTATTTCATTTTTGAATTCAATTTTATTCAATTTCATTATTATTTATATAGAAATTTTCTTTAAAAGGTTGAACTATATAGATCACCACTACTAATATATAAGGTACCATACAACCCATAAATTGAAGCATGAAATATATTTAAGCACACCCACTCACTTATCAAGTCCCTTCATGAAATGATAAAACAATTCCTGGATATAGGAAATAAGTACAAAAAAAACTGTTGGAAATGTACACAACAATTAAATGTGACTTGGCATAATGAATTACATATAATCCCTATTAGGTGCCTAATGTGATGGATGATCAGTGATTCCTTATTGTATCAGGACAAGGACAAAATAAAATACTTAATCATAATATTAAACATTACACATCATGTAATTCAACCAATTGTGGAATAAAATTAACTGTAATAAGAAAAATACAGAGCAACATGTCCCATCACAGGTAATTTGGACTTTCCCTATATGTGGGTAAGCTACTCCCTAGAAAAACTCATTATTAAAATATGAAACATTTCTAATCTCTTGTATAATATTCCTAAATGATAAGAAAAAACAAAATAAAGATTTTTAATACCACTCTGTGATGTCCTGACCTGTATTCCACTAAACGATGCCCCGATCCGATGGGCCACATGGGATCAAGCGAGCCTCCCTATATACCAGATGATGTTGACTACCAGGGAGGGTCCAAAGTGGTACAATGGTGAGACTATACACTCATTATTATAGTAAAATAATGGTGAAATAGATAAATAATTAGTGGAACCATGATAAATAAATGATAGGGGATGGTAAACATCCAGATGTGATAAATAACTAACAACAACAACCATAACCAGTATCATATATTAAATGATGTAATGTCATGTGTATAACAAAAATCAATGATCTATCATTCTATACAATACATGTAACAAAAGAACAAAAAGACCAATAGTATATTTTCAAAATCATCATAATCCATAGCTCAGTCGTATGCTTCTATGCTCCCATTCTATAACCAAATCAAGTATCAACCACTGGGATCTCTCCCATGTCCCTACCTATATTCACGAAACTTGCTATAGTACCATCAGTGTCTTAGATAGGGTGTGAGATAAACTTAGTTTTCCACCACTAATGGTGTCTATAAATACCCATTCAGTGAAAATAATATAGAAATGTGCAGATAATAATGGTAATCAATAACAAATCTATAAAGGGCCAGCTCGGGTCCTAGAAGGACACCATGATAATGGTACCAGCTTTAACCTAAGCCAGATAATGTCTAAATAAATAACCAAATGTATACACATATATGGTCTATATAAATAGTGAAGTCTATAACCATATATATAGATACTACTACTAGCCTATACCATAGACATAAATTTGGCATCCATGAGCTGTAACATGAGTATCACAAGTATCAAGGGATGTCGTGCCCAGTATCACAATAGTAGGGTCACCATGCCCAAATCATAATAGTAGGTTCGCCTTGCCTAGTATCATATCAATAAGGGTCATCATACCCATATATAACATTAAGGGTTGTCATTACTATATAAAACAATGAGGTTATTCATTCCCATACATAATAGTAAGGTTTGTCATGCCTATATATAATAGTAAGGATCATCATGACTATATATAATAGTAAGGGTCTTCAAGCCTGTATATAATTGTAAGGGTCGCCATGTCCATGTATTATAATTAATGAGGGTCTCCATGCCCATATATCATATCTCGTAAGGGTCTCCATTCCCATTAATTGTTATTCATAAGGGTCTCTATGCCAATTCATCATTATTCATATGGGTTTCCATGACCAAATGCCATTATATAGGGATGCCAAGCCCATATCATATTATAAGGACACCATGAATAAATCACAATATATGGGGGTCAACACACCTAAATACTAACAAAAGGATCTTCATGGCTGATGTATTATAGTAATAAATTGTCAATGGATTTAATTAAATCCAATATATAGTTCATAATCAAATAAAATTTATCTTTAAACAAGGGCGTACCCATTTTCCTATTTAATCAAGAGGCGTGGTCATGCTAATCACTTCGATTCATTTAATTATAGATTTATAAGCATGTTAACCATGCTACACCACAAAAATTATCCATTTCATTTATGATATCACAATTATAAGTCACACTACACCATATAGACAATGGTTGGACATTTAAAAATATATAATAATAATGAAAATTTCATTGGCACACCTCATAATGGTGGAAAAAATTTAATGGGACCTAATAAGGTCAATAGGTTTCCCAACTATGGAAACCATTTGAAGGAAGATTCAATTTATAAGGATGCACATTGAAACCATCATGCAGAATAATGAAAGATATTATAAAACAACAATACATTGAAGGATAATTACTAGACCACCTACCTTATTCTTATAGAGGAGAACTCATCCAGTATCAGCCTTTTGTTTGTTCTAGATCAAAAGAGAATGAAAAAATAGATGAAAAACCTAAAAATATGGCATATGATCATACACCTAAATAACCCCATTTATATGAATACAAATGATGAAAGGTGAAATATGAATAGGGAAATCACCGGTGTGCATCCAATGAGTTGATTTAAAGTTGAATTGGAGTCTAGATGAAGGATTTATCCATAAAACTAGGTGGAAAATCTTGGGATCTCAAAAGAGAGGAAGAAGGATCCTCCTATCACTATAAATATAAGTAGGAGTAAGGGTAAGAGTTATTAAAATTTAATGGTGAAATAGTGATTTTACCCAAAAAACAAGGTCACATGGTTTTTCTATATGGTTGGATAAACTATGCCCCAAATACGCACACCTCTCTACCTCAACACCCCCTTTCATGACCATAGATCACGATTAGAAAAACAATGCACTAACCATTCATTTTTCCTTTACTAAAAAATGCAGGTTATTTTCATGGTCCTACAACCATGGTCACATGGTTAGGGAAAAACGTGCAGTCCACTACTGCCCACTAAAATTACATGCATTGTTTGGGAAACTATTCTAACTGGGCTGAATGGTTTCTAATAACCATGAATCCCAGTGTTCTACTCTACTGGAAAAGGTTTTGAGTTTCAAACAAGCCCTGGACGCCCTTGTTTCATCCATACTCACACTTGGAATTCATATTAGGTAAAAAAAAGAACTAGACTAAAAATTAAAGGATTTGTACGTCACAGAAAAATTGAGGTCTTACAACTAATCCCACCTTAAATATAGGATAATAATTATATCATTTTATTTGAGTGGGGATACTACCCAAAAATATCTACATCACTACTTATAGTTTATAGATCACACACACTAAGAGAGGTTAAAAAAATTATAGATAAAGGTGATTAAAAAAAATAATAATTGTGATATTATTATCATAGAGTAGATAAATACACACATAATGGTCATGGATACACAAAGGTATATGTATTTATATTGTATTATTCATGTCTAGGAAGAGGTTTACTAAGAGATTATAATTTAATTTTTATCCGAATTAGAGTTGAATCTAGAACATGTTAAATTATTACTAGGCTGGTATTTTTGGAGTCATGGTTTAGAAATGTTTAGAGTGGCCTTGGGGATCTATAACTAGAAGTTTGAAGTAACCATTTAGTATGTTGAACTCTTTTTCGAGTCTAACTTTATTCTTACCCATCTGTGGTGGAAATAAATCACTGTTTACCCCTTGAGTAAGTATGATCCAAGAAAAACTGAAATTAATAAACTAAATAATTCCCCTATAAAGAATATCCATAGGGAAATCACTCATTTAAGGTTGGTGAAATAGGAATCACAAGGAGTTTTGAATAGCCAGATGTTCTCATCCTTCCTATTATTTTTAGATTAGGGATGTCTATTAATATGGATCAATAATTTTCTATTGATTATGAGGGATAATTAAAATATCACTTTGCAAACAATAATGGGGATAATTTTATTACACATATGGAAAATTATTTAAAGGATTTTAATTATTCATTTCCTATATTATCATTGGGGAGGTTTCATCTCATTTATATCTCTTCAATTTTCATGATGATCCTCTTGAGAAAAGATAAAAACTTCTATGAGTGTGAATATGAGTAAGCATATATTTTAGAAGGGGATGAGCCTACATGGGACCACTCCTAGGCTACTTATACTTCAAAGTAAACCCCTGAACCACTGAGAGGGAGGGAAACACAACACAAAAAGAGGCCCCATTACCCTTATTTACTTAGGATTAGTGGAATCACTGTTTTGGTGCCTCTCTATAGTACATCATTAGAGTACAACATTCATTATTTCAGTTTCTGGGGATACCATTAACTACACCATCAAATCTACACAACACCTAGACACCACCTCCATATCCTCAACTAAATCCATATTAGGAGACACCTTCTAGGCCTACCCACAATCTTAAAGATCTCAGACAACCATTTATATTTTTATATTCACATAATCCCAAACACACTTGAACATAATTACTAGAGGCAACCTAATCCCTTTATGATATTGATCAATGAGATCCTTGGATTTAATATGGGTATAGATCCCTTAATTTCATTTGTTCTTTCACCTCATATAAAGAGAAAAGGATTATCCACTGATATTCGGTATGTGGAACCTTTTATAGATCCAAAAACTCAATATATTTCCTCAATTTTGATTAGGGAGATAACCAGTGCACCTGATTCTGATCAGGCTCTGTCTCACACAACTACCACTCTAAAATAAACTTGAACTATTTCTAATAAACCATAAATGATAATTTTTTAATCATAAAGGGATGGATTATAAAATACCCATTACTATAGAGGTACTAAGAATAATGATTAATATATATCTCTTGTATATCCATTCATTTACCTATTTAGAGATGATCCCTCTAGTACCATCACTAACTGAGATTACCCAGACATAGCATTATAAGATGCAGTCAACTCTCAACATAACTGGCATCACTATATCTCTAATCATTAAAGTGGTAGTGAATACACCCACTAGAGTTTCACTATAGGAATCTGAGTCTAGTGAGGAGTAGAGGAATGCTACCATAGTGTCATAGAATTGTTTTTCACCTCCCCAAAAATTTCTGGGTCTTGTATCTCTTTTTTTGTCATCATTTTAGTGAATTTAATGAATTTTATTTATCTTTAGATTTATATATATCTATTCTATAATATTTTAAATAATTCATGAAAAATTACTTTCCCAAGCAATTATTCTTTATATTCTATGGTTATATTCTTTGGAACTAACTTTTTTTAGTTTCATATTTCTATTTCTTTGTACCAATCAAACACCAAAAAATGAACACATAACTTTTAAATCATTTAACCCTAGTTAATAATCAAGAATAGAATATTATTTCAATATATACAGTTCTCTATTTATCTCATAAAAGTTAATTTTTCTTTGTTTCATTTCAATGGACTTATTTCATTTCATCTATCTCATCTTTGTTTCAAATAGTGAAAAAACTGTTTAACATTAAGTGTAAAAGAGGGATTCTTAGAAGAACTTGTATTTTGTCTAGAAAAAAATTTCAAGAAGACATTTTTCATTGTAAAAATTATTTTGATTTGAGAAATTCAGAATAACCATTAAAATAAAAGTGAAAGGTTTGGTGGAATTCATTTGATATCAACTATTTGTTTATTTTTATGTTTAAATTAGAAATGACTGCATAATTTAATTTTGTTTCTAATTTTAATTTTATAATTTTTTTATCAATTGACCTAGAAATATATTCTGAAACTTGAGTAACTGTCTAATAATTTAAATCCCATTCTAGAGAGTAATTTTATACCATTTTTTCATATTCTTTTTAATAACCTCTTTCTTGGGATAAATAAGGATATGAATAACTACTAGATCCCGAAATATTTCTTATAAAATCATAATGATTTTTCAAATCACATTGATATGATTGAGGCCATTTATTTTTAACTGTTTTACCTTTAGGACAACACTATATGTGACCCTTCTTTATTTATATTGCAACATCCATGAAATACCTTGATAGAAAACCACTTTACCTGAAAATTCATCATTCCTACTGTTATTATTTTGTATAGTTGTATTATTTTTTTTATTGAGTTTCATGTAGAATATTGGTGGAACATGGGACTATTGTGCAATAATTCCCTAAAAGGGAATTTGTGAAGTTGCTATTAGATATTAAAAATTTGGTTCAAACTTGGTTTACATTATGCTTATTTTATTACTCTATTATTTTTCTAGAAAAATTGAGATAATGGATTATATATTTGGTATTTTTATGACCAATTATACTAAAACTTTTATCTTATTATAACTATTATAATTATTACCATGAAGAGATCAAATATGGTAAGGTCCATGGGTTCCAGATTTATTACATGTGTAAATTCCATTGAAAATAAATACAAAGACAAATATAAATAAAAATTTAAATTATTATTATTATATGATAAAGTTGAAAATATTTGAAGAAAGTAGAGATAAATGGGAGATTATGTATTTTTAAAGATTTAAGGGGGACTTATTTTCATTAATATAGAATATATTATTACACATTTTTCATAAGGAGTTAAACCCCATTTTTTCAATACTTAATTTTTCAATGATTACAAAATGAACTACCCACCCTTAGTGAATCATTAAAAAACTATTTGGAAAATTCTTCCAGATTAGTGTGGATTAGTTTCACTAATGTAGTGATTGAGAAATTTTAAAAGATAATGGGTAGAATTCTCACACATGAGATTAATCATAGCTGTAGTTTTTATTAATATTCTTGAGTATTGAGTGAAAATTTTCTTGAATGGTAGATCACAACATGGGAATAGATGACTAAGAAATGGTAAAAGTATAATAATGAAAGGGAAGAGGTATTAGAGTGTCAATTAAATAATAAATTAAGACTAGATACCTAGAAAGGATGGGTATATTGATGTTTACTGATTCTCAGTTAATCTTTTTCTTTATTTACATGCTTGATTTTGTTTCTATGAAGTGGACAGTTTTTTCTTTGGTAATATTTGTGGATATGTTTCTTCTTCCGGACACCCAATTATTCATGTTTTGGGGAATTCAATACTAAATAAACTAATGTATTTTTTAAGCATTTATGATATTTTTTATCTATTTTGAATAGTTGGTTTTGAGGGAGGAATGTTTTTGTAATTAATTGAGAAGAATTGTTTTAAAAGTTTCATGAAAAAAAGATGAAAAATGGTCTTTCAGAAGTTACATGATTCGAATTCAAGCCACCGATACTTAGAAGTTGAATATTTTGAATGTTACATGGGTGGATCCAAAATATTTAATTAGGTGTTATAACCAATATTATTCCATATTTGGATGTTTTCAAAGTTTTATAACAGAAAGAAAATTTACAGAAGAAACTTGATGAATTACAGATATTGAGATAAAATGTATCCAGAAAATCAATATTAAAGGATGAATTTTGTCTGAATGTATCATGAATTTGATTGAATTTAGAAAATTAAGATGTTGAAAAATTATAGAAGGTTTTTTTAACGTTAATCTCACATAAATATGTTTTGAAAGGATAAATCAAATAATTATATCTAATAATTCCATTATTTTAATTGTTATAAAAATCATGGTTACTCAAATTAAATCTTGATTTATATTGATTAAATAAGTTTTAAATATTGAAAATTTAAATTCCAATATGTTTAGAATTCATTTTTAAATTGTATATTTTATTAATACTAGAATATTAGAAACTGAGGTGAGTGGAATCTAAATAAGTATAATAGTATGAATGCTAAAAATATTAGAATTTATGAAGATGAGTTTGGTTGAGGTTTAATGAATAAAATAAATAATAGTTTGAATGATATTTTGGAACAACAAAAATAATAACATCAGAAACTACATGATCTAGATAACCGAGTGGTGTAAAGATAAAGTAATTTTCATTAGAATAGGTGGTGATAAAAGTTGAATGAATTGATCTCAGAAAGAGTCAAGAAGTTTACACATTAAATATGTATGTTATAAAGGAAGGGTGGAGGATGTTTAAAGTCAAACATGGTGGAAAAGAATAATTTCACTTAGGTAGGTGAAATCATGGGAAAGTTAGGTTTAATATTTCAAAATTCAGGCTAACAAAGAAGTTATATTATATGAATCTGTTGACATTAATTAATGAAGAAATATTATTTTATAGAATCACAATGGTTGATGTGAGATGATCATTTATTCCTACAAAAATGGCCTAACAAAATCATTATAGTGTTGATTTTTTTGAGGGGATCTAAGTGATTTATTTTTTCCCAAGGCTTACATGATGTATTCCTTTCATAAATATAGAAACAAAAAAATTAATTGTGCGAAATAATTTTTTTGAAAATAATTATAGGAAAACAAGTATATGAAAAAAATTACACGAATGTTGTTTACATGAATATATAGTTTGCACATTACTATGTTGAGTTAAGGTATAATAAGTCTATGCCCTAAATGTTTAATTTCAAAAAATTCAGGTTTTGTATGTTAATTAGTGAGTAAGTTACATACATATATATTTTGGATGTTGATTTTTAAGATACTAAAGTATTGAATGTTATGTGTGTGAGTAGGTGGTGATTCCGATTATTATAGTGTCTTAGAGGAAGATAATAGGTTATTTCAAAATTAATCAAGAGACAAATGTGAGCTTACTCATCATGTTTGGGGTTTACTCTAAAAATTGACAGGAAACAACATAAATAACGATTGCAAGACATTTGTAGTAGGAAAAACTATTTGGAAAATGATTATAAATAAAAATAACACTTATTTAATCTTATTGATATTAGTTAAAAAATAAAATTCTCATACTCAACTTGAACATAGCAAGGATGTATTCACAAAAATTAAAGAAAAAACTTGTAAAAATCATGAATTCCTTGCGATGATTTATTATTTTGGTTGGATAAAAGTAATAGTGAGATAAAATGGTTATGAGGGTCAAGAATATAGTAAGTCACAATATTTTTTTATATTTTTTTAAAAATAACACCACTAATTAAACCCCAATTGTTAGTGGTGGTCACTACAATTAGTATCAAATAAACCTAGGTTTCCTATGAAAGTTCCTTACTTTGTTAGAGATGAATAATCTGAATTCTACTAATTTCAAAGGTGTTAGAAAACTTAATAATAAGAATTATGATGTTTAGAATAATAATATGATTCATTTTATTCTCTCTTAGGGTCTATAAGTTTTTCATGCTACTTCCATGGTATTTATATCGATTGAGAAATAATATCTAATGAATATTTATGAAAAGGTAAACTTAGAGGTTACTAGAAAGGAAAGGAATTAAATTATCATATATTTATCTTAAAAAGAGCATAAAAATATGATTAGACTCCAAAATACTAAGGATAATTATTACAATATTTAAATAATCATTGAAGGATTTTGGAATGTTGAGGAGGAAAAGTTATAAATATAGATAAATAAGTTTTAATATGTGAGTATAGATGATGAAGAAACTATTGACGATTAATTAACAAAAGTTAATGATATGGTTGAAAATATTAGGGGTTTCATAGATAATTTTAAGAATCAACTATCATCAAGAAATTTATGAAAAAATTCCCTTATTGGTTTGATTCCAATGTTTCTGCATTTGAAGATAAATATGATTTATCTCATGATAAATTATAGAATATACTTGATGCTTATATGATAAGAAAATATCGTTCATTTAAGAATAATATTGTAGAAAATATGATACTTAATTTTATGAAAAAGATTGAAATTTTATATGAGGTAAATGTGTACTTGAGTGAATCTAAATATAATAAATAAATGGATAAAGTATCTATAAGTATTATGGATATTATATAATAGAACATCAGAAAAATAAAAGGCAATTAAAAAGATAAACTCTTAATGAAATTTATAAGAGTTTCAGAATTGGTAAATTTTCACTTAACTACCTAAGGAAGATGGGTGATGATTCTAAGGGTAACAATAAATAATAAATTCCTCAGATAAATAAATGGGCTAATAGTTTAAATGAAGTAATAAAAATCCATTCTGAAGAAGAAATAGTTTCCAAAAAGGAAAAGAATAAATATTTTGAGCAAAGAATATTAAGGATACTACTACACAAGTAGTAAATCAAAATAAAAAATTATTGATATATTTAGTAATTTCATGGATCATGTTGAGAAATAGAAATAATCGTTAAGCAATGACCAAGAATAATAATAAAAGACTTACATTGAGAATATGTTGAAAGTTGGACTTATGGCTTATCCTGAGAAAAATACTATACTCCATAAGGAAATAAAAATATTAAAGAAACAGGGTAGAAAGAAGCATGAAATAAAAGGAGTTTTTCACAAAAAGAAATATGGTTATATTAAAGAAATTAAAAAACTCATGTTGAAAGTTAAAGAACATGAAAAAATTATGAATGATCTTGATATAAAAATTACTGCAAAAAAGTGAGTTATGTTAGACACAATCAAGGTTGATTGAAGACAAAATTATTATGAATAATATGAGTGATTATTTCACTAATTTTATGGAGGTTAAATCTGTATCATCTCAAGCTACTAATACTATGCACCCAAAAAGTAAAGTTAAATCCACCCAACTAAAAATAAAGGTAAATTTGTTTTTACTAATAATGCAGGATATAATACCAACACTGAGTGTCTTTAGACTAAGAATGGTGATGGAGAATTTTATTTAACATAAACGGATAATGAGAGAATATCAGTAATAATTACCTCTCTAAGAAAAAAATATGCACAATATATGAATGGATAACCATAATAGTTTTCTATTCAGAACTCTTTTTAATATGAAAGATCAAGATTTATAGGATAGTGATAGTGATTTTGAATGTTTATGAATAAAAATTATTCTTTTCAGTTTAACATTATCCTCCCTAGATTCAAATAAAGAATTAATTTAAGACGATAAACTCTTAAATGGTAAAAATAAACTCTGATACGAAGAATGTGATGAATAGAAGTCATTAAGCATGTCTATTTAGAATACATTGGGAATATTAGAAGAATTTTTTTTGAAGATGTGATCAATATAGTTTTTTTGTGGAAGAATTCATGACTCATATTTTTGGATATCTTCCTTATATTGAAAAAATAAAATATGTTCTAGAAAATAAGAAGGAAGAAAAGTCACTTATTGTAGAAGTTTCTCTAAAATATAGTATGAAAATTATGATATGGATACTTGATAGTGGATATTTCTGTTATATGACAGGTGATAAAAAAATATTAAAGAACATTGAAGTTAATTATAGAGGGGAAGATACCTTTGGGAATGATATATTCTTAAAATTTGGAGTTATTGATACAATTGATATTGAATCACATAAACTTTTATCTAAAATGTTCTATTCATTGATGGTATTAAAAAAACTTATTGAGTATATGATAAATTTATATTGATGAAAATGGATTTATAATCAAGAAAAACTCATGTATCATAAAATTATTAATTGATGGAATAATTCCCACTAAGTTAGAAAGAACAAGTTATAACTTATTCCAAATCGATGATCTGAGCAAGTCTTTCTATTTTAGTACTAAAGATGAAATTAAGTTGTGGAAAACCTATCTAGGATAAATAATTTATAGTAAAATATCAAAGGAATATGTGGTGTGAGATCTACCCCACTAATGATAGAAATAAGTGTTATTTTTTAAACATGTCAAAAGGGGAATATGGTTTATGGAAGCCACTAAAATATAAATATTCAACCCACTTGGCCATATGAATTTACTAATTCTAATTTATGTATACCTAGAAGAAATCAATCTAATGGTGGTGATATTTTCTAATTCATATTCATTAATGATTTTAATTTTTTTACCAATGTAATATCAAGTAAGAATAATTAATATGTATTAGTGATGTCTAAAATATTCAAAAAAGGTTAAGAAATAACCAGGTGTGTATATCAAGAAGCCGAGAACTGATAATTAAAGGAAGTTTACTTGAAATTATTTTAAATACTATATATCTAATAATCAGAATAAAAATCACTATATTTTTTCTTAAACTACATAGAAAAACAAATATGCAGAAAGGAATAATAGAGGCCTATTTGAAATGGGAATAACTATTATTACTGAATACAAACTCTAAAAATTATCCTAGAGGAAAGTTCTATATAAAACCATGAATATTAAAAATATCTTTTTATTGAGACCTTCTTAAAACAAGACCTCTTATGAAATATGGTATAAGATTAAACCTACTATGATCCACTTAAGTGTTTTGGAAGCCTATGTTTAATAAAGATCATATATTCAAATTTGGGAAAATTTTATGAATATGATAAGGAAGGTGTGTTCACATGATAATTTTCTAATACAAGAGGGTACACGTACTGGAAAAAAATTTTACCCCAGTTTTTTTATTAGTATTATGTGATTTAGTTTAAAATAAACTCATATTGGGGGACATTGGTGAAGGTATATTAGAGGAAATAGGGAAATATAACATGTATAATTTTGAAAAGGTTAGTGAAAAAGTATTTGATGATAAACTCAAACAATTTAATACATACTCTAACCTGTCCAGTGATGATGAGAATATTGAAAAAAGTAAAATTATGAAGTTTCATAAGTTATAAAGGAAATTTGAACATAAAACCATTTTTTGTAATCATAAATATATAGTTTAGACTTGGAGAAATCTATGTTTTATAATAAAATAAATCATGATTTACATGTTAAACAACAATTAGTTACAAAGTTTTTTTAGAATAAGAATTGGATAAATGATATGAATGAAGAGATGAATTAGAATGAGAATAGTTCTACTTGGGATCTTGTTCCTATACTTGAAGGGGAAATTTGATAGATAGAAAGTGGGTGTTTAGAAATAATCTCAATGAGAGAGGTAAGGTTTCAAAAAATAGATCTATATTAGTTTTCAAAGGTTATTATCATGTGTAAGGTATATAAATTGAAGAATATTTTTTAGTTATTGTAATATTTTAAGATATTATAAAGATTCTTCCTATTTCAACTCACAAACCCTAAAAATTTTATCAAATGGATGTGAATTATGATTTCTTGAATGAATATTCTGAAGAAAAGTTTTCATCGAGGAACCTAATGTATTTATACTTGATAGAGATGGAATCATGGTTTGAAGGTTGAAGAAATCCCTGTATGGGATAAAACAGGATCCTAAATTATTGTACTCAAAACTCAACAATTTATTGAAATAATTAAACTTTTGTAAAGTAAAATTTTACATGAACATATATATGAATGATATAAGAACATATACTCTAATTATCATTATTTATGTTGATGAAATAATTTTTTCAGGTGAAAAAGAGTATTCTTTTGAGGAATTTGAAAAAAAGATGAATATTCATATGGAGATGTTAATGATCCTAGGAATGAGTATCCTTTAAGGTTTAAAAGTTTTGTACAAGGGATTTTTTTGTTATCCTAGTATACATATTCCATGGAATTAAAAAATAAATTGATAATTAGATAATATAAAAAAGTATCAACTCCCAAAAATTTTAGTGTGATGTCTACCAATGATAATCCATTAAAAAGTGTGAATCAAAAGTAATTCAGGAAGATTATTGGAATATTTATTTATCTTCTTGAATAAATCCCAGATATTTTGTAAGTAGTAACCTTGGGTATTAGATATCAAGGTTATTTAAAGTAATAATACATGTTTCCTTCCCAAAAAATTCTTTGACATATCAAAGGAATAGTGAGTTATGGTCTGATGTATAAAAGAAGTAAAAAACTAAACTTTATGTGATTCACTGATGTAGATTGTACAAGATATTATAATGATATAAAATCAACATCTGAAATAGATTTGTTTTTATAAGACTATTATGAAACATGAAATAGTAAGAAACAATGGTTTGTAATATTATGTATATCTGAATCCATGTATATCACTGATACACATACACGTAGAAAACTTTTGTGGATAGAAGTAAAAATAGAATATGTGAAGATAAATATTGAGAAACCTTTGAGAGTCGTGTGTGATATTCAATGTACAATAAATCCCTCTAAGAATTTGGTACTAAACTCTAGTTCCAAATATATTTATTTCGAATATCATTTTATCAAGAATTAAACTTATAATGGTGATATGAAGTTGAAGTATGTATCTACAAAAGATCAGATGTAGATATCTTCACTAACAATATGATAAGGTGGAGACTCAAATATTTACAGATGAAAATTCATGTTTTTATTCCCTTATTTTATTATGTAAGTTAAGGTATGTTCTATTGTTATTTGGATTCTGTTTCCAAAGTGTGGAAAAAATACTTAACACTTTTAGGAAAAATCACACAATAATTTTGGTAAAAAGGTAGTTTATCTTTTTGTAATATGAAGCTATTGTTATTTTAAAAAGGGGGAGAAAAATAAAGTGAGTTGATTAAATGGTATAACATAAAAAACCACGGTGAAAATTTTCTTGTCACTGAGGGATGAAATTTTATCAAATACACTACTTTATATTGTAATGTGGTGTCATGACCCTTCTCTTTGAGAAATTATTTGAGTTGATAGAAAATTTTAAGTTATAGATGTTGAAAATAAATATAAAGTGTAGTGACTATGGTTTTCATGTGTAATATTTTATAATTTTTTTGGTAATATTTATAAATCCAACTACAGAGACTCCATGGAATTTTGGGGCTTGGAGAGCCTCGGTGTGGTGGTATTAAAATATTAAATATATTTTATCACACACATGAAGTTTTTTGGTAAAATTGGAATAAAAACCGATCAATGTCTTGGATCATAAATTCAAGACTACAGTTGATTCCAAAATATAGGGTTTACCCTAGGGGTGATATAAATTTTGTCGACACCTGGTGCTGAGTTGTGGGTGTGTTTGTAGGGTTTTAAATGAAGATTTACTAATTTAAAAAATTTAATTAATAACACCCTTCTTCCCCTTGGGTTCTCACACATGGAAGAGGTGGAGCAACCCATTTTGAGATGGATGAGCTGAGGCTGGACTGAGGTATGAAGGTAATACTGATCCCTGTTGTTTATGTCGATCATCACCGGATTGAGGTGTATCATGTTTTGGGCATCATTTTGAACCTGAGGTTTCGACGTTTTTTCATGGGGTAGGAAGATTAATGATATTTACACACCGATCCATTTTTAGGTATTTTTATGCTTTTAAAGACCTTATCAAAACTGCCTAAGATTCCCAAGTTGTTGATCTATGGGTTTTAGGTAGAAATATGGGGTTTCAGGTAGCTCGCAGGGGATTCTCGTCTATAAATCATGATCACATGATATGTAGTGTCAGACCACAGGCTATGTGTTCCTTGTATTTGGGGAAGATTATCTTTGGGGGCTGCACACCATCCATTGGGGGTACACTCCATATAGTGATCCTAGGCTGTTTGGTCAAGGAAATGGCTAGGGTTTCCATGTTGAGGGACATGGCCATGTGGACTTACATAACCACGAGGTTCCACACATGTGAATGGGTTACCAAACATGTTCATGGGATGAGGAAATGGACAAGTGACTAGGTATCTAGGAAACATCATGTACCAAGGGTACATGTTGTATTGGGAAACATGGACAACCAACCATGTACGGGTGAGGACACACCCATGATATTAGATAGGGTCACACACTGTGTGATATGAGGTAAATTCCAAGTTTAATCACAAATACATGTATATTAACAAGATGGGACATGGTCTAGTTCTGGATTCTAGTGACACATCATGTATTATGGGTACACTCCATGTACTCCCCTTGGAGACTTATCCACCACACATCTTTATTTTCAAGACTTGGATGTTGGACCGTGAGTATCCTATCATGATTAGTTTTCCACGTTTGATGAGATGGTGGCCATGGTTTTGGAATGTGATATGTGATGTGAGGTGAGGTTATTTGGTCACTTAATAGATATGTATAGACCAATATCATTTGAGTGGATTACCTTGTTCTATCGTAGCGACTGCATTGTGTAGAATTACATCCTCAAAACTGGATTGGGATCCACTTGACAGGATGAGATTATATAGAGTTTGTGTATCCCTCCTGGAGGTCTAGGTAGAATCTTCTATCATACCAAATTCCCTATATTGGGTTCATGGTATCATCATAATCAAAAATACATGAGAGGAAATACCATATCTAGCAAGATATCCTAGTTGTGTTTGTCTCATTGTAAGGTATATGATCACATACTTAGAATATGGTTTCAGTTGGGTTGGTGGAATTATTAGGTATATGATCCCATACATAGTAGTAATTTTTAACAGGGTTTGTGGTATCATCAGGTTTATGATCCCCAACTTAGTGGGTTGTTCTAGATGGTTTTCGTTAGAATTCTCTAGGCCAACACTACATAAGTGATGTTCAGCTATTGAATTTATATGATCTTAAGGGTACCATATTGGGTTCATGTTGTCCCCCAATGGTCCTGAGTGTGATCCCCTATCTATGAGATAAGATCATAAGTGTTTCTTCTAAGGTTTAAGGATTCCACCATTAGAGATGGGTGAGATCTCCTATCCAAGTATCTTTATTCGCTGAGTGACAGTGTGACTTTATTCATGGAAATAAATGATGATCATGTTCTCTCGGATGTATTCCACTTGAAATGGTGGGGATGTGCCATTAGATTAGGGATACTCGACGAGTGATATCTATTGGATGTGTTCCCTCGAGGATGGAATACTGGTTCCCTATGAGTTAGATATCTCACATGAGCGACACCAGGGATGGAAGAGTTGTTCCTAATGAGTGATATCTCTTGTATGTTTAACATTTGGGTTAGAAGGGATGGTCAAACATTATCTATAAATCTGAGGTAGAATCCTATGACTAGTAGTGAGTTCAGTAGCTCATGAGACTTAGAGTCAAAGATGAGTATATATGGGTTATTATGGGATTACTTGAGGCTATTTCTCATATATTGATTGAAAAAACATGTGGAGATAGAATGACTTGTCATGTATATCTAAGGAGTAGTTGATATGAATTTTCTTGTTCTCTATTTCTTAGGTTTCCTCTTTTAGATTTGGGTCAGGTGGAATGTTACCTTTCAGTTTCCCAATTTCATTTTTGTTTTTTGTGGCACTTTCTAAGTATTATTATAATCACCCTTTAATGGGATCTACCCATATATGATGTATATTATGCATATGATATACCTTTTGACAGAGTCATAGGATGAATCGTAGAAGGTGTAGCTTAGAGAGCTAGAATGTACAAAGTGTGTACCAATGGTTGAATTTTACAGAAGTCTCTTTCTTCCAAGTAGGTTGGACACTTTTGTAGTTTTTGCTGGACTTGTATTTCTCCCATTCATTATTTCAATACTTTTTTCATACTGATATTGTGCTATTGATATATGCATTCATTTTTTGTATTAGTTTAATTTATATCTCTACATTTTTTAATGGAGATAGATTTGTATGTGTGTGGGCATATTGGTACCATAGGCTATGGACTCCCATTGTGTGGTATGAGTTCTTAGAGATGGTCATTAGACTCAAGCCTATTGGAGGTAGTCTTAGGGTTGTGGTAGCTCAACCTTCCATCATCCAAGTAGGTCATAGTGGGTTAGGTCATTAAAAAGTGGTGTTAGAGGTGGTACTTCCTTAAGACTAGAGTTTTTTTCTAGATATGATCTTGGTTTGGGATATATTGTGATAGTATCGAAGTGTTTCAAGAGTGGTATTCATGATAAGGAATTCAGTACTTGTGTGGAGGATGATTTATCCATCCAAAACTGCTCTGATAACATGTTTATTGAAAAAAAAACATATATACATTGGTTGTAGGGAACATTTTTTAGATGAATAATATATTACTGGGTTGTGGTTTTCATGTCCTTCTTGAGTCAGATCCCCATGTATAATTTTTGACCACGGCGCATCTTGATTCTATTTTAGGATTCCACTATGATTACTTCCATAGGGGACTCCACAGTGGGACTGTGATAATGATCTACCCAGTGATGATGCTTTGGTGCAGATCATCGGTCTTAAGGTGGTACCTCTAGGTGGGTTACTAGTTGATCTACTACCTATTTGAGAAGTAATTTGTGATAGAACTTTAGGCCAAGAATTCACGTTGGATGATTGCACTGCATGTGTTTCATAGGTAGAGACCTCCTAAGTATCAGGGTGATCCAGACCCCCAGACAGTTGATGGATGGATTGAGGCCATCAAGCATGTTTTATTATGAGTATAGTTTCTGATTAGATAGTGTTCCTAGCAGAGAGTATTTTATATGGATTAGTTGGGTGGTGGCAGAGCCTATCAGAATAGACCCATGATAAGATGATTCTCACTTATAAAGAGTTTTAGATTATCTTCAAGGAATATTTTTATCCTTCCACATTAAAATTAGTGCATATCCTAAAGCTTATACATATTTGGTAGGGTATCTTGACAATGGTAGAGTATTCAATGAGGTTTATGTACCTTTTGTGATACTCCTAGGGTAAATTTCAAGGTCATTTTTTTAAATATTGAGCCTTTGATCTGGGATTATTCTTGGATATCATGGATTTAGTGATATCACTAGCCATTCCCTCTTATGATGGAATGATCAAGTGGGCCATGGTAGTGGAGAGAATTTTGGATGTGTAGAAAGTGACTATTAGTGATGGGAATAGAATAGATGATACATTAGTAGCTGATCGATGATGGTAGGATTAGGGATACAAGAATGTCAGAAACTTCAAGAGATGATCCTGGGATGGATGATCTATAACTCAAGGCTCCCAGTCTAGTTCTGGTTAGTGGTGATAGATGTGGTATTTCACTTTTTAAGGATGGGTAAATCTTGAGTTAGATTGTATAACTCATCATATTACTGAGAGGGAGGTGGTCAATGGTCCAACCTAGTAAATACAGTTATAAGAGCATATATTTCTACATGATGGTGGACATGGAGAAGGAGTGGGGATAGAAACAGGTGGTGACAGATGCTTTAATATGTTTCCACTACCATCACCCCTAGGTGGTGAGTTCCAGGAATTGGGAGATGGAGGTTGGGGGAAAGGAAAACTACAGGATGTAGAGGCCTATGACCAAGAGGCTTCAAGGATGATTAGAGGTATGCTCTGTATCCTTTCTATTTTTTAATATTATTGAAAAATACATGTGTGAGATACCCTTTCCATACCACTTCTTGGTCTAGGGTTATCTAACATGACATGAGGGTGTCAATATATCCCTATTATGGTGACATTTGATGTATATTTAGAATCTAAAGAAAGAGGGAAGCTTCCCCCATCGAGATGAATTCTTGTGATGCGATAAAAAACAATGTTGGTGATTCAGTTATGACCAAAGTAGATAGTGTCTAGGAGTGGTGGATGATTTCTATTGACTTTTGTGTTTGAGGAGGGTTGGTGTGTAGGTTTCAAAGTAATCCCTGGTAGTGGTAGATGTGTAATAAATAGAATTAAAGAGCTTTAGGTTTAAGGGACTTCTATCTTAGAGGATCAAGTGTGGTCTAAGTTACAACATGTGGCTATGCTACCCCAACTGTAGTTAGCACAGATTCCTGAGCCACTATCCCCTGTGTGTATCCCCTATTAGAGGCCTATTGATACCAGTAGAGACTTTGTTTTCAATCGTTATGCTTGGAAGAACCATCTAAGAGAATCAAAGGATATGAACTCCTATCTATAGTGAGAAATGACTCTGGTGGAGTGAGAACCTCACATAAAAACTTCCCATAGTAGTAGATATAGGCCCTATGATGTTTTGTCAATGTGGTTTGGTTTCTTACCAACCATGATCAGATGGTGGCCACCAGTGACTATAGAAGTGTTTTTGTCTTTTGGAAAAAAGTTAATCCTTTGGGTTGGAGTGATACCAGGTTGTTCAAGATTAGATCAAGTGTGGTAATATACAAACAAATTTTATTAGTTTGCTAGTATAACCCTTGGATCAGTGGTTCTATGGGATTTCGATTTCCTATTGCAATGGTAGATTGAGGACTTATAACTAAATAAATTCTAAATTTAGATCCTCACAAAGACTTGTGTTCTTATTAGATCAGAACATAGGGATGGACTTGATATTTATATCATCATATCGGTTGAAACCCATGGGGTTTTTGGAGTTGTGGTGCAGTTGGACGTTTTTAGAAGGAGGTCTTGGTAAGACCTAGTGTGTAAATTGGGTATCCTTATGTTTTTCTTTAGTACCCTCATGTGATTTTAACCATATTTGTACATGATAAAATTAAGGATTATTCTACACGTACCTTGTTTTTGGTGGTCACCCCTCCTCTTTTTCAGCATGGTAGGGAGGCACAAATAGGGAATTATGTTTGTGAGCTATTGCATGATCTGATGTCCACTAAACATGTTATTGATGGGTTTTCTTAAATGTGGGGAGTAAATTGACCTTTTGAGGATTGATGATGACCCTAGTAACACTATAGGATTAGGTATTTAAGAGATTTTTTTCCTCATTAGTAAATCTATAATGGTGGTGGTTGTTCTAATTAGAGTTAGAAGTTAGGGTTATGGAGAACATGATTCTGGTTTTCATGTTGACATGGTGTAATTTACACTCCACCATCAACGTAGCACCATTTGAGGCCAAGTTTATAAGGCCCTGTAGGTGACCATTGTACTAGTCAGATTAAGTGTTAGATATTGTTTTTGGTCCTAGAGTTGGTTCTAGTGACTATTGTTGAGGTAGAAGTTTATCCAGTGGTGGATGAGGAAAATTGGGTTATGTTAGTATCTGTGTTGGGTTATAGAGGTAGAGTACCATAAGACTCTATGACCACTATGGGACCGGGTGCTTAGTGTTTTCATCCTATCATAGCTGTGCAGACATGTGCATATTATATTACATTATATTGACCTAGTTTGATCTGGATGGTAGGTGCAGGTAACTTTTTTAGGCACCCAATGGTTTTTGGGATCTAACCAGATATGACCCTATTCAGGATTATGGTTTCCATGAGTGCATGTTTTTAGACAGTTCATGAAGCTTATGCTGAGTACACTAGCATGGTAGTTTCAGTTGAGAGCTCATTTTCCCCTTTGTGCATATT
Organism: Viscum album; assembly: GCA_963277665.1. NCBI lineage: Eukaryota > Viridiplantae > Streptophyta > Magnoliopsida > Santalales > Viscaceae > Viscum > Viscum album. Next base: position 1,561,647,386 of record OY728148.1, on the reverse strand, counting down.
ATATTTCTTTTTTGGACAAAAATCTAGAAGGTGGAGAGAGTTTAGGGACCTTCATTTTTCTATGTAAAGATTTGTAATATTTCTAGGCATATTTATGAAGACAAGAACTAAGTCAGTGTAGGATTATGGGCCTTAGAGAGAATTGATTCAGTGATATTCAAAATATTAAAAATATTTTATCATGAATGTATACTTTTTTTGAAAAAGTGTAATAACACTTGATTGGAGTCTCGAATAAAAAATATATGACCACAACTGAGTCTGAAACATGATTTTTACCCTTAGCATGACATAAAATATGTTGGCATTGGGTGATCGATTGATGGTGTGTTGGTGGGGTGATAAGTAGAGGTTTATTAATCTAATAAAATTAAATTAATAACACCCCTCCCCACTTGGGTTATCAGGAAAGATAGGGGAGGATCTCCCTCTCGCGTGATAGATGACCAGAGGCCAAGCTGAGGCAATGAGGTGCCGTTAATCCCCATTTTTGATGCTGATCATTAATGGATCGAGGTGTAGTAGGTTCTAGGATTTATTTTGAACTCGGAGTTTCAACATTTTTCTATGAGGTAAGAATATTTATGATATTTATGTACTGATCCCATTTTATGAATTTTTTATGGGTTTAAAGCCCTATTATGACAGCTAGAGATCCCCTGGGGGTAGATATGTAGGTTTCAGGTGGAAATTGGGGGCTTCTAGTGGCTTATAGGGGATTCTCATTCGGAATTATAGATCAGAAAGAACATAGTGCATTAGTACATGCCATGTGTTTTTCTTATTCAGGGAAGATAATCTTTTGGGACAACATGCCGTGCAGTGAGCCCATGCTGTGTGCTGAGGATATATCTTGGGTTTCCATGTTAAGGGATATGACTGTGTGGATGTAAATGACCAGGTACATAAACACATGGTGTCGTACATGGAGGCAGTGTACACAAGCGTGAGATGAAGAAACTTCCAAGTATCCAGGTATCCAAGACACACCATGTATTGAGGGTAGAATTTTTGTGGGGAGATATGGCTAGCCGACCATATATGGGTGAGGACATGCCCAAGAGATCAGAGGGGATCACACATCATGTGACATGATGATCACACTATGTATATTCCCAAAATAATGTTGAGTAGCAAGAGGGGATATGACCATGGGATAGATTCTAGATACATTCCACGTAATTTGGGTACATGTCATGTACTCCCATTAGAGACTTCTCCCTCACATATCATTGTCTTCAGGACTTATATGGAGGCCTGTGAGTAGCCTATCATGAGTATTTTTCTATATTGGACATGATTGTGGCCTGGTTTTGGTGTTCAAGATGCTATGGGAGGTGAGATCAACATGTCACTTGATAATGGTATATATACCAGTATCGATTGAGTGGATTTCCTTGGTATATTTTCGTGAGGTTATAGTGTGGAATTATGCCCTCAACACAACATTATGGTACCCTCGACATGATGAGTTTGGATAGAGTTGGTGTATACCTATGGGAGGTGAGGGTGGGATCCTCAATCATATGGGATTTCCTAGATTGGGTTCATGGTATCTTCATGAACTACACAACATAGGCGAAACTCACCTATCTAGAAGGACAATTTAGTAGGATTTGTGGCATCATTAGGAATATGATCCCATACTTAGCAAGTGGTTCGGTAGGGTTTTTGTCATCATCGGGTATATGATCCCTTATTAGAAGACAATTTCAATAGGGTGTTTGGTATCATCATATATATGATCCCCTATATTGAAGATTGTTCTAAATGGCGATTGTGGAATCATCATGACCAACACTACATGGGAAGATATACCCTATCTAAGAGATATGATCTCTTGGTTACCAGATTAGGTTCTTGGTGTTTCTAGTGGTCCTAGGTGTGATTCCCTATCTATGATATGAGATAATCAGTGTTTACAGTAGGGTTTGGGGAGTCCCCCATAAAGGATGTGTGAGACCCCCTATTTGAGTATCAAAGTACACTACTTGATAATGTTAATTTCATTATAGAGAGAACCTAATAGTGTGTTCTCTCAGATGTATTCCGCCTGATATGGAGTGAATGTTCCATCAGCTTAGCGATACCTGATGTGTGAGATCTCTTAAATGATTTCCATCAGGGATGGAAGACCAATTCATAACAAGTGATATCACTTGAATGAGTTTCATCAGGTATGGTAGAGTTGTTCCCAATGATTGATATCTCCTAGATGTGTTCTATCTAGGATGGTAGGTATTGTGAGGTGAGTTCTATTAGACTATAATTACCTAGGAACCTTGAGTAGAATATTTTGGTTGGCAGTGAGGTTGAGACCTCATGAGACTTGGAGTCCAATATGTGTATATCTGGGTTATTCTAGGATTACTTATAGTGATTTCACATATCCTGATTAACACACTATGTGGATATGAGTTGACTTGTATTGTATAGCTGAGGAGTGTTTGAGATGGAATTTATTATTATCTCTTCATTGGGTTTCCTCCAATAGATTTAGGTCGAGTGGAATATTTTGTTTTAGTTTATCTCTTTCATTTTGGGTTTTGGGGATCCTAATGGGTATTTTTATACTCACCCCTACATGGGATCTACCCATGCATGCCATGTCTTATATAGACGACATGCATTTTGACAGATTCCTCAGAGGACCTGGAGTAGGCAGAGCTTAGTGATATAAATAGTTTAAGGTGTGTATCAATGGTTTAATTTGATAGTATCCCCCCTTCTAAGAAATTTGATTGTTTTTTTGTTTTTGGTGAGATTTTATTTTTTCCTTTTCATGATTTCTGTAATTTTTCTATACTTTGATTGTGGGATAGATGTATGCGTACAATTTCAGTATCAGTTTTATTATTATCTCTGATTTTTTTCTTAGATATGGATATGTGTGAATTAGTATAGGTAGCATAGGATAATTCCTCCCATGTGTATGATATGCCTTCTTGGCATAGGTTTCTGGCCCCTGACCTTTTGGAGGTGGGCTTGGGGTTGTGGTAGCTTTGCCTTCCACTGGCAAGGTGGGCCCCATTAGGTTGGGTCATTACATAAAGGGGGATATTGAGGAACTTAATATAATTATTAAAGTATTAATGATATTTTTTTTTGTCAAGAGTTGGTTATGAGGGAAAAATGTTTTTAGGAATAAGTGAGAGGTATTTTTTTAGAACTCTCATGGTTGAAAGAGGAAAATTCGTTTTCTAAAAGTTATATATCTATATGATAAACCATGAATAATGAGAATATGGGTTTTTTTGGAATTCACATGGATATATATAGATTATTTACTTAGGTGTTGCAGATGAATTTATACATTTTCTATATGTGTACCATTTTAGAGAACCATAATAAATTTTCTAGAAATTACTTGATGAATTTTAGGCACACAAAAAAAGATTATTCAAAATATGATCATTGAATATAGATTCATGTGTGGATGTTACATGAATTTTAAATAATTTGGGAAGCATTAAGAATTTTCATAGACTTGGATGGTTGCGGCCATAGGTTAATCCCACTAAAAAATGCTCCAGAGGGAAAATTTGGAAATTAAACCTGATGATTCCATGATGATCTTTAATTTAACAAACATCATGAATAATAAAATTAAATCATTGTTCATGATGATCCTATAATTTTAATGTTTTTTATGTTAAATCTTGTAAGTATCGAATGTTTTTTTGGATGATAAATTTTCCTAAGTACATATTATTGGAATTGAGGTGAGTGAATGCTAAAGAAGATCAATAGTTTGGATGTAGAGAAGATTGGAAGTTATAAAGAAGAGTTGTGTTTTTGAATATGGGATACTATAAGGTAGAGTTTGAATGAAATGTTGGAAAAATGTAATAATAACATCAGATGTTTCATTATCTAGATGACTCTATAGTGTGAAGATAAATAAAACACTAAAATAAGAGGATTCCATAGAAGATTCATGAGTTGAATTAAGGAGGATTCTAGAATTTCAGAATATGACTTTCTTAACTTATATGTTATGATATTTTGATTTTGGAAGTTTAAATTAAAACTTGGTGAAAATGAAGGATTTCATGTAGGTCATTAGAATCACGTGCTAGTCAGGTAGAATTTCATGAAATTCAAGTGTTAATAGAAGTCATGTTTCTAAAAGACATTGATGTTTACTAATAGAGGCAATGTACTTTTAGGAATCGTGTAGGGATATTGGAATAAATCAGTCGCACCTATAAATATATCATAACTAGGTTATTAAGGTGTTGATTTTTTTTAGGAGAGATAAGTTCTACAGTTTCATATATGGATTATTTAACCATTTATTTCATGATGATAGTATTTCAAAAATAATTTGTGTGATAGGAATCACATGAAAATAGTTTCTTGAAGAAACATATACAAAAATAATTACATTAATTAAGATAAAATGAATATATAGTTTGGCACATTTTAGTGTTGATATAAGATATCATAATCTTGAGTTATAAAGTTTTATGTTCTATATAATTATGTTACAGAAGTTTAGTAGTAATCAAGTTATATATGTATAAGTTATGAACATTGTGGTTTCATAAGTTAATCTTCTAGAAGTTAAGCCCACAAGTTGGTTATGATTATTATTATTCTAGAGGATTTGTCGAATATTATCAATAATTAATAAATAAATAAAAATGAAAACATATAACATACTCATTTAGTTTGAGGTTACATTGAAAAATAGTCGAAATCAGTATAAAGAACTACCAGGATAGATAATTCTTGGGAAGAACTATTGGGTAAAGGATGAAACCTTCCCACACCACTTGTATTCCTTGTTTATATCACTGGAAAAATATATTCCTCAGACTTGACCCTAACACAACTAGGATGTAGTGACCCACATTGAGGATGAACCTTGAAAAAAATACTATATTAGTCATTTTGATTTATTATTTATATTGAATAAAATCTAGGGTGAGATAAAATGGATAAGAGGATCAATAATATATTAAATAATTTTTTTAAGAAAAATAAATTGTAAATAAATATCATGGACTCACTCCCCTTCTCAATTGTACATCATATTCCAAGGAAATTCATATGCCTTTTTAATAAAGCATAATTTTTTTCATTATTTTCTTGGATTAATGGAATTAAAATATCCTAGTCCTATGTGTTTTTAAATTTTTTGGAATATTTTACATTGTAAGAACAATTATGAAATTCATTTAAAATTTTATATGAATTGAAGAAATTTCAAACTATAATAAATTGTTTCATTACATGCATTAGTTAAAGAAATAATAGGTTTTTCAAGATCCAATAAAGAATAATAGTGTGAGAATATTCTATAATACAATTTGGATCTATGTGAGAATAATATTCACATATTATAGATTAACTCCAAGAAATTTATTTTTACATGAGGTACAATAATTTTACTATAGAATTAAGGAGGATTTGATGCACCGTGGTGAGATGAATCACACTGTGATAGGCTATGGAATATAAATTTAAAATTTATACTGGACATATAAGATATTATTTTAGTGGATGTTTTTTATTTAAGATAATTTACTTTTCAATGAAACTACTGAGGAACCACATGCCCAAGGAATATGTAGAAGATAAATTCAAGGGATTGATACAAGATTAAATTGACCTATAAAGCTATGATAGATCAATTAGATGGTGGTACCTGATATTAAATTGATTGGGATGAGATGTTTTTTTTCATAATTATTGGTGTGTTCACAAAAAAAATAAAGTTTCAAGAAAAAATATTATTTGGAGGAGCCACATGATACCCAACTGTGGTTGGTGCTTATTATACTATGAGATAATAAAGGATGAGGGACATGTAAATATTTAAGAATAATTTCAGATTTCATGCCCATTTTATTCAATGACACGTTGGTGATAGATAAATGAATATTGGATAAAAAATAACATGTTTGGGGTGATACATCATTATATTTTAGAGGTTCTAATTTCAAAGGAGAATATATATGTCTTGTACTGTAACACTATTTATTACACCATATTGGATAGAGTTGAAGAGATTATATGGGATTGGTATATATATATTTTATCTATCCATTACATGATGTGTATCATAAAACCATGATGGTTAAATAGTATATAATTAAGTTATTTAATACTAATTTTAGGAGGATTTTGTCTATTATAGGTTTTAGATTATAGGCTGCAGTTCTAGATTCTAGCATAATTTTTAATTTATGTAAGTCCTATCTAGTAAAATTATTTCTTTATTACAACTCAAGACACCCTGAGAGTAGTGTGATGGGGGTGAATCAAGGTACACAATTTTCCTTATATTACACTTTATCTTGTTATCATGTCGGTAGGAAATCGTTAAACCAATTATAATTAATCACACATCCACCACAAATACAAAAGGATAAATTAATGAAAGACACAAAATTTATACATGGTTCATTGCTAAGGGATAATCCCAGGAGTATACAAATAATGTATTTATCGTGTATCAGAATAGACTATGCTTCAATAGTTTATAAGATATAATTTTTAGCTATGGAAACTCTAAGTTAGGTTCACTTCCTTTATAATTTCGTTTAATGAATAACATACTGCCTCCCTTGGAATAGTCTTATTGAATCATCCTTCATTAACTTATTTGGATTGATTAATCATAATTTCATTAACATGTGGGTCCCTTACATATCATCAATAATTTTTACTTTTATTTTCAACATGATGAAAAAAATATTATTCTTCAATATGTTCTATAAGTCCAATAAAAACCTTAATTAATAAGAATGCATGTTCTATGTATTATACAGTTCACCACAAAAAAATCCTTTTTTCAAATATTAACTTCACACTTCTCCTCCATAGTAAACCCTTAATGAACTTTTCTTCTATTAACAATAATTTTATTTGAGAACTACTTCATAGTGCATTTGAAAACTACTTAATGGTACCATGCTTTGTGAATAGTTTAGCTTCGTGATCAAAACTTCTTTGGGAACAAATTTTCTTTACAAATTAATTTTCAGTCCTTGCACATATTCCACTAAAAAATATTTGATCAATTCCATAATATTCCATTTAATTTTTATTCAATTAATAATTAAATTGTTACTGGGGGTTTTTATAGGAAAATCCCCATGGAAAACCTATTAATCATTTAATTACAGTAAATCACTTCACATGGAGCCACTTAGAATAATATTTCCTTTATAGAAAAATAAAATTACCATTGACCGTTCATAAATGGAACCTTATTTTTGGTCTTCATTAAAGTCATTTATGACTATCCTTTTCAATCTCACATATCTAACATATGATTTTTTCCCTTTTAAAAATTTCTTTCACAGTAATCATCCTTGGATTCCTGTAAATCCCACCTTCACTATTCAGAAACCTCTTTCCCCTATTATTCACAAATGACCTAATTTTCATGATTTTTTAATGGTTTTGTATTAATTTTATTAATTTGATACCACATAAGTCTTAAATGGTTGAGTATATGTTAAAAAAAATATTTACCATAGTATAGGTAAAATAATGAAATGTGTTAAAGTTAATTACTAAAAGCATAAAAAAAAACAAATTTAAATGGGTATTTGATTTGTTTCTTGACCATAAACAACCTTTAAAAAATTAATTATATATCTATTTATTTGGAATTAATTCCACCTCAATGTGGTTTCATTTAATTATAAAATTATCGTTATTTAATCACTTAAACCATCTCTCCTGAATTATATATACCACCACATTTCTCTAAAAAAATACATGATAATCATAAAATATATTCAAATCACTATCCTACTCACTCTCCCAATATCCAGGTGCTGATGGTCTCACCAAATTCCCAAATCCAAGTTCCTCATGGGGTCCCTCAAGGAGGTGATATTCAAGAGGTAATTTTCTCAAAGAACCAGTCTTGTTTTCTTTTCTTTTTCTATTTTCCCCTCACATCCTTCATCCATCAAGTAATCATAAATAAATAATAATGGATATAATTTTGTGTTATGTTTCTAATGGAATATATTATATTCATTTCATTTCATATCTCGCCTTATTCATAGAAATGAGACCATTGTCCAAATTATGACAGTTAACCATCTATGTGAGTAATGATTTATTGTTTTCATTACCACCTTTATGGATGTAACTACCCAAACACTTATCAATGGAAAATTACCTTCTTATATATACATTTCACATACTCTAAATCACATAATATCACATAGGGAACCCAATAAAAACTTCATAAATAAAGAATGAATGAAACAAGTGGTATTTCTAAGAAGTTAAGGAACCTATACCAATGAAATAGTAACATGACATTTGGAATAGTAATGTGACCCTTATTAATAGTAAACTATAAAATAAAATAATAAATTCACCCATTAAAGTATAAATAAAAATTAGGCATCTTATAAATGGTAATATGATATAATTATTTCATTGTATAATTAATGAAATGTTTTTGAAATTACTAATTAAGTGTGGATGTTTTTATAAAACATGAATGTTTATTTTAAATTTTATAAATAATCTAATGATTTTAAAGAAAAATTATTTTCATAAAATTTATTCATAAATTAATATTTTTTTCTTCTGATTATAAGATAATTTTATGAATCCTTAGGTAAATTTTCATTGTGTTATAAAACCAGTTATAATTTTGAAATTAGTATTTTCTAAGTATATGATAATTTTAATTAAGAAATAAATTTCATATATTTATAAAATTATTTTCATAAAATAGAGTTCATTTTTTAATTATATACATCAAAAAATGGTTTAGATGAATTTTTGGTATTTATTTGAAATACTTTAGTTTTTGGTGAATAGTAAAATACGGTAATTTACAGTATATATAAATTATAAATTAAATACATTATTAATTGAGTCTTGGATGATGTAACCAACATAATATTGAATTATTATTCTCTATTTACTTTATTTAGTCATGTAATCATCACTATTTCTTGTCTTGATGAAAAAAATAAACTAATGAATAAAATAATTAGAAAACACCCCTCTCCTCCACTATAAATACCACCCTCACCACCTCTTCTCCTCACACATTAAAAACAATTATAATGGTCAAAATTATACTAAAATATCTTTTTAATACCCTTCTACATGTTCAAGATCTCTTTTTCTCATTAAAATACCAAAAACCTTTTCCCTAAGAAGGTTCTCATGGAGGAGGAATTCAAGAGGTAAAATACACTTTCTTTTCTTTTAATTTCCTTTAAAATTCTTTTGTTTTTTCTTATTCTCTCCTCACCTCCCCTAATTCAAGTGGAAGTATTACTCGAGTAACATATATATATTGTATTTTTATTATGCTAATGGAATAACCCATCATCATTTCTTTTCCCTATCCTTTTGTATTAAAAATGAAAAATGGTCCATTATGTGTTAATTTATCACATTCAAGGTGGAAAATGTTTTAAATTTATATTACCTAAATAAATACATATCATAAAACCATTTTTATGGATAATAAATATTATAATATATGTATTAAATTCTATTTTAAGTTATGTAAACTTTTTATATACATAATACTAAATGATAAAACCAAACGAGTTTGTTGTGATTGGAAAACTGCCAAATTAACCTAAATGATTATCATTAACTTTTATCTAATGTTTTTTCCTCATAGAAATTAAAAAAATTATATATAATACCATTTTATATTATGTATTTTCATTAATAACATATAATTTCAATTTTGGGCAATGAATCTCTTTTTACATGATTTTCCATACATATATACAATTGAACCAATCATGAAAACCAAGTAAGCAAACACTTCCAAATGATGAAATATTTTTTAAATCATAAAAAAGTCTATAAAGGAACATAATATAATTATAATAAATTAAATACATGTATAAAATTTTCTTAATTAATTAATTAATGGATTTAATCTGATTATCCAGGATATTAAGATAAAGTGGAGAACCGTTTGAGACATAAGGTAATGGATCCTCCTCGAACATCTATCCTTAATTTGTGTTATGTTTTCTCTCTCTTTACCCCAATAAAATTTTAATTATTATTATATACTACTAATAAATTATTTTTTAATTATATGTAGTAATTTATCTATTATAATCCTTCTTAATTTTATGGATAGTTACATGTTTTATAAGGACCATTTCTAAATTCTTCCTGATAAACAAACTCGTTTCAAGGGAATATCCTGATTTCTTACCCATTTTTAAGTGATATAAATAATCTTTTTTTAGAAACCTTTATTTTTATAAAATCACTCATTTTATCATGAAAAACTATCTTGGTTCATTTTTGGTTTTATAAAACCAAATATGTCTTTCTATGCTTTTAATTCTCTTTAATATTTTCCGTTAACTACTCTAGAATGTTTCATTTATAATGTATTTTAAACACTATTTAGATTTTTTTAACTCTAGTTTGACATTAATTATCATAATCTATGCCTATTTTCACTTTAAATTTCTATTTATTATTTAAATTATTTCTTTCATTGACACCATTATGATACTCCCTTATGTTAGGCTTTTTTAACATGATTAGGTTTCCCAATTCTTTAAATGGATAAACCTTATGTTTATTTTTCATTCCTTATGTATGATTCTTCATGTGGCACACATAATCATGAAAATGTTATGATGGGTGCACTCATATACCATTCCAATACATTGGGTAATGTTTATTCTCATGAGATGTCATGTTGGGACTGAGAGTGAACCTGATTACTTTATAGAAATTTGTCCATCATATCTTGGCACCTAGCCATGAATCATTTTTATGTCATGTTATATGTTTCTCCCACATTCTTATGATTTCATGATTATATTTTCCAATTTTATACATGTTATCCTTCTTTATGTTTATTCATGCCTTCTGTGATATCATGTTATGTCTTCTAACCCATGTGCCATGTTTAATCCTATCCTTATTCCCTTTTTGGGATTTTTCAATCATACCATTTTTTTATGTATTGCATAGGTTATCCTATACTGATATAAGGTCGTAATGGAGTAAGGATATTATTATTATTATTAAATAAAATATATTTCTTACTTTAGTTTCATGTTGCTTAATTATATACATAATCTACAAGACACCGGACATTATAATAATTGGATTGTAATTTGATGTTTAATTATACTTAAAATCATGTAATAACATGTGAAAAAGGCTAGTGTCTCTATAATTGGTATTCAAGGAAAAAATTTAGTTATTTGTGGGTTTATGATTAGAAAAATCTAGAAAAAATCCTTAGGGATAATACTAACTATAAGAAAACATCCCTAAATCTTTGTAAGTTTAGAGTAAGTGGTTTATCAATAAAATAAATCCCTATCTGGATACTACATGTGGACATGGTTTTGGTATAGTTATACCTAGTTTTAACAACTATGATAACCTATCCCAATCTTGACTCAGGGTAAACTGGTGCATGAAAAGGAGACTTACTTTGCACCTTGTTTGCACTCCTATGGGGGTAAACTCATAAAATTTTTACAAAACATTATTAATGGAAAAAATTTTATAAGAGTTTATAGTAGAAAATAGATCTTGGATGACGTATATTGAAACCTAGGAATCCCAAGTTAGGATATAATTTTCATTCACAAGATTATTCTTTTATGTTCAAAGTTTCTTTCTACATGATTATTATCTAAGTATTCAAGACACTTAATTGTAATTTATTTTTATTAGTTAATGGTGGGAAATATAATAACATGTTCCAAAAATCAATGTGATAGTCAATGTGATTATTTCCTAAATGAAAATCTAAATATTATTGAAAAAGATACTCAAAACATTATAACAGTACTTGATCACCTGGCTCAAGTTATGAATAATAACTTAAATCATGTGGAACACCCTTCTTATCCTAAGAAAGAGAAAGTTTCCATAGAATCCTTCATGTGGAAAAGGGATCTCATGTTTAATGGATATTCCAATCCCCTCCTCATAGAATAATGGATTAAATCCATTGAGAAGATATTCTCTATCCTACAGTGATTAGAAGAATAGAATGTTCTGTTGGTGGTCTGTAATTTTGATGGGGAAGATGATCAGGGGTGAAAACTAATCAAGAACATAAAGTCCAAAGGGGAAATTTATTCCATGGATTGGGATAAATTAAATAAAATATTTTTTAATAAATATTTTCCCCAAACCCTCAACCTCAATATGGAAAGGGAATTCCTCGGACTGAAGTAGAAGGAAGATGAGTCTATTAGGGCGTACAAGGAAAATTTCACAAGACTTTCAAGATATGCCTCTGATTTTTTCATGAACACTTAATGCAAGGTGGGTCACTTATTTAGTGGACTAAATCAGATTATAAAAAAAGAATTGGTGATTTGAGACTTCAAAAGTTATTAGAATATTATTTTTTGTGCCCATAATGATGAAATGGAGATAAGAGACTCTCAGTGGTCTCATGGGATTGAGGAAAAAAAAGAAAAAAATGGAGATTAATATGGGTGGATAAATTGATAAATCCCATGATGGAAAGAAGCCCCAACATCCCATGTGTAAAATTTTTGGGAAGAAGCTTCTTGAAAACTTCTTAAAAGGGACTAGTAGACGATTCAAATGTGGAAGAGAAGGGAATATGGATAATAACTACCAAATGGATATGAATAATCCCACCTATACGGAAGAAGAAAGGAAGGTTTAGATCAAAACACTACCTATAGTGTTGTGTTTCAACTAAAAGGAACATGGGAATTATGCAAGGTAATTCCCTAAGCCAAGGGTTGTTGGAGGAAATCAACAACAAAAATATCCAAGGAAATAAAGGAGGACATGTGTTATCACTAATATTGAGGTGGATCCAGAAAATTATGTAGCGATAGGTACACTAGTTATTCATTCTAGGATAGTATAAATACTATTTGATTCTAGTTCTATACATTCTTTCATCATGAAAGTTTAGTATAACTATTCAATCACCACCTCACAATTTGGAGGTTGAGTTAACTGTAAGAATATAAAATGGGGAAATTGTTGCAACCAATGTTTATAACTCCTCTAGGTTAATGTTTGTGGACCGAACCTCCCAAAAACTATTTTCATACTCCCTTTGGTAGAGTTTGATGAAATATTGGGAATGGATTGGATATTTTTATACAAATCCTATATCAACTGTCAGGAAAGGGATATCACTCTTCACATCATGATGAATCCTCTAATTATGTACAACTGTAAGGAGGAGGAAGAATCTTCTTAAGAATCATCATCTCATGTGTTTATATTTTTACCTTATGATAAATCATATCTAGAACAAATGAATAAGAAAAATGAGAGAATAAAGATCAAATACATTCCCATTATATGGTACTACACTGAAGTGTAACCCAAAGAGTTTCATAGTCTTCCTCATAATAGAGATTTTGAGTTCTCTATTGAACTTATTCCTGGATCTCTTCCTATATCAAATAAAACTTATAGAATGGACACGATTGAACTGGAATAATTGAAGAAGTAGTTACAGAAAAATCTGGATAGGGGTTTTATACTCCCAAGTGCTTCACCATGAGGTACACTAGTCCTCTTCATCAAGAAAAAGGATGGATCAATGCAACTCTATATTGGTTATCGTGAGTTCAATAAAATAATGATAAAGAAAAAGTATCCCCTTCCATGGATGGATGAATTGTTCGATCAACTACATGGGGATAATTATTTCTCAAAGGAAGACCTTAGGTCAGGATATAAAAAAATTAAAGGTAAGGAAGTAATATAATCCTAGGACTACCTTTTAAACGAGGTACATAAACTATGAGTTCATAGTGATTCCCTTCGGACTCAATGATGCTCCAGTAATTTTCATGGATTTAATGAATAGAGTCTTTATAGATTACCTTGATTTGTTTTGGTAGAATTTATCGATGATATTTTGATATACTCCAAGAGCTTTGAGGAATATGAGGAGAATTTTAATACTATGCTGAAAACTTTTTGAGGGGATAAAATTTATGAAAAGTACAATAAATGTGAGCTATGGATGAAGGAAGTATCATTATCAGGGAATGTAATCACTAGAAAAGGGATATCTATGGACCCTTATAATACAAATGAAATTAAAGAGTGGCATAGGACAACATCTGTAATGGAGATCCATAGCTTCCTTGATCTATCTGTGTACTACTGATGATTTGGGAGGAACTTGTTATGATTTTCAAACCCAATGACCAAGTTGAACTAGAAGGGAGTGAAGTTTTTATAGACCCGTGAATGTGAAGACTACTTCATAGAGTTAAAAAAGAGGCTTATCACCTCTCCAGGACTCACACTACCAAAAAGTGAGGAATTCTTTGTGGTGTACAATGATTCTTTAAATAAGGTCTTAGGTTGTGAAGTAAATAAAAATGATATAGTGATAGAGTACGCCTCAAGGAAGTTGAAAATTCCCGAGTGAAACTATCCTACGCATGATTTGGAATTAGTAGCTGTGATCTTTGGTTTGAAAATATGGATACATTTTCTATATGGGGATAAGTGTGAGATATATTCTGATCATAAGAGCCTCAAATATATATTCAAGTAGAAGGAGATTAATTTACGCAAGTGAATATGGTTAGAGATCACCAAGGATTATGATTGCTCAATCCATTATCATCCTCGTAAAGAAAATAAGGTTGTAGATGCAATTTGAAGAATGGTTCTTGTATCTTGATCAATTATGACAATTGGGAGGGATCCAATAGTCTTAGGCATTAAAATAATGTACATGGGAATCGTTAAGGAATTAATATAATTAATCTTTTATCAAATTATTTCTCAACTAGCCTTTACAGAGAAAAAAAGGTTGCTCAAGGAAGTGATATGGAAATTCAAGAAACAGTGGAAGATTTTTGAAATGGGAAATCCTCATAGGTCCTAATGGATAATAAAGTATTTGTGATATTAGGGTCATGAATATGTGTACCAAACAATTCAGAGATAAATAAAGAGATTCTGAATGGTGAAAATTGATGATCCTTATCCATTCACCCAGGGAGAAAAAAATGTATTGAGATCTCTATGAGAACTATTGGTGATACTATATGAATAAGAAGATCATTGATTATACAAAAAGGTTCTTTCTGTGCTAATAAGTGAAGGCCATAAGGTAAAATTCCAATGGAATGATGCAACTATTACACATGCGATCATGGAAATAGGAAAACATCACCATGAAAGTTTTCACTGGATTTCCAAATAAATCAGGAGGAAAAAAATTCTATATGGCTTATTATGCTGCATATTACAAAGATATTCCAATTTATCACAATTTGAGAGGACTTCTACCTAGATCAACTAGCATGGATATACATTAAAGAAGTGTTAAGGATTCACAAATTTCCACTATCAATTATATCTGATTGAGATAAAACTTCACCTATAAGTTATGTAAATGTCACATAAAAGACATATTTTAAAGGTATTTTTCATTTAATTTACATACTTGCTTTGTTTTGGATGTTTCCCTAGGTTTTAGGGAGGAATAGATGAGTATTCATGAATTGGGCCAAACCGTGAGCCCAATTCCAGATTAAAAAATAAAATTTGTATCTTTTATAACTTTTTCATTTTTCAACATTTTTCATATATTAAAATTCCTACTTGACCTCCCATAACATATTAACACAACCAAGGTAATTTTAAGCTTTTATAAATCCATAACCATGGTTTATTTGGGTTTTTATCTAAGGGGTTGGGCCTGCCCGAAAGCCAAATTCCTGTTTTAAAAATAAAATTTGATTTTGTTATAACTTATTCAATATTTGGGATTTTTCGGTGATTACAAGTCTCACCCAAGACCAATTAACCCAGCCACGTGTATGAACTCTCTCCCCCCTCTTTGAAGCTCTAGTTAACCACGATTTGGTGCCTAAATTCAGAGGGTTCCTCAAATCTCTCAGATTTGAAGAGGTAAAGTCTTTCTTTCATAACACTCTCAATTCTCAATGTTTTTCCTCCATTCAAGTTCCTAAATGACCTAATACATCTTTTTAGAACTAACCCTAAATTTTGGATCTTTTAAATTTAAGATATTGGTGTTTGGGAGTGATTACTTCAAGACACTTCAAGTAAATGAGCCCTTTTCTTTCCTCTTTCAAATTACTTTGGGTTTAACTCATTGTTCTTAGGGTTTCTTCGGTTATAATTAAGTTTAATAATGTCCAGAAACTAGATTTTTGTACCTAGGGTTTAACTTTGGGATTTATTGGCCAATTTATGTGGTTTAAGTTTGATCTAGTTCTCTCTTGGTGCGGCGGGGGTGCGATTTGATTTTCGCACGGAGATTCAAGGGTTTTTGTTACTTTGGTAGGTGATTACATTGTGTGTGCAATTTTTTTGAATTATCTTACTATTTTCATGTTACATTAATGTTTATTTCACTTGAATGTTTCTGTAAATAATGGTTTTAGTTACATTTATAATGCAAATGATTTTTAAGTTCCAATTTTTGGTTAAATTGGGGGTTTTTCATTCAAATATTTTATTGGTTCATTTTGGGCTGAACCATAATTGAATTATTGGTTTAATTAAAGGGTATTGAACTGAAATTTTGTTTTAATGACTTAAAAGTGTTAAAATAGTGTGTAAAGTGGATATCTTAAAGAGCTTTGGGTGCAAAACAATGTGATGTTTTGAGAGGTTGTTTTATTGAAAATAAAATTATTTTATTGTGTGTTTTAAATGGTATAAAATGTGTGTATCTACTGTACAATTTTTTGTGTGACCAGTAGTGATATTTTATATGCAAAATTATGTGTATTGTTTTCTGAAAATTTTTGAGCACAAAAAGGGGAAGCCCAGGTACCTAGGTGGGCCAGATTTGTACTAGTACAACTAGTGGATCAGATGGGTTTTGTCCCTGTTCCACTTAGCATCTGGATAACGACAACTCTAAGTAGACTATTTGGATGATTATTGGGGACCAATAGGTTATAGGTATGTTCCCTACTAGTGGATCATGCATGAGAATGAATTTTTCTATGGTTACTCTACACCGAGGAACGAGGTACATAGGGCCCGAGACGACCTAGTGCTTAGGGGTGTTCATGATTTTGATGCTCATTGGATTTTTGGTATTTACCCTTGTTGTGGGGTGTTTTTGGAAGTAATTTACAGTAGATCACATGTCTATTTAATGTGCTAACATTCTGAAATTCTCGGATTGAAAACTGTTTTCATTTGAAAGTTGCATTTCTTTGAATTTTAACACTGTTTCACCTTGTGTATTAAAATTGCTTGTTTTGTTCACATTGTATTGCATGCTCTTTGGAATCATCTGGTGGTATCCTATTGGGATTAGGCTCACACCCTACTTACACACCTTGGGTGTAAGTAGACCTACTTATGCTTGACTCAGGTAAAGGGAAGGATAAGGGTGATGGCGGTTCAGGATGTTAGTCCCCATCGTTGGGGCGGAGTTGCGGAGACGGCTTGCGGGTGATGATCTCCTTGTCATGTAGAGTCCATGGGGATGTCTTTATGTTGTCATTATTTGTTTTTAGACCAATTTTAGTGTCTTTAAATATATGTATTCAGATCTGGTTTTGTTAAGAATTGTTATCATGAAAATTTCAGATTCTAATAATTGATTGTTTTTTTTATGATTTATGCTTTCATACTCGGGTAAATCGTTCCCAAAACAGATTTGTTTGATACCCAGGCACTTGTTCCAGCCCATGGGGATAGGAAACGCCCTTCGGGCCTTTCCATGGGCCGGGTTTGGTGCCGTTAATGGTGGCGACCAGATCCGGTTCATGAGAAAATGGTATCAGAGGAGGTTAAAGTTTTTGGGTTATATTGTTATTTTGGGATGAGTCGGGATAGAAAGGAGCTAGGACTGTCGGGGCTCAGGGTATTGGTTGTGAGTAGGGGGCCTGGTCCACACCTCTCATGGCAGACCTTGAGTCACCAAGGGATGTTGGAATTTACGGATTGACTTCACTTCCAGGTGAGACGTGTGGGCTGCAGACCACATGTGGACATCAGGCACATGTGGAGTAGTTGTTTCTTTTATTACAGGAATGTGTTTAGTTTATTTATATTTGATGTATTTGATTAAAATTTTCTGAATTGTGTTATTGACTATTGTTTTGTGACTGTTGCATTTTGTAGCAACATGCCACCCCAGAAAGCTCCCACACACCCACAGGAGGAAGCTGAAGAGAGTTCCCCCACGCCAATTGATCAGAGGCTCGTGGAGGCTGTGGTTCGGGCTATCCAAGCTTTGGGACAGGGACCAGGTCCTACTCCTATTCCTGTTAGGGCAGAAGAGACAGGTCCTAGAAAAGATAAAGCACAATAGTTTCTGAAAAACAAGCCTCCTACCTTCCGAGGTAGCACAGATCCCCAGGAAGCAGAAGAATGGATTGAGAAGATCGAGTGTATATTTGAGTTCCTGGAAACAACCGAGGAGCTCAGGGTGAAGTGTTCCTTCTTTCTGTTGGAGGGTCCCAGCCGTGAATGGTGGGAGTCAGTGCTTCGGGCTGGGAAGAATGAGCAGATGCGCTGGGGAGATTTCAAGGCTGTCTTCAATGAACAGTACTTCCCTGAGGTGTTGTCTTATGCCAGGTCTAGAGGGTTCATGGAACTTGTTCATTTGAATCTATCTATGATGAATTATGCCAACCGTTTCGCTGAGTTGGTTCGGCATGCTCTAGAAATTGTCTCTAATGAGCAAGAGGAGGCCCAGAGGTTTGAGAAAGGCTTGCGACCAGAGATATACTCCCAGGTGTTCTTGTTTAAGCTGAGGACCTATGCTGAGGTTGTTGATCGAGTGTGCATGGTGGAGATTGATAGGAAAGGCAGGGCTGGTTTCTATGGTTTAGTATCCGCAGTGGGCAGTGGCAGCTCCTCAGAGAAGAAAAGGAAGCGGGAGGATCATGTGAAGAAAGGAGGGGGCAGTTCAGGCCACTCTTCCAGGTAGTTTTCTTCTACAGCTTCTGATGCGAGATCGGTCGTGTGCCACCAATATGGGAGGCCTGGGCATATCCGACCAGAATTTCCTCTTCCTCCGAAGCCTTGTTACCAGTGTGGAGGTATAGGGCATTTGAAGCGCTTCTACGGTGTGGCACGTCCACTCCCAAGTGGGGCAGGGTCAGTGGATTCAAGAGGAGTGCCAGCACAGTCCGAGCCATCAAAGACTGTGTGATATCGATTTGGTGGTCGTGGTGGTAGGGCTGGATCATCTTCTGTGCAGAGCCAGTTCAGGGCACAGCCAAAGACTATCGGTCGTCCTCAGGCAGATACTGGACATCTCTATGTAGTGGATCAGTCACCAGCAGGATCAGAGGCGGGACCGTCAACAGTTCGAGGTACCATTCTGATCGCATCTTCTATAGTTACTACTCTTTTTGATACGGGTGCCTCTGTTTCATTCATTTCTGGACATTTTTTAGACATGCTGAATTTTCCAACTGAGTTGATGTCTTTTGCGATGGAGTTGATGACACCGTTGGGAAATAAGAAGGAGCAGGGCCTCAGGTGCCCCTCGTGTGCACTTTCTATGTCAGGGGTCGAGATGGAGTGGGACATCTTGGTCTTAGATATGGACCTTTTTGATGTCATACTTGGGATGGATTGTATAGTACACTTCCAGACACACATCGATTGCTACAGACGGCGTGTGAGTTTCATGACACCTGATGGGAGTCGTCAGGTTTTTCATGGAGAATGGGATCCATGATCAGGTCGTTCATGGCCTCTACTCCCAGAGTTGGGAAGTGTTATCTTCCAATTATCTTCGCTTGTGCTAGAGGATGGCCTTTCCCCTGAAGGTGCACTACCTCATGTAGTGAATGATTTTCCCTAGGTATTCCCAGATGATTTTTCAGGTTTTCCCTCGGAGTGGGATGTGGAGTTTTCGATTGATCTGGCACTGGGAACACAACCGATATCTCTTCCCTCTTATCTCATGGCCCCCACTGAGTTGAGGGAATTAAAGATACTACTGGATGAATTAGAATCCAAAGGATTCATTCGCCCGAGCGTCTCTCCTTGGGCCGCTACTGTGTTGTTTGCAAAAAAGGCTGATGGATCCCTCCGATTGTGCATTGACTACCGAAAGCTGAATAAGGTAACAATTAAAAACAAATACCCTTTGCCCAGAATAGATGATTTGTTTGATCAGTTGAAGGGGGAAAAGTGGTTCTCAAAGATAGACTTGCATTCAGGGTATCATCAACTCAGGGTGAAGGAGTCAGATATCCCTAAGACAGCCTTCCGAAGAAGGTACGACCACTTTGATTATTTGGTCATGCCCTTCAGATAGACCAATGCTCCAGCGGTATTTATGGAACTTATGAATAGGGTGTTCCATTAGTATCTTGATTCCTTTGTTGTGGTGTTCGTGGATGACATTATGGTATACTCTTGCTCTGAGGAGGAACACGAACATCACTTGAGGATCATTTTGGGTACATTACGAGATCACCGCCTCTATGAAAAGTTGTCAAAGTGCACTTTCTGGATCAAACATGTGAGATTTCTGGGGCATGTGATCTCAGATCATGGAGTCTCAGTGGACCCAGAGAAAATTAGTGCAATCATGTCGTGGGAGAAACTGAAGAATGTGTTCGAGATCGGGAGTTTTCTTGGCTTGGTTGGTTATTACAGGCGATTTGTTTGGGATTTCTCTCGGATTGCTTCACCGATGACTTCCCTCACCCGGAAAGGGGTGAAGTTTGTATGGGGTCTAGAATGTCAGGCATCGTTCAAGGAGCTGAAGAGGCGGCTGACTACTGCCCCCATGCTAATTTTTCCAGAGGCTGGAAAGGGATATGTGGTCTATTGTGATGCTTCAGGAATGGGTCTTGGGTGCGTGCTTATGCAGGATGATCATGTGGTCGCGTATGGCTCTCGCCAACTTCGACCACATGAAAAGAACTACCCGACCCATGACTTGGAGTTGGCAGTAGTGATGCATGCTTTGAATACATGGCATCACTACCTCTTTGGGGAGAAGTTTGTGGTATACTCTGATCACAAAAGCTTGGCTTATATCTTCTCTCAGAAGGACCTCAACTTGAGGCAACGTCGCTGGATCGAGTACTTGCAGGGGTTTGACTTTGACATTGTCTATACCACAGGAAAGGGTAATGTAGTGGCCGACGCTTTGAGCAGAAGAGTTCCAGTGCAGGCTTTAAGGAAGTCTAGTGATGAGTGGACATTGATGGGTCTCTTTTATCAGATGCATGTGGAGACCAGGGAATACAGTGGAGGGGCATTCTTGGAAAGCGTCCAGTTGACTCCTTCTCTATTGGAGTTTATTCAGCAGGAAAAACCCAGTGATGATCTTTGTCAGCGGTCGAAGTAGTTCCTTTATGGTGGGGAGACATCCTCTGATTGGTCGTCGTCTCCCGAGGGCATCTTGTGCTTCAAGGGCCGTTCAGTAGTTCCATTATCTCTCAGAAGGTGGTGATTCAAGATAGCCACCAATCTCAGTGGGTTGTCCATCCGAGTGCCACTAAGATGTATTATGATGTTTGTTGGTAGTTTTGGTGGCCTGGTATGAGACGGGACATAGCAGACTTTGTTTCGAGATGCTACACAGTCAGCAGGTGAAAGAAGAGCACCAAAGGCCATCCTGTTTGCTCCAACCACTACCCATTCCTACCTGTAAGTGGGAAGAGGTTACCATAGACTTCATTGTTGTCTTACCTCGTACACCTTGGGGTAATAATGCTATTTGTGTGGTGATTGATCGTTTGACCAAATCAGCCCACTTCATTCTGATAAAAGATACAACTAAAGTAGATGAGTTGGGACATTTTTAGCTTCAAGAAGTAGTGATACTCCATGGTGTACCATCAGCTGTTGTCTCAGATAGAGACCCCCGCTTCACTTCTCGATTTTGGGAAGACCTTCAGAAGGCCTTGGGGTCTCAGATTAAGATGAGCATGGCATACCACCCTCAGACGGATGGTCAGACAGAGCGGGTGAATCAGATTTTGGAGAACATGCTTCGTGCATATGTCCTGGACTTTGGAGGTTCTTGGGATATCCATTTGGGATTGGTTGAGTTTTCTTATAATAATAGTTACCAATCCACGATTCGAATGTCCCCTTTTGAGGCGCTCTATGGTCGGCCTTGTCGGTCCCCCCTATGTTGGGCTGAGGTAGGAGAGACTTCACTGTTGGGGCCGAGCCTTGTGCAGAAGACATCTGAGAAGGTCAAGTTGATCAGGCAACACTTATTGAAAGCTCAGAGTCATCATAAATCTTATGCTGACCGGAGGCGTCGAGACCTAGAGTTTTCTGTGGGTGACAGTGTATTCTTAAAAGTGGACCCTCGTCTGGGCCATCGTCGATTAGGGAAGCAAGGTAAGCTGATGCCACAGTTTGTCGGGCCCTTTGAGATCATAGAGAATATTGGCAAGGTGGCATAAAGGTTGGCCTTACCTTCTCAGTTGACGTCTATCCATGATGTCTTCCACATCTCTCAGTTGAAGAAATACAATCCGGATCCATCCCATGTGCTGAGTTGGGAAGAACTGGAGATAGAGCCTGACTTGTCTATCATTGAGAGGCCAGTGAAAATAGTGGACTCCCAAGAGAAGATACTTTGAGGGAAGTCTATTCCTTTAGTCCGGGTTTTATGGCAGCATGAGAATGATTCACATGAGACATGGGAGCGAAAGTCATGGGTCGAGGAAGAGTACCCATTCCTACATTCCAACCGAGATTCATATTGACTTTCCGGGGCGGAAAGTCCTTCATGGTGGGGATAATTATCACATAAAAGACATATTTTAAAGGAATTTTTCATTTAATTTACATCCTTGCTTTTTTTTGCTGGTTTCCCTAGGTTTTAGGGAGGAATAGATGAGTATTCATGAATTGGGCCAAACCGTGAGCCCAATTCCAGATTAAAAAATAAATTTTGTATCTTTTATAACTTTTTCATTTTTCAACATTTTTCATCCATTAAAAATACTGCTTGACCTCCCATAACATATTAACACCACCAAGTTAATTTGGAGCTTTTATAAATCCATAACCAGGGTTTATTTGGGTTTTTATCTAAGGGGTTGAGCCTGCCCGAAATCCCAATTCCTGTTTTAAAAATAAAATTTGATTTTGTTATAACTTATTCCATATTTGTTATTTTTCGGTGATTCCAAGTCTCACCCAAGACCAATTAACCCATACACTCGTATGAACTCTCTACCACCTCTTTGGAGCTCTGGTTAATCTCGATTTGGTACTGAACTTCAGAGGGTTCCTCAAATCTCCCATATTTGAAGAGGTAAAGTCTTTCTTTTATAACTCTCACAATTATCAATTTGTTTCCTCCATTCCAGTTCCTAAATGACCTAATACATCTTGTTCCAACGAAACCTAAATTTTGGATCTTTTAAATTTCAGATACTGGTGTTTTGGAGTGATTACTTCAAGACACTTCAAGTAAATGAGCCCTTTTCTTTCCTCTTTCAAATTACTTTGGGTTTAACTCATTGTTATTAGGGTTTCTTCGGTTATAATTGAGTTTACTAATGTCCAGAAACTAGGTTTTTGAACCTAGGGTTTAACTTTGGGCTTTCTTGGCCAATTTATGTGGTTTTAGGTTTGATTTAGTTCCCTCTTGGTGCGGCGGGGGTGCGATTTGATTTTTGCACGGAGATTCAAGGGTTTTTGTTACTTTGGTAGGTGATTCCATTGTGTGTGCAATTTTTGTGAATTATCTTAATGTTTTAATGGTAAATTAATGTTTATTTAACTTTAATGTTTCTGTAAAAATTGGTTTTAGTTTCATTTATAATGCAAATGAATTTTAAGTTCCAATTTTTGGTGAAATTGAGGGTTTTTCATTCAAATATTTGATTGGTTCATTTTGGGCTGACCCATAACTGAATTATTGGTTTCATTAAAGGTTATTGAACTGAAATTTTGTTTTAATGACTTACAAGTGTTAACATAGTGTGTAAAGTGGATATCTTAAAGATCTTTGGGTGCAAAACAATGTGATGTTTTGAGAGGTTGTTTTATTGAAAATAAAATTATTTTATTGTGTGTTTTAAATGGTATAAAATGTGTGTATCTACTGTAAAATTTTTTTGTGACAAGTAGTGATATTTTATATGAAAAATTATGTGTATTGTTTGCTGAAATTGTTTCAGCACAAAAAGGGGAAGTCCATGTACCTAGGTGGGGCCGATTTGTACTAGTACGGCTAGTGGATCAGATGGGTTTTGTCCCTATTCCACTTAGCATCTGGATAACCAAAACTCTAACTAAACTATTTGGATGATGATTGGGGACCAATAGGTTATGGGTATGTTCCTTACTAGTGGATCTTTCACGAGAATGGATTTTTCTATGGTTACTCTACACCGAGGTACGAGGTACATAGGGCCCGAGACAACCTAGTGCTCAGGGGTGTTCCCGATTTTGATGCTCATTGGATTTGTGGTATTTAGCCTTGTTGTTGGGTGTTTTTGGAAGTAATTTACAGTATATCACATGTCTATTTAATGTGATAACATTCTGAAATTCCCAGATTGAAAACTGTGTTCATTTGAAAGTTGCATTTCTTTGAATTTTAACACTGTTTCACCTTGTGTATTAAAATTGCTTGTTTTGTTCACATTGTATTGCATGCCCTTTGGAATCATCTGGTGGTATCCTATTGGGCTTAGGCTCACACCCTACTTACACCCCTTGGGTGTAAGTAGACCTGCTTATGCTTGACTCAGGTAAAGGGAAGGCTAAGGGTGATGGCGGTTCGGGATGTTAGTCCCCATCGTTGGGGCGGAGTTGCAGAGACGGCTTGCGGGTGATGATCCCCTTGTCGTGTGGATCCATGGGGATGTCTTTATGTTGTCATTATTTGTTTTTAGACCACTCTTAGTGTATTTAAATATATGTATTCATATATGGTTTTGTTAAGAATTGTTTAGCATGAAAATTTCAGATTCTAATAATTGATTGTTTTTTTACGATTTCTGCTTTCATACTCGGGTAAATCATTCCCAAACCAGATTTGTTTGATACCCGGACACTTGTTCCAGCCCGTGGGGATAGGGAACACCCTTCGGGCCTTGCCACGGGCTGGGTTTGGTGCCGTTAATGGTGGCGACCAGATCCGGTTCATGACAGGAAAAGTCTTCAACTTTCTCTGAACACTGAGTTGAAATTAATATGGAATATCATCCTCAAACTCATGGACAATATTTGTGGACTATTCAGACACTAAAAGAGAAGTTGGGATCCTATTCTGTGGACTTCAATGGTGGATGGGACCGATATCTACCACTGGTCAAATTCACCAACAACAAAAGTTTCCACTCAAGCATACAAATGGATCCATATGAAGCCCCTTATGGGGAAATATGTAGAACACCTGCATGATGGGATGGAGTCGATGAAAACAAGATGATTAGACCTGAAATGGTCAAAGAAATGTCAGGAAAGGTGAAAACCATTCAAGGACACATCAATCCAGCTAAAACTAAATAAAGAGCTATGGAGACAATTGTCGATGATAACTTGAGTTTAAGTTTGGAGACATCGTATTCCTTTACATACCTACTTGAAATAGGATCATGAGATTTTAGAAGAAAGGAAATCTGAGTGCTAGGTACATTAGCCCCTTTGAGATCCTTAACCGTGTTGGAGCTGTGGCCTATCAACTAGAACTCCCACCTTCTATGTCTCAAGTACACAATGTATTCTACATATCCCTCCCAAGGAAGCACATAACAGATGCCTCACATGTACTGAATTTAGAGGTGATACAATTGGATAATTATCACTCTTACTGGGAGCAACTAGTGAAGATCTTCAAACATAGAGAAAAATCTCTATGTAAAAATACCTCTCACTTGGTCAAAGAACTATGGCAGAACCATAAGTATGAATAGGAAACATGAAAACCTAAGGAAGTGGTTAAGGAGAAGTACCCACACTTTTTTTCAGTGTAGAATGTAAAACAAAATTTTGAAGGTGAAATTTCGTAATGGGGGAAGAATATAACAACCCAAACTTTTATCAATGGAAAATTAACTTCTAATTTATATATGTCACATACTATAAATAGCATAAAATCACGTAGATAACACAATAAAGACTTCATAAATGAAGAATTATTTAAATAATAGTATTTCTAAGAAGTTAAAGAACTTATGCCAATGAAATAGTAACTTTACCTTTAAAATTGTAATATGACCCTTATAAAGGGTAAACTAACCAATAAAATAATAAACCCACCTATGAATGTATAAATAAAATTTATGAATCTTATACAGGTTAATATAATATAACTATTTCGTAATATAATCTAACAGATGTTTTAGAAATTACTAATTTAGTATTGATATTTATATAAAAAATAAATATTTATTTTCAATTTTATAATTAATTTTTTGTTTAAAAAAATTATTTTCATAAAATGTATTTAGAAAGTAAGATATTATTGTATTATTTTTAGAAGATAATTTTATGAGACCTTAGTAAAATTTTCAATGTCTTATAGAATCAGTTATAATTTTAAAATCAGTATTTTCCAAGTTAATGATGATTTTAATTAAAAATTAAATTTCTCATATTTAGACACTTTTTTTCATAAAATATAGTTTATTTTTTAATTCTACACATCTAAAAATGGTTTGGTTTATTTTTTTTGGTTTTTTCTAAAATACATGAATTTTTGGTGAATAGTAAAATATGTTAATTTACGGTATATATACATTATAAATTAAATACACTATTAAATGAGTCATGGATTATTTAAGCAACATAATATCAAATTACACTTATCTTATTACTTTATTTATTCATGTAATAATCACTATTTCTTGTCTTGAGGAAAAATAATTAACAAAATAATGAGAAAACACCTCTCTCCTCCACTATAAATACCAACCCTCACCACGTCTTCTCATGACACCTTTGAAACATTGGTAATTTTCAAGGTTATATTAAAATATCTTACCAATTACCTTACCCAGATCTAGTAACTCTTGGTCTCATCAAAAGACTAAAACTTTTTCTGTAAGAAGGCTCTCAAGGAGGAGTAATTCAAGAGGTAAAATCCAATTTCTTTTCTTTTAATTTCTTTTCATGTTATTTTATTTTATTTAATATTATCTCCTAATCTAAGCTAATACAAGTGGCATGATAAATATAGTAAATTATATACACTATAATTTTATTATGGTAATTGAGTAATCCATCATCATTTCTTTCGCCTCTCATTCTGTATTAAAAATGAAAATATCATTCGTGAAGTGTTAATTTATCACATTCAAGGACAAAAAAGTTTTCAATTTATATTACTTCCTTTAATACCTCTCATAAATCAATTTTTATATTTAAAAATGATTATAATATATGTATTAAATATTATTTAATGTTATTTAACCTTTTTATATACATAATATTAAATGATAAAACAAAACAAGTTCATTGTGATCGAAAAACTTCAAAATTAACCTAAATGGTTATCATTAAATTTTATCTAATGATTCATTATCATACCATTTAAGAATATTATATAAAAGACCAATTTATTTTCTGGAAGTTAATTAATAACATATAATTTCAATTATGGATATCCATTCTCTATTTACATGATTTTCCATACATATATACAAGTGAACTGATCATGAAAACCAAAGAAATGAACGCTCCCAAACGATGAAATTGTATATTTTAACTTATCAAAAAATCCATTATTGAATTTAATAAAATAATAATAAATTAAATACATGTATAAAAGGTTATTAATTAATTAATTAATGTATTTAATCTTATTACCTTGGACATTAAGATCAATTTTAGAACCGTTTAAGAGATAAGGTAAGGGATTCTCCCCAAACTTCGGTTTTTCATTTGAGTTAGGTTTTCAATCTCTTTACCCCAATTTAATTATTAATTATTCTTATTTACTAATAATAAATTTTATTTGAATTATCCATAGATATTTATCTATTATAATCCTTCTTTCTTGGATGGGGATTTACATATTTTATAAGGATCCTTTCTCAATTATTTCCGATAAGAAAACCCGTTTCAATGAAACATCCCAAATTCTTACCCATTTTAAATTTCTCTCCATAATCTGATTTAATCGACCATTATTTTCATAAAATCAATAATTTTATCTATAATAACTGTCTTTATTAATTTCTGGTCTTATGAAAACAAATATTCCTTTTTCTTCTTTAAATACTCTTTATTATTTTCCATTGACTCCTCTAAAATGATTCATTTATAATGTATCTTAAACATTATTTTTCATGATTTCACTCCATTTTGACATCACTTATCATTATCTATTACTATTTTAATTTATTAATTTCCATTTAATTTTAAAATCCTTTATTTAATTGACCCGATTATTATACTCCCTTATGTAATTCCTTTTG
Organism: Viscum album; assembly: GCA_963277665.1. NCBI lineage: Eukaryota > Viridiplantae > Streptophyta > Magnoliopsida > Santalales > Viscaceae > Viscum > Viscum album. The sequence goes on along the minus strand of OY728148.1, from coordinate 1,561,619,046 downwards.
GCATGATTATGATACCCGCTTCTTTCTATGGGTAGCCCTTATTTTTATGTTTTATTCCTTATGTATGATTCCCCATGTAGAAACAATATTCATTAACATGTTATTATGGGTGATCTATGATAGATCTAAAATTAATTTGGTAATTTTTAGTCTCATGAGATGTCATGTTGGGACATGAAGTGAACCTGATTCCTTTATGGGACTTTGCCCACCATGTCTGGGCTGCTAGCCTTGACTCATGTTTATGTCATTTTATCCATTGTTTCCACATTACTATGATACCATGATTATATTTTCCCATGTTATAAATTTTATCCTTCCTTATATCTATAAATTAATTTTGTGCTATCATGTTTTATCTTCTAATCCAAGTGCTATGTTTAATCCTATCCTTATTCCCTTACTAAGATATTTAGCTCATCGATTTTGTTCATGTATTCCCTAGGTTATCCTATCATAATATATGGGCTCAATTTGGTTAGTATATCATTATTAAGATTAAATAAAATATTTTTTTATTTTTTTTCTTGATTTTTATTTATGTATATAACCTCTAAGACACTAGAATTTACGATCCTTAGCTTGTAATTTGATGTTTAATTATGCTTAAAATCATGTAACAATTTGTGTACAAGGATAGGGTCACTGTAATGGATGGTAATAAAATTATAATTATGAAAAAAATAAGATTTTAATATTTAAATTTTAACCTAATCCATGTTATGGAACTAATATGTACATATAATACTAAATAAAATGAAACTAGTTCATGGTGTTCAGAAAAGCTTCCAAAAATAAACTAAACATTTATCATTAGAGTTCTATCCATTGAATCATATTCATACAATAAATAAAAATTATATATGGGACCATTTATATTTATATATTTGAATTAATAATATATAATTACACTTATGGTGTTTTAATCCCATTTTTAAATAAAATCCATAATTATACACAAATGAATTGATCATGAAACCATGAAACAAATTCATCTGAAACCATGAAAATAATGAAACATTATTAATGGATGTGTTATAAGATGTGATAAAATAACCAAATATGGTTTTATAAATAATAATATATTAATTTAATGCCTCAATAATATTTTATAAACCATTATATGGGAGGTTAAATTATGTAAAACTAAAAAGAAGCAAGACATAAGGGTTTCTCATCTCACTTTTTTTTACTTCTTTGAGATATATAACTTATTCACCACTAATTTCTTGTCTATGGTGTATATTCTTCCCTTTGATATATATTATCATTTTTATCATTATATTAATGGTATTAAATGTTTAATTTGATAATTATTTCTTTTATGGTACATATTATTCACCTAATTACGAAGTCCAAGGATATTTATAACCTAATTTCCATTCTTTGGGTTAAACGTATAATTCTTGATTATGTCATTCTAGAATTATATAGGAAATAAATTTCTACTATTTTATGATTTATTTACAATTTTTTATGTGAATTTATATAAAATACAAATAATAGATTTATTTGATTAATACGCACTTCAATGATATGATATTTGTAAAGGACTTTATTTTAAAAATCCTCTTTTAAAGTAACTTTTTGAAAAAGAATGTTTTTATCAAATATATGGAATGAATGGAATTTCTCTATTAATTTTCACCATAATATTTGTAATCTCACCCTAAATTTTTATATCATTTTTTTTATAGAAAATGTTTTTTGTTATATGTGCTGAGTTTTTCAAAATGAGTGATTTCAAAATGAAAATTTAATTTTATTTAAAGAGTGTTTTTATGATGCAGACTTTAATAATTTATGATTATGTAATAGTTATTGGGAATTTTTTATAATTATGTTTAGTTATATGATAAACCAATGACATGTGGTCATGTGATAAACCAATGATGGTTAGTTCTATGGTAAACCAATGACAGGTGGTTATGTTATATCCTCTCATGCATTAGGTACTCTAGAGTTGGAGGCTGGCCATATTGGTTACTCCATTTGTAATGGTGGGATAAGAATTGATGTCGAAAGTTACCAAATTAAATTTTATATTCTTTATAAAAAGTTATAATGGAAATTAATTGATTTTAAAAAGGTAATATATTGATCTTTTTGAAAAGATGATTCAATTTTATGAATAAAAAGGTATATTTAATGAAAATGTTTTTTTGGATTTACACCGGACTAATGATTTATTTATTTTTATGTACCTTACTAATATTTTGACAAAATAATAGGTTTTAAAATGTTTTTCATAGTATTTAAGGGTGAATAGAGAAAATGATGATATCTACTAGAAATTTTTGATGATTTTTCATGAATATAAAACATTTTTTATTTTAAAGACTATTGTTTTATTTAAAACCAAATTTTTTATATAGGCCAAATTGTAATGTAGTGGTTTATTTTGTAAGGGATATTAATAATTTTATAAAATGCTCAACTAAAAAGATCATTTGGAATTTAATAATGTAGATTCTTGTTTAAAGTCATAAGAATATGTTATGTTTAAGTCTGTGTCCTTACAATTTGTATTAGAGTAGGGTTTAGATAAATTTAGATATTAGTATGATTTCTTAAGAGTTATGAATATAATCATTGGATTAAAATTTTAAATATTATTATAATTTATAAGTCTTATAAACCCTAATTTATGCTTAAATTGATGGATTTCTAGGAGATTAATCAAAATTTTGAGATTCAATTTAGAAAGATAATTAATTTAGGTAAAAGGATTTGAAGGTTAAGGTATTTTAGAGTTTCTATTGGTATTATATTTATTTATGCTATATTTCATGTCAATTTAAATTATTTAAACCTCACTAATATAACATTTTGAGCTTAATTACATTGTTTTTGGATTTTAGGAATGTTTTGAGCTTGAAAAGGTAAATTTCACAATTCTATAATTTTAACAATTTTGAATAGATTCTATATTTCAGATAAATATTTTTCTATATTTAAAAAAAGTGATAAATTACTTATGTAGGATTATTATGTTCATGGGATACATATTTTTCAACTGGTAAAATTATTTACTCAGCCTTCTAGAGGCCCAAAAAAAATTAGTCATTGTCAAAATTTGTTTTGGATGACAGAATGGACCCCACGACATCAAATGTGGTATACCTTTGGTTTCATGTCTCCAAGTTCATTTATTCAAACTATATATGAAATATAACTCAAATATTTTATTTAATTATGAGTTTCAAGGAAAAATAATCTCATTAAGTTAGTCTTTGAGAGACATAAACAAGTGGAAGATAAAGGGTCCCCTCAAGAAGAACTAGTTATCTTTAGTAATTAATTCATAAAATTCAAACCACTTTTAAACATATAATTAAAATTATATATTTTATAGATAATTTAATTAATAAAAACTATTTATAAGGGTTCATAATCATATTGGAAGAGTAAGGTAGATAAAAATGAGCATTCTTTGGGGAAAAAAATTATGGACAGCAGAATTTCCATCCCTCCTCCCCTTTGTATATCCATCTCCTCATCATTCTAATGGAGGTTGGATTGATAGAGAAAGTAAAAGTTTTATATAGAGATATTTATGAATATTTTTTAAATCCATTATGAAATGGATAAGATGGAGGCTTCAAAAGTGATGTGAGGCTAAGCACCTAGTAGTTGTGGATAACAACAACTAATAAACACTCTCTTACAAGTTGCGATCTTCCTGTGAAATCTCTTTTAAATTTTTATTGAAAGTATATTTTTGAATTAAAGTGGTTTTTTTATTTCTTGAATAAAATTTCAACTTGTTTTTTTAATGTTTTTAAAATATATTAATTAAAATAATTGTTTTCACTATTTAAATTTTTTGTTGAGGTCTTTACATTGAGCATAGTGATTTCAATTAGGTTTGAGTGCTTAGAGGTATTAATGTAATTGAATAAATTATATTAGAGGAGAAAAAATAATATTGAGGTATTTATATGATATACATGAAAACTAGTGTTTTTATAAATAGGTTTTTGGTGGGCATTGAGAAATTATATTGATAAATATTTTTAAATAAGGAAAAAGGGATTGTCTATGTGATTTGAGATTGTCCAAAACAACTAATTTTATTCTGATTTAAAACCCATTTTTTCCCATCAATTTTATGCCTTAATATTGAATTTTATTTCAATTTATTTTATATTTATATTCTATTTTAGAACATTTAATCAAATCCCAAAATTTCTCTTCTTGTGAAAACCAACAAAAAAAGTTTCAATTTTGCAACTCAAATTAAACCCTCCTTGAGAGAGAGTTCAGGGCCTGCTCAATTTCATTTCCCTGGGGGATAATTTTCCTGATTTAGGTTTTCATTATAAAAACCCCCATATCAACTGGGGTTATTTCTAGGTAGGTTTCTTGAGTTTATTTTTTAGAAATGTTTTTCCATGAACCTATCTTTTTACCATTGGATTCTGAAATTGATAAAAAAAATTCAATCAGGGTTATAGCTACTAGAAATACCCCTATCCCATGTTGTGAATCTTCCACTAACACAAATAAAATAAACTTGGTTGAAATAATAATTCAAATTTCATAAAATATAACCTTTAAAGAATTGGCTTCATCCTATGATGAAAATCATGTAGAATATACCAATACATATAACACCCCAAACATTTTATGGTATGTTCCTCTAAAATACTTTCTATTCATTAGATAGCCTATATTTCATGAAGAACTATGCCTTTTTTGAATTAAAACATTATAGGAAAAATTTATAATCTATACATTAAACATAAATTTTGCACTTCTATCTTTTGAATTTCAAAAAACGGTCATCTAGAGTTGTGACCAGTAATTCATTTAGAGTCTGATAGAACCAACTTGATTTTTTGATAAATAGAAACATACGCTTATAAATAGTAATAATAATAGTAATATGCCCCTTATAAATAGTAAAAACAATAATATTTTATTTTCTTAAGGTAATAAAATAATGAGATCTTGGTTGATTTTTCAATGAGATATAGAACTAATTATATGTTTAAAATTATTATTTTTTTGAATTAACTTGATTTTATTTAAAAAAAATTTAAAAATAATTAGAGAATTATTTTCAAAAAATGGAGTTAATTTTTGAATTCCATAGGTCGAAAAATGGTTAGGGTAATTTTTTTGGGTTTTTTCTAAAATACTTGAATTTTTAATGAATAGTAAAAATACAGTTGTGAGTTTTTGGTAGTTTAATGACATCATAATGATGTAATAATTAAATATAAAAGTCTGGTAGAAATTTTTACATTAAAATATGACATGATGTGTCCCAAGTGGCTAAAACCATGGGAAAATACCATGGGAAAGCCCATGGTTTTGCAAAAAACACTAATGAGGTGTCCCTTTTAATTAATAAAAAACTCTCTCTTAATTACTACAAATACCCAATCACCCCCCTTCGTTTTCATTCATTAAAAACTCAATATCCTCAATTTGTTTGTGGTATTAACTCCCTAGGATTACTCCCAAGGTGTCCTAAAACCCCCAAGGTCCCAACCTTCAAGTTTTGAGAGTTACTCTACAAGGTATGAGAATCAACCACCCTTCCCTTTTCTTAAAGATTTCATTTTTTTATATTTTATTTTCTATTAGATTATGTGGGGATATTTAATTATATATTATCCTTAATTCCCATATTATGTAATAGTGATGAGATACCCCCTTTCTCTCATAAAACTATTTTATTAAATTTTAGGTGATGCCGTTAGGCTGCCGTATTTTCGTAAGAGATTTCTCAATTTTTCTCTTATTTTGAGTTCCTTTATTTTATACTTCTTTCCTTATGTCCCCTAATACAAATTCTATAATAATTATAGAACCTTACATGAAATTTAATTATATTATGGTAATGGAATATTTCATCATCATCTCACTTTCCCCCTCCTCTTATACTAAAAATGAAAACACCGTCCGAGATGTGTTAATTTATCACACTCAAGGACGACGAGTTCTCAATTTTCATTACCATGTCCAATTATGATCATGAAACAATTTTTATGGTTTCACCAGATCAGAATATATGTATTTAATCTCATTAATGTTCTGGAATCTCTACACACTCATAATATGGAATAATAATACAAAACAAGTTCATTGGATACAAATCTTCCATGCTAAATCCAAGCGTTTATAAAAAACTTTTAACTAATGATTCATTCTCATGTATATAACCTATAATAATTATAAGATCATTTATATCACTTTAATTTCACTAATAATATATATTAACAATTCTTTATGTTTAACCACTTTTCAAACGAACTTCCATTCATGAAAGCAAGTAAACGAATCTTGAAAACCAAGGAAGAAAATGCTTCCAAAAAAATAAAATTGAACCTCTAAAACCCATTGAAAGGTCCATGAATGAACTTAATAAGGTTATAATAAATCAATTAAATATATATTAGGTTATATAACAATTAATTAATTAATCTAAATTTTACTATTCAAGTCATTAAAAAAACTAAGAACACACTCGAGCAAAAGGTAAGGGGTTTCTCATCTCACTTTCATTTTTGTGAGATCTTCATTGTTCACCACTTATTTATTGTATGTGGTATATGTGTACTACCATTTGATATATAATAACATTATTATTTTTATATTCATGTTATTCAATGATTTTTTTAGGGTTATTAAGTTCTGTTCATATGATTCGACCTATTACATTGTGGTAAGAGACTTCGTCTCAACTACTATTTTGTTGTGACTAACATTGTGTGGTGCACCTAATATTCCTTATGTGGTGTACCTACTGACCATTTGAGATCAATTTTCTTTTGAAATTATATTTATATTAAATATCCATAATCTCATATCATGTATATGTTTGTTGTCGAAACCATATACCATTTTACATACGGTGTTTATTTGGAATGTTATTTTAATTATGGAAATATTGATGAATCCATATACTATAGTCTATATGGATATTGAAAAATGAAAATTTATCTTGTATTGAATCAATGTATAGATAATTATTTGGACATTAAGTGGTGGATGGGGTTCGCTATAGCCCCTCGATGCATCAGTTGGTCTCATGAGACAAATCAGTTGGTGATAAACCCTTCAAGTTTGATTCCAAAAATCAGACGGGTTTCTACCCACATAACTAAACTGTTTTTATGGTATTATGGTTTCATGTTCCAGATAGATGATTTACAATTAATAAGAATTCTATTTATTCATTATCAGTTATTAATATCCATGAGGTTTTCACTACGATAAAATCTATGTATGCAGTTTCATTCTTAGTTTATTAATGGTGTGAGTTTTTTATTTATTCACCATGCCATGTTGATTATGTCAAATTGTTTACAATTTAGTTATTATTGATTCATGGTTTTTCCATATATAAACCTTACTGAGCATTTTAGCTCACCCATATCACTATTTACCTTCAATAGGTGATGAAGCGAAGATCAATTATTGAGTTCCCGTGGATATAGTTTTTAGTTTTTGTTATGTATTGTATTTTGTAACATTTTCCAATGTAATTTGAGTTACATTTATGTATCTAGTTTCTTCAAGACTACTAAAATGATCATTCCTTTGGTATTTTCATTACTTCTAACCATGCCAATATAACAAGTAATTCACCAGATCTGGTCTAGAGGGGTTGGGGTGTTACAGTTGGTATTAGAGGAAGTTTAATATAAAACATGGAAACTAAAGTAAGAAATATATAGTAGGGAAAAAATCCATAAGGTAGTATTTGAGGATAAACATACAATAATATCCTGGTAATTTTGTAAGGAACATATTATGTGAATCCTTGTAGAAAATACATCCCTGTATGGATACAAGCAGGTAGAGGTGGCTTGATCATAGATGTACCTAGGTGTGAAAGCTCAGACAAGGAGTTTTGGGCTTGACCCTGGGTATCCTGGTACATGAAAACGGGCTTTGCTGCACTATTGGTTATGAAACTCTCTGGGGATATTCTTAGGATAATTCAAGTTTTCTTTACAAGACATTATTAAGGATTGAAATGTAAATTACTCCTCAAAGAAACCATTTTTCTGATTACTGTGTTTGCCACGTGTAGGATCTCAATTTATGCTATGTATCTAGTTAAGTTAAGGTTATACATTATGATTCATACACAAATCTAGTGTGTGGCATTATTTAGAAATGGCGTCTAATGGAAGAAGGAGAATCAATACTCGTGGGAAATGTAGGGATCTCCCCACTGAGCAAGTCAACACAGTCAATGTTAGAGCAGATCAAATAATGACAATATTGGGACAACTTACTCAGGTTGTAACTAATAACCATTCCACACATGTGTTGGATTGTTTCATGTGGTATAATCCCACATCTTTCAGTGGTACTACTAATCTAGTGGTTTCTGAGCAATAGATCAAGTCCCTTGAAAAGATATTCATGGCATTACTATGCAATGAAAATTAAAAGGTAGTAATGGTAATATATTTTCTCAAGGGCGATGCTGATCAATGCTAGTCCTTGATTCAAAATACCATGGAGGAAGAAGAAATAGAATTTATGGAATGTAGTACTTTTAAGGAAATATTATTCGAAAAATATTTCCCTCATGAGCAAAAAACTGAAATGAAGAAGAAATTCATTGGCTTAAAGAAAAGGAAAGAAGACCGTGTTGCAGAGTATGAGGCTACCTTCACAAGGCTAGCCAGGTATGCCATAAATTACGTATGTGACTCAACAAAAAAGATTTATCATTTCTTTGAAGGTCTTAAGCCAAGTATTCAAAGGGCACTGGCTTCTCAAACATTTTCATCCTATGATGAAATTATATCAAGTGCCATCAAAACAGAGAAGTAATTTTCTAGATCAAATTTGTTCAAGGGAAACCAATATAAGAATAGGTACTTTGATAACCAAGGGAAAGGTTAAGTTCCAAAGAAGATCAAGGGAATGAATAAATTCCCATTATGTGAAAACTGTAGAAAAAATCATCTCAAAAAATTCTTAAAAGGAAAGGGAGTCTGCTATGACCGTGGAGAAAAGGGTCATCTATGTCATGAATTCAAGGGTAAGAAACAATTTGATGATGTTCAATGATACAATTGTAGAGAGTTGGGACATTATGAAAATGAGTGTCCTAAGAGCCAAGGAAATATGCCTCAGAAAAAACCAAGAGAGAAAGGGAGAGCTTATGCGATTATAACCACGAAAGTTGAAGTTCATAATGGTGTGGTGGCAGGTACTTTAATTGTTTCCTCAAACTTAGACAACAATTTATTTGATTCTAGATCATCACATTCATTTATATCTTCCTGGTTTTCTGAGAAAATTAGACATGTCCAATTTGATTTAATAAAGGAGTTATCAATCAAAACTCCTAGGGGATGAATCGTTGCAACAAAGGCATGTCGACTAGTCCCCCTTGTGACACATAAACATGATTTAGTTTATAAACTTATCATCATATCAATGACTGAATTTGATATAATTCTTGGTATGGATTGGCTGTCAAATTATGATTTGAAGATTTATTATAAGAAAAAGGAAGTTACATTTTTTGAAAATGGTGTAGAATCTTTTATCTTTAGAGAGTATACCTAGCCATATGATTCTTACCTAGACCCACCCCCAGTAGCTCTATTGAATGAAATTATTGGAGAGGAAGAGAACCCAATATCTATGGGTGAGGAAAGAAATATTCAAATTTAAGATGTGAATATAGTGAAAGAATACATTGATGCGTTTCTATAGGATTTACCTAGACATCCTCCAGAGCAGAAAATTAAGTTTTCCATTGACTTAATCCCTAGTGAAAGACCTATATCAAATACCCCCTATAGAATATCCACTGCAGAGTTAGTGGAGCTAAAGAAACAACTAGAGGAGTTGAATGAAAAAGGATTTATTCGACCTAGTGTTTCTCCATGGAGAGTCCTTGTCTTGTTTGTCAAAAAGAAAGATGGACCCATGAGGCTATGCATTGATTATATGGAAATCAATGGTATTACAATAAAGAATAAGTATCATCTTCCTGATATTGATGATTTATTTGATCAAATTCATGGAGCTCAATACTTTTCAAAGATTGAACTTTGATTCAGATATCATCAACTACGTGTGAGGAAGGAAGATATTACAAAGACAACATTTCGAACAAGGTATGGGCATTATGAGTTTACAGTGATTCCTTTTAGACTGACGAATGCACCATCTATTTTCATGGATTTAATGAATATATTTTTCAAGGAATATCTTGGTAACTTTGTTGTGGTATTTATCAAGGATATCCTGATATACTCAAAAATCCATGAAGACCATGAGGATCACTTGCATATTATTCTGAAAACTCTTAGGAGTAATGAATTATATGGGAAGTTTAGCAAGTTATAATTCTGGCTCCAATCAGTTTCTTTTTAGGTCATATTGTCTCTAAGAATGGAATCCTAGTTAATCCTATGAAGACAAAGGCAATCCAATATTGGCCCACACCAACAAACATAACTGAGGTATGTAGTTTTATTGGATTAGAAGGTTATATCGGCGTTTCGTTCAGAATTTCGCCCGACTAGCTAACCTGAAAACCAAGATCACACGTAAAAGAGTAAAGTTTGTGTGTACAAAAGAATGTACAGAATTCTTCAAAGAATTGAAAAGAAGATTGGTCAATGCTCTAATTTTGACTCTTCCATCTGGAAGTGATGGATTTGTAATATACATTGATGCATCAAAGAATTGTCTGTGTTGCGTCCTTATGAAAAATGGTAAATTTATTGCTTATGCATCAAGGCAGTTTTAGACTCATGGGAAAAATTATCCAACACATGATCTTGAGTTAGAAACTATAATATTTGCTCTAAAAATATGGAGACATTATCTTCACGGTGAAAAATGTGAGATATACACAGATCACAAGAGTTTGAAATACATTTTCACACAAAAAGAACTCAACATGAGGCAAAGGAAATGGCTCAAGCTACTCAAATATTATGATTGTTCAATACACTACCACCCATGAAAAGAAAATAAGGTGGTAGATGCATTAATCAGAAAAGATCTTGGACTTCTGACTCAAATAAAGATTGAGAGAAATCCTATTTTCATGGATCTACTAAAGATGGATATAGGAATTTTTAAGGAATGGGAAACATCTTTCCTATTTAAAATGATTTCTAAACCACCTATACTAGAGAAGATAAAAAGATCTCAATCTGAAGATGAAGATCTACACAAGAAAATTATTGCTGTTAAGGATGAGAGATTGGAAGACTTCATGTATGAGTAAGGTGTTCTGATGTTTGGGAAGGGGTTTTGTGTTCCATCCATACCTGAGCTAAAAAGGGAACCATTAGATGATGCTCATAGATCAAATTTATCTACACATCTAGGTAGCACAAATATGTATAGAGATCTGAAGGAATATTTCTGGTGGGATAATATGAAACGGGAAATTGCCGACTGCGTGTCATGGTGTCTAGTTTGTCAACAAGTGAAGGCAGAGAGGCAACATCCTTGAGGAGTGATGTAACCTCTACCTATTCTTATGTATAATTGGGATAAAATTACGATGGATTTTGTCACTGGACTACCGAGGACATCTAGAAGGAATGATGAAATATGGGTAATTGTTGATCGTCTCAAAAAATCAGTACATTTCCTTCCTATAAGAGAAGATTTACCGCTTGAGTGTTGGGAAAGACTTTATATTAATGAATTTTTATGACTTAATGGTGCAACTCTATTGATTGTGTCCAATTGAGATCCTCGGTTTACATCAAAATTCTGGAAAAGTCTCCAAAAGTCTTTTAATACTGAGCTTCGAATGAGTACTTCTTATCACCCCCAAACTGATGGATAGTCTGAAAGGACTATTCAAACTCTAAAAGATATGCCGAGGTCATGCTCTCTTTACTTACAAGGTATGTGGGATCAATACTTTCTTTTGGTGGAATTTTCATACAATAATAGTTTCCATTCTAGTATTCAAATGGCTCTATATGAAGCATTATATGGAAAGAGATGTTGAACTCCAATATTTTGGGATGAAGTTGGTGAGAGGAAACTTATAGGCCCAACACTTATTGAAGAGACCATGACAAAGGTGAAGACAATCAAAGCCCATATCAAAATAGCCCAATATAGGTAGAAGAGTTATGATGACAACCAGAGGAAATATTTGGAATTCCAAGTGGGAGATCATGTATTTCTGAAAGTATCTCTCTGGAAATATGTCTTAAGATTCGGTAAGAAAGGGAAACTGAGCCCTAGGTACATCAGACCATTTGAAATTCTGGGAAGAATCAGAGTAGTATCTTACTGTTTAGCAATGCCACCAAGTCTCTCAAAAGTCCATGATATATTAAATGTGTCATTGTTTAAGAAATACTTTCTATTACCAATGCATGTACTCACCTATGAATAAATAGAACTGGAAGCTGATTTGTCATACCATGAAGAGCCTATTGGAATTCTTGACACAAGGGAGCAGGTTTTGAGAAATCAGATGAATCGTCTAGTAAAGCTTCTTTGAAAAAACCAGAATATGGAGAAAGCAACATGGGAACCTGAGGATGTTATGAATAAGAACCATCCACATATTTTTGGTGGGCTTTATACTTAAAATTTTGAGGACGAAATTTATGAAGGAGGGAATAATATAACATACCAAACATTTTATGGTATGTTCCTCTTAAATACTTTATATTCATTAGATAGCCTATATTTCATGGAGCACTAAGTATTTTTTGAATCAAAACATTTTAGGAGAAAGTTATAATCTATCCATTAAACACAAATTTTTCACTTCTATGTTTTGAATTTCGAAAAACAGTCATCTAGAGTTGTGACCAGTAAGTCATTTGGAGTCTGATGGAACCAACTTGATTTTTTGATGAATAGAAACATAGACTTATGAATAGTAATATGAACCTTAAAAATAGTAAATAATGATAATATTTTATTTTCTCAAGGTAATAAAATAATGAGATCTTGGTTGATTTTTCAATGAGATATAGAACTAATTATATCTTTAAAATTATTATTTTTTTTTGAATTAACATGATTTTATTTAAAAATTAAATTAAAAATATTTAGAAAATTATTTAAAAAAAATGGAGTTCATTTTTGAATTCAACATGTCGAAAAATAGCCAGGGTAATTTGTTTGGGTTTTTTCTAAAATACTTGAATTTTTTATGAATAGTAAAAATACAGTTGTGAGTTTTCAGTAGTTTAATGACATTATAATGATGTAATAATTAAATATAAAAGTATGGTAAACTTTTTTACATTAACTTATTAAATGAGGTGTCCCAAGTGGCTAAAACCATGGGCATATACCATGGGAAATCCCATGGTTTTGCAAAAACCACTAATGAGGTGTCCCTTTTAATTAATAAAAAACTCTCTCTTAAGTACTGTAAATACCCACTCACCCTCCTTCATTTTATTTCATTACAAACTCTATATCATCAAATATCTGGTGGAATTAACTCCCTAGGAGTTCTCCCAAGGTGTCCTCAAACCCCCAATGTCCCAACCTTCAAGTTTTGGGAGTTACTTTACAAGGTAATAGAATCAACCACCCTTCTCTTTTCTTAAAGATTTCATTTTATGTTTTCTCTTTTATTTTAAATTAGATTATATGGGGATATTTCATTCCATATTCCCCTTACTGACCATATTATTTAATATTGATTAGATACCCCCTTTATCTCATCAAAATATTTTATTAAATTTTAGGTGACGTCGTTAGGCTACCGAATTTTCGTAAGAGATTTCTCAATTTTTCTCTTATTTTGAGTTCATTTATTTTATACTTATTTCATCATCTCCCATAATAAAAATGATATGATAATTCCAGTACCTTACATGAAATAGAATTATATTATTCTAATATAATAATTCATCATCATCTCTCTTTCTCTCTCCTGTTATACTAAAAATTAAAACACCATCCGAGATGTGTTAATTTATCACACTCAAGGACGATGAGTTCTCAATTTTCATTACCATATCCAATTCGGGTCATGAAACCATTTTTATGGTTGAAAAATTTCTTAATATATGTATTTCATCTCATAAATGTTATGTAATCCCTACACACTCATAATATGGAATAATAATACAAGACAAATTCATTGTATACAAAGCTGCCAAGCTAAATCCAAGCGTTTATCAAAAACATTTAACTAATGATTCATCCTCAAGTATATAACCTAGAATAATTATAAGAACATTTATATGTATTTAATGTCACTAATAATAATATTAACAATCTTGTATGTTTAACCACATTTCAAACAAACTTCCATTCATGAAAGCAAGTAAACGAATCATGGAAACCAAGGAAGAAAATGCTTCCAAAACAATAAAATTGAACCTATTAAACCCATTAAAAGGGCCATGAATGAACCTAATAAGGTTATAATAAATAAATTAAATTTATAGAAGGTTCTGGAATTATTAATTAATGAAGCTAAATTTTATTATTCAGGTCATTAAAAAAAACGAAGAACACACTCGAGAAAAAGGTAAGGGGTTTCTCGTCTCACTTTCATTTCTGTGAGATCTTTATTATTCGCCACTTATTTCTTGTATGTAATATATGTGTACTGAAATTTGATATATAATAACATGATTATTTTTATATTCATGTTATTCAATTATTCTTTTGAGGTTTATTAAGTTCTGGTCATATGATTCGATTGATTACATTGTGGTAAGAGACTTCGTCTCAACTACTATTTTATTGTGACTAACTTTGTGTGGTGCTCCTAATATTCATTATGTGGTGTACCTAATTCCCATTTGAGATCAATTTTCTTTTGAAATTATATTGATATTAAATATCCATAATCTCATTTTATGTCTATGTTTGTTGTCTAAACTGTATACCATTTTACATACAGTGTTTATTTGGAAAGTTATTTTAATTATGGGAATATTGATGAATCCGTATACTCTACTCTATACAGATATTGAAAAAGGAATATTTCTATTGTATTGAATAAATGTATAAAGAATTAGTTGGAAATGGAGTGGTGGGTGGGCCCCTCTATAGCCCCTCTATGAATCTGTAGGTCTCATGAGACAAATCAGTTGGCGACAAACCCATCAAGTTTGTTTCAAAAAATCAGACGGGTTTCTACCCACAGAACTAAACCATTTTTACAGTATTATGGTTTCATGTGATAGATACATTATTTATAATTAATAATAATTCTCTTTATTTATTATTAGTTATTACTATCCATGAGGTTTTCACTATGAAAAAAATCTATGGATGCAGTTTAATTCTCAGTTTATTAATGGCGTGAGTTTTTTATTTATTCACCATGCCAGGTTGATTATGTCAAATTATTTAAAATTCAGTTATTATTGATTCATTATTATGACATTTTTAACCCTTTCTAAACATTTTAGCTCACCCCTTTCACTGTTTACCTTCAACAGGTGATGAAGTGAAGATCATTTATTGAGTTCTTGTGGGTGTAGTTTTTAGTTTTAGTTATGTATTTTATTTTGTAACCTTTTACAATGTAATTTGAGTTACATTTATGTATCTAGTTTCTTCAAGACTACTAAACTTATTTTTACTTTGGGATTTTCATTCCTTATAACCATGCCAATATAACAAGTAATGCACCGACTCCGATCTAGAGGGGTCGGGGTGTTACAATGCACCTATTGGGTTTGAAATTAAATCTGGTTTCATTCCCCAGCTTCCAAATTTTAATGGGTTTATCGGTGAATATACATATAAAAACCTTTATTAATTCATTTATATTAGTATCAAGAAGAATCCTAAAGGAGTTAATGAAAATAAAATAAAATTTTTATTATTTACTTTTTTATTTAGAAGGCATTTCTAGAGAATGTTTTTTCTGTTGAAATTCAACATTTATTAGATATTGGAATGAATTGAAGAAAAATTTCCTTGATGTTTTTCCCCACCTCTAGAACTCATTCCATTCGAAATGATATTTGTGGAATTAGGAAACCTCATGGTGAAACATTGCATGAGTACCCAGAACAATTCAAATGACTATACTTTAGTTTCCCCCACCATCAAATATGTTTCCAAACCATGATTCAATATTTTTATGAGGGATTGTACAGTACTAATATAATGATGATTGATGATGTAGCGGGATGTGATTTAGTTGACAAAACACCAGCTTCCGCTAGGAAATTAATTGCGAACATGACTCAAAATTCTCAATAATATGGAACAAAAAACCATCTTTATATAAAATATGCTCAATAATTACCCACTACTATTCTTGAGAACTACTTGAATATGGGAAAAATTTCTGATCTTACCACCATGGTGAGGTCAATGATGTGGTCCAACAAACCCACCAACACCACCCAAACTTGAAGCAACATTTCAAATGAAAGACCATTATGTAATTCGTTCTTCCAATGATTATTTTAGTGACCAATTCACACAAATGAAAAAGCCTTATGGGAAATAAAATGATGTTTTTACTAGAAAATACTTTCAATCAAGTGAAAAAATACCATTTAAAACAAAACAAAATTTTATTCAGGGCTGGAACAACCACTATAATGAAATATTTTGGCTGCCCGAACATCCCAGTAGCTTCTTCCAAGGACGATCAAGTAATTCTTAACCAATTTATTCCAATGAGAAATACATTTCTAATTTTGGAAGAAACATTCAGCCTTCCCATCCTACCAAAATTTCAAAGAGTAACCTTGAAGAATCAATAACTAAACAATAATAGGTAATGAGACAACAATAATAATTCTCAAAAAATAGTAGAACATGATGAATACCTTGATGAATCAATTGGGTAAACTTTTATCTGGTCTTAGTTGCATAAAAATTAAAATGCATGGTGTATTACTCTCACAACGTCAAGTGAATTAGACAGATAAAGGGAAGGAAAATTTGAGTGTAATTGAACTTAGGAGTGGCACACGATTTAATAACTCTCAAATTAAGAAACTCTAGAATAATTCTGAAAATTGTAACGAGAATCCCACCACAGATGAAAATGATGGAAATTATGAATTTCATTTGAATATAAACTCAAAATCAAGATAATATATTTTGTTTGAAATAATTAAGAAGGATTTTAAGAGGATTTCTGGTCCTTTGGTTTCTTAACGTAGTGCTTGGAATATCCTAGAATCATTCAAACCACCACTACCATATCCTAGGAGTGAACTACCGGTGAAGTAAATTGTTGGAAAAGAGTTGGATAAGGTGGTTTTAGAAACTTTTAAGAAATTTCAATTCAATATACCTTTTGTTGATGATATGAAACGGATTCCATGGTATGCTAAGTTTTTGAATGAAATATGAACCCACAAGAGGAAATTCAAAGGAGGTGAAAAAGTCAACATATGGAGGAATGTTTCAACCATGATTAAAAACTATTTTCCTATCATATGTAAAGACCCTATAAATTTTACCATTCCCTACAAAATTTGAAAATGTTAATTCAAGGATTTCATGCTTTTTTTAGGAGCTTCCATCATTGTTATTCCACATTTTGTTTACTCATCTCTTCATGATGGAGAATTAATACCCTCTAGAATTATAATTCATAATACTAACTGAAGTAAAACCAAGCCTTCTGGAGTTATAGGGGATATTCTTGTTCTGGTGAGAGACATGATTTTTCCTATATATTTATTTGTATTGGATATGGAAGATGATTGGTTTAGTACCCATGCACCTCTTATTCTAGGGAGATCAATTTTGAAAACTAAAAAATCTATCATCAATGTACACAAAGGAACCCTTTCACTAGAATTTGGAGGATATGTTGTCAATTTAAAAGATTTTCTATCCATGACGCACAATGTTAAGAATCATCCATCACACTAAGTAAACATGATTAATTGGTTTTCAATTGATATGCTCTCTTATTTTTCGGATGATGAAAAATCAACCACTTTTTTGAAATATGAGATATTTTTTTTTATTGAATATGATCAATAAGAGAGTGAAAAGGTAGCTTGTATTGAGTCTTAGAAAATTAATACTACTTTAAAGGAGTCTGTTGATCTTAGAATTGATAAAGATGATTTTATAGAAACCCTTGAACTATCTAGTGGTCTCCCTGGAGAAGATAACAATTTCTCACATGAAAAAAATCTTGAGAACATAGAAAGTGAACATCAAGATGAATGTACGTTAAATTCTGAAGATTTACTGAGTAAAAGAACTTGTTATTAGTTTTCTTTGATTAATAAAAATACCACACATGAGTTACAGTGGAAACCACTTCTAGAGAACCTCAAATATTTTTTCTTATGTGATAATGAACAATTTTTTTTCCATCACTTAAAATGATCAATCAAGGGTTCATGAGAAAAAACTGTTAGGAGTCCTCAAAATCTACAAGAAATACATTGCATGGACTCTATCTAATTTAAATAGAATCAGTCCCTCAGTGTGCATGTATAGAATTTTGTTGGAGGAAAATTCTAAAATATTGAGACAATATCAAAGGAAACTGTACCCAATACTTTTAGAGGTTGTCAAGAAATAATTCACTACCTTTTTGGATTTTAGAATTAGTTTTCCCATATCTGATAGTTAATGGGCGAGTCCTGTATTTTTTTTTCAAAAAATGGTGGCTATAAAATCTCAAGGAATTGATTTGGTTTTATTTTCCCTGTTATGATTCCAAATAAATTGACAATGTGCATTGATTATAGGAAGCTCATTTTTTTACAAGGAAAGACCAATTCCCATTTCCATTCCTGGATAAATTCATTAAAATAATAGTTCGGAAAATCCACTATTGTTTTTTTGATGGATTCTCTGGTTATTTCCAAATTCACACTATACTATAGGATCAAGTGGAAACCACTTTCACGTGCCCCTTTGGAACATTTTCTTTTAGGAGGATGAAATTTAGTTTTTGAAATGATCTAGGAACTTTTAAATGGTGTATGATGATCATTTTATATGAATTTATAGAAATATGCATGGAAGTGGGAGAATTAAAATTCTTTGGTTGTACACTCATGAAAAATGATAATGTGATAGCCTATGCCTCACGGTAGTTAAATATCCATCAGTATAACTACCCAATGCATGATCTAGATCTAGCAGTTGTGATTTTTTCCTTGAAAATATGGCGAAACTACCTCTATGGTGAGAAATGTGAAATATATACTAATCATAAGAGCCTAAAGTATATATTCACACAAAAAGAGCTCAACATACATCAAAGGAGATGGTTAGAGCTAATAAAATACTATGATTTCTCTATTCACTATCATCATGGAAAGTGGAATAAGGTAGTTGATGATCTTAGATGAAAAGAACCTGCTACTCTATCCATGTTGCGGATTGAGAAAGACCCTATATTCATGGATATGCAATGGATGAATTTGGAAATCATAATGGGAGGGAATAAATCCTACCTTTACCAAATAATTTCCCAACCCTCTATCCAATAGAAGATTAAGGAGGCACAAAGGGATGATCCATAATTTCAAAAGAAGGTGCATGAAGTAAAGGAAGGGAAGCAGTAAGAGTTTCATATTGATGATGGTGGCGTTATTAGGTTTGGAACAAGGATTTGTGTGCCTTCACCTCTATGGAAAAAGAAGGAGCTATTCTACAATGAAGATAGATCAATATTCTCTATCTATCCGAGTAGCACAAAGATGTACTGTGATCTTTAAGAACACTTATGTTGGGATAACATGATGAATGATATTTCATAATACATCTCAAGGTGATTGATATGTCAGAAAGTTAAAGCAAAGTGAAAAAATTAAAAAAGAATGATGCAACCATTGACTATACCCATGTGGAAATGGGAGAATGTCACTGTACTTTATCATGGGTCTCTCAAATACATCCAAAATAAATAATTTGATATGGGTTGTGGTGGACCGAATCCACAAGACTACACACTTTATAACTTTTCAGGAAGATCTCTCGCTTGAACAACTTGAAAAGATATATACGAAGTAGTGAGTATAAATGGGGTTCCACTCTCGATTGTATTTGATCATGATACAAGGTTCACATCTAAATTATGAAGGAGTCTCCCTCATGCCTTGAGTACTGAATTAAATTTCAGCATGGCCAATTAACCCCAAACTGATGGACATTCTGAAAGTACTATTCAAATGGTCCAAGATATGCTAAGAGCCTACTCTTTAGAATTTAAAGGTGTATGGGATAAGAATCTACCATTAGTTTAGTTCTCATATAACAATAACTTACACTCAAGTATTCAGATGGCTCCATATGAGTCTCTGTACAGAAAGTGATGTAGAACTCCAACATGTTGGGATGAAGTTAGAGAAATAAAGCTACTTGGACATGATATTGCACAAGAGATGATATAGAAGGTTCAAGTCATTTAGAAACACATCAAAACTACTTAGAGTTGGGAAAATAACTATGCAGACAACCATCGAAGGGACTTGGAGTTCAACATTGGTGATAAATTCTTCCTTCGAATATCTCCATGGAAGATAGTCATGTGGTGTGGAAAGAAAGGGAAGCTAATCCCAATGTACATTTTCCCCTTTGAGATAATTGACTACATTAGATATGTGGCCTATAGGTTTTCACATCCAATAAATATGGACCACGTTCCTGATGTGTTTCATGTATAACTCTTGTGGAAGTACATACCAAATCCCTCACATGTACTGAACTCAGAGTTGGTATAGATGGAAGATGATCTCTATTATGAGGAGCAAGCAGTAAAGATTTTTGATCAAATAGATAAGGTTCTATGAAAAAATACAACCCACCTTGTAAAAGTTTTGTGGAGGAACCATAAGTATTAAGAAGAAGCTTGGGAACCAGAGGATGCGATGAAGGAGAAGTACCCTCACTTGTTTATGTAAAATGAAATTTCAAGGGTGCAATTTTAAAAGGGGAAATAATATAATGACCAAAACTTTTATTAATGAAATTTGTGCCTTCTGAAAGTAATGTCATATAGAATAATCACATAAAATCACAGTAGGAAACAAAATTCCACCTCATGCTTAAATGAACTACTTAATTCTATGGGTCCTTTAAATATAATTTTTTTCAATTCTCTGATTTGAATTTAAAAAATATGAAATACACGATTGTGATCAGTAAGTTGTTTGGAGTCTGATTAGACAAACTTAATTTTTTTGTGAATAGTAACATACCCTTATGAATAGTAATGTAACCCTTATGAATAATAATATGACCCTTATTAATAGTAAATTAGCCAAGTGAATAGGAACCTTACTAATGATAGTATAAATTAATTTTATCCACCCTATAAGTGAAAATATGATATAATTAGTCATGGAATCATCACTATTTCTTGTCTTGAGGGAAATTAATAAAATAATGAATTAAATATTGAGAAAACACCCCTCCCATCCACTATAAATACCACCCCTCACAAACTCATTTCATCACACCTCTCAAGACTTGTGCCTACTAAATATTCTTCTCAAATAACTTCACAAGCTCCTCCCCCACATCCATTAGACCTTGGTCTCTAAAAAAGACCAAAACCTCTCCCCTAAAGAGGCTCTCAAAGAAGATATATTCAAGAGGTAATTGCCCACTATTTTCTTTCAATATCCTTTCAAATTTCATTTCTTTTCTTATCCTCAAATTATATTATCCAAATATCATGATAACTTCAGTATTATTGATATAATTTTATTCTATAATGTTAATGTAGGATTATCCATTATACTCCTCCCTCTCTCTTTTTTTATAAAAATAAAATCGTTGCCCGTGATGTGTTAATTTACCTATATTGTTGTTGATGAACTTGCATTTTCCTTAAACTTCTTCAAGGATATCAATAAAACCAATAAATGTTTGAAAATAGATTTTAATATATATGTTTTATCCCCTTTTATGTTCTGTAAACAATTTTTATACATGATAGTAAATGATAAAACAAAACATGTTTGTTGTAATCTAAAAACCGCCAAAATTAACCCAAAATGATCATCGTTAAATTTTAAATAATGATTAATACTCATAAGAAAATTCATTATAAGATAATTTAAACTACTGTAAGATCATTGATATCATGTCATAGAAATTTTGGATGTTTATCAATGTTCTATATGAACTTCTGTTCCTATGTAAAAGTGAATCGTTCATGAAAACTAAAAAAAGAACACTCCAGAAAAATGAATTTGAACTCTATAACTCATCCAAAGGACTACAAAGGAACATAATAAAACAATAATGATCCTCAATCATGTATAGAAGGTTATATAATTGTTAATTAATGAATATAATATGATTATATAGGACATTAAAGTTAAGAAAGTGTTCAGATACAAGGTAAGGGGAATTCTAGAACCCAACTTTCTTTCTTCTGGTTTTCCCCTTTTCACTCCATTTTTGGTATAGTTATTACTTAAAAATAATTTCATCATCATTATCATACCTTTTTTGGGATATAGATTATTTCTACTGAATTTTATGGCTAACAAATGTTTTTCCAAAAAACTATTCTTTCAAAAACACACCTTTTACTTCTCACTCAAGGTTGATGGTTTTTGTATCAAGTATGTTATGTTAGGTCAGAACGGGTAATGGAAGATGGTATAGAGGGGGGGGGGGTGAATAGATCAAAATAAAATTTAAACAAATAAATTGATTAATTAAAATAATTATCAAAGTTAATTATTAAGGTTAGTTTATAGAGGAAAAAGTAAAGAACGCAAGGGTTTTTTTATAATAGTTCAGTCCAAAGTGGGACTACTTCTACTATTATACCTTTATACTCGGTTAGAGATACGTGTTCACTAAAAATGATTTTTATGGGGTAATTATAATGAAATTACAAAATCCTTTTCTAGGGGAAGGATAACCAAAATATTGACTTCTATATGGTAAGACACAACCCTTACAACCTAACTTTAGAAAAAGGGAGTCACAACTCGAACAAACCAGAATTTAGATACAGGGAGACACAACCCTTAGATACTGACATTAAAATCTAGGAGTCACAACCTAAGAGAACAAAATAACAAATAATAATTTTGTTTTCAAAATCATAAAAAATGAGTGCATGTGAGAGATATGAAATAGTGTTACTGACTCACAGCCAGATGATTTACATGAAAAATAATTAAAGCACATGGTTATTGAGAATTAGATCATCTCATATCGTCAAGGAAATTTAGTGTAAGAGGAATTATTTCATACCTTGAGAGATCATTCTGGAGATGAAACCGAGTGTTGTAGGACGTTGCAAATGCACAACAGGTTCAAAGTTCACAAAAATTTCTCTTAAAAAAATCAGAGTATCAAAAATGTTAGCCCATGACTTTTGTATTTATATTTTATTTTGTGTCTATAAACTAAAATAAGAAATTATGTATATATATATATATTGGTAATAAATATTCAACAGTTGTAGTAGCTCCACTACCTTCGTAAATTTAGAATAAATTGAGTCAAGAGCATTCATAAATATCTCTATGAGAAATGAAGCACCGATACCTCTTTATTCATGTAAAATAAATCTAAAAAATAATTTAAAATAAATTGAATAACTCTCCCAACAATATCTCCAGAAATATAGCAGCATTGAATGATTTAAAACATCGATTTAAATCCATTAAAACGTCTTTGATTTTAGACAAAACAGTTCCTGAATACTAGCAACACAATCTCTAAGTAATTTCTAAAATTTGAATTTAAACAATTTTGAAACCTCCAAATTTATGGGAAAAAGACATTGAAAAATTATTAATTTTCCTCTTTAAATATTCCACCAAGAAATATTAAAAATATTTAATTATTATCCATATATTTAATGATAATATTTCCAGCATAAAATCCTTTAAAAATAATCTATATATATGCAAAAAATCAATTTTAAAAAAATGCATGAAATGAACAGAAACGCAGAGAAGGGACGAAACATACTTTTCACTATTAAAGAATAGTAACGTAATGTATGGATGATGAATAGTAATCTAGGGTTGATGAACCATACTTTTCACTATTCCTGAATAGTAATGTTGGGTTAATGAACCGTACTTTGCACTATTCATGAATAGTAAGGTAGCATAGGGATGATGAATAGTAACTCAGCGTATGAATGATGGATAGTAACATAGAGTTGATGAACCATACATTCACTATTCATGAATAGTACATATCACATGGTTGATGAACAGTAATGTAGGGTTGATGAACCATAGTTTTTACTATTCATGAAAAACTGGACAATATACTTTAACACACTTCAATAAAATTTTAAAGGCTCTAAACAGAAGATTAAAACTTAGGTAAATAAGACTTATTTGTAGAAAAACTTATTACATTTCAAAAAAATCAAGAATAAACTAAATATGACTTCTATAGATCAAAAAATCATTGAAAAACTGAAGAATACACATTCTAGAAAATCAAAAAACTGTAAAAAATAATTTCATAAATTTAGATAATTTAAAGACCAACAAAACAACATTTTTAAACTTTGATGAAAACTAATGAAATCAAGATAAACATGTTGGATTTATATAAAATCAATTTTCATGAAAATATGATATCTATAGAAGTTGAATTAAAATAAATACATAAATATTGTAAAACTGAAAACTATAGAGTTTATAAAACTGTTGTAACAAATTAATTGAATTTTTAGAGAAATAAAGAAGTATTTTCAGAAATCCTCATAAACTAATGAAACGTAGATAAATATATTATAAATTTAATGAGACATGAATCATAAAATTAAGAACACTTTAGTTTAAGAAAAAATCAAAATACATAATGTTTTTTAAATGAAAATCACATGTAATCAAACAAAAGAAAACATGAACTTGGTAAAACAATATCCCCATGTAATCAAAAAAAAAATAATGCACATGAAAAAACAATATCCCCCTTTTTGTTTGATTACAAAACCAAAAATTTTGGACAATTAAAATCAATTTTAAAAATATTTAAAACAAATTTATTTCTCCCCATTTATTACTCCCCATTTTCTCCAAAATATCTCTCCCCAAATCCAATGTTTTAAAACAATTAAAACCAATTTATTTCTCCCTTTGTAATAAATAAAAAAATTGATAAAACTCCCCATAAAAAAATTTAGTAATAAAAAAAATAAAATTCCAACATACCAAGTTCAAATTTAATTTTTTCTAACTGAACATACTCTAAAGCCTTTGTAAAAATATCTACTAGATAATTTTTATAACGTATAAATTCTAAAATAATGTCACCCTTTTTGACATGATCTATAGTAAAAGGAAATATAATATCTATATGTTTTGTTCTAGAATGTTGTAAGAAGTTTTTCAAAATATAAATTGTTGAAGTATTATACCAATATATAGGTAGTTTATTAAGGTAAACACCAAAATAAAATAATGATTTCTTAATCCATAAGATTTGAGCCTAACTACTTGCAGTAGAGATATACTCAGCTTCTGTAGTAGATAAAGAAACAGATAAGTGTTTATTAGAAGACCAATAAACTAAACTTTTTCCTTGAAAATGACACATAAATGATGTGAATTTTTTTATCAATTTTATATCCTTGAAAATCATAACCAGAATAAGATGTTAAATCAAAATAGTTATATTTTGGATAAAATAAACCAGAATCAACAGTTCCTTAAACATATTTAATTATTATTTTTATAGCTTTAATATGACTTTATATAGGATTTTCTTGAAACATAGCACATAAACAAACACTAAAAATGATATCGAGTCTAGATGTACTTAAATATAGAGAGCTACCTATCATGCCTCTATAAACATTAAAATCAATAGATTTACCAGAAGCATCAATATATAATTTAAAATTAGTACCCATAAATGTTTTCATATATTTAGTAAACTACTGACTAAATATTTTATCCAACTCTTTATGATACATAGATTGATAAATAAAAATTCCATTTTTATTTGAAAAATTTGAATTCCGAGGATTTTTTTAATTCTCCCATTAAACTCATGTCAAATTTAGAAGACATAAAAAAAATTATTGCGAATAATTTCACTAGAGGAACCAAAAAATATATCATCAACATAAATTTTAACAACTAAAATATCATCAGAAGTTCTTTTAATAAAAATATTAGGATCAACATTGCCTTTCTTAAGACCTTTATTTAAAAAAAACAACGAATATCTTTCATACCAAGCATGAAGTTCTTTTTTAAGACCATAAAATGCTTTAGAAAGTTTAAAAACGTGGTTATAGAAGAATTTTCACTTTAAAAACCAAGGGGTCGAGGAACATAAACTTTTACAGTTATAAAACCATTTATGAAAGAACATTTTACATCCATTTGATATAATTTAAAACCTTGAAAACAAGAAATATCCAATAAAATTATAATTTCCTCCAACATGGAAATAGGTGTAGAAGAATATTCAATTTTTATACCTTATTTATTGATATTATCATTGAGCAACAGGTCTAGATTTGTTTTTGAAAATCTATCTAGATTCATCCAGCTTATTTCAAAAGATCCACTTAGTCACAATTACCTACTTATCTTTAGGCAATTCTACTAAAGTAAAAACATTATTTCTAAAAAAATGATTTAATTCATATTACATAGAAACAATTTGGATTTCATCTTTCAAAGAATAATTAACATTAAATGAAACAAAATCAGAAATAAAAGCAGAATCATCACAAAAATTTAAAATAGAATTTCCAGTTTTAATAACAGAATCAATATTTCCATTTACATTTTCAATAGGTCGATCATTGTGAATCCTCCATGATTTTGGATCTGATTGAGAAGGAGTATGCTCCCCCTCAATTGATTCATTATTATATTGAGTAATTTATTCACCAAAATTAAAATCTATAAACTCATCATCCTAAACATTAGAATTAGAATTTAATTTAGCATTATCTTCATTAGACATAACATTAACATATTATTTAATAATTATAGTTATTTTATTATAAACTCTATAAGGTTTTCTATTAATAGAATAACCAAGAAAAATAACTCCATCACTCTTAATATAAATTTTTTCAAAATTATCCTTTGAATTTAAAATAAAAACATTATAACCAAAAACTAAGTAACCAACTTTAGGATTTTTATTTTTGAATGATTTATAAAGAGTTTTCTTTAAAAAATGTCTAATAATAATTCTATTCGAAATATAACAAGCAGTAAAAATAGCCTTAGACCAAAAATATATTGGAAAATTATATTCACTTAACATTTTTCGACCCTTTTTAATAAGAGTTTTATTTTTTTGTTCAAAAAAACCATTTATCTGTGGTGTTATAGAAGTAGAAAATTTATGAAAATAGCCATTATTTTCACAATTTTTTTCAAAATCTAAATTATGAAATTCACCTTGTTTATCACTATTAATATAAATAATCATATATTATTTTTCATTTTTAACTAATTTACAAAAGTAGTAAATCTAGAAAAAGTATCTTTTTTATGAGAAAGAAAGTATACCCAAGTAAATATGAAATAATCATCAGCAATAACTAAGGTATATTTCTTTCCACCAAGGCTGGAAATTTGAGTGGGTCCAAATAAATCAAGATGTATTAACTATAAAGGACTATTAGTACTTATCTAATTGATGGGTCTTAAAGAAATTTTGCGTTGCTTCCATTTCATACAAACTTCACAAACATGAAGATGTTCGTTCTTCAAGGATGGTAGTTGTAACACATTCTCATGTTTTGAGAGTTTATGTAACATTATGAAATTAAAATAACCTAAACTTTGATGCCAATGTATGATGTCATTTTATACAACATTCAAACACATAAGATGTTGAATAGTTAGTACAAAAGAATCAAAAATATAAATATTTTCTTTTTTGTTATCATAAAATAATAAAGAATCATCATTAAAAACTAGACATTTATCATTTTTAAATTTAACTTCCATTATATCATCAACAAATTGTGATATACTAATTAAATTATGTTTTAAACCTTCAACAAACAATACTTTAGAAATAAAAGTAGAATTTAAAATACCAAATTTACCAAAGACTTTTACTTTTCCTTTGAAATTTTCTCCAAATGTAACAATACCTCCATAACATGTGTTGGATGTGGTAAAATTTGATGGTTCTTTGATTATATGACTAGATCATCCACTGTCCATGTACCATAAATAATTTTTGAGACATCCAAGGAATTTTTCCTATAAAAATCAATTACTTGAAAAATTTGTTACCCAAACTACTTTTGGTCCAATAGGATTAGTAATACAATTATTAGGTACCCATTTAGAATTTAGAAATGAATTTTATGGTACTATTGATAATAATTATTTTTAAATATTAGTTTTTGCAAATTCCAAGGATGATATAAATCTAACAGAACAATCATTTTCATAGTGATCTTTTAGGCCACATTTAAAACAAGTAGCAGTTAAAGTAAAACCATTTTTACTTTTAAGAAAAATGAGATTTTTACATTTGAGGAAATATTTTATTATAACCAAAAACATCTTTATTTTTATCAGTTTTTGTCAAAGACACTACATCATGATATTTTTCATGAACTTGAATAAAAGAAGATAAACTTTGTTTAAGACACTGATCTTCCTTTTTCAAAATTTCATTTAAATGTTGAGCATATTTCAAATTTTCATAAGCTTTTGAATGAGAACAAGAAGCAGTTTTACTTAGATTTTCATTCTTCTACAAAAGTATTTTATTTCTAGAAACAAGTTTCTCATTGTTTTCTTTAAGATTATTATATAAATAAGAAGATTTGAAAATATATTTTATTAATATTTAAATTTCTTTATTTAATTAAAAAATATTTGGGGTTTCAAAATCACACTCAGAATCAAAATATTCAAAATAGAAATAAGAACTAGTAACCTTATCTAGTGATTACATGAAGCACAATTTAGCATATTCTTTTTCATTTTCACATTGTTCACTAGAATCAAATTATTCTATACAACTCCAACTAGTGTTCAATGAATTTTTATCCTTATTTTTTTATTTATGTTTATTATTTAGTTTAAAATTATTGGGTTTGATATGCCCTTTTTTACTGCACTCATAACATGTTACATATGAATCATTATAATTTATATCACATTTCTTATCACCATTATACTTTTCTTTTAAAGTATTTCGTTTAAACTGATTCTTGAATCCTTAATTTTTCATTATTTTCTAAACTCCTGTCATAATCTAAGCCATATCTTCTTTTTCAAACTCCTATAGATTATAATTAGAAGATTCAGTAAAAAAAACATTCACAGATTTAAAATCTATACCTTTTCTTTTTTGGTGTCTCCTCAGGAGATATGTTATTCATTTCAAGTTCAAATTAGAGTAGTGATCCAATCAATTCATATAGGGTGTATTCTTTGAAATTCTTGCTTTCATTAGTGGAAACCTTATTTTTATGACATTTATTTGGTAAGGATCGTATGATACTTTCAATAGGTATAGGATTTTCCATAGCTTCTCTAAGTGAATTAATTCTATTCACAATGCTTGTGAATGTGTTGAACATTTTATTCATTGTTTCATCTTCAACCATCTTGAAGTCTTGGTACTCAGCACGAAGCAATATAAGTTTGATATGAACTAGTTTGTCAGATCCAAGGTGAGTAACTTGTAGAATATTTTATATTTCATGAGCTATCTTAAAATTAGACACACGGATAAAAACACTTCTATTAATAACACAATATAAAATATTAACAACTTTGTAATTTAAAACATATATAGTAGCATCAATTCTAGTAAGAGTATCTGGGTCAGTTTTAGGAAGCGTGTACTATTTTTCCATGATAGACCAATGATCAATGCTAAAGGGTTTGATGAAAGCCTCCATTTAGTATCTCCAGTAACCATAATCATTACCATCAAAGTGCGGAATATTTTGAGGAATCCAAGCATTATTGTGGTTCAATCCTGCCATCTTATAAGATCTTGTCCTTAGAATGTGTGGTCTAGAAAAATGTTAGGACAAATAAAATCAAAGCAGAGTCTAGAGAGGGGTTTGATAATTTTAAAAGGAATAATCTTTTGATACAAATGGAAAAGTATCAGATAGATAATAACATAGATAATAAAATCTAAAAAGCCTTTCCCTTAGATACCAATTGTATGATATCATAAGGGGAAAATGATAAGGATAAACTATTCTTAATAAGGTCAACCTTTGATACCAATTATTAGGCCATAAAGGATAATATTAGATGGTCTAGAAGGGGGTGAATTGACTATATTAAAAATTTAAACAAATAAATAAATAAATTAAAATAATTACCATAGTGAATTATAGAGGTTAGTTAGAAGTGGAAAAATTAATGAACATAAGGTAGTTTTTTATAGTAGTTTGGTATGAAGTGAGCCTACTTATACTCTTATACCTCTCTACTCGGTGAGAGATACATTTGAAATAAAAATGATTTTTATGGGGGGATCATAACCTATTTACAAAATTATTTTCTAGTGGAGGTACAAAAATGAAATTGACTTTTTTATGGGGATTCACAACCCTTACAACCTCAATTTAGATATAGAAAGTCACAACCTGAATAGTCCTAAATTTAGATACAAGGAGTCACTACCCTTAGATCCTGAAATTAGAATCCGGGAGTCACAACCCAAGAAGATAGGAAAAAAATAATGATTTTTTTGTGAAAAAACATAGACAAAAAAATAGAGTGTGTGTGAGAGATAAGAAATAGTGTTATAGACTCACAACCGGAGGAATGATAAGAAAAATAATTAAATCACAAGTACTAGTTGTTGATGATTATATCATCTCATCTCTTCAAAGAAATTGTAGTCGAAAAATAAATAATTCAGCCCATGATAGATCATGCAGGTGATGAAGAAGCGTGTCATAGGACGTTCTAAATGCACAACAGGTTCAAAGTTCACAACACTATCTCTTAAAAAAACAAAGTATCAAAAATGTTAGCAAATGTATTTTATATTGTTGTTGTATTGTGTGTCTATAACCTACAAGAAGGAATGATATATATATAGGGAATAAATATTCATAAGTTTCAGAAGCTCCACTTCCTTTAGAAATTAAAAATAAATTGAGTCAAGAGTATTTATAGACATCTTCATGAAAAACTCAGCACCATTGCCTCTTTATTTCTATAGAATAAATCTTAAAAATAATTTAAAATAAATTGAATAAATCTTCCAAAAGTGTGACTATAAATATAGAGGCATTTAATGAGTTAAAACATCAATTTAAATCCATTCAAACTTCTTTAATTTTAGACAAAACAATTCCTGAATACTAGCAACACAATCCCTAAGTAAATTCCAAAATATGAGTTTAATCAATTTTGAAACCTCTAAATTTATGGGGAAAATGTGTTGAAAAATTATTAATTTCCCTCTTTAAATATTCCAACAAAACATCAAAAAATATTTGATTATTATCCTTATATTTAATGAGAAATTTTCTAGCATAAAAACCTTTAAAAATATCCATATATATGTAGAAAATCAATTGAAAAAAATATTCGAAATGAATAGTAACATTGGAATGAATAGCAACACAACATTGGAATGAACGATAATTTTCACTATTCACAAACAGAAACATAGCGTATAGATGATGAACAATAATGTAGGGTTGATGAACCATAGTTTTCAGTATTCATAAATAGTAACATTGGGTTGATGAATCATACTCTGCACTATTTATGAATCGTAACATAACATAGGGATGATGAATAGTTTCATAACATATGGATGATGAACAGTAAGGTACGTTTGATGAACCATACTTTTCACTATTCATGAATAGTATGTAGCATATGGATGATGAATAGTATCATGTAGTTGATGAACCATACGTTGCACTATTTATGAAAAACATGACAATATACTTTAAAAAATTTCAATGAATTTTTAAGGGATCCAAAAAATAGATTTATACTTCGGTAAAAAATATTTATTTTTAGAAAAAATTATTAGCTTTCGTAGGAATCAATATTTATATAAAACTAACTTCTACAACTTTCTAAATCATTGAAAAGTAGAAGAAAAACCATTATGGAAAAACAAAAACTGTGAAACAGAATTTTATAACTTGAAATAATTTAAAGACTGAAAAATGACATTTTCAGGCTTCTATATAAACTAATGAAATGAAGATAAACATCTTGTATTTCTTTAAAATCATGTTTTATGCAAATATGATATTTGTAGAAGTTGCAGTAAAATAAATACATAAATATTATAAAACTGTAAACTGTTGAGTTTCTAAAACTGTAGCAGCAACTTAATCGTAATTTTATAGTAATAAAGAATCATTTTCAAACTTCTTCATAAAATAATGAAAATGTATATAAATATATTATAAAACCCACGAGACAAGAATCATATAAATCCAAAAAAGTTAGTTTAAGAAATCAAAAAAATACAGAAAGGTTTTTAAATGAAAATCACATGTAATCAAACAAAAGAAAACATGCATATGGGAAAAAAATCTCCCCAAGTAATTAAATAAAGGAATGAACGTGAACAAAAAAAATCTCTATTTTTGTTTTATTTCAAAACCAAAACTTTTGAACAATTAAAACCAATTTTAAATACATTTAAAAACAATATATTTTTTCCCAATTATTACTCCCCATTTTCTCCTAAAATATCTCTCCACAAAACCAATGTTGTAAAATAATTAAAACCAAGTTATTTATCCCCATTTTTGTAAATAAACCAAAAGTAAAAACAAACTCCCCCAAAAAATATTCAGTAATAAAAAAAATTAGAATTCCAACATACCAAGTTCAAATTTAATTTTTTCAAACTGAACCGAGCCTAAAGGCTTTGTGAAAATATCTATTAGATGATTTTCAAAAGGTATAAATTCTAAAATAATATCACCCTTGTTCATATAATATCTAATAAAATGAAATCTAAGATCAATATGCCTTGTCTTAGAATTCTTTAAGGGGTTTTTAGAAATAGAAATTGAAAAAGTATTGTCACAATAAATAAGCAATTTATCAAGATAAACACCAAAATTACATAATGTTTGCTTAATCCATAATCTTTGATTAAACTACTAGCAAAAAAGATATAATTATCTCCTGGAGTAGATAAAGCAATCGATAGCTATATCTTAAAAGACTAGAAAATTAAACTTTTTTCCCAGAAAATGAAACATACCTGAAGTACTTTTTCCATTGCTTATAAATCCTCCAAAATAAGAATATGAATAATATGTAAATAAAAAAAGGTTACATTTTGGAGAAATTAAACTAGAATCAATAGTTCCTTTAACATATCTAATTATTCTATTGACAGATTTAATATGACTTTCTTTAGGATATACTTGAAATCAAGCACATAAACAAACACTGAAAATGATATTGGGTTTAGATGAAATTAAATATAAAAAGCTACCAATCATGCCTATATAAATATTAAAATCAAAAGATTTACCAGAAACATCAATATCTAATTTACAATTAGTACCTATAAGAGTTTTCATAGATTTAATAGAATCCAGACTAAATATTTTCACTAACTCTTTAAAATACTTAGATTGATTTAGAAAAATTCCATCTTTTCATTGAAAAATTTGAATACCAAAAAATAATTTTAATTCTCCCATTAAACTCATTTCAAATTCAAAATACATCAAAGAAGAAAATTTATTGGAAATAATTTCACTAGAGTAACCAAAAACTATATCATCAACATAAATTTGAACAACTAAAATATCCTTTGAAGTTCTTTTAATAAAAATATTAGGATCCATATTCCCTTTCTTGAAAGCATTATTTAATAAAAACAATGAAATTCTTTCATACCAAGTACAAAGTGCTTGTTTTGGACTATAAAGTGCTTTAGAATGTTTAAAAACATTGTTAGGAAATTTATCATTTTCAAAACTAGGGGGTTGAGAATCATAAATTTCTTCAGTTATAAAACCATTTAAGAAATCACTTTTTACATCTGTTTTATATAATATAAAACCTCAAAACAAGCAAAATCTAATGAAATTCTAATTTCCTCTAACCTGGAAATAGGTGAAAAAGAATCTTCAGAGTCTTTAACTTTCTCATGAGAGTGTCTTTGAGGAAAAAGTTTGAATTTTTTTTTGAAAATCGGTCCAAAATTTTCCAACTTTTTTATAAAGATCTACTTAGTTAAAATTACCTGTTTATCTTCAGGAAATTATACTAAAGTCCAAACAATATTTCTATCAAACTAATTTAATTAATCTTTCATAAAAACAATCCATTTTTTATATTTCAAAGAATCATTAACATTAAAAGGAACAAAATCAGAAATAAAAGTTGAATTTCCAAAAAAATTTAAAATAGAATTTATAATTTTAACACCAGAATGAATATTTATAATTACATTTTGAATAGGATGATCTTTTTGAATCTTCCATGATTTTTGATCTGGTTGAGAAGGAGTATTCTCTCCCTCAATTGATTTATTCTTATCTTGAGTATTTTCTTCACTAAAATTAAAATATATAAACTCATCATCATAAAAAATAGAATCAAAATTTAATTTAACATTATTTTCATGAAACATGAGATGAATATATTCTTCAATAATCATAGTTCTTTTATTATAAACTCTATAAGATTTACTATTATTAGAATAACCAAGAAATATACCTTGATCTCTCTTAGCATCATATTTATCTAAATTATAATTTGAATTTAAACTAAAAGCATTACAACCAAAAAATATAAATTAACCAACTTTAGGTTTTTTATTTTTGTATAATTCATAAGGATTTTTCTCTAAAAAATTTCTAATAAGAATTCAATTTGAAATATAACATGTAGAAAAAATATCCTCATCCCAAAAATATATAGGAAAATTATATTCACTTAACATAGTTCGAGGAATTTCAGTTAGAGTTCTATTTTTCTATTCTAAATAACCATTTTGCTGTGGTGTTCTAAAAGTAGAAAAATTATGAAAATAGCCATTATTTTCAAATAAATTTAAAATATAGATTAGTATATTCACCTCCTTTATCACTATGAATAGAAATAACCATACAATATTTTTCATTTTGAATTAATTTACAAAAATTAGTAAATCTAGAAAAAGTATCATTTTATGAGAAATATACCCAAGTAAATATACTATAATCATCAACAATAACTATGGTATATTTCTTTCCACCAAGGTTGGAAATTTTATTTGGGACAAATAAATCAAGATGTATTAACTATAAAGGCCTATTAGTACTTATCCTATTGATGGGTCTAAAATAAATTTTGTGCTTCTTCCCTTTAAAACAATCATCACAAACATGAAGATATTCTTTCTTCAAGGATGGTATTTGTAACACATTCTCATGTTGTGAGAGTTTATATAAAGATATGAAATTAAAATGACCTAAACTATGATGCCAAAGGATGTTGACATTCTGTATGTCATTTAAACACTTAACATGTTGAACATTTAGTTCAACAAAATAAAAAATATAAATTTTGTCTTTTTAGTTAGCATAAAATAATAAGGAATCATCTTTAAAAACTAAAAATTTATCATTTTGAAATTTAACTTCCATTCTATCATCACAAAAATGTGATATACTAATTAAATTATGTTTTATAATTTCGACATATAAAACTTTAGAAATAAATGTATAATATGAAATACCAAATTTACCAAAACCATTTACTTTGCCTTTGGAATTGTCTCTAAATATGACAGTGCATCTATCAAATTTTTTTTAAGTGGTAAAAATTGACGGATCTCTGGTCATATGACTAGAGAATCTACTGTTTATGTACCATATATTGTTCTTGAGATATCAATGGCATTTTTCCTACAAAAATAAATTACTTGAAAATTTTGGAACCTAAGATAATTTTAGCCCAGTAGGATTAGTAATACAATTTTTAGGTACCCATACCAAATTTAAAAATGAATTGTAAAGTACTCTTGATAATAAGGATTTAGAAATATTTGTTTTTCTAAATCCCAACGATTGTTTAAATTTAAGAGAATAATCATTTTCATAGTGGTGTTTCATGCTACATTTAAAACAAGTAATAGTTGAAGTATAACCATTTTTTACTTTTAACAAAATGAGTTTTCTATATATGAGGTAATAGCCTATCATAACCAAAAGAATATTTATTTTTATTAGTTTTTTTGGAAAAGACATCATCTCATGATATTTTTCATGATCTTGAATAAAAGCTGATAAACTTTATTTAATACACTCAATTTCCTTTTTTAAATTTTTAGTTAAAAATTGAGAAGTTTCCAAATTTTCATGAACTTTAGAATGAGAAGATGAAATAGTGTTACTTAGTTTTTTAATTTTCTGAAAAAGTATTTTATTTTCAAAAACAAGTTTCTCATTGTTTTCTTTGAGATTATTATATAAATCAGAAGTATTGAAAATATATTTTCTTAATCTTTCAATTGTAATATTTAATTCAAAAACATTGGGGTTTTTATAATCACATTAAAATTCATAATATTCAAAATAAAAATAATATTTAGTAAACTTATCCAGTGATTCCATGAAGCACTAGTTAGCAAATTATTTTTCATTTCCATATTTGTCACTGGAATCTAATTCTTCTGTACAACTCCAAAAAGTGGTCAATGAATTTTTATACTTCCTTCTGTATTTATATTTATTATTTAATTTAGGACAATCTAGTTTGAAATTCCCTTTATTCCTTCACTCATAAAAATTTACATCTGAATCATTACAATTCATGTCACCCTTCCTATCTCACTTATATTTTTATTTTTGAGGATTTTCTTTAAACTGATTCTTAAATTATTTCCTTTTCATTCTTTTGTAAACTCCAGTCACAATCTGAGCCATATCTTCTTTTTTACACTCCTGTAGATCATAATCAAAAGTGTCACTAGAAAAAACATTCCTAGATTTAAAGGCTACACCTTTTTTTTCTATCTCCTCAACAGCTATGTTATTCGGTTAAAGCTCATATTGAAGTAGTGATCCAATCAATTCATTTAGGGTTTATTATTTAAAATTATTTCTTTCATAAATGGAAACCTTTTTTGTATGAAATTTATTTGGTAAGTCTTGTAGTACTCTTTCAAAAAGTATTGGGGTTTTCAGAGATTCTTAAAGTTAATTCATTCCATTCACAATGGTTGTGAATTCGTAGAAAATTTGATTTACTGTTTCATCTTCACCCATCTTGAAGCCTTGGTACTCAGCACGATGCATTTCATGTTTGGTACAGATTATTTTTTCAGATCCAAGGTGAGTAACTTGTAGAATCTTCCATATTTCATGAGTTATATTACAAGAAGACACATGAATAAAACACTTCTGTTAATAGTATAATATAAAATATTAACAACTTTGTAATTTAAAACATATATAGTATCATCAATTCTGGTAAGAGTATCTGAGTCAGCTTCAGGTAGTGTATACTATTTTGACATGATAGACCCATGATCAATGCTCAACTATTTGAGGAAAGCCTCTATTCTGGATCTCCAATAACCATAATCATTACCATTAAAGTGTAGTGTCTTTTAAGGAATCCAAACATCATTGTGGTTCAATCCTAACATCTTATAAGATCTTTTCCTTATACTATGTGGTCTAGAAAAATGTTAGCACAAATAAAATCAAAGCAGTCTCAATAGAGGGATTTGATAAATCCAAAAGGAATAATCTTTTGATAAAAATTGAAAAGTTTTAGATAGAGAATAAAAAATCTAATCAAATCTAAAAACTATTTCCCTTTGATACCGATTGTTAGATATTATAAGGGGATAACGATAGGGATAAAATATTATTAATAAGGTCCACCTTTGATACCAATTGTTAGGTTAAAACAGGTAATGGAAAATGGATTAGAGGGGGTGAATAGACCAGATTAAAAATTTTAAAAAATAAATTGATTATTTAAAATAATTATAATAGTTAGTTATTGAGGTTAGTTAGTAGCAGAAAAATTAAATAACACAAGGATGTTTTTATAGTAGTTCGTATTGAAGTGGACTTACTTATACTCTTATACCTCTCTACTCGGTGAGAGATACATGTGAACTAAAAATTATTTTTATGGGGAAATCATAACCCAATATCAAAATCCTTTTCTAATGGAGTTATAACAATGACACTAACTTCAGTATGGAAAGTCACAACCCTTACAACCTAATTTTAGACAGAGGGAGTCACAACCTGAGTAGTCCTAATTGTAGATATAAGGAGTCACAACTATTAGATCCTGGAATTAGAATCTGAGAGTCACAACCTAAGAAAACAGAATAACAAATAATTATTTTGTGTGAAAAAGCATAAATATAAAAATAGAGTGCTCGTGAGAGATATGAAATTGTGTTACGTACTCACAACCAGAGGAATGATAAGAAAAATAATTAAATCATAGGTACTGGTTGTTGATAATTACATCATATCATCTTGAAAAAGAAATTATAGTTGAAGAAGAATTAATTCATCCCTTCAGAGATGATGCAGGTGATGAAATAGAGTGTTGCAGGACGTTGCAAATGGACAACAGGTTCAAAATTTACAACACTTTCTCTTTAAAAAAAATACAGTGTATCAAAAATGTTTGCTTGTTTCTTTTTTATTGATATTGCATTGTGTGTCTATAACTTGTAATAAGGAATGATATATATATATAGGGAATAAATATTCACCAGTTTCAATAGCTCTGTTTCCTTCAAAAATTCAAAATAAATTGAGTCAAGAGCATTCATAAATATCTCCACAAAAAACGCAGTACCGTTGCCTCTTTATTCCTGTAAAATAAATCTTAACAATAATTTAAAATAAATTGAATAAATCATCCAAAAATATCTACAGAAATATAGTAGCATTGAATGACTTAAAACATTGATTTAAATCCATTCCGTATTCTTTAATTTTAGACAAAAAAAATATTGAATACTAGCAACACAATCTATACGTAAATTAAAAAATTTGAATTTAAACAATTTTGAAACCTATAAATTTATGGGAAAAAGATATTGAAAAATTATTAATTTTCCTCATTAAATATTCCACCAAATAAATTAAAAAATATTCAATTTTTTTGTTATATTTATTAGGAAATTTTTCAGTAGAAAAACCATTAAAAATAATATATATATATATGCAAAAAATCAATTTTAAAAAATGCACGAAATGAACAGTAACGTAGAGTAGGGATGAACCAAACTTTGCACTATTACAAAACAATAACGTAGTGTATGGATGATGAAAGATATCATAGGGTTGATAAACCATAATTTTCACTATTCATAAACAATAATTCTGGGTTGATGAACCATACATTTCATTATTCATGAATAATAACCTAGCGTACGGATGATGAACAATAATGTAGCATATGAATAATGAATAGTAACATAGGATTGATGAACCATACTTTGCACTATTCATGAATAGTAACATAGTATATGGATGATGAAAAATATGTAGGGTTGATGAACCATATTTTCACTATTCATGAACATTACATAGCATATGGATGATGAACAATAACGTAGGGTTGATGAACCATACTTTTCACTATTCATGGAAAACTAGACAACATACTTTAATAAATTTCAATGAATTTTTAAGGGCTCTAAACAAAGGACCCATACTTTGGTCATAAATAAATATTTATAAAAAAACTTATTATATTTACAACAAATAAAAAATAAAAAAAATTGACTTATACTACTCCTAAAATCATTGAAAAATAGAAGAAAAAACATTCTAAAAAAACAAAAATTATGAAATAGAATTTCATAATATCAGATGATTTAAAGACCAACAAAACGACATTTTTAGAGTTTTATATAAACTAATGAAATCAGTATAATCATGTACAATTTCAAGTTTCATGAAAATATGATATCTATAAAAGTTTAATTAAAATAAATAATTAAATATTAACTAAAAACTCTAGAGTTTCTAAAACTGGAACAACAACTTAATTGAATTTTTAGTGTAATAAAGAAGAATTTTTAGACTTCCTCATAAATTAATGAAAAGTAGATAAATATCTTAGAAATAAAATGATTGAATAATAATAGAAATTAAAAAACTTTAGTTTAAGAAATAATCAAAATATAGAATGGTTTTTAAATGATAATCTCATGTAATCAAACAAAAGAAAGCATGCACATAGAAAAGAAATCTCCCCAAGCAATCAAACAAAGGAATACAGATGCACAAACATGTTATTCTATATTTCATTATAGAACACAAAGTTTATGATTGTTTTATTTATAAAGTGAAACTTATTTCTTTCCAGGGGTTGTTTTATGTTCAGTATTGATATATGTTCTATGTGGCATGCATTATAATATAACTGTTATGTTGTGATTGGTGCACCCAGAATTATACAGTGCAATGAAAATTTTATGATGTGATGGGTGCACCCAGAATTATATAGCACTCTAATGCACTGGTTAATGTGAATAACCTCATGATTAAAGTGAAGTATGCATGAACATGATTCCAGATTTTTTCACACCTATGTTTGGTAGATGACCACTAAGACATGATGTTTCATTTTTATGCATTTCCAAATTCCATGCTATTATCTAATACTTATTCTCATGATTATTATGATGATGTTATGATTATGATCCCCCATGTTATATTGTTTCATGTTCTTACCTATCTTCTTACTGGGCTTTTAGATCACCCCTTTTTATGTATATCCTTAAGTGACTACTTGTAATAATGAGAAGTCAAGAACCAATAAAAAGATAGAGAAGAAGGAATTAAATTAATGTTTTGTGTTGTAAATGTTTTTTATGGACCTAGTTTTTCCAAGAGACTAAACCTTTGGATTATAGATGTGTAATTTTTTATGTTTTTTATCATTAAAATGATGTAAAAATAATCTAAGAAAATAAAGGTCACTGTAATTCCAAATTCTGAATTTCAATTTGTCAAAAAAAATTTGTCACACTTTGAGCTATGGAGGAAACTTTGGGCCTCAAAGATCTACACCAAAGTTTCTTGATTATGGTTTTTATTTACCCACTATTTTTAGCAACGCTTTTTAATTTTGTAGAACTTGTAAAAATTATCAATTTCAAGGGAGCATTACAAAATGGAATGAGATGCCATAACAACCTCTTTTATTTTGTGATGTATTTGTCGTATTGGGTACTGATTTTATTAGGAATTTCCACAATCCTTTTTGGAAATATTTACATATTTCTTATTATTGATTATATCTCTATGTGGGTAGAGGCTGTTCCCACAAGAAATGACGATGCAAAAAACTATGTCTAATTTTATAAAATGATGTTTTTTTTCAAGATTAGATTTTTTATGTTTCTTATTATGGATCTAAGTACCCAAAATTTTAATAGAACATTGGAATATATTTTTATGGAATATGGAGTTTATCATAGGGTATCTATAAACTATAATCCTTAAACAAATAGATTTGATGAGTTTTCCAATAGAGAAATTTTAAAAAAATCTAAAAAACTGCGAACCCAAATAGAAAGGATTTAAATTTGAGACAATATGATGCACTTTAGGCCTATAGGACTAAAGTAAAATCCTCAATTGGCTTTTCAGCATTTATATTAGTATATGGAAAGGCTTGTCACTTACTGGTTAAGTTAGAATAGAAATCTATTTGGGATGTAAAAACATGTAACATGAATCTATTTTTTTGCTAGAAAAGAATGAAACTTTTGTTTGTAGAAGCTAGAGGAGATAAATAATAATTTTTATAAAAGATCTAGGTTTTACAAGTAAATAACCATATAATTTCATGATGGGATGATTCTCAAAAAATAATTCAAGTAAGAAGACAAAGTTCTATTGTTTGATTCTTGATTGAAGTTGTTCGTAGGTAAATTTCATTGTAAATGGTTTGGAACATTCATTGTTACTAATGTTTTATTTGTTTTGGTGAAATACAAATAAAAGATCTATAAAAATTAACACTATTCATAGTCAATGGGCATAGGTTGAAGTTGTTTAGTGACAATTTTCA
Source organism: Viscum album (assembly GCA_963277665.1). Taxonomy (NCBI): domain Eukaryota; kingdom Viridiplantae; phylum Streptophyta; class Magnoliopsida; order Santalales; family Viscaceae; genus Viscum; species Viscum album. Next base: position 1,561,577,176 of record OY728148.1, on the reverse strand, counting down.
AGATCCTCTAGGGGAGGAGATCTATATTTTTAAATATTAATATAGTTGAAGAAAGGTTGTGTATTTCCTTGTTAATTATTTTTTATGTATTTAATTTAATTAAATTAATTCTCATATTTTTTTTTCACAATGGGGAAATTTCACAAAATAAATATCAATGAAGAACATACAGGTTAGATTAAAATTTTCTGTGCTTTCCTTTCAATTTTTTTTCTATTTCTCGTTCAATTTTGTGTGTGTATCTTTTCTTTTCTTCTTTTTAAATTTTTTTTAAGAAACAGTTGAGCATAAATAATGATCTTTTTGATTTTTTAAGATTATGACAATGAATAAACCAATTGATCCTCTAAAAATGAACATAAATTAATATTGAAAATAACTTTCTATCATTATTATGATTTTGGAAATTTCATGAAATGACCTTTAATTTTCAAATCTCACGCCACATATCACTATATTTATGTATAAAGTTTGTTCATATGTGGATTCTAAACCCATTTTTATATCTTCTTCACATTCACATCATTTCTTGAGAGAACTAATACAACCATAATTGATATATTTATGTCAAAAATTAAGGGCTAAGGTGTGTGTGATTTAATTTATTGAGGCATTTATTTTGATTTTGGAGCCGAATTTTTAAATGAATCATTTTTATTTTGGACTTCCTTAAACATTTGATCTTTCTTTATTACTTAGTATCCATTTATATCTTTTTAGGTTGGTCAAATTAAAATCCAATTTTCCTTTTCCAATATGCTCTAGAAGTGAAAATGCATGATGTAGTTGAACTTAAGTGTAGTGGGGATGAAATGTTGTGTGATACCTCATTTGGTGTTTCTTTGGGTGGAGATTCATAATTTTAAGGGATTTTTCTAAAGTGGAAAATGTTTTTCTCAAATCTATTCCCATCTGTAGATGTCAAAGGAAATACAGTTGTGCCAATCCAGAGCTTGTAATGAAAGAAAGTTGTGCGACTCTGAATCTTTCTAAAAAAAGATAATAAAAATGTCATTTTTGCTGCTAAAATATTGATGGTGTAGGATGGAAATGTGATTATTAGAGATGTTGAGATATTATTTTCTTAAAAGTAGATCGATTATGATACAATACTAAGGTTAAAATTAGAATCATGCATTTTTACTTCAAAAAGAGCCAAACCCTCCTAATTCAGCATCAAGATTTTTCACATTTGAAATCCAATAAACATGATCCACAGAACAAACTTGAAAAGTAATCATGATAATCATATGTTCTTTGATCACATTGGGTGGATATATATAAAATTTTCAAACCTATGGTAATTATTTCACAATTTTGGATATGGAAATCCTAGTTGAAAATCCACATTTTTGTGTTGGGAGAAAATTTATGTGAGGTAAGTATATTGTGTGCATGGGAGGAGAAAAAAAGATGAAATGGATTGTATGATCTGAATTGAGAACATGAAATATTTTTGTTTGATGAGGAATTATACATTATTTTTATTGGTGATAAATTGGTGAACCTCGTAGGTATATATTTTCAAATTTTCATGATTTTATTTTGATTCTCACTTGTCCAAGAGTACTAGTTTTAAGCGTGAGGGAATTGATTGAGATAATAATTCCACTATTTTAATGTATATTAAAATTATTTAAACCTCACTAATTTAACATTTTGAGATGAATTTCATTGTTTTTTTATTTTAGCGATGTTTTGAGCTTGAAATTAATAATTGCACAATTATATAATTTTAACTATTTTTAATAGCTTCTGTATTCTGAGTATATCATTTTATATATTGATTGAAATCAAGTGATTATTTTTTTAAGATTAATATGTTCATGTAATATATATTTTTCAATTTAATGAAGTATTTATTTGGCCTTTAAGGGGCCCTAAAAATCAATCTTTGTGGAATGGTTTTCCGGCCGACAGAATGGACCCTACCTCATTAAATGAGGTATAACTAAGGATATATGTGTATAAATTGATTTATTCTAACTATAAATAAAATAGGACTCAAAGTCAAGTTCTATTTATGAATTTTAAGGAAAATTATCTCATTATATCAGTCTTTGAGCGAGACAAAAAAGTGGAAGATGAAGGGTCCCCTTGTGAAGAAAACATTATCTCCATTAATTAATTCAACAATATTGAAAAACATGTCCAAATACTCTGAAAATTCATGGATAGATAAGAAATTTAATAACAAACAACTATTTTTGATCTTTTAGGGGAATATTCATAGGGTAAGGTTGATAAAAATAGAAATATTCGAGGAAAACAATTATTGATAGAAACATTTTCATCCCTCCACCCCATTTTATTTCCTCCTCTTTGTCATTACAAGGGAGGTTGTATTGTGAGATATAAAGATAAAAGTTGAGATATATATATTGAGAAATATGATGTGAATCCATGCTGGAATAGAGAATTTTGGGGCTACTCAAGTGATGTGAGGCTAAGAACCAAGTGGTTGTGGACAGTGACAACTGATAGACACTGTCTTCCGGGTTTTCATCTTCTCATGTAATATATTTTAAATTCATCTTGAAATTATATATTTAATTAAAATTGTTGTTTTATTTCATGAATATATTTCAATTATTTTTTGGATGGTTTTCAAATATATTTTGTAAAATAATTATTTTCACTGTTTAAATTTGTTCAATGAGGTCTTGCTGTTAAGCACAATGATTTGAATTAGGGTTGATTTATCAGTGGTCTTAATGTAATTCAATCAGTTATATAGGAGGGGAAAATCATATTAAGGTATTGATATGAAATCCTTGTATACTAGGGTGTTTATATAGATGTTTTTGTGTGGGAATTTAGAAATTAAATTGGGAAATATTTTTAAACAAGGAAGAGGGGAGTGTCAAGGAGGTTTGATCTTCTCTACAATGAATGTTTTGATTTTTATTTAAAACCCATTTAATTTCCCTTAAATTTTATGTCTTTCTATTTAATTTTCTATCACATTAGTTTATATTTATATTCAATTTTTGTAAATTTACACCAAATCCCCAAATATCTCTTCTTGTAAAAAAACAAAACAAAAGTGACTATTTTTCAACTCAAATTATAACCACCTTAAGAGACAATCCAGGGACTACTTTATTGAATTTATATAAAAGATAATTTTCTTGATTGTGGTTTTCATGAAGAAAACCCTCACATAAAAATGAACACATTATTTTAACTTTTAATAAATCATTTAATGTTTTAATGATGTTCTTTTATACTGATTAAGAATATTTAATCACGATGTAAAGAAAGTGTTATTTTGAAACCTTATAATCCCTTCCATATGGTTTGATTATCCCTAATATTGAAAATTATTTTTAAATGATTTAGTTATCTTTATAAGTATTCAAATCACTAGAAAAAAACTATTTGACTTATCAAATAACTTTTCTTTTCTCCAAAATTTTTTGGTAATGTTTTTAATTTGATTAATTTTCACATAAATAGTATGTTTTTTTATAAGTGACTTTACTTAAAAAAATATCTTTCTAAAAATTCCCTTAAAACTCTATTTTTCATCGATGTCTATGTTTACTAAAACTGGTTCCAAAAAAATTAATTATTATTATTTTAAGAATGTTTAATGTAATTTTAACTCATGTTTTACTTTTTTAAAATAGTTTCAAAGTACTCTTCCTTTCATTTTTAAGACAATGCACTTTTTGAATTATCCAACAATAGTACAAAAGATTTTTTTTAATCTTATATAGAATGGGAAGATTTTTTACCATCATGACACCTTAATTCATTAAATCTTATTTTAAAATCTTAAATAATTATTTTCAGAGAAATATATTTCTTTTATAAAGTCACTTCATTTAAAAAAATAAAAATAAAAATGAAGTTTCCCTAGATAATTATTTCAAGTGACCTATAAAAATTATTTTTCATCTCAGATAATCTTGTTTTGATGCTACTTATGATTTAATTAGGATATCAAAGAAATTATGATTTTCAAATATAAGTTATGAGTTATTTAATTATGTTTAACATATGTAACATTTTATAGATTATATTGATGAATCGTAATGATATAATTCATATCATCGATTATAGGAATAAAGTATAAAAGAATAAGAAGACTAAGGATGGTAAATGGTTTAATTACAAAGATTAGTAGATGATGTGTTTATTTATTGAGATTTTAGATCTATGATTTAGTGTTATTTTTTAAATATTATAATAATCATGGAATGCTTAAGGATTTTTCTATAATAGGTTTTGTTTTTATAAATTTTGTAACATATGTTAGATGTAATTGATACATTTGAAAAGTTGTAAAAAGGTGATAATTTTGAAGGTCCATGTAGCACTAAATTTTATGATATGAAATTTTATTTTACGAACAATGACTTTAATTTTGTTATAAGATGAAATTTATTAGAAATATTTTTAGTTTATAAGATCTCTGAATTTGAGTTAATTTTCTTTTCTTACATAGGGATGAAAAATGAGAGGTATGAGATAAAATTTGAGGTGAAATATATTAATTTCATTTTAACTATGTTTATGAAATATCTATAATTTTAGAAACATTATATTAATATAGTTTTAGAAAAAGGAAAACCCAGAGGATGGGTGGAAATCCATCACATCTGGAAAGGTCATGGGAATTAAACCCACAACTGAAGGGTGATTAGTGTGAATTTCCAACCACCAGTATACATGATGTCATGGTTAGTATGATATTTTTCTTTAAATATAAACTATTTTATAAATGTAAAAAATTCTGTTTTTGGGACATATGTTTTATCCTATATATAACAATTGGATTGTAAAAACGATTTAGTGATTAAGTGATTAATATTTTTTCAAAGACATTACCTATTTTCGGATCCTTATATGATTAAGGAAAATAGAATAATATAATATTTTAGTTTATAAATAAAGGAATAATTATATTTTGGAATCATATATGATTTATGATGATTCAATTTTTTTAAGGAAATAATTATCTTAACTTGGAAATTATCGGATTAGGGAGATTACATTTTGGTATGAGAATGTAGAAGTGAAGGTTATTTTTTAAAATAATAAATATATCTTGGAATACTTTGTGATAAAATAATTGTGATTTTTTTGGTTCTTATTTAGTCCATAAAATTTTGAGTAATTTTAAGAATAATTATATATTGAATAATCTATGTTGAAATTTGAGTTTTTACTATTTTTTTGGAGATTAAATTATTTTTCATCATATAAAGGTTTTTTATTTTCAGATAATTAAATTATCTTGTGATAATTTTATTGTTTTGGATAATGAATAAAAACAAGTTTAATGGATAGTTATACTTTTATGGATTTTTTGATTTGTAGGAGTTGCTTCTGACACATTAGGTATGGAAATTCTTCTTGAATTGTCATTATTTAAAGAAAAAAAATGAGATTTTGGTGGAAATTGTTTAAAGGTTGAAATTATATGTTTCAAGTATGTTTATTTTATTATGTTCTTATTCTATTTAGTAAAACAATTCCTCAAATATAGAAAAATAATTTTGAAACAAAAACGTTATCTAATTATTTTTCATTCTGAGAAATCAATGGTGTTTTAATCCATTAGAGATTTATAGTTTTGTGATGGTTAAATTTATAATTACCATGTTGTTAATCACTTTTTATAATTAAGTGATCATTATAATTTCTCACCCATGTCTTCATTTTATTATATTGGAACCTATTATGTGTTATCTCAAATGACATTCATAATTTTCTTTCTCTCTATTTAAAATCATGATTTATTAATCCTTCTTATGATTCGAAATTTCAAAAAAAGGTATTTTGAAAATTTAAAAACCAATTTTTTGGATACCAATATAAAAATTTGAGGAAAAAATGTATTAAATGGGGGGGGGGGGGTGAGAATGTGACATCCTAATATTTTAAAAGGAAACACTATGCTCTATATCATACAAGATATGCCACATCAAGCTTAAACAAATAACTAAATACTATCATGTGTCTATTATCACATATACATTGGAATATAGGGAATGGATGAGATTAAAAAAATTATAAAAATATAGTGTAAACAATTTTATAAAATTAATTCATTATTTAATTATTTATTAGAGATTAAAATGAAAACCAATTTAATAAAAAGGAAGATTTATTTTTATAAAAAACAATTTTTATGCCTATGATTGAATTTTATCTTAATAAATTAAATTAATAACTTTTTCTGAAAGATATTAATAAAATTTATATGTTATATATTTGGTAAAAAATGTTTTAAATTCATCCAATTAATTTTATAGGCTTAAGATATGAAAAAATATGTTTTTTAGCATAAAAGCTATATTATTCTAAAAGACAATTTTCCACCCTTTAATAGAGCCCTTTTTTTTATAATTTTTTAACACTTTTACAAATATTATTTGAAAACATGAACTTAATTTTTTTTTATTAATTACAAAATTATCTTAAGGTAATATTTTTTGTATTTTTCTGAGAAGTTTCACTTTTTGATGAATAATATAGATTGATGAATTTTAATTGAAAAATGAATTTTAATCTAAATAATTAATTTGGATAAATTATATTATGATTTTTTTTAAATCCATATTAGTTCAATTAAAAATATATTAATACAATTTAGCTCATTTAAATCATTTTTATGTAGAATTTAGATTTAAAAACTCAGTAAACTATTGAATTTTTTCGCTTTAAAAACCCACTTGCTCATCCATTATGAGGGATTAATTTTAAATCTTATTTTTAAAAATTTGTAAATTGATTTTGGTAAAATGGATTATATATTTTGAATAAGAGTTTAAAAATTATTTTCAAAGGTTTTTTTTATTTTTATGCCTAAAAAAGTTACCGTGATAAAAAAAGATTTACCACCGTACAGGTGAAATAATGAAATGGGTTAAAGTTAAAAGGTAAAAGCTTAAAATACCTAAAAATAAAATATTAAATGTTTAGTTAATGTGTTTATAGACCATAAAAATCTTTTAAAACATTAATTATCAATATATTTCATTGTAATTAATTCCACCACAATGTGGTTGGATTTATTTATAAATTAATCATTATTTAATCACTTAGAACCACCCCTCCTTTAGTATAAATAACATCCCACACCACCCCATTTATCCCCAAATAACTTTAATCTCATATAATATCTTCCAAAAATTCTCATAATAACTCTCTCCATGTCTAATTGATATTTTTATAACCAAAATTCCAAATCCATTGTCCTTAAGGGTTACCTCAAGGAGGTGGCATTTAAGAGGTAATTTTCTCAAAACACATCTCTTATTTTCTTTTCTTGTTCTATTTTATACTCACATAATTCATCCATCAAGGAATGATAAATATATAATTATGTATGTACTATATTTTTATATTTATAATGTAATATCTCTTATCCATTTAATTTCTCACCTCCCCCAATTCAAATAAATGAAACCATTTTCCAAATTATGGAGGTTAACCATCTCCATGAATAATGATTTTTACTTTTCCATTACCTCTTTCATAGCCAGTAATAAAAGTATAATTCTTATTAAATAAGATTTTAATAGGTATATTATATCGTATTTAATGTTTTGGTACTAATATATACCCATAATATTAAATAAAATGAAACCAGTTCACGGTTATCAGAAAAGCCGCCAAAAATAAACTAAAATTTTATCATTAACATTCTATCAAATGAATGATCCTCATACAAGAAATAAAAATTATATATGAAAATTTTATAATTATTTAAGTTCATTAATGATATTTCATTCTAATTATGGAGTTTAATCCTATTTTAATAGAACATCCATAATTATACACAAATGAACCGACCATGAAACCAAGAAACAAACGCACCATAAACCATGAAAATAATGAAATATTGTTAACAAATTGGTCAAAATATGTTATAATATCATTAAATAAGGTATTATAAATATTAATAAAGTTTGTTAATGATTTAATAACATTATTTAAACTATTTTATAGGAGGTAAAATTATGAAAAACTAAAGGAAAGCAAGAGGTAAGGTTTTCTCATCTCACATTTTTACATCTCTGAGATATATGACTTATTCACAAATAATTTATTTTGTGTTGTGAATATAATAACCATTAATAAATAATAATATTTTTATTATTATATTAATGGTAATAATTTTTTCATTTGATAATTATTAATTTTATGGTACATACAATTCATCTGATTACAAAGTGTAATGAAATTCTTAACCCAATTTCCATTATTTGGGTTAAACATATACTTATTGATTATTTGATACTAATATTACTTATGGAAGTAATGTTTAATATATTATGTTTTATTTCAAATTGTTTTATTTTGATCTAAATCATATACAAATAATCAATTCATTTGATTAATACTCACCTCACCGATATGATATTTATAAATAACTTGCTTTTAAATATCCCCTTTTAAAGTTACTTTTCAAAAAGAATATTTTTATTACATATATGGAATGAAAAAAATTTATTTATATCATAATATTTTAATATTTTTAAGCTTAAATTAAATTTTTTTATGGTTACTTTCAGAGAATTATTTTCATTATACTTGTACTTTTTTTTCTAAATGAGTGATTTCAAAATGAAAAGTTCATTTTCTTCAAAGAGTTTTTTATAATAAAATCATTAATGATTTATGTTTTTGTTATAGATATTAGGAATTTTTTATAATGATGTGTGGTTATGTGAAAAACCAATTAAAAGTGTTTATGTGATAAAAAATGATGGATTGTTCCATGATAAACCATGTACAATTGGTTACATTATAACTTCCAATGCATTGGGTACTCCAGAGTTAGACTTTGGCCATATTAGACAGTCCATTCATAAAAGTGATATGTAAAACAATGTAACAAGTTATTTAAATAAATTTTAGATTCTTTATAATGAGTTTTCAAGAAATACTATTGATTTTAAAAGGGTAATATATTGACCCTTTTTAAAATATGATTCAGTTTTCTGAATAAAAAGGTATGTTTTATGAAAACGTTTTTATGGATTTTCCTTGGATTAAGGATTTCATTTTATTAATGTGCTTAAATAATATTTTATTCTTATCCCAAATTTTAATTTTTTTTTCAAATGATTTAAGGAATAGTATATACAAGGATGAGATTAAGGTGAAAATTTGTGAAAATTGTTCATAAAGTGAAAACATGTTTTATTTTAAAAACTATTGTTTTATGAAAAAATAGATACTATATATATTGGTACACTTTTAATGTACGAGTTTATTTGGTAAGGGTTTGTCCTAATTATAATAATCTATAAACCAAAAATATTTATGGGAATGGAATAATGTGGATTATATTTTAAAATCACAAGAACATGTTATGTCTAAGTCTAGTTGCTTACAATTCAGATTTGGGGTCAATATTATCAAATTATGAAATTTTTATATTAGATTCACAACCCAATATTCTCATGATTTTTTGGATACATCGTATTCCATATTTCACATGGTTTTATAATGACTACATTATATGTAAAATAGTTTAGAATTAATTTAATATTTCTAGATAATAGCCTTAAAATGATATTTCTTGGTCATGCTAAATCATCATTGATCAAATTACTTCCAAAAAAGTTTTATTCATTATCCTTGAAAAACAATTCACCCATGATATTCAAAGAGGGGTTAGTTTTGAAAAAAATATAAAATCTCTCAGATGATCTATGTATCCCTTGATCATGTATTCACCATTTAATATGATGGGATAACTAATAATTCTTCAAAATTTAATCTATACATAATTTTTAAATTATTTGAACTATTAAAATATAATACATGATACCCTATTATGATAGGTAAACACTATAAACTGAAACTATTGCATAATGCAGAATCTAAAGGGCATGTATATAGGAATTTATTTAAAATTTATTTTTTTTGGATTTTAATTTCAGAAAATTAATTTTATTTTTTAATTCTACATATCAATAAAATCCTAATATGATTTTTTTGGGACTTTTCTAAAATATTTGTTTTTAAGTGGATAGTAAAAAAGTACTGATGTTGCTAGAACCATCAATTTATGACATTATCATAATACAATATTGATTTTTTTAAAAATATATGTATTTATAAATTAATATAAATAATTTAAAAATACTATGGAGTATTTATAAAATCCATGTTTATTATTTTGGATACTTAAGTAATATTTCACACTAAAACACTTTTTTTATGTGCATATATTAAAAATTAATTTTTATCACTTATAAGAGTATAATTTAAATGATTGGATTTTAAATTTAAGTTGAAAATTTCCATATTATTAAATAATTTCATTTTCATTTTTCATATATAAATTAAAATTACTTGGATTAATGTTAATTTTTTTGCGTTAATGTTAAATATTTTTTTTAGAGAATTGTTTTATTAACAATAGGTATTTTTTGTAAGAAAATAAAATTATCAATTCTCAATAATGGTTATTATATAATGCTTAAAATTATATATAAATATAATAACACTAATTGATTTAGTATTCAATACTAAATATGATTAAGAACACTTAATTTTGAAAACATCGTTCTTATACAAAATATATATTTCTACTCAAAACTATTTTTCTACAAAAACTATTTTCAACAAAAACTATTTTTCAATATATTATATATTTAAAATTTACTTTTTTCATATTTAGAGGTTGAATTTTATTAAATATAGTCTAAATTTTGGTTCATCACACCCAAATTTGGTAAGACCAGGTATCTTATATTTTTAATAAAAAATTATTTACTTAGTTAAAGGCTTGTTAACAAGGTAAGAACCAAAAATGAAAAATATAAAAAATATACTGGTATGTAACTAAAAAAATTGTGTAAATTACTTTTGGAGTCTTTATCAACCCAAGTAAACTCAAAATATATTATTTTTAACTTTTTTATTCATTGAAACTTGAATAGGGTAATGATATCACTGAAAAGTGAAATTTACTAAAAGAAGTTCTCTTTTCTTCAATTATAAATGGGACACACATCCTCAATTTTAAACTACACATATACCATATAATTTTTTTATTTAATATATGATTTTTTTATTTCTGTAACCCCATTCCCCTTTCCCAGGACATTGATCACCATGAGAATGATTGAGGCCTCCATTTTGAAGGAGATTTCTATGATAAAAACTCAAGCTCACAATATAAGTATTACCATGTTCTTAATCATTTACTCTTAATCTTACTCTTAATAACATATTATATCCATAAAAATATAATTAAATAAGTATAATTATTATACTGTGATATTATTATATTAATTTAATAACCATTATTTATTCGTCTTTATCTATTATAAAAAAATAAAAGCTTTATTAGTGTATGTGCACGAAATATGACCTCTATGAATTGATATCTTCCATATTTAAAATTTCCATCTATGGTTGGTTATAATGATGATATTGATAATTAAAAATTATATCTATAATATAAATATTACTATGAAATTTAAAATTATCAAATACCTTATTTCCCTCTCATTCTATGAGAAATGAAAACATTAATCATACGTTGTGAAGACTATCTCTTCCATGAAGTAATGTATCTCATTTTTCATATATATTATTTCATATTTATTAGAAACTATTTAAATAGTACTCAAAATCATAACAAAATATCTAAAAACTATCATTATTATTCTCTAATAATTATAGTACATCTAAAATAAACCACTTTCATTATCATAATCATCTATTCAATATAGTATATTCATGTGTGGGTTGGTTTGACCACCCACTTGAATGATGCTACAAAACATTATCATGGAAGACTATGGGGAATTAAATTATCATTTTAATATATTTAATAATAAAATTATTATTTTTAATGGTTCTAGAAAGGTTATATTATGTATTTAACTTATTATTAAAATATCATATTTGATTTCTAATATCACCGAAATAAGATTACCCCATTTTCACTTTCACACAACATTACTAAAACACTAATGTACTTAGATAAGTGATTTAAAAATCAATTAAATTTATATATTATGCTACCACATGTTATCTTTTAATGGTTACCTTTTAGAGTTGAATAAATTAAAACAACTCTATTATAAAACTAGTTTAAAATGATCAAGAGTACTCACACTAGATATTTGAAATAGATAATAACTAACTAATATACATGTAGGAAATAATTATAAATTAAGTTAAAAATGGTTATAATAATGAATGAGGTTCTGAAATAGTTTTTTATAAAAATTATTTTCATTATACAGGAGGTTAGAGAACATTAGAATAAGTGAGATTAAAGTTAAGGGTTTTCAGTCCCAAATTCCACTGTTTGAGGAATGTTTTATATTATGCACTTAATTTAATTTATGTGGCATATATACTACCTATTTGATATTTTAAATAATTGAATTTCTTTTAATCATGTTATTTTAAGATAAAATTGAATCCCACTCTTCCAAAAAAATTTAATTGAATTGATACCACGTTCATAAGTGGTTTTTCAGTCTCAATTTTTATTCATTGTGAATCAATCTATATTCACCACTTATTTAATTTTTTGGGATGAATAAATTTACATTGAATAATTTTTAGAATATTACTCATAAATTTCATTGTATTTACAAGTATATTTTTTATCCCTTAATCATATTATTTTGATTCAAGAGTTAACAAATATTTTATAAAACTAAATCCTTTCTATGTTAGAAAAACAATGCTATGTTTTTGAAGTGCCCAGATCAGTGTGAATCACTGAGAGGGGGAGGGGGTGAATCAGTGATCCCTTAAAACTTTTTACTAATTGATTCTTTATCAATTAAACCTCTATGGCTGGTTAAAGCCTCGATCCACTCTTCTTGTATCTCTCACCTTTCCACGAATGATGCAGTAAATGTAAAGGCACTGGAAAAAAGGATTTACAAGGTTCATCACCAAAGGCCTACATCCTTGCCATGTTGGTTATACACCCCAACATGGTTTCTTCCATTATAATCTGTTAGTATTACAATGGTCGATACAGAGTCCCACTGTATCTCTCCTGAGTCCCACAGGAGGGTCTTTATACTGCATCCCACAGTGTTACCAGAGTCCCACTGGCCTGCTCCAGAATCCCACTGAAGACTTCTTCCACCCTGAGTCTCACAGGGGGCTTCTCCTGGCTCCTCGAGTCACACGAGTAGCTCTTCTTCTTGTTCAGCTCTTCAAGTATCTTCAGCAGCCTGGGATAAAGACTGCTGGCCTTGCTCTGTACCTCTGATCACTTGAGTTGATCAGGTCTTCTCGTCTTGCTCAGGATTTATCTCCTTCTTCTCAGGATGACCTGGCTTCTCTCCAGCTACTGAATACTCAGACAACTGATATCTTTAACTTCAGTCTGGTCCAGTCTCACATCAGAACAACTTCATGCACTGAGTGCATGGCATCTCTTCTTCCTCATGCACTGACAGCTTGGCCTCTTAATTCTCTTCAAGAACTTCCGGTCTTGGTCAACTCAGATGCACACAACCATATTTGTCTTTGTTCACGTGTGCATGTGCATGCATGCATGCATGCACTCTCCTCTTTCTCCTCTTGGTGCAATAAACCCTCAAAGGGTGTAGTCACTTTAAGCACACACCTTTTCTTCTTTTCCTTCACACGTTTAATTCCTTTTGATTACACACATAAATGTGTGTTATACGTTGTGTGAGTCCTCTTCTTCTTCTTCTAGGTGAACACACTTTTAGTGCACACACTAGGTTTGGCCACTTTGTTGTTTTGCACACACAACTTGTTCTTTGATTTGCACACACACAATGAGTGTATATTTGGCCTCCACTCTTTTTGCACACCCCCAAGCTATGCCTTGGCCTTCCTTTATTCTTTTTGCACACAAAGCACAAAGCCTCCTTTTCTTTCACACAACTAAGGTGTCTCGGCCTTGTTATTTCTTTTGTGCACACACACACACCAATGTGTGGTCTCGGCCTCCTCCTTTGCACATCTACTGCCCGTAGGTTCTTCTCGCAAATCCAATGGGTGCAAGGTGTCGCGCAAGGGTGTGAATCCCCTCTCCTTCAACACTGTCGCGCAAGGGCTTGATGTAAGCGCGCAAGTGTGCACTGACAACCAGTCGCACAAGCCTCGGGTGAAATTGGTGCAAGGCGCGCAAGGCCTCGGGTGGCCACTGCCGCGCAATTGCTTACCGCACAGGGGGCCGCAGTGCACAGAGGGGGCGCACAAGTTGGCGCAGCCCAACCTCTTCTTCTTGTCGCGCAAAGGAGAAGCGCGCAAGGGACTTCACCGCACAAGTGTGGGCGGGGCTTCGTCGCACAAGTGATGCTTGGAACAATACTTCGCGAGGCAGACGAGCTCTCGTGGGTCTTCCAAGTTTTTCAGCAAGCTAGCCTCAAGGGCTCGACCTCATTTTTATAGGCAGAGGAGGTGCTTTACATCCGTGGAGATATATCTTTGAATCCCCAAATTTATCGGGTTTTCAAGATTTTGAAAATCTTGAACTTTCTCTTCTGTTTCATGCGGGTTCCCTCTTCTGTTATTTTTCTCTTCATGCATGCTTCGTTGAATGTGTGCATGGGCTTTTTTAAACCCAATCCATGCAAAGCATCAACACCGAATGGCCTCGCACCTTCGGTTGCTTCGGCCGAACTTCAAATTCTCCTCTCGTTTCATGCAAGCCCACTTTTAAGCATGGATAGGTTCAGTGCGTCGAGACGATCCCAATGGACTCTTCGGCTTGATCGGAGATGGCCAGGAACTCGAATTGTGTCGTCGGGGAGGCCTCTGGTTCGACGACGGCACGCGGGGGAGGTATCGGCATGGCTCGAGGTAGGCGATGACGCGGGCACCGTTGGATCCGATCTTTAATGATCTCCAACAGCGGAGATTAAAACACAGCGCCTCAGATGAGGTGGGTGGCCGCGATTACACGCGGATTAGATGGACGGCCGAGATTCACTCCGTATTTTTTAGAATCCGTCCCACATCGAAACGGCCCACGATTTCCACGCAGTTTATCAAAGTTCCGCTGCCAGTAACCCTTCGATTGAACTTCTCCCTCCACGGTGCCGCCCCGCACCGTGTTCTCTCTACGGGCGCGCTCTTGCGCCCACCCCTGCCACTCGGGCGCGCCACTGGCGCCCACTATGCATCCTCGGGCACGCATCCTGGCGCCCATGCTGCGCAGGCTTGACTCCCCTGCGTGGCTTCTGCCGCCTTGGGTTTTCCCCACGGGTTCCCCCTTGGGCGTGGCGCCTTAGGCCCACATGTGCCTTGGGGTTGGACCCTCAAGGTGTCCTTGGCTGGCCAATTTTTTGGCTAAGTAATGGTTAGGAATTTGTGTAAAAACAATATTAACCAAATGTAGTATGCCAAGCCACAAATCTTCTTCTTCTCGTCTCCATTCTTCTTCTTCTTAAGAATTCCTCCATTCTTTCACTAGACTTCATCAATTACTTCGAAGGAATTACCGAAGGGTCTTTCTTCAACCGATGCTCCTGAATCAAACATATTCATCAAAGTTCTTTATTGATCTAATTAGAGATCAAGTTGGATCTTCTTCATATTCACATGCACTAAGTGATAGTTCATGGACTTCTTTAGCTCACTTCATCCACTTAGAGATTGTGGATGGATCATCTTCAACTCCTCATGCATTGTCAATACAATACATGGTCTTCTAACATTGTGGTGACATTGTATCCAGTTGATACAAGTTCTTTGAACTTAAAGATCAGCTCAACAATCTTCAGATGTAATGATGATTCTCCATCATCATCCATTCCTCAAGTAGTGTAACTTAGTATCATCTTGATACAAGTATTGAAACATTAAGATCAGTTCTTCAATCGTCTGATATAAACATGGATGAATGTTTCAACCATAAACACTTATGCCACTTAGTGAATCTCCTAAGTGACATTCATCTTAACACAATGGCCATCCTCCATTCATCACCAACACCATAATAGCCTTTGTCATTCACATATTGAAACTCCTTGACATCCATCCATTCATTCCTTGACAACAACATACCTCATTGACAACAAATGCAACACAGTGCACTTCAATCTCCCCCTTTGTATTTGTTGTCAATACACTTTTTCTGCACATATGAATGGGTAAATATGTGTGCCAATATTTTCTCCCCCTTATTGGCAATCAAATGCAAAGGTGTGGTGTGGTTCTCTTCAAAAATATCTCTTCCTCCCTTCGAATAACATCTTCTTGAAAAGCACTAAGAGAGGGATGATGTCACATGTTCTCTTTAGCAAAGAACCTTTAGTAAATCATCTCTAAGTCTACTTGGGCTAACCCGGTGTAGAAAACAAGAGTGATGTAACCAAGGAACTCAATGCTATCCATCATTCACTGTACATGTGAGATCATGCTTCAGGGGTTTGAAATTTTTCAGATATAACAATGAATTGCTAAATCCTGCACATACTTCACAAAACTCATTAGAAAGTTCAGTGCAATGATAAAGCTCCCCCTTTCATCCATTTGACTTCAATCAATACTCCCCCTTAATTGTCATGATGAATACAATTAAGAAACAAGGGATGAAAGTATGATTGGAATACCTTCACTTTTCTCAAGATGGTATTAATCTAAGAATCCCATCTTCTTCAGATTGGCTCCCCCTCAAGGGGTGCACTCCATTCTGTCCAAACCACTCTCCAGATGAGAATGAACATCATCTTCAATTCCCTGCAATGTCAGAACATGTAAATACAAGTGATTAGGGAATAAGATGGAACCTCCTTGGTTCATCAATGTGAACAACAAGGTTGAAAAGATTCTCTCAACCGAGATGTCCCATTTTCACCATTCTTCACACTTGCACATTTGATCTTCAATTATGTTTGTGCTGGTGTGGATCTCAACACATCTTCATGTGAAATCTTCTTCTTCCCTTTTGCCTTAGCAATTGCCAGAACTTCATCTTCAGCTCTCTGCAGATCTTTGGAAAGTTGCAACTGATTTGGCCATATGACAAGTAAGTCACTTGGAAGTGTGGCCTCAGTTCTAGAAATTCCACATCGTTCCTTCTATGCTTTCAAGCTACCTTTCTTAGGAAACTTGTTTTCAATCAATCCCTTCTGCTTCTGCTGGATTGATTGTCTATTTGATTCCAGTCTGCCTCTATTGAATTTCATGGCTTCTTTACAAAGATCCATGATATGTCCTTTCTTTCCACAGTAGAAGCATGTTGTCTTCTTGGTGGTCCTTCTGGATGCATCAACCTTCTTGGATTTCAAATCCAAGGACTTCTCTCCCTTTGAAAAAATCTTCTTGGGAGCATCTTCAACTTTCTTCTGCTTGCTTCCCAAGGTTTCCATTTTAGCCAGGTTCAGTGATCTTCTCTTCTTTTTAGCTCTGGATACAGTTGGAGTTTGACATGTATCTTTTTGACCACTTTTGAAATCATCCCAGATGTTGTCAAGCAATCCAAATCTGTTAGCAGTAAACAGATGTCTCTGGACCTGTGGATGTTGCTTCTTTTCCTCTGGCTTGCTCCCCCTTGGCATGGGCTTCCCTTGTGCTTTCACATTGAGAGGATTGTACCAACAATCATTTGCACAATGCCCATACTTGTTACAACACCAACACTGAACCACAAATATTGACCTCTTCAGTCCTTCTGATTGTTGGGTACTTTTCTTAACTTGCTGTGTTGTTTCAGGAGAGCATTCTTTCTTCACTGTCTTCATCCATACTTGTTTGGATTCATTCTTCCATCCTGCACTTTTAGTAGAAACACTTTTAGAAGCATGAGTACAAGATGGTATGGATGGTACCTTCTTTTTAGAATATGTTGCCCTTTCATTAGAGGATGTATTTCTTTTAGAATCATCCTTCTCAAAGCATACATGAGTAGCAACATTTCTCCTTTCAGCTGACTGGGAGGCTTTGGCTTTGGGTGATTGCTGATTGTTCAATATCACCTCCAGTTCTGAGCATTTCATATTGAGGGAGTTCTTCTCATCCTCAATTGTTCTTAGCCTTCCTTCCCATTTCTCTTCCAGCTGATTTATCTGGTCTTCATGCACCTTATTCATTTCATGCAATGAGTTGTCAAGCTCCTTCACCCTTTTTACTTTGTCTTCAAGTTGAGCATCTTTAACAACCATTGATACTCTATGCCTCTTCTCCAGTGCATGGTAAACATCTTTGATTACTACTTTAAAGAATTATTTCTCAGAAAGGCATCTTTGCAATTCTTCAGCAGTGTCTTCATATATTTCATTGCAAAGAGAAACAGTTTCATCTTTAGCCTTCACCAGCTTTCTGAGAGTGTTGGTTATGCCAACCCTTTTTTCCAACTGATCTTCCATTGCATTGGATTCTTCTTCTAGCTGTAATTTTTTTTCTTGAAGATCAAGGATACCTGTAGTAATACACATTGCTACTTCCCTGGGGACTGTCTTTCGAAGATATTCGATTGAATTTAGAAGATCATTGATTCTTCCATCATCATCACAGCTAGGACATGCTTCACCAAAAGAGTGATAAAAGGAATTGTCAGGTGTTTCTCTATCAGCAACAATCTTCTTCTTCATCTTCTTGGCCTGTTTCTTCATCCTGTTTTTCTGAGTCTTGGCAGATATCTCCATTTGAGGCTGTTCTCTCATTTCCTCAAATCTGCACTTCATAAAGACTCCCTTGGATCTTTTAGAGGTAACCTCCCTCTGATACCAATTGAAGTGCCCAGATCAGTGTGAATCACTGAGAGGGGAAGGGGGTGAATCATTGATCCCTTAAAACTTTTTACTAATTGATTCTTTATCAATTAAACCTCTATGGCTGGTTAAAGCCTCAATCCACTCTTCTTGTATCTCTCACCTTTCCACGAATGATGCAGTAAATGTAAAGGCACTGGACACAAGGATTTACAAGGTTCGGCACCAAAGGCCTACGTCCTTGACATGTTGGTTATACACCCCAACATGGTTTCTTCCATTATAATCTGTTAGTATTACAATGGTCGATACAGAGTCCCACTGTATCTCTCCTGAGTCCCACAGGAGGGTCTTTATACTGCGTCCCACAGTGTTACCAGAGTCCCACTGGCCTGTTCCAGAATCCCACAGAAGACTTCTTCCACCCTGAGTCTCACAGGGGGCTTCTCTTGGCTCCTCGAGTCACACAAGTAGCTCTTCTTCTTGTTCAGCTCTTCAAGTATCTTCAGCAGCCTGGGATAAAGACTGCTGGCCTTGCTCTGTACCTCTGATCACTTGAGTTGATCAGGTCTTCTCGTCTTGCTCAGGATTTATCTCCTTCTTCTTAGGATGACCTGGCTTCTCTCCAGCTACTGAATACTCAGACAACTGATATCTTTAACTTCAGTCTGGTCCAGTCTCACATCAGAAAAACTTCATGCACTGAGTGCATGACATCTCTGCTTCCTCATGCACTGACTGCATGGCCTCTTAATTCTCTTCAAGAACTTCCGGTCTTGGTCAACTCAGATGCACACAACCATATTTGTCTTTGTTCACGTGTGTATGTGCATGCATGCATGAATGCACTCTCCTCTTTCTCCTCTTGGTGCAATAAACCCTCAAAGGGTGTAGTCACTTTAAGCACACACATTTTCTTCTTTTCCTTCAGACGTTTAATTCCTTTTGATTACACACATAAATGTGTGTTATACGTTGTGTGAGTCCTGTTATTCTTCTTCTAGGTGAACACACTTTTAGTGCACACACTAGGTTCGGCCACTTTGTTGTTTTGCACACACAACTTGTTCACTGATTTGCACACACACAATGAGTGTATATTTGACTTCCACTCTTTTTTCACACCACCAAGCTATGCCTCGGCCTTCCTTTATTCTTTGTGCACACAAAGCACAAAGCCTCCTTCTCTTGCACACAACTAAGGTGTCTCGGCCTTGTTATTTCTTTTGTGCACACACACACCAATGTGTGGTCTCGACCTCCTCCTTTGCACATCTACTGCACGTAGGTTCTTCTCGCAAATCCAATGGGTGCAAGGCGTCACGCAAGGGTGTGAAACCCCTCTCCTTCAACACTGTTGTGCAAGGGCTTGATGCAAGCGCGCAAGTGTGCACTGACAACCAGTCGCACAAGCCTCGGGTGCAACCGGTGCAAGGCGCGCAAGGCCTCGGGTGGCCACTACCGCGCAATTGCTTACCGCACAGGGGTCCGCGGTGCACAGAGGGGGCGCGCAAGTTGGTGCAGCCCAACCTCTTCTTCTTGTCGCGCAAAGGAGCAGCGCGCAAGGGACTTCACCGCACAAGTGTGGGCGGGGCTTCGTCGCGCAAGTGATGCGCGAAACAATACTTCGCGAGGCAGACGAGATCTCGCGGGTCTTCCAAGTTTTTCAGCAAGCCAGCCTCAAGGGCTCGACCTCATTTTTATAGGCAGAGGCGGTGCTTTACATCCGTGGAGTTATATCTTTGAATCCCCAAATTTATCGGGTTTTCAAGATTTTGCAAATCTTGAACTTTCTCTTCTGTTTCACGCGGGTTCCCTCTTCTGTTATTTTTCTCTTCATGCATGCTTCGTTGAACGTGTGCATGGCCTTTTTTAAACCCAATCCATGAAAAGCATCAACACCGAATGGCCTCACACCTTCGGTTGCTTCGGACGAACTTCAAATTCTCCTCTCGTTGCATGCAAGCCCACTTTTAAGCATGGATAGGTTCAGTGCGTCGAGACGATCCTAATGGACTCTTCGGCTTGATCGGAGATGGCCGGGAACTCGAATTTTGTCGTCGGGGAGGCCTCTGGTTCGACGGCGGCACGCGGGGGAGGTCTCGACATGGCTCGAGGTAGGAGATGACGCGGGCACCGTTGGATCCGATCTTTAATGATCTCTAACGGCAGAGATTAAAACGCAGTGCCTCAGATGAGATGGGCGGCCGCGATTACACGCGGATCAGATGGACGACCGAGATTTGCTTCGCATTTTTTAGAATCCATCCCACATCGAAACGGCCCGCGATTTCCACGCGGTTTATCAAAGTTCCGTTGCCGGTAACCCTTCGATTGAACTTCTCCCTCCACGGTGCCGCCCCGCACCGTGTTCTCTCTGCGGGCGCGCTCTTGCGCCCACCCCTGCCACTCAGGCGCGCCACTGGCGCCCACTATGCATCCTCGGGCGCGCATCTTGGCGCCCATGCTGTGCAGGCTTGACTCCCCTGCGTGGATTCTGCCGCCTTGGGTTTGCCCCACGGGTTCCCCCTTGGGCGTGGCGCCTTAGGCCCACATGTGCCTTGGGGTTGAATCCTCAAGGTGTCCTTGGCTGGCCAATTTTTTGGCTAAGTAATGGTTAGGAATTTGTGTAAAAACAATGTTAACCAAATGTAGTATGCCAAGCCACAAATCTTCTTCTTCTCATCTCCATTCTTCTTCTTCTTAAGAATTCCTCCATTCTTTCACTAGACTTCATCAATTACTTCGAAGGAATTCCCAAAGGGTCTTTCTTCAACCGATGCTCCTGAATCAAACATATTCATCAAAGTTATTTATTGATCTAATTAGAGATCAAGTTGGATCTTCTTCATATTCACATGCACTAAGTGATAGTACATGGACTTCTTTAGCTCACTTCATCCACTTAGAGATTGTGGATGGATCATCTTCAACTCCTCATGCATTGTCAATTCAATTCATGGTCTTCTAACATTGTGGTGACATTGTATCCAGTTGATACAAGTTCTTTGAACTTAAAGATCAGTTCAAAAATCGTCAGAAGTAATGATGATGCTCCATCATCATCCATTCTTCAAGTGGTGTAACTTAGTATCATCTTGATACAAGTATTGAAACATTAAGATTAGTTCTTCAATCGTCTGATATAAACATGGATGAATGTTTCAACCATAAACACTTATGCCACTTAGTGAATCTCCTAAGTGACATTCATCTTAACACAATGGCCATCCTCCATTCATCACCAACACCATCATAGCCTTTTTCATTCACATATTGAAACTCCTTGACATCCATCCATTCATTCCTTGACAACAACATACCTCATTGACAACAAATGCAACACAGTGCACTTCAATCTCCCCCTTTGTATTTGTTGTCAATACACTTTTTCAGCACATATGAATGGGTCAATATGTGTGCCAATATTTTCTCCCCCTTATTGGCAATCAAATGAAAAGGTGTGGTGTGGTTCTCTTCAAAAATATCTCTTCCTCCCTTCGAATAACATCTTCTTGAAAAGCACTAAGAGAGGGATGATGTCACATGTTCTCTTTAGCAAAGAACCTTTAGTAAATCATCTCTAAGTCTACTTGGGCTAACCCGGTGTAGAAAACAAGAGTGATGTAACCAAGGAACTCAATGATATCCATCATTCACTGTACATGTGAGATCATGCTTCAGGGGTTTGAAATTTTTCAGATATAACAATGAATTGCTAAATCCTGCACATACTTCACAAAACTCATTAGAAAGTTCAGTGCAATGATAAAGCTCCCCCTTTCATCCATTTGACTTCAATCAATAATCCCCCTTAATTGTCATGATGAATACAATTAAGAAACAAGGGATGAAAGTATGATTGGAATACCTTCACTTTTCTCAAGATGGTATTAATCTAAGAATCTCATCTTCTTCAGATTGGCTCCCCCTCAAGGGGTGCACTCCATTCTGTCCAAACCACTCTCCAGATGAGAATGATCATCATCTTCAATTCCCTGCAATGTCAGCACATGTAAATACAAGTGATTAGGGAATAAGATGGAACCTCCTTGGTTCATAAATGTGAACAACAAGGTTGAGAAGATTCTCTCAACCGAGATGTCCCATTTTCACCATTCTTCACACTGGCACATTTTATCTTCAATGATGTTTGTGCTGGTGTGGATCTCAACACATCTTCATGTGAAATCTTCTTCTTCTCTTTTGCCTTAGAAATTTCCAGAACTTCATCTTCAGCTCTCTGCATATCTTTGGCAAGTTGCAACTGATTTGGCCAAATGACAAGTAAGTCACTTGGAAGTGTGGCCTCAGTTCTGGAAATTCCACATGGTTCCTTCGATGCTTTCAAGCTACCTTTCTTAGGCAACTTGTTTTCAATCAATCCCTTCTGCTTCTGCTGGATTGATTGTCTATTTGATTCCAGTCTGCCTCTATTGAATTTCATGGATTCTTTACAAAGATCCATGATATGTCCTTTCTTTCCACAGTAGAAGCATGTTTTCTTCTTGGTGGTCCTTCTATATGCATCAACCTTCTTGGATTTCAAATCCAAGGACTTCTCTTCCTTTGACAAAATCTTCTTGGGAGCATCTTCAACTTTCTTCTGCTTGCTTCCCAAGGTTTCCATTTTAGCCAGGTTCAGTGATCTTCTCTTATTTTTAGCTCTGGATACAGTTGGAGATTGACATGTATCTTTTTGACCACTTTTGAAATCATCCCAGATGTTGTCAAGCAATCCAAATCTGTTAGCAGTAAACAGATGTCTCTGGACCTGTGGATGTTGCTTCTTTTCCTCTGGCTTGCTCCCCCTTGGCATGGGCTTCCCTTGTGCTTTCACATTGAGAGGATTGTACCAACAATCATTTTCACAATGCCCATACTTGTTACAACACCAACACTGACCCAAAAATCTTGACCTCTTCAGTCCTTCTGATTGTTGGGTACTTTTCTTGACTTGCTGTGTTGTTTCAGGAGAGCATTTTTTCTTCACTGTCTTCATCCATACTTGTTTGGATTCATTCTTTCATCCTTCACTTTTAGTAGAAACACTTTTAGAAGCATGAGTACAAGATGGTATGGATGGTACCTTCTTTTTAGAATATGTTGCCCTTTCATTAGAGGATGTCTTTCTTTTAGAATCATCCTTCTCAAAGCATACTTGAGTAGCAACATTTCTCCTTTCAGCTGTCTGGGAGGCTTTGGCTTTGGGTGATTGCTGATTGTTCAATATCACCTCCAGTTCTGAGCATTTCATATTGAGGGAGTTCTTCTCATCCTCAATAGTTATTAGCCTTCCTTCCCATTTCTCTTCCAGCTGCTTTATCTGGTCTTCATGCACCTTATTCATTTCAAGCAATGAGTTGTCAAGCTCCTTCACCCTTTTTACTTTGTCTTAAAGTTGAGAATCTTTAACAACCATTGATACTCTATGCCTATTCTCCAGTGCATGGTAAACATCTTTGATTACTACTTTAAATAATTCTTTCTCAGAAAGGATTCTTTGCAATTCTTCAGCAGTGTCTTCATATCTTTCATTGCAAAGAGAAACGGTTTCATCTTTAGCCTTCACCAGCTTTCTGAGAGTGTTGGTTATGCCAACCCTTTTTGCCAACTGATCTTCCATTGCATTGGCTTCTTCTTCTAGCTGCAATTTTTCTTCTTGAAGATCAAGGATGCCTGTAGTAATACACATTGCTACTTCCCTGGGGACTGTCTTCCGAAGATATTCGATTGCATTTAGAAGATCATTGATTCTTCCATCATCATCACAGCTAGGACAGGCTTCACTAGAAGAGTGATAAAAGGAATTGTCAGGTGTTTCTCTATCAGCAACAATCTTCTTCTTCATCTTCTTGTCCTGTTTCTTCATCCTGTTTTTCTGAGTCTTGGCAGATATCTCCATTTGAGGTTGTTCGCTCATTTCCTCAAATCTGCACTTCATAAAGACTCCCTTGGATCTTTTAGAGGTAACCTCCCTCTGATACCAATTGAAGTTCCCAGATCAGTGTGAATCACTGAGAGGGGGAGGGGTGAATCAGTGATCCCTTAAAACTTTTTACTAATTGATTATTTATCAATTAAACCTCTATGGCTGGTTAAAGCCTCGATCCACTGTTCTTGTATATCTCACCTTTCCAAGAATGATGCAGTAAATGTAAAGGCACTAGACACAAGGATTTACAAGGTTCGGCACCAAAGGCCTACGTCCTTTCCATGTTGGTTATACACCCCAACATGGTTTCTTCCATTATAATCTGTTAGTATTACAATGGTCGATACAGAGTCCCACTTTATCTCTCCTGAGTCCCACAGGAGGGTCTTTATACTGCATCCCACAGTGTTACCAGAGTCCCACTGGCCTGCTCCAGAATCCCACTGAAGACTTCTTCCACCCTGAGTCTCACAGGGGGCTTCTCCTGGCTCCTCGAGTCACACGAGTAGCTCTTCTTATTGTTTAGCTCTTCAAGTATCTTCAGCAGCCTGGGATAAAGACTGCTGGCCTTGCTCTGTACCTCTGATCACTTGAGTTGATCAGGTCTTCTCGTCTTGCTCAGGATTTATCTCCTTCTTCTCAGGATGACCTGGCTTCTCTCCAGCTACTGAATAGTCAGACAACTGATATCTTTAACTTCAGTCTGGTCCAGTCTCACATCAGAACAACTTCATGCACTGAGTGCATGGCATCTCTGCTTCCTCATGCACTGACTGCATGGCCTCTTAATTCTCTTCAAGAACTTCCGGTCTTGGTCAACTCAGATGGACACAAACAGATTTGTCTTTGTTCACGTGTGCATGTGCATGCATGCATGCACTCTCCTCTTTCTCCTCTTGGTGCAATAAATCCTCAAAGGGTGTAGTCACTTTAAGAACACACCTTTTCTTCTTTTCCTTCACACGTTTAATTCCTTTTGATTACACACATAAATGTGTGTTATACGTTGTGTGAGTCCTCTTCTTCTTCTTCTAGGTGAACACACTTTTAGTGCACACACTAGGTTCAGACACTTTGTTGTTTTGCACACACAACTTGTTCTTTGATTTGCACACACACAATGAGTGTATATTTGGCCTCCACTCTTTTTGCACACCCCCATGCTATGCCTCGGCCTTCCTTTATTCTTTTTGCACACAAAGCACAAAGCCTCCTTCTCTTGCACACAACTAAGGTGTCTCGGCCTTGTTATTTCTTTTTTGCACACACACACACACCAATGTGTGGTCTCGGCCTCCTCCTTTGCACATCTACTGCCCGTAGGTTCTTCTCACAAATCCAATGGGTGCAAGGCGTCACGCAAGGGTGTGCAACCCCTCTCCTTCAACACTGTCGCGCAAGGGCTTGATGCAAGCGCGCAAGTGTGCACTGCCAACCAGTCGCACAAGCCTCGGGTGCAACCGGTGAAAGGCGCGCAAGGCCTCGGGTGGCCACTGCCGCGCAATTGCGTACCGCACAGGGGGCCGCGGTGCACAGATGGGGCGCGCAAGTTGGCGCAGCCCAACCTTTTCTTCTTGTCACGCAAAGGAGCAGCGCGCAAGGGACTTCACCGCACAAGTGTGGGCGGGGCTTCGTCGCGCAAGTGATGCGCGGAACAATACTTCGCGAGGCAGACGAGCTCTCGCGGGTCTTATAAGTTTTTCAGCAAGCCAACCTCAAGGGATCGACCTCATTTTTATAGGCAGAGGCGGTGCTTTACATCCGTGGAGTTATATCTTTGAATCCCCAAATTTATCGGGTTTTCAAGATTTTGCAAATCTTGAACTTTCTCTTCTGTTTCACGCAAGTTCCCTCTTCTGTTATTTTTCTCTTCATGCATGCTTCGTTGAACGTGTGCATGGCCTTTTTTAAACCCAATCCATGCAAAGCATCAACACCGAATGGCCTCGCACCTTCGGTTGCTTCGGCCGAACTTCAAATTCTCCTCTCGTTGCATGAAAGCCCACTTTTAAGCATAGATAGGTTCAGTGCGTCGAGACGATCCCAATGGACTCTTCGGCTTGATCGGAGATGGCCGGGAACTCGAATTTTGTCGTCGGGGAGGCCTCTGGTTCGACGGCGGCACGCGGAGGAGGTCTAGGCATGGCTCGAGGTAGGCGATGACGCGGGCACCGTTGGATCCGATCTTTAATGATCTCCAACGGCGGAGATTAAAACGCAGCGCCTCAGATGAGATGGGCGGCCGCGATTACACGCGGATCAGATGGACGGCCGAGATTCGCTCCGCATTTTTTAGAATCCGTCCCACATCGAAACGGCCCACGATTTCCACGCGGTTTATCAAAGATCCGCTGCCGGTAACCCTTCGATTGAACTTCTCCCTCCACGGTGCCGCCCCGCACCGTGTTCTCTCTGCGGGCGCGCTCTTGCGCCCACCCCTGCCACTCGGGCGCGCCATTGGCGCCCACTATGCATCCTCGGGCGCGGATCCTGGCGCCCATGCTACGCAGGCTTGACTCCCCTGCGTGGCTTCTGCCGCCTTGGGTTTGCCCCACGGGTTCCCCCTTGGGCGTGGCGCCTTAGGCCCACATGTGCCTTGGGGTTGGACCCTCAAGGTGTCCTTGGCTGGCCAATTTTTTGGCTAAGTAATGGTTAGGACTTTGTGTAAAAACAATGTTAACCAAATGTAGTATGCCAAGCCACAAATCTTCTTCTTCTCATCTCCATTCTTCTTCTTCTTAAGAATTCCTCCATTCTTTCACTAGACTTAATCAATTCCTTCGAAGGAATTCCCGAAGGGTCTTTCTTCAACCTATGCTCCTGAATCAAACATATTCATAAAAGTTCTTTATTGATCTAATTAGAGATCAAGTTGGATCTTCTTCATATTCACATGAACTAAGTGATAGTGAATGGACTTCTTTAGCTCACTTCATCCACTTAGAGATTGTGGATGGATCATCTTCAACTCCTCATGCATTGTCAATACAATGCATGGTCTTCTAACATTGTGGTGACATTGTATCCAGTTGATACAAGTTCTTTGAACTTAAAGATCAGTTCAACAATAGTCAGATGTAATGATGATGCTCCATCATCATCCATTCTTCAAGTGGTGTAACTTAGTATCATCTTGATACAAGTATTGAAACATTAAGATCAGTTCTTCAATCGTCTGATATAAACATGGATGAATGTTTCAACCATAAACACTTATGCCACTTAGTGAATCTCCTAAGTGACATTCATCTTAACACAATGGCCATCCTCCATTCATCACCAACACCATCATAGCCTTTTTCATTCACATATTGAAACTCCTTGACATCCATCCATTCATTCCTTGACAACAACATACCTCATTGACAACAAATGCAACATAGTGCACTTCAGTTTTGTTAATGTAAAAGTGTATGTAGTCCCATAAAAAATAAATCCATATATAGAAATTGGGAAGTTGAAAAAGTTTTCTTATAGACTCACCTAGGTTTAATCAATCCAAAAAGTTTTGGTTGAGAACTGAATCTATCATCACTCTGATGCATTGAAGATGATCCGAATATTGAACACCTGACTAGAAACTCATAGGGGATATGATTGGTAAAATTCAAAGGATCTTTATAAAACATGATTAAAGTTTTATCATACCATCAATTTGGTCTCCAAAAAATTACAGCTATTGAACCTAATTAATATCTTCCATGGATAACCCAGTACATTAAATTTTCCCTGTACTATATTTATTTGAAAGGGATACTTTCTCTTACTCTGAAGATGCCTCACAATTTCTAATTATATTAAGGGATGTTATCTTTAAAATCCATGTTATTGCATTGATTGGGGAATTATTTTTTCCAAATGTGTCATTTTATGGATATACATTTTTTTATTCAATAATAACTTCCTTAGAGAATGATATGGATTGTCTTGTTGAATACTATGGTAAATGCATTAGAATTAATTAGGAGATGGGTGGGGGCCAGAATCATATCAACCCTTGATGAACCGATAGGTCTTATGATATAATACAACATAGGTTTTTGTTTATACCTCATCCCATATTAGTTTATGGTCTTTGAATAAATCCTTTACAACATGTTTTAATGTCCATAATTATGCATTCTGTCATTAAAAGATCAATGATTATTATTATCCATGTTTTCATTTATTTTATTGAATATTGAATTCAATCAGTTTAATTTGATTATGAATTTATGTTATCTATTTATTCTTTCCATATCACGTATGTAATGTTTATATTCTGATAGATTTCATTATAAAAAATTCTGTACCAATCATCTGATCCTACACTTGTTTTATTCCCTTTTCCTAGGAAACTTATAGGATAACTATGTGAAATTTTTACGGATAAAAGGGAAGCTCCAATAACGTCCCCACAATGTGTTCATACAAAATATTATGTTTTCATGTGAAATTTATATATGTATATAGTCAGACAAGACTACTAAGTTTATAAATCCTATATGATTCATTGTATTTTTTACCAATAATGTAATATAACAACCAAATCTAGGTTTCTAGAGCTTGAGTAGTTATAGTTAGTACCATAACAAGTTTAGTAGGGACCCTAGGGGTTAAATTTAGAGGAACCTATCTAGATAGAACAAGTAGAATGAAAAACATAAATATTTCTATGGAAAACTCTATAAAAATAAATAGAAATTACATTTTATAATTCAATATCATGAGCTAATTATGTGTATTACCTTATAGAGTGATGTTGACAAAAAGGAGGAATATTAATCCTTATAGTGATGTAAGGATATCCCCCCTAAGTATGTTAATTAAGATAGATTTGAGGCTAATTATATTATAAGTATATTAGGCAAGTTGACAGAACACTACTGGAAAACTAACCTATACCAACGGTTTGAAGAACTGTTGCCAAGTAAGCCGTTGGGATATATCTATACCAAAGGTTTTGGGAAAACTGTTGGTATAGACCTATACCAACGATTTTGGAAACCGTTGGTATAAGTAGTATGAAAATCTATACCAACGGTTATGGAACCTTTGGTATATGTATTTCAAAAAAACATTGGCTGGGATTTGATCCCCAGACCCCTAGTTTATCATCAAACAACTTTACCACTAACTTAACATGACTTTTGTGAACATAATTACATTAATATATATATGTATTCCCATAATTATTTTAAATTTTGATTTATATAATGTTATCGGTAAGAAGATCTGATAAAAAATCAAGGGATCTATACCAACGGTTGTCAAAACCGTTCGTATAGATCCCTTGATTCTGGATGCAATTATCGGTGGGAGGTTGATATATGGGGGACCTTTCCCAATGGTTTGGCCAAACCGTTGGGAAAGGTGTCCGAAAAGTGGACTTTTCCCAATGGTTTGGCCAAACCATTGGGAAAGGTGGCCTCAAAGTGGGCTTTATCAACAGTTTGGCCAAACCATTGGGAAAGAAGATCTATACCAACGGTTTTTAAAAACCGTTGGTATAGAAGCGTTGGGAAAGGTCAGATTTCCAGTAGTGCAAGTAATGACATATAATATCACCTGAATATAGGGATCTTCTGATGCATAACAAGGCACACTACTAGAAATCTTGGATTCTGCGCCAGCAAGCATTAGCGACCGCTTTTGGCAGTCGCAAAAGGGGGTAGTAGCGACCGCCAATGGCGGTCGCTAATTCCGTCAAAAATCTGGAGGGATTTTTCCCGCTTCCAGTCGTCTTCTTCACGGGTTTCATGTATACAGCACGCCGTCGCCGCCCCCAACCACCTCCTCCGTCACCCACGTCACCACGGGTGACCTCCAAACAACCCTCGAAGTCCATTGTTGAACCCAATAGGGCCTTGCATCGCTGTGGTACCTCCCCACGACATCCGCCTATGTAGCTTCTTCCTTCCGAACACCGTGAATCCGCCATGGATGGCGACCGAAGCTTTTGGGGTCCCTCCCCGTCACCCCCTCCCGTCTCCTTATAAAATCAACACCAAGCCACACACAAACCGGTTGTTTTCATGGAGGAGTTTTAGCGGCCGCCATTGGCGGTCGCTATTGAGCTTCACCGACGAAGCAATTGCGACCGCCAAAAGCGATCGCTGAGCGGCCGCTAAAGGCCTTTAGCGACCGCTTTTGGCAGTCGCTAAAAGCTGTTATTCTAGTAGTGGCATAACTATATTGGACCACTTCATGTGACAAGAATCTCTAGTAATCAATGTAACTACCAATACATTGGTAGTTGGATAATGTACCAAGTCTCTAGAGAATATCTATCTCACATTGGGATGTAGTGAAAAAGCTGCATTCATCGGGGCAGTGTAATGGCCCGGACCTCTCCAGTACATTACTTTGTGAAAATGTGGTGTTAGAGGTGTTCTTGAAGGTTAAACTGAATTGGGGTGTGTTTGGGTGGACTTTTTAGGGAAACTAAAGGGATATAGATTTCGCACGGGAGGCGCACGGTTTGTCTAAACCATGTGTCCAAACCATGTGAGTTTGGTGTTGGAGGCAGTGGCTAATGCATATTTAGCTCATGATTTGTCTAATCGTGCGGCCTAATCATGCGAGGAGTGTTTATGAGGCATTAGTGAACACACAGTTAGCATAAGGTTTTTCTAATCGTGCGAGCAAACCATGTGGGTAATTAAATTAGATCCTAAAATTGTGGATCTAAATTATTTTTCCTCTAAATGGTTCGTTTAAGCCCCTAAGTAGCCATAACTCAGTATTACCCTTCAATGAAGGTAGGAGAACCTCTCCCAAGAGTTTTAGAGGCAATCTAATGGATTCTCTTGGCAAATAAAATCCGGTTTCTTGAGGTATGTGATCATTCTTGTTTGGTTTCTTAGATCCACTTGGATCCACTTCTCCTCTTCTCTCGGTTTCTTAGATCTACACCCATTATAGGAAGATCTAAATGTATGGATTCCAATTATGGTGAGCTTTGGTATTGATCTTACTAGGAGGAGAGATCTAAGGCAGGTTTTTGGAGAATCGACTCGGGTTTCTTGAGCGTTCTTCGACCATCATGATTTTCTTCAAAAACCTTGAGGTAGGGGATTCATTGCTTCTATTTATTTTATGTGAAACTGTATTATTAGCATGTTTAATCCCACTGGATGACAATGGAATTGACATAATAAATAATTTGAAATGGATAAAGGAATTTTATCGATCGAATGTTATTGCCTCTTGTTTTTTTAGATAGTGTGATATCTATGCCTGCTTTGCTTAGCTGTTGTTCTTGATGGAAATCAGTAAAGAATGTAAACCGGGATTATCTGATAATTGTTTGGATAAATATAAAGAGGCATGAAAATGAATCTGGTTCTGGTTGTAAATTTATGTAAATCAAATTAGCGTAGTAAGAATGATTAATCTGTTGTGATAGTTTACTGGTAAGATTTTCGATTTTGGAACCAATGGATTATAAACCTGTTAATTCAAGATGGTTTAAAAATTTGATTGTCTGATAATTCTTTTAAGGGTTCTGAGTTACCCTCTTGATTGTTAAAGGGCCAAGAGCCTAATTAATGTGATGTTTCTTTCCTGCTGATTGTGCTGTGATGTGATCCTGGATGGTTGTTGTGATATGTGGGGGCATAAAGGCCTTTTGGTTGTGGCATTGTATGAAACCTAGAGTGGCGAGATGCATCAGTTTATGCATATGGGTGTTGGGGAGGACACCAGGGATGATTTAATGGGTTGGATGTGATTGTTGGATGCTTGTGGGTTCTTTTATTGTTTATCAACTTTACTTTTCCCCACTGGTCAAGGTAGCTGGTCTCGTTTACCCTTCTTCTAAAGGAGGTGAAGACACGTGGGGTATGCCACGTGCTTTCCGTCTCTAGCTTCTCAAGGGAGGATGGGTCTACACTCTTTCTATAGGCGGCAAAGACTCGATGGGTAGTACATATACTCACCGTGTTGATCACCCTTGTGTTTAGTAGCATAGAATGCTTTTCTAGAATTCCTGGGAATATGGTAAAGTAATTCTCTAATGAATGTTTGAATAAATGGTGTTAACCCATGGGGTTGGTGTTCGCTAAAACATAATGAAGAGGTTGAAAACTGTTGAAGGAGCAGTTGAATTTGGGTGTGTTGCTAATGAAATTTAAGGTGGGTTAGTTCATGGTTAATTAATGTCTAAAGAATTAATTAATGTATAGTGGAATTGATAAAAAGGGAATGAATCAATCTAATAAATCTCTTTAAATGGTTGTGTGCTTATAGGATACCTAGTCTTAGAAGTGGCAGCCCGGAGTCTGAGAGACGTTAGCTGCAGTTGTTTCTATGACTAGGTTATTCCCATAGTGTGGTTGTGAGATATAGTATATTCTATACTTTTTTTGTTTTTATACGCTACTCCACCCTGTTAGTAAGGGCAACTGACACCCTGGGGATTTTGAGCCCTGGGGGGGGGGGGTGTTTTCCCCAACATTCCGGTGGGAGGATTAATGGCTGACTACCCCCTTTGTCCCCACTCTCTTCTCTTGGTAGATACTTGTGCCATTAGGCACAACAGTTAGTTTTCCCCTTATATGTGTGTAGAGGGCTGTAATGGATTGTGGTTATTCACACACATATATTCTAGATATATTATCCTATGGACTACTATAGGTGTAACGTGTATAGGCTGTGATGGATTGAGGATCCTTACTCGGTGTATGGGCTGTAATGGCTTGAGGTATAATACCCGACGTATGATACACGTTACGCGAGTTGTGGTGGCTCCTAGAAACTACCTAGTTACTTTGGCTGTAAGGATAGTGTGGTGCTTCGCCCAAGTATCTGCGGGCAAGCCTTTGTGGTGAACGAGGTGTAGATTGTGGTTCTTCGCCCAGGTGTTTACAGGAAAGCCTTTTTGGAGAGATATTCTTAGGACGTGTGACGTTGGGGAAAAGTGAAAAACCAGTGGGGAAGTAGTAGTGGGGTACCCTTGATATTCTTTATTACATACTATATTATTTTATGTGTTACTTGGTGAGAGTAGCCATGGTGAGGTTGGGAACTTAGTATACCTGTTTAGGTGATGATTTAGTTTCACTTGTTATTCACTGTGCTTTAACATTCTTTATTTACTTTTGCACGAGAGGCTTTGGGGAGGATCCTACTGAGTATATTGTTATACTCACCCTATGTATATATAAACTATTTTTCAGGTCACTTGGATCAGGTTAGAGATCAATCTAGTTACTACTAGCTTGTGGTTACAAGAGCTGTTCGGGATTGTGGTTGCAGCTATTTTTACTTTCTTTTGGGTACTTCCAGTTTTTCACCTTTTGTTGTAGTACTTTTGCATGACATTCCATTTGTGCACTTGGGTTTCTTTTATATTTCCAGTCCTGAGTTTGAGTTGATTGGTGTCTATCTTATCTCTCTCTTCCGCATGTGTTCTCTAAGAGGGTAATGCCTCCCATTTGTGTGTTACTATACCCATGGTGCTAGTCTCCAACCCGGGGTCTACTAGAGGCGGGACTCGGGGGTTATTATCTCCCTTCTCATATTACTGGCCCAGGAGGGGTACACTTTGTGGGGAGGGGGTCATGATAGAGTGGTATCAAAGATCTGGTTGAAGGATAGGATGGAGTTTGGAGTTATGCACATGTGAGGTTTCATGGGTTGCTAGGGAAAAAGTGTCATTCATGTTTAGAAAGTGAGGTAAACACTGGAGACTGGATGAGACATAGGAGTTTAGGTCCCCCTATGATCTGATGTACAGAACTTTAAGTTTACAATGGATACTAAACAAGGTGATACTAGTTGCTGGGTAGAGACCTAGGAAAGGATCATGCATATTTCTTCTTTGTGCCTGTGTTTGAATGGGTATACCTTGGGATAGGTTAACCTAAAATGAATAAAAGAAAATAATTAATTAATTAATGTTGAGTCTTCCATATTCCAAGTTTAGGAGA
The DNA here is from genome assembly GCA_963277665.1 of Viscum album. Taxonomy (NCBI): domain Eukaryota; kingdom Viridiplantae; phylum Streptophyta; class Magnoliopsida; order Santalales; family Viscaceae; genus Viscum; species Viscum album. The sequence continues at coordinate 1,561,542,686 of OY728148.1, read as the reverse complement.
TCTAACGGTTGTTATTTTATAGGTATGGCTCCAAGTCAACCTCCTCATTAGGCTTGCACAGAAAACGTCCTGCAGGCTGTTCCAGCAGGTCACCGCAAGGTAGAGGTTGACAACGATGACACTTGGAGGAAAACACTATGAGAGTTTCAGCGCTAGAGTTTGCAGAAGTACGAGGGCTCCGTTTCAGATGCAGTCACAGAAGACTGGTTGGAGGAGGTCGAAATAGGCTTTATCTCGATCCGTTCTTGGAAGGAGCACTGGGTGTCCTTAGTTGTGATGATGCTGCGTGGAGCAGCGAGGAAGTGGCGGTTTTGTTCCTCGAGGATCGTGTGGAATCAGTGATCTCATGGGAGGAGTTCTGAGACAAGTTTAGAGTCGAGTTCCTTTCTTTGACTGTGAAGGCGTCCAGTCGCCAGGAGCATCTTACCCTTCGACAGGGGAGCTCTACTATTCGAGAGTTTGGAATTCGTTTCATGAACCTTTTACGATATGCTTCGGACCTGTTACCAGATGAGGAGGCCAGGGAGAGGCATTTCGAGGAGGATTTGCATCCAGAGATCCAGCGCCAGGTCACCACATTTATACTGAAGACATATAATAAGGTGATGGAGAGGGAAAAGGTTTTCGAGAGGACTTTGGGTAGGACTAGATCATCACAAGAGGGGGATCGTCATGATCCCTCATGAAGCAAGGTTGTGATCTGGGGTTACTGTTTTTCAGGGCAGAAGAGTTTCCATTTATCCGGGGGTAGGTCCCATCCCTTCACATCTCGTTTCTCCAGAGGCAGCAAATCTCAGGACTATGAGAAGGGATCAGATGCTTGTTTTTATTATGGTGGTTTTGGCCATCAGCAGTGGGAGTGCCCGAACTTTCAGAGTGGTCATTGTGCACCGGGAGCTATGCTCCAAGTTCCTCCGTTGAGGTAGTTCCAGTCGAGGCAGTAGCAGCTAGTTGCACCAGCTTTAGATCAGCAGAGGGTAGATGGGGCAGGCAGAGGATAGCCCCATGACACTCCCTGTCCACAAGGAGCAGAGCGCGGCCGTGGTGGTGGTCTTCATCAGGGTAAGAGAGGCCATGGAGGAGGTCATGGTCAGCTTCATGCTCTAGCGTTTCCAGCTCCAGATGAGCTAGATGTCATTCAAGGTACCCTTTCTTTTTTTTCTACCTTGGTGTATGCCTTGTTTGATTTAGGAGAGACACACTCCTTCATATCACCTACCCTTGTCCATACTTTGGGACTTGAGGTAAAGAGGCTTCCAGTGCCCTTGGCATTGACTACGCCAGTTGGAGGTCGAGCTTACTTGTTTGAAGTATGTAGAGATTGTGAGCTAATGTTGAGGCATCAACGCTCTTGGGGATATTTCCTATGTTTACGAATACAACCATATGATATCATCCTCGACATGTATTGGTTGTATTCAGTGTAGGCTATCATGGATTGCTTTAGGAAGAAGGTCATTTTCCTTGGTGCGAATGGAGAGCAAGTGGTGTTTGTTGGTGAGCGATATCCTCAGATGGGTCATAGGCGCGTTCCATCCTTATCATCAATTATGGCCGAGATGATGCTGAGTTCTTCATAGGTTCAGCAGTTAGCGTTTCCTCAAGTCGTAGAGGAGTACCCTGATGTCTTTCCAAAAGAGGTTGTAGCCTTACCCCCTCTACGAGAGATCGAGTTTGGGATCAAGCTACATCCAGGAGCATCTCATATTTCTATGTCTCCATATAGGATGACCCCTTCTGAGTTGCGAGAGATACATATATAGATTCATGGTCTGTTGCTGTGCGGTTTTGTTCGACCAAGTGTGTCACCATTGGGTGCACCAGTTTTGTTTGTGAAGAAGGCCGATGACAGTTTGCAGTTGTGTGTCGATTATCGTCGCTTAAACAAATTCACAATAGAGAACTGCTATCATCTTCTGCGTATTGATGACTTATTTGATCAACTAAAGGGTGCAAGTTGGTTCTCAAATATCCACTTGTGGTCGGGATATCATCAGATGGATGTGAAGAATGAGAATATTCTGAAGACTGGTTTCTGTTGTCATCATTAGCATTATGAGTTCGTTGTAATTCCATTTGGAGTGACTAATGCTCCGGCTGTATTCATGGGATTGATGAATGCTATGTTCCATGAGTTTCTAGAAAAGTTCGTGGTTGTTTTCATTGACGACATCCTTGTGTACTCCACGTCTGAGGAGGAGCATGCACATCATCTATGAGCCATTTTGGGAGTTCTTCGTCGACATCAGCTGTTTGGGAAGTTGTCGAAGTGTGAGTTTTGGGCTTGAGAAGTCCGTTTCTTGGGGAATGTTGTGTCCCAAAAGGGAGTTTCTATGGATCCATCGAAGATTGAAGCAGTTGTGTCTTGGCCATCCCCCAAGATTGTTTCAGAGGTGAAAACTTTCCTTGGTTTCGCAGGCTACTACAAAAGGTTCGTATCCAATTTCTTATGATTTGCAACTCCTCTGACAGCTTTGACCAGAAAAGATTAGGCATTCATATGGACTAATCAATGTCAGGAAGCCTTCGAGTATCTAAAGGATAATTTAGTAAGTGCTCCAATCCTTTGTCTTCCAGCTGAGGGAGTTCAGTTTGATGTCTTCTGCGATGCTTCACATCTGGGGTTAGACTGTGTTCTCATGCAGTAGAGGTCAATGGTTTCTTATGGGTCTTAGCAGTTACGTCCCCACGAACACAACTATGCCACCCATGATCTTGAGTTGGCAGGAATATCTCTGAAGTTGTGGAGACATTACCTAATTGGTGAGTGCTTCATGGTTTTCACCGATCATAAGAGTTTGAGGTACGTTTTCTCCCATAATGACTTGAACTTACAAAAGTGGTGGTGGATGGAGTTCTTACTGGAATACGACTTCGAAATATCATATACACCTGGAAAAGGGAATTTTGTAGCTGATGTGATGAGTCGAAAGTCACGTAATGATGTGGGTCGTGAATTCGATGATTCCTAGAGAGTAATGGATGAACTGTCAGTATTACATCTTGATATGGGAGAAGTTGGGGGTAGAGGATGTCTTTTTCAGATGACGGTACAGTCATCCCTGATGTAGAAGGTGTAAGATTCCCAGTTGTAAGATCTTGAGTTGGAGGTCTGGAGAGACCGAGTTGTTTGTGGTGAAGCCCCTGATGGTTGGTCTGAGGATTTACAACACAGAGTGTTGTACCATGGGAGGATTTTTGTTCTTTTGATGATGCACGATACGATCCTCATATAGTTCCATATTTCACCTTTTGGAGGTACATCCTGGCATGAAAAATATGTACCGATCCTTGAGGAGTCAGTTTTGGTGGCCTGGGCTGAAGCGTGCAGTTTCAGAGTTTATGTCTCGATGTTTAGTCTTCCAGAAGGTGAAGGCCAAACACCGTGTTCTAGGTGGTCTTCTACAGCCATTAGAGATTCCTCATTGGAAGTGGGAGGACATCTCAATGGACTTCATTACTGGTTTACCTCGAGTTCCGGGAGAACATGATGCTATTTGGGTGGTAGTGGATCGTTTAACAAAATTGGCCCACTTTATAGCAATCAAGGAGTCAAGCTCAATGGAAGTTTTGTCGAGGCAGTATCTATAGGAGGTGGTGAGACTTCATGGAGTCCCCAGGATGATCATTTCTAATCGAGATCCTCGTTTTACCTCCAGGGTGTGGAGAGGTCTCCAAAATACGTTCGGTTCTCAACTATACCTTAACACTACTTTCCATCCTCAAACAGATGGTCAGACAGAGTGAACCATCCAAACTCTTGAAGACATGTTACACTCTTGTGTTCTGAATTTTGGAGGCTAATGGATAAGGCACTAACCCTTGGTGGAGTTCTCTTACAATAATAGTTTTCACTCCACCATCGGCATGGCGCCATTTGAAGCCTTGTATGGCTGGCCTTACCTTTCTCCTTTGTGCTAGACTGGGGTCATAGAGTTAGCAATTCTCGGACCGAAACTAGTGCAGAATATAACAAAGATGGTTCAGGTGATTTGTGAGAGGATGAAGACAGCGCAGGATCGTCAGAAATCATATGCCGATCGAAGAAGGAGACCCTTAGAGTTTAATTTTGGGGATTATGTGTTTCTGAAGGTGACTCCCCATCATGGGCAGCAAAGGTTTGGACGTGGAAGTAAGCTTTCTCCCTGGTTTGTTGGGCCTTTTGAGGCGTCAACTCATGTTGGAGCTATGGTGTATCGAGTAGCACTTCCCCCTTATATGATTCAGATACATGATGTTTTCCATGTATCACAACTCCATCGTTATCTTCATGACGACTCTCAAATCATCGATTGGGGAGAGATCAATGTTGTTGATGATGCAACCTTTGAGGAGTGACCTTTGGAGATCCAAGACCACAAGGAGAAGGTGTTGCGTGGGTGTTCTATTCCTTTAGTTCATGTCTTGTGGAGACACGGTGGCTTGGAGGAGAGTACCTGGGAACGCGAGTAACAGATACGTGCTCATTACCTAGAGTTGTTTTATGTTTAACTATTTTTATGTATCATTGTAGTTGATGTGGTTAGGAAACTTTCATGTTTATGAGAAGGATCCCTTTTTTGTTTTTGTGGCTTGCTATCTTTTGATAGGTATCTCGAGGGGTGGTTGTTTAGACCTTGTTTCGTTTTCACATTAGGTGGGTTTTGGATTCTCAAGGATGAGAAATTTTTGAGAGGTATTTGATATAATGGCCTACACCTATCTAGTCCATTACTTTGTGAAAATGTGATGTTAGAGGTGTTCTTGGAGGTTAAGGTGACTTGGGGTGTGTTTGGGTGGACTTTTAAAGGAAACTAAAGGGCTATAACTTTCGCATGGGAGGCGCACAGTTTGTCTAAACAGTGCGGCCAAACCGTGCAAGGTTGGTGTTGGAGGCAGTGGCTAACACACAGTTAGTACACGGTTTGTCTAACCATGCGGCCTAATCGTGCAAGGAGTGTTGATGAGGCAGTAGTGACAGCACGGTTAGCGCACAATTTGTCTAACCGTGCGAGCAAACCGTGCGGGCACTTAAATTAGATCCTAAAATTGTGGATCTAACTTATTTTGCCTCTAAATGGTTCAATTAAGCCCCTAACCAGCCATAACTCAGGATTACCCTTCATTGAAGGTAGGAGAACCTCTCCCAAACGTTTTAGAGGAAATCAGAAGGATTCTCTGGGCGAATCAAAGCCGGTTTTTTGAGGTATGTGATTGCTCTTGTTTGGTTTCTTAGATCCGCTTGGATCTACTTCTCCTCTTCTCTTAGTTTCATAGATATACGCTCGTTATGGGTAGAGATAAGTGTGTGGATGCCAATTATGGTGAGATTTGGTCTTGATATTTCTAGGAGGAGAGATCTAAGGTGGGTTTTTGGAGAATCGACCCAGGTTTCTAGAGCATTCTTTGACCGTCGTGGTTTTCTTGAAAAACCTTGAGGTAGGGGATTCGTTGCTTCTCTTTATTTTACATGCAACTGTATTGTTAGCATGTTTAATCCTGCTGGATGAAAATGGAATTAACAAAATAAATACTTTGAACCAGATGAAGGAATTGTATCAATAATATGTTATTGCCTCTTGTTTTGTTAGATAGTGTGATATATATGCTTTATTTTCTTAGCTATTGTTCTTGATGTAAATCGGTAAAGAATGTAAACTGGGATTAATTGATAATTGTTTGGCTAAAGATAAACAGGCATGAAAATGAATCTGGTTCTTGTTGTAATTTGATGTTAATCAAATTGTCATAGTAAGCATGATTAATCTTTTGTGATATCTTACTAGTAAGGTTTCCGATTTTGGAACCAACAGATTATAAACCTGTTAATTCAAGATGGTTTAAAGATTTGATTGTTTGATAATTCCTTGAAGGGTTCTGAGTTAACCTCTTGATTGTTAAAGGGCCAAGAGACTAATTGATGTGATGTTTCTTTCCTTCTTCTTGTGCTGTGATGTGATCCTGGATGGTTGTTGTGATATGTGGGGGCATAGAGGCCTTTTGGTTATGGCAGTGGATGAAACCTAGAGTGGCGAGATGCATCAGTTTATGCATGTGGGTGTCGAGGAGGATACCAGGGATGATGGAATGGGTTGGATGTGATTTTTGGATGCTTGCGGGTTCTTTGATTGTTTATCTGCTTTTCATTTATCCACTGCTCAAGGCAGATGGTCTTGCTTACCCTTCTTCCAAAGGAGGCGAAGACACGCGGGGTATGCCACGTGCTTTCCGTGTCTATCTTCTCAAGAGAGGATGAGTCTACGCTCTTGCTATAGGTGGAAAAGACTCGACGGGTAGTACATCTAATCACCGTGTTGAGACCCCTTGTGTTTAGTAGCATAGAATGATTTTCTAGAATGCCTGGGAATATGGGAAATTAATTCTATAATGAATGTTTAAATAAATAGTGTTAACCCATGGGGTTGGTGTTTGCTGAAACATAATGAAGAGGTTGAAAACTCTTGAAGGAGTAGTTGACTTTGGGTGTGTTGCTAATGAAATTTAATGTGGATTGGTTCATGGTTAATTAATGTCTAAATAATTAATTAACATACAGTGGAATTGATAAAAAGGGAATGAAGCAATCTAATAAAGCTCTTTAAATGGTTGTGTGCTTATAGGATACCTAGTATTAGAAGTGGCAGCCCGAAGTCCGAGTGACGTTAGCTGGAGTTGTGTCTAAGACTAGGTTATTCCCATAGTGTGGTTGTGAGATATAGTATATTCTATACGTTTTATGTTTCTATACGCTACTCCAAACTATTAGTAAGGGAAAATGACACCCCAGGGATTCTAAGCCCTAGGGGGGGGGGGGTGTTTTCCCCAACATTATGGTGGGAGGATGAATGAATGACTACCCCCTTTGGCCCCACTCTCTTCTCTTGGTAGATACTTGTGAAATTAGGAATAACAGTTAGTTTTCCCCATATATGTGTGTAAAGGGTTGTAATGGCTTGTGGTTATTCACACACATATATTCTGGATATAGTATCCTATGGAATACTATAGGTGTAACGTGTATAGGCTGTGATGGCTTGAGGATCCTTACTCGGTGTATGGCCTGTAATGGATTGTGGTATAATACCCGACGTATGATACACGTTATGCAAGCTGTGGTGGCTCCCAAAAATTACATGGTTACTTTGGTTTTGAGGATGCTGTGGTGATTCCTCCAGGTGTCGCGGGCAAGCCTTTGTGGTGCACGAGGTGTAGATTGTGGTGCTTCACCCAGGTGTCTACGAGAAGCCTTTTTTGAAAGATATGCTTAGGACGTGCGACGTTGGGGAAAAGCGGAAAACCAGTGGGGAAGTAGTAGTGGTGTACCCTTGATATTATTTATTATATGATATATTCTTGTATGCGTTACTTGGTGAGAGTATCCATGGTGAGGTTGGAAACTTAGTATACCTATTTAGGTGACGAGTTAGTTTCACTTTCTGTTCACTGTGTTTTAGCATGATTTCTTTAATTTTGAATGAGAGGCTTCAGGGAGGATCCTACTAATTATACTGTTATGATCACCATATGTATATATAAACTGTTTTTCAGGTCACTTGGAGCAGGTTGGAGATCATACTGGTCACTACTAGCTTGTGGTTGTAGGAGCTATTCGGGCTTGTGGTTACAGTTGCTTTTACTTTGTTTTGGGTACTTGCAGTTTTTTACCTTTTGTTGTTGTACTTTTTCATGACATTCCATTTGTACACTTGGGTTTCTTTTATATTTTTAGTTCTGAGTTGGAGTTGGTTTGTGTCTATCTTATCTCTCTCTTTCGCAAGTGTTCTCTTAGAGGGCAATGCCTACCATTTGTGTGTTATTATACCCTTGGTCCTAGTCGCCAACCCGGGGCCTACTGGAGGTGCAACTCAGGGGGTCATTATCTCCCTTCTCACATTTTCGGCCCAGCAGGGGTACACTTTGTGGGGAGGGGGTCGTGACAGCCAGTTTATCATTTTAAGAGAGATTAAAAAATATGGTTGTTGATAATTCCAAACAATAAGTAGGAATATGTAATAAAAAACCTATAATGGGGAAATTTTTAAGGAGTTATTATATAAAAAATACTTTACCAAGAAAAAATGTTGAAATGGAAAGGAAATTCATTAATAATAGACAAAAGGAGGAGGAAAATGTTTCTGAGTATGAGGATAACTTTACAAGGTTATCTAGACATGTTGTAGACTATTTATGTAGAATGGAAATTAATATTTATCATTTATTTTATGATTTAAAGATGATACTTCTAATAATGTTGGTTTCTCAGACATTATCATCATTTGAGGATATTATATCATGTATAGTTAATATAGAAAATGAGTTCTAAAGAATGTATGTATTGAAAGGAAATAAAGAGAAGAAGATGATGATTGAGAATCTTGGGAACAATAGTGTGAATAATGGAAGGTTAATATTTCCCACTTTTGATATCTATGGTAAGAAACAACTTGGGGATTGTAGGAAATAAAAACAGATTTTTTATAAGTATAGAGAAAATAAAAATCAATCTTGTAAATGAATATTCAATAAAAAATATATAGAATTTGATGATTTATCAATAATGAGAAAGGACACTAAGTTAACTAATTCCCAAAAATGAAGAGAATTTTCCATAGAAAATGGGAAGAGAGAAAGGTCCAGATTATATAATTAACATAACAGAAGTTGAAGTTCGTAATAATGTGGTGGTTGGTACTTTGATTTTATCCTCAATGTTAGATAATATTTTATTTAATTATATATCATTACACTCTTTTATATCTTTCATGTTTTCCAATAATATAAAATATTTTCCTATCATCCAAGTAAGAGAGTTATCAATTAAGACACCATGTGAAAATCTTAATTCCAAAGAGATATGTCAGTTAGTTCTAAATATGATTCATGTACATAACATATTTGAAAGAATGGTACTTATATTGATAGTTTACTTTTATATTTTCCTTTTTATGGATTTACATTCAAATTATAATTCAAAAAATTTACTTCTGAGAGAAGGAGATTATGATTCATGAAGGTGAGGTGGAGTATGTTATCTTTGAAGGGGAGACATAATAATGTAATTTGTTACCTTATCCTCCCTTAATATCCCTATGTAATAAAATTATAGGAAGATAGGAAGATAAATAATGATATATAAATATGAAAAATATCCTTTTAATATAGGATCTACCCATGTTATAAAAATTCATTGATGTTTTTCCAAATGAATTACCTAGTCATCCAAATATGTGTGAAGTTGAGTTATTCATTGAACTCATTAATATTGAAAGAAATATGTCTTAAAATTTCTATATAATGAAACTAATGGGGTTGATGAAATATCTACATGATTTATCTAATAAGGGGTTTGTGATCCATAGTGTTTCTCCATTAGGAGCTCTTGTTTTATAAATTAAAAGGAATGATGGTTCAACGAGACTTTTCATTTATTATATGGAGATAAATGGACTTATAATAAATAATAAGTACCCTATAATATTGAATAATAACTTATTTGATCAAGTTCAAGGATCATGATAATTTTCAATGATTAATATTTACTATGGTTATCATCACCTAAGGGTGAATAAGGATGATATACAGAAGATGACATTTCGAACATGGTTTGGACATGATGAGTAAACTGTAATTCCCTTTAGATTAAGTAATAAACCTTTAGTATTTATGGATATGATGAATAGAGTATTCAAGAATTATCTTGATAAATTTGTGACGGTATTCATTGATGATATCTTGATATACTCTAAGAGATCTGAAATGAATGAGTTTCATTGGAAAATATTTATAGAGACCTCTAGAAAAAAGGAATTATTTTAACACCCTGATATTTTATGAGAAGTATATTTTTTTATGTCTTATGTTATACGCAACATCAAAGGAATCTTTCACTACACACAACACTGGCTTGGCTTGCTTTACACGCAATCACGACCATCCACGATAGCGTGTGTTATACACAATACCGAGTTTCACTGAACAACGATATGCTATTAAAATATTATATAAACTAGCCATTATGAATAGTAATACCCACTTTTTGAAATTTTATAAATTTTATCTTTCAAAATGGACTTCATTTTTGGATTCGGAATATCAGAATTAGCCAAGGGTGAATTTTTGGTATTTTCCTAAAAACTTTCAATTTTTGATGAATAGTGAAAACACTAGGTTACTATTTAAAAACCGACTTTTTATTTAAATAATAATTTATTTTATTTAAATTTATTTTATGTCAAAATTTTACATAATACCTATATAAGGTCAATGTAATTCATTGGAGTCATTTTATAATAATTTTAGATATATAAAAATTTTATTGAGCTTTTAATCGCCTTTTACCCACCTCCTAGGAGAATTTGAAAATTTACATAAAACATAATTTTACCGCTTCTGTGAGTGGAATTTAAAAACTTCAAGAGACACGGTTAACATCAAGGAGTAAAATGTGGTTCAATAAGATAAAAATAATTTTTGGTGAATAGTAACTTTTTACTTTTATTTACCACGATTAAAAGTAAATAGTGTAATTAAGGGTAAAATTGATAATATTATTACCCTAACACATGTCTTAATTCTATTGGATAAGTGTAATTCGACCAAAAAAACATTAGGAATAAAATATTACACTTTAGGTTCACTTGGATTATATTAGGACACTTATTATTATTTTATTTAAGGAAGTGTTAAAAGAGTTAAAATCAAAGTTTTATAACTAAAACATTTTTAATATTGGGTTATACATAAGATAAATTTGACTATAAATATTAATTATAAATCTAAAAATATTTACAACATAATGGTATTTTATTTATAATTTTTAGACATTAAATAATTTAATTTATTTATGGCACAATAATGATGTAGTAATTACCTTATTAATGAAATATTAACATAATTGATGTTATAAATACCAAAATAAATGTAATTTGAGACTTTTTATAAATTCCGCTAATTTTTTGAGGTTAACATGACATGTTATTATTGATTTAATTAACTTTTTTTGAACTTATCATGCTGTTATGATTTTCACAAAAATAAATTACCAAATAGTGTCAAAATTGACATAAAATAGTTTTAAAAACAAATATTATATTATTAATAGTTATTCTATTCTTAAAAATCTAATGTTCGGCCAAAATGACTTAGATAAGGTTATATATATTAATAATTAACCACTTGGGGTTCGTTTGACTTGTTATAGTAAGTTTATTAACCATATAGTGTAAGAAAACAAGAAGACATGGTAAAAGTTAAAATATTTAACTTAGAGTTAAATCTAGATGATAAGGTTAAAATAGTGACCTAAACTTGTCTAAAACCTATTGGTTGATAGTATTTCGACCCATCCCCAATTTATCTTCTAAATAAATCAATTTGGAGCTATTATAAACCGAATATGACTTTATTATAAAATAATATTTTATGTTTTTCTAAGGTGCCCTTCTCCTCCCTTATAAAAGGGCACCTCCTACCTCTCCTACTCACACAATTTTGAGCCTTAAAGCTCAGCCAACCCCAGCCCATTTCTCTTCTAAACTTCCCTAGAAACATACTAGTGGTCCTGGTCTTCTTCAAAGAGCAATTTTAGTGCCCTAAGAGGAGGTTTCAAATAGGCGTGTCGAAGAAGAGGTAATATCCGTTACCGATTCTTTAAAATTTATTTCTTCTTCTACTTACTCTTATTTAGTTGTTTAATAATGAAGTAATAAAATCAGTATAACTCATATACTGATATTTTATTATAAAAATGAAACAACCCTATTTCACCTTCTATCCATCATACAGAAAATGAAATCACCGTGCGTGCGTACGTACGGAATACCGTCTCCATGCCGTGGTGTAATCTGTTTTCCACCACCACCTTAATTGGATGGGTATAATGGTGTAAATAATAACTATATATGATTATTATAACATGATAATAATTATGAGACATTCCATATTCCACTCCAATACCATTCAATAGTTATGGGAATGATATCATCGCAGTGCGTACGTACGGCCTACCGTCTCGACGATGTGATGTGACTCGTTCTAGATGATCTTCATTGAATAATGATTATATAAATGAATTGAATGAATAAATATGATATATATTACACTAATACCATTTTATAAATAAGGTATCTATAACCTAAAAATAGGAATAAGAATTTATTTGACAAGACATGCCTAAAACATAAAGCAATGAACTCATGAATAACAAGTAGAAATGAAATATTACTAATAAGAAGATAAGAATATGACTATGTATGATATAATAAAAATTAATATGATCCTTTAATAATTCAATTACATTATTTAAATCATTATATAGGAGGTTCGTATATTACGAAGCAAATCGGACTTAAGGTAAGGGAAAATCTTGCAATATCATTTTTATCCGATATTGTTTGTACTTCAGAATTTACTGGGGAATATTTATCATACACATCCATGTTTCCTCAATATGTAATATTATTTATATCCTCTTAAAATTGTTTAAATATAATTTTACTTATTGGTGAGTTTTTAGTAAAATATTTGAAAGGAATATTTTGTCGTTTTTAGTGCGAGGTACTTTTTGACTTTTTTGGCCAAAGTACAAGAAGAATGTTTTTTTAACTTATACGTCATGAATGGATTTTTATGATTTCATAGAACATTATTTACATGAATCTTACTTTACAAGTTTTCAAGTTTATTTTTAATAAACTTCTTTTAGTTTAAAACTGTATGACATGTTAAGAAAGGAAAAATATTTTTGAAGTATAAAGGATATTTTCCTCAAGAATGGAGTTCAAGTGTTTTATCAAAATTATTTTCCATATAAGATAATATAGGGTTCTGTTTTTATCCCTATTTTTACATTTATTTGATTATGTTATGATGGATTCTTTTTATGATGTCCTTTTATCTTATATGGATTATGTTATGATGGCATGATGCTTAAGAATCCCATTTTTCTTACATGGGTTATGCTATGATGTATGATTTATGATTTTGTGGAACATATAAGAATGGTTTCCTTATAAGATGGGTGGGACCTATATCTCCCTCCAATGCATTGGTTAAAGATTTATATCTCATGAGATAGACATGGATGGAATGACAAGTTAATCCGGTTCAGTGATACGGGACTGGAACAAGGAGTGAACTCGGTTCAGTAATAGACTTTGTCCGCTATGATGGTCTTGGCAAAGAGCCTTGACTAATATGAAATGATTTTCTATGATTATGTGTGTATTCCATAAAGTTTCATGTTTTAAGTTATGATTATTGGGATTATATTTCACTACTATGATTTATCCCATGTTATGATATTATGATTTTTTTTACTGGTTAATATTTTCAAAATATTATGTTCTTATGAATATTATATGATTGATATTTCTTCTGTTTACCCTTACTGAGCATTTTAGAACACCATTTTGTATGTTTTCTTTTCCCCAGGTCAGGAAGAAGGGTATTAAGTAGGATATGCCAAAAGGGACTCCAGATATGATGAAATAAATGGGAGACAATGTAGATGATTTGTGAACCAGTTGTTTATGTTTCCCAGTTTCTAAAGACATTATACCTATATAGTCCTTTCATGGTTTTGTTATATGTTGTTATAAGTGTGCCTAAATTTTTAAGTAATAATAATGTATGTAATGTATGGGTCGTTATAGTTGGTATCATAGGAAAGGTATAATCGACCTTCGGAAACTAGGATGTGAAATACTTAGTAAGAACCCTAAGGATATGTATAAGCATAGAACACAATATTAGTATTTTAGAAATGGCCATGAGTAACCTATGATAAGACCTAAATTGTGAAATTTTATTCTTGATTATGTGGTTTTCCTATTATGATTAGTGTTTCTCACACTATGCTTATTGGTTTTAGTCAATGGCTGGAACCTGAAGGAACCGTGTTAATGATGAATGCGATAGGAAATGCAATGATTGTCCCCCTAAGCAACCAAACGTTATGGGAGTTGGAATGAAAAATCTTGTATCCATTCTTACACAACTTTCTCAAGTTATGAATCATGCAGGACTTCCAAACGAGCAAAGGAAGGAACAAAATTCTGTTGAATCCTTCACGAGGCAACATCCACCTTCATTCAGCGGGTCTTCTGATCCATTAGTGGCTGAATAATGGATCAGTACCACTGAAAAGATATTTTCAGTTCTATAATGTTCTGAACATCATAAAGTCATCTTAGCAGTATATCATTTGGAAGGTGAAGCTGATCAATGGTGGAATCTTATTAAGAATACGAGGCAAAGGGATGAAATTGAGTCCATATAATGGGATGAGTTCAAGAACATATTTTTCAATAAGTACTTCCCTCGTATTCTTTGAACAAATATGGAGAAGAAGTTTCTTGAACTGAAGCAAAAGGATGATGAATCTGTTGGTACCTACAAAGAAAATTTTACAAGACTTTCATGTATGCTTCCAGAATTATTATCCAACCCGAGAGTAAGATGGATCTATTTTTTAGTGATAGAAAACCAAGTCTTCAAATGGAGTTAGCCATAAGGGACTTCAATAACTATGAGGAAATTGTTCGACGTGCTCTCAAGGTTGAGATGGAGATTGGATTAAGCCATCAGTCATATGGGTTTGATAAGAAGAGAAAAATGGAATTCAAAGGAAAATATAAAGACCACACTAAAAAGAAGATGAGTTTTACCTTATTCTCAAAGTGTGGAAAGAAACATGGAGGGAATTGTATTAAAGGTACAAGTAAATGTTTTAAGTGTGGAAAAGAAGGTCATCGGGCAGTTGAATGTCGAAATAAAGGGAAGAAGATGTCTAAGGATGCGAACAAAGAAAGGTATACACAAAATTCCCCTCCTACAATTTAATGTTTCAAGTGCAAGGAAATGGGGCATTATGCCAATCAATTCCCTAATCCAAGGGTTGTTGATGATGATTGACGTCAACAAACTATTAAGGCCAAAGAAAAAGGAAAGTCACATGAAATTTCTATCGGTAATGTGGAGTACGATAATGAAGTGGTGAAAGGTACACTTACCATACACTCTAAAGTAGAAAATGTTTTATTTGGTTCTGGATCCACCCACTCTTTTGTTTTTGAAGAATTTTCTAAGGGTATCACCATATTACCTCAGCAGTTAGATATTGAGTTAGCTGTGACAACCCCTAATGGCACAACAGTCGCATCAAAAGATTACAATTCTTCTCCAATTGAAGTTTGTGGGAAAGTGCTTCCTGCAAATCTTGTGATCCTTCCTATAGTGTAATTTGATGTGTTTATTGGCATGGATTGGATTTCTTTATATATAGCTAATATCAATTTCCAAAGAAGGTAAATCACATTTAATATTCCCAATCAATCTACTATCATCTATCGATGCAAGGATGAATATAAACTTCCAGTGGAAATTTATTCCATCTTATGGGTCTTGATTCTAATAAATTAAGGTTATTTATCTCAAATGGTTGGAGAGAAACTCACGATTATCAATATTCCCATTGTACGGGAGTTTGATGATGTCTTTCCGAAAGAATTTCCAGGTCTTCCACCAAATCGCGAAGTTGAGTTTTCAATAGAACTCTTACCAGGAGATATGCCTATTTCAAAGACACCATATAGAATAGACCCAATTGAGTTGTAGGAATTGAAGAAGCAACTCCCAGAGAATCTTGATAAGGGATTCATATGCCCTGGTGCATCACCTTGGGGAGAACCTGTTTTTTTTGTTAAGAAGAAAGATGGATCAATGAGACTCTGCATTGATTATCGAGAACTTAACAAGATCACTATCATGAACAAATATCCTCTCCCACACATTGATGACTTATTTGAAAAACTATGTGGAGCTCAATACTTTTACAAGATTGATCTTCATTCAGGGTATCATCAATTAATGGTCAAAAAGGAGGATATACCGAAGATGACTTTCCGTACAAGGTATGGACACTATGAATTTATAGTGATGCCATTTGGTCTTACTAATCCCCCTGCTATCTTAATGGATCTAATGAATAGAGTCTTTATAGACTATCTTGATCATTTTTTGGTAGTCTTTATAGATGATATTCTTGTCTATTCAAAGGGAAAATAAGAACTTGAAGATCACTTGAGAATTGTATTAAAGACCCTAATAAAGGAGAAGATTTATGCCAAATTTTCCAAGTGTGAATTTTGGCTTCAAAAAGTTTCATTTTTGGGTCACATAATCTCAAAAGAGGGTATATCTGTGGATCTAGAAAAACAAAGGTTATTGAAAGATGTTCGAGACCAGTAACAGTAACTGAGATCTGTAGTTTTCTTGGTTTGGTTGGATATTATCGATGTTTTGTGAAATATTTTTCACGATTATCTAATACACTCTCCAGGTTGACTTGAAAAGGAGTTATGTTTGTGTGGACGGAGGAGTGTGAAGAGAATTTCAAGGAGTTGAAAAGAAGGTTATCCAGTGCACCTGTGCTCACACTGCCTTGTTGTGGAGAAAGGATTGTGATCTATAGTGATGCATCCAAGAAGGGATTGGGGTGTGTTCTCATGCAAAATGATATGGTGATAGCTTATGCCTCATGACAATTTAAAATCCATGAGACAAATTACCCAACTCATGTTTTGGAGTTAGCTTCGGTAATCTTTGAATTAAAGATTTTGAGGCATTATCTTTATGGTGAAAGGTGTGATATTTATACTAATCATAAATGTTTAAAGTATATTTTCCCACAGAAGGAGCTGAATATGTTCCAAAGAAGATGGTTAGAGCTGATTAAGGATTATAACTACTCAATTCATTACCACCCTGGGAAAGCAAACAAGGTGGAAGATGCATTAAGTCGACAAGACCATCCTAGCTTATCCATGATGAGGATCACAAAAGATCCAATATTTATGGATTTACAAAGGATGGATCTTGGAATTATAATGGAAGTGGAAAAATCTTATCTTTCTCAAATGAATGTTCAACCATCTATACATGTGAAGATTAAAGAGGCACAAAAATAATATGTAGAGTTACAAAATAAGGTGAGAAATGTTCCTGAATTCAACCTTGATTGTGATGGGATAATAAGGTTCAGGAATCAGGTTTCTGTTCCTCCCATCCCAGAATTAAAGAAGGAGATGCTGGATGAGGCTCATAGTTATTAATTATCTATTCATCCTGGAAGCACAAAGATGTATAGGGACCTGAAAGAGTACTTCTGGTGGGATGGAATGAAAAGAGATATTGCTAAATATATCTCTCAATGCTTGGTTTGTCAGCAAGTTAAAGATGAGTGACAAAAGTCTAAGGGGATGTTACCACCATTACCCATACCAGAATGGAAATGGGAAAACATTACTATGGACCTTTTCACTGGACTTCCTAAAATATCCAAAGGCAATAATGCTATCTGGGTTATAGTTGATCGTCTTATGAATTTGACACACTTCATTGCTATTATAGAAGATTTCTCTCTATATCAGCTTGCCAGGATATATTTGAAGGAAGTGGTAAGATTGCATGGAGTACCCCTTTACATTATATCTGATAAGGATCTGAAGTTTACCTCTATGTTTTGGCGAAGTCTTCAGCAAACTTTAGATACAGAGTTGAGTTTCAGCACTGCTTATCATCCTCAGACAGACGGTCAGTCTGAGAGAACAATTCAAACTCTAGAAGATATGTTAAGAGCTTGCTCTATGGATTTCAATGGTGGTTGGGATCAACACCTACCTTTGGAGGAATTTTCTTATAATAATAGATTTCACTCCAGTATTCAGATGACTCCTTATGAAGCTATCTATAGAAAGAAATGCAGGACTCCAACTTACTGGGATAAAGTTGGGGAAAGAAAGCTATTAGGACCTGATCTTGTTGTTGAGATAGAAGAAAAGGTCAGATCTATTCAAAAACACATAAGAGTAGCTCAGAGTCGACAAAAACGTTATGCCAACAACCAAAGAAAACACCTAGAGTTTGAAGTGAGTGATAAAGTGTTCTTACGAATATCTTCTTGGAAGAGTGTAATGAGATTTGGAAAGAAGGGAAAGGTGAGCCCTAGGTATATCGGTCCTTTTGAAATAATGGATCGTGTTGGGAAGGTAGCTTACTGATTGGTGCTTCCACCGAATCTCTCTCAAGTTCACGTTGTGTTCCATGTATCTCTCCTAAGAAAGTACATATCCGATCCTTCACATGTACTAAGCTCAGAAGTTGTACCGCTGGAGCAAGATCTTTCTTATGAAGAACAACTGATAGAGATTCTAGATCGTAGAAAAAAAGTTCTATGGAACAAGACCACTCACTTGGTGAAAGTTTTATGGTGGAACCACCAATTAGAATAATCTACATGGGAACTTGAGGATATAATGAGGGAGAGGTATCCTCATCTGTTTGTTACGAAGTGACGAATTTCGAGGGAGAAATTCATTTTAAGGGTGGTAGAATGTAACACCCTGATATTTTATGAGAAGTATATTTTTTTTGTCTTATGTTATACGCAACATCAAAGGAATCTTTCACTGCACACAACACTATCTTGGATTTCTTTACACACAATCGCGACCTTCCACGATAGCATGTGTTGTACGCAATACCGATTTTCACTAAACAACGATATGCTATTAAAATATTATATAAACTAGCCATTATGAATAGTAATAACCAATTTTTTAAATTTTAAAAAATTTATCTTTCAAAATGGACTTCATTTTTGGATTCAAAATATTGAAATTATCCTAGGGTGAATTTTTGGTATTTTTCTGAAAACTTTCAATTTTTGATGAGTAGTGAAAACACTCAGTTACTATTTAAAAACCAATTTTTTATTTAAATAATTTTTTATTTTATTTAAATTTATTTTAGGTCAAAATTGTTATATAATACCTATATAAGTTCAATGTAATTCATTGGAGTCATTTTATAATAATTTTAGATATATAAAAATTTTATTGAACTTTTAACCGTCTTTTACCCACCTCCTAGGAGAATTTGAAAATTTACATAAAACATAATTTTACCACTTCTGTGAGTGGAATTTTGAAAATCCGAGAGACACGGTTAATATCAAGGAGTAAAATTCAGTTCAATAAGATAAAAATAATATTTGGTGAATAGTAACTTTTTACTTTTATTTACCACGATTAAAAGTAAATAGGTAATTAAGGGTAAAAGTGATATTATTATTATTACCCTAACACATGTCATAATTCTGTTGGATAAGTTTAATTCAACCAAAAACAACCTTAGTAATAAAATATTACCATTTAGGTCTACTTGGATTCGATTAGGAAACTTATTATTATTTTATTTAAAGAAGAGTTAAAAGAGTTAAAATCAAAGTTTTATAACTAAAACATTTTTAATATTGGGTTATACATAAGATAAATTCAACTATAAATATTAATTATAAAGATAAAAATATTTCTCACATAATGTAATTTTATTTATAATTTTTAGACATTAAATAATTTAATTTATTTATGACACAATAATGATGCAGTAATTACCTTATTAATGAAATATTAACATAATTGATGTTATTAACACCCAAATGAATGTAATTTGATACTTTTTATAAATTCCAATAATTTTTTTAGGTTAATATGACATTTTATTATTTATTTAATTAACTTTCTTTGCACTAATATTGTTGTTATGATTTTCACAAAAATCAATTACCAAATAGTGTCAAAATTGACATAAAATAGTTTTTAAAACAAATATTATATTATTAATTGTTATTATATTCCTAAAAATCTAAGGTTAGTCCAAATGAATTATATAAGATTATATATATTAATAATTAACCACTTGGGGTTCGTTTGGCTTGTTATAGTAAGTTTATTAACCATATAGTGTAAGAAAATAAGAAGACACGGTAAAATTGAAAATATTTAACTTAGAGTTAAATCTAAATGACAAGGTTAAAATAGTAACCTAAACATATCTAAAAACCTTTGGTTGATAGTATTTATACCCTTATCCACTTTATCTTCAAAATAAATCAATTTGGAGCTATTATAAACCGAATATGACTTTTTTATAAAATAATATTTTATGTTTTTCCTAAGGTGCCCCTCTCCTTCCATATAAAAGGGAACCTCCTCCCTCTCATCCTCACACAATTTTGAGCCTTAAATATTGGTCAAACCCTTACCATTTCCCTTATCAACTTCCCTAGAAACATACTAGAGGTCCTGGTCTTCTTCAAAGACCAATTTTAGTGCCCTAAGAGGAGGTTTCAAAGAGGCGTGTCGAAGAAGAGGTAATATCTGTTACCGATTCTTTCATATTTATTTCTTCTTATAGTTCCTCTAATTTAGTTGTTTCATTATGAAGTAATAACATCAGTATCAATCATATACTTATATGTTATTATAAATATAAAACAACCCTATTTCACCTTCTATCCATCCTATAGAAAATGAAATCACCGCGCGTGTGTACGTACGAAATACTGTTTCCACGCCGTGGTGTAATCTGTTTTCCAACACCACTTTAATTGGATGGGTATAATGGTGTAAATAATAACTATATATGATTATTATAACATGATACTAATTCTGAGACATTCTATCTTCCACTCCAATACCATTCAATAGTTATGGAAACAATATCATCGCTCGTGCGTACGTACGACCTACCGTCTCCACGATGTGATGCGACTCGTTCTACATGATATTCATTGAATAATGATTATATAAATGAATTAAATGAATAAATATGATATATATCACACTAATACCATTCTGTAAATAAGTTATCTATAACCTAAAAAGAGGAATAATAATTTATTCGACAAGACATGCATAAAAACATAAAGCAATGAACTCCCGAATAACAAGTAGCAATGAAATATTACTAATAAGAAGATAAGAATATGACTATGTATGATATCATAACAATGAATAGGATTATTTAATAATCAATGACATTATTTAAATCATTATAGAGGAGGTTCAGATACGTATGAATCAAATCAGACCTAAGGTAAGGGAAAATATCGCAGTCTCATTTTTATCCGAGATTGTTTATACTTTGGAATTTACTGGGGAATATTTTTCATCCACATCCATGTTTCCTCAATATATAATTTTATTTCTATCCTACTACAATTTTTTAAATATAATTTTACCCATTGGTGAGTTTTTAGTAAAAGATATGAAAGGAATCTTTTGTCATTTTTCGTACGAGGTACTTTTTGACTTTTCCACCCAAAGTACAAGAAGAATGTTTTTTTAACTTATACGACATGAATGGATTTTTTTTGATTTCATTGAACATTATTTACATGAATATTAATTTACAAGTTTTCAAGTTTATTTTTAATCAACTTCTTTTAGTTTAAAATTGTATGACATGTTAAGAGAGGAAAAATGTTTTTGAAGTAGAAAGGATATTTTCCTCAAGAATGGAGTTCAAGCATTTTATCAAAATTATTTTCCATCTAAGATAATATAGGGTTATATTTTTATCCCAATTTTTACATTGATTTGATTATGTTATTATGGATTCATTTTATGATGTCCTTTTATCTTATATGGATTATGTTATGATGGCATGATGATTAAGAATCCCATTTTTATTACATGGGTTATGCTATGATGTATGATTTATTATTTTGTTTCACACATAATAATGGTTTAATTATGAGATGGGTGATACCTATATCTCAATCCAATGAATTGGTTAAAGATTTATATCTCATGAGATAGATATGGCTGGAATGAAAAGGTAATCCGGTTCAGTGATACAGGACTGGAACGAGGAGTGAACTCGGTTCAGTAATGGAATTTGTCCACTATGATGGTCTTAGCAAAGTGCCTTGACTAATATGAAATTATTTTATATGATTATGTGTGTATGACACAATGTTTCATGTTTTAAGTTATGATTATTGAGATTACATTTCAATACTATGATTTATCCCATGTTATGATATTATGATTTTTTTTCAAGTTAAGATTTTCAAAATATTATGTTCTTATGAATATGATATGATTGATATTTCTTCTATTTACCCTTACTGAGCATTTGAGCTCACCCTTTTGTATGTTTTCTTTTCCTCAGGTTAGGAATAAGGGTATTAAGTAGGATATGCCAAAAGGGACTCTAGATATGATGAAATAAATGGGAGACAATGTAGATGATTTATGAACCAGTTTTTTATGTTTCAAGTTTCTAAAGACACTGTACCTATATAGTCCTTTCATGGTTTTGATATATGTTGTAATAAGTGTGCTTAAATTTTGAAGTAATAATAATGTATGTAATATATGGGTTGTTATAATTATATAGGAAATATAGTAAGTTGGACTTTTGTATTAATGAAGTTTATTTTCGTGTAAATGTTGACTCCAAGGATGGAATATCTTTTAACCCATTAAAACAATCTTTAGTAAAATAATTTCATACACCGAAGAACATAAAAATGACCAAAAGTTTCCTTGATTTAGTCAGTTACCATTGGAGAGCTGTTCAATATTTCACCCAATTGGTCATCCCATTCTCTAAGTTAACACATAAAGGGTTTAAATTCACATGTACAAGGGTATGTGAGGAAATATTTGAAGTTATAAAGGAGATATTAATTAATTTATTGATATTAACATTACCGTCTTGTAAGGAAGTATTTTTAATATATAGTGATGCCTCAAAGGAGGAACATGGATATTTACTTTTGTAGAATGATAAGGTGGATTCATATGAATCAAGGTAATTGAAAATAACTGAACAAAACTATCAAACTCATGAACATGAGTTAGTATCCAAAATATTTTCTTTAAAAATATAAATAAACTAATTCGATGCTGAAAAATGTGATATATAAACAAACAACAAGAGTTTGAAGTATATATTTTCTCAAAAGGATCTCAACATGAGGCCAAGAGGATGGTTGGAACAACTCAAGGGACAATTATTTTTAATACACTAAAACTATGGGAAGGTAAAAAAAGGTTTCTGATACATTATGTTAGACGGATTGTGGAATTATGACCATGATGAAGATTATCAAATATCCTACACAAATAGATTTATTAAAGATAGATATAGTTATTTTTAGGAAAGGAGATCCACCAATCATTTTAAAATAAATGGATAAACCATCCCAATCAGAAAATATAGAATAATCCTAAAAGAATGATGAGGACATAAAAATGAATATTAAATAAAAAATAATAGGTAATTGAAAGAATTAATCTATAGATATGAAGTGTCGATGATTGGAAAGAGGTCATATATTCCATGCATACTATATTTAAAATTTAACTCCTAGATAAAGTATAGAACTAAAATTTATCTTTATAACTTAGTAGAAAAATGATATATATGGATTTAAGATAAACCTTCTTGTGGGACAGAATGAAGTTGAAAATTGTGGACTATGTGTCAAGATTCATAGTATTCCAACATGTAAAGGTTGAAAGACAATATTATGTAGGAGACATACAAACTCTTCCTATACATATATAGAAGTGGTATAATATTACAATATACATTTCCACTAAACTTCTAGAGACTCAAATAAAGAATAATTCTATATGGGTAATTTTCAATGACCTTACTGGGTCTTATTATTTCATAGAGATAAGATAATATATATCCCTTGAACATCTTTTCTAGATCTATATGAATAAAAGCACACATCTTCATGATAAACCTCTATCAGTTTTACTTGACCATATCCTATAGTTTACAAAGAAATTTTGTAAGAGTATTTATTGGGAACCATACAATGAGATAATTTTATGTGCTATATACCATCCCCAAATTTATGGGAAATATGAA
This sequence comes from Viscum album, assembly GCA_963277665.1. NCBI lineage: Eukaryota > Viridiplantae > Streptophyta > Magnoliopsida > Santalales > Viscaceae > Viscum > Viscum album. Next base: position 1,561,518,971 of record OY728148.1, on the reverse strand, counting down.
AGGACTATCTAGACATTGGAATACATATTGAGGTCATGTTTTCTTGACTTTCAAGCTATGTGAGATATGTACCTACCTCTATTGGCATTTTTATAACTGGAGGTCCAAACAGAGGAGGTCCATGCAAGACATGGGATTCACACACAAGAGGGACTCAAACATGGTGTTTTAGAGTAAAGGTAACCCATTAAGACTTAAAGAGAGGGTGCATGCAATAATAGAGGGATGTGCATGAAAGGATGGGTTGAGTGAAATATTGGGTGGCGCTTTGGATCCAGGTTGGTCGAAAGAGGCTAATTTTTCATGCACCCAACTTAGGAGAAAAGCAACTGGGTGAGGGTAAAGACCTTGTGGACCCACATAAAGGGGGATCCATAGGGGACCTATCACACAAGATCCTATACCTTGAGGATTCCATGGTCTTTTGTGATGTCGCAAAATATTCTTATGCATGGAAGAGTGACGATTCAACTTCTAGATCATCACCCAAAAGAGGGGTGGGGGGGGGGGTTCCCCTGTAATTATAGTAAAAAATATCTATATATAGGATGTATTATTTGAGGTGAATAAGTGGAATTCTTTGTGGATGATCTTCAATGAGCACCAAAAGTCCATTTTTATGTCTCATTGATCGTTAAACTACCATGCACGTGGGACCAGATCTTGAGCACAACAACCAACTCTTGCATGCGGCTTCCTTTTTCGATTCTCCTAGCCTCCACCAAAAAGAAGAAACATACATCGTATTGAGTGTACAATTTCTTAGAGTGTGGATTCTGGTCTTGCACATACACCTTGGATATTTCAGGCAGCTAACATGGAATTCTCAGCATGTTTCCTTGAATCGAATGATGCTTTCATTTTAGCCAAAGATGAACTTGGAGGTCCTGTAGGGAATTCAATTCCAAAAAATATCCCTTTGGAATTTTAGTTGAAAGTGAAGAAGAAGGTTGGGTTTTGAGGGAAACTCAAAATAAAGGAAAGAATTCATGGAGGTGCATATAAAACATTCCCCTAGAGCAGAATTCACATTTCATACCCATCACATGCCTATAAATAGGAGGGGCTATGTACAGTACATTTAACTTTCCGTGTGATAAGTAAAGTCCTATTATGCGTGTAAGATCTGAAATTAAATGTTTAAAACTGAAATTTGGTCAGATTTTTCCTGTCAATTGAACATTACTATGCATAATAGTGCATCTTGTGCACAATACCCCCAATAGTTTGTGCTTGTAACTGGTATTTTGTACCCTTTTTCAAAAACTTATAGACTTATTTGAAATGGATGATCAAAGGAACTATGGGGAGTTTGAAGCTATAATTTCCTCATGAAGGGAAGAAATGACTTAGAACACTCAAATAATCTTTTATAGGTGACTCATATTAGATAATAAGATTCTATTGGGCTTACACATGGAACTTCATAAAGACTATTATCTTAGTGACAACCTTTAATTATGGAATTTCAGAATACCTGATGATGTGGTCATCCTGAGTTTTGAAAATGATTCACCACTATCATGGTTCAAACGAGAAGAAAACCTCCAATGATATAACTTAATTGTAAATAGAAATACTTCCAAGGAGACATTGGATATAACCATCTATATAATTAATGCGAAGACCAGGACGATCATGGGGGATGAACCCGGGGAGGAGGAGTTCCCTGCCCACAACACCAACACCTTTCAGAGCAGCCTGAGGAATGAAAATGTGTGATGGAGAGACTGGGATCTATGGTATGGGGAAAAATTTACTAGTGAATGAGCATGGGCCTACTAGGTACTTCAAACATGTAAAGAGTTTGGAAAGAAACTGTTCCACATAGAACTGTATGTGGAATTATGGACATTAAAATTATATTTTTATCATCAATAAGAGATGTTCTCTGAGCTGTTTAGAATATTGTCTCTCGATACAAACACATCCCACCTTCACCATTGGTAGGCTGGTGTTATCGTATGTGTCATTAATTTTATTGGATGAATTCATTTAGAGGGACTTCAATATGATGAGTTATTTCTACCATTGGATACCTAGGGGATAATGATCAAAATACCATTATAAAATGGCATCTCTTGGATGTTGTGAACGATAATATACATATAAAACATATATTAAAGGACACCCCTTTTAGGGTGTTGTTCATCCTGTTTTTGAAAAATGACAAGAAGGTGAGGCTGCCTGGTCGAGGGAAGTATTTCCTGGTTGCATCATAGAGGGCGAAGGTGGGATCATGTTGGGTGATCCTAGATATAGGAGAATATAAATACAAGGCATACAAAATGATAAAATACTAGAACCCATTGGTATTATATGCTTCCTTTCTTTCCAATTTCCTGATTAGGTGGATGCTGCTGGTAAGAGGCACTAGAATGGGGATCTATTTAGGGACACTAGTGATGCCTGAAATTATGGAAGGTAATAACAAGTTTAACTTGGGAGTGTATGTGTTGGATAGGCTCTACAACATCATGTGATTAATTTCAAGGGGAATCACACCCAATAGAGTTTACAGGATTTTCAAAATCCTGCAGTATTGGATCATGGCACATCTTAGGGGATATGAATTTCCAAATGCTATCCTTCCTCTAGTTAATGGTCCAAAACTATCCATTATGAACATAGATGGGGTTTGACCAGTGATTCTTAAGGATGAAGGGGTCAAACATCAAATTGAAACCATCTATTATAAACATATTTTGAATCATCATAATTTATAATTTCTATTATGGTCAACTTAGTTTTTGATAAAATAATTAGTGTAAGTAATAAAAATTAATTACAATGATTAAGGTTAAATTAAATTCAATAGGGGAATAAACTATAACATTAAGGATGAAATAAATCAATAAACTTGTCTAGACGAATTCTTTTGTCCATATTTAGACACTAAACTACCTTTTGACGAAATTGGATCATTATTGGATCCACTTTCAATAAAACAACATTAGTGGGGTTTTTGTTTCCCAAAAAATTACAAGAGTGCCACTCCTCCTCCATTATAAAAGGCCTCCTCTCCTCCCAATACCTCACACCTCTCAAGAAACTTATTTTTTTCCAAACTTTTCCCAAATATCTCCCTTAGAAATATACATTTCTATTTGAATCCTCCATTTTTTCATAAATTCTTCCTAGGAACCCATTTTGTGCAAACCAAAAGGAGTTATCCAATTAATAGGTAACAATCTCCCTCAAAATCCTTTCTTTTATTTTCAATATCCACTTCCTAAAATCATATTATTCCATGATTTATTCAAAAACAACAGTATAATCAATATACTATGATGTTTTTATACTATGGTTTCTACTTACACTTATACACACCTCTATCTAATGGGTAACAACCATACTTTTTACGTGTATGGTGAACTATCATCTCACTAAATGATGATTGTTCATTTTTCCTTTACCGCCACTAATGATGGACATTATAATTGAAATTATATTTTTATATGGTATATATTATATTTATTATGTATTTAATATTTTTTAATTATTTGAAAACACATATATTTATGCTTTCCATTTTGTGTTAATATGATAATTTCATTTGAGGATGTGTGGACTACCTCCCCCCCAAAGCATTGTGTTTTGTTCATACACTACATAGAATGTATTGATTATGGGTTTAGTGAATACATGTGATATATAAGATATAATAAATACACTTTAATAATGATATATATACATATATATACATATATGTCTTTTACTTTCTTTCTTTCAACATGATAATTAAACAGAAATAACATTTATGGATACACACGTCTTACCGTCTCCATAAACAGTCTTCTGTTTCATATGTAAATATGATATAGATTATTATAATAAAAATAAAATTTTAAAATAATTTTTTTATCATGGTGTACATTCTTTAAATAAATATATTAGTTTAAAGACCAAATATATAACAAATTAAGTCACAATAAAAAAACAAATCAAATATTACCTAAAGCGTAACCTTAACATGAAATTATTAACAAGTAGGAAATATGAAGTCAAAATTAAACCATAAATGGTATTATATATAATAATATTATTCTATAAGAGATTTATAAGAAACTTAAATTTATTATATAGGAATTTTATATGAGTACGAAGAGATTTAAGACACAAGGTAAGGGAATTTCATCTCACCCTTTATTTCGGTGAGATATATGCCCTATTCATCACTCACTTAATTTGTGTTGTGTATATACTTTCCATGAATGTATTATATTACTATTATAAATAAATATGTAGTTATATAAATATCCATTATATGATATTTCTTTAATATGTTTTATGTTCTAAAATGGGGTTTATGACTCTTTTATAAGTTTTCAATGAAAACAAGTTTTAAATGGTTTACAAGCTTCTTTATAAGTTTCAGGGGAAAAAGTTTTCAAAAAGTTTTCAAGATTTGGTTATGAGTTTTCAAGTTTATTTTTAAGGAAAATAGTTTTCAAATATTTTTATGTTTTATTAAGAAATTTTCAAAGAAGAAGGATATTTTCCTCAAGAAATGTTTTTAAAAGATCATTCAAAATTATTTCCCATCTAAGATAACATCTATTGATGTTACTCTTGCCTTTAATGGAAATTATCTAAAGGTTCCATTCATATTATTTATCTAAATGGTTTATAATTTATGTCATGTTATTTATGAAACAAATTTCTCTTTCGTAGGTCATATGTTTATGAAATCCAATTTTCTTTCATGGGTTATATTTTTAATGAAATGATTATGAAACTTATATCTTTTTCTACAGTTTGTGATATGGTTTCATTTTTATGATACCCATTTCATTTTATGGGTCATGATATGATTTTTTTTGATTTTTTGGAAGTTGTTTTTACCATTTCATTATTATTTTTTTGGTAGATATATCTCCCTCCAATGCATTAGGTAAAGATTTATATCTTATTAGATAGACTAAGATGCTCTTGGGAGTGAAACTTGACCACTAAGATAACCATTGTAGTGAAACATGACTACCAATATGGTATGAGAAATGAACTCATGCTACTAAGATTACCATGGGAGTGAACCATGTCTACCAAAATGGTATGGGGTGTGAACCCATACAACTAATATAGTCTTGGAAATGATGCCTTGGCTACTATAGAAATCATATTAAATGCTTATGTGTTTCCCACAATCCCATATTTTATTAATATGTTATGCTTTTATGGCTTATGTCTTTTACATCCTTATGATTCATGTCTTATGATCTTTTAGGCTTCATTCCATGATCCATGATTATGATCTTTGATATGTAGGGTATGATATTCAATTTTTTTCACATTCTCATACTCCTATGATCATGTTTATACTTACATATCTCATTTTCTTACCCTTATTGAGAATTTGATCCCACCAATTTTTAATGTCTCCTTCCCTAGGTTATGAAGATATGTATTGATTATATTGTGTCTAAGATGGGTTCTTGTCATGAATAACCTAGTGGGAGATAATCCAACTCACTTATGTACTTGTGTTAATGTTTCCATGTTTCTAAAGGCATTTGTCTATTATGATCTTTGGGAGTCTGTTTGTATTATGTTTTAAGTATTCTAAAAAAGTGATGTAATGTTAATGTATGTCATGAAAAATTCATTATAGTTGGTATCTGAGTAGAGTTTTAGTTATCCTTTTGATGATAGGATGAGAAGACCATAATGATAACTCTAAGGACATGTCTAGGGATAAGTCTAAGGATTAGAAAATTATTGGAAAATTTTATGGAATTTTGGTATAGGATAGAGTTAGTGTTTTCCTAGAAATACCTCTCCTTTTGGATACGTAATGAAGATGTGGATCTGTACCTTGGGGTAAAAACCCTGACAAGTTGTTTTGGGCCTAACTCAGGGTAATATAGAACTTGAAAATGGGCCTTACTGCACAACTAGATTGATACTCTTAGGGGTATGCTTTGGGAATTCATAAACTCTTAATCAACCATCATGAAGGTTTTAAATAGATTTTTTCTTGGATAAAATATGAATGATCTATGGTGTAATAGATTAAGGAAGTTTTCATAACTTAGACATCCTATAAGTGACCTTTTATGACTATGAGATTCATCACAATGATAAATACTTTTTACTCTATGTTTTATGGTTTTAGTCAATGGATGGAACATGAAGGAACCACATTAATGGTGATTTATATGGACATGAAATGATTTTACTCTTGAATAAATGAATTCTATGGGTTCTGGAATGAAAAATATTATTTTTATGCTCACACAACTTTCTTAATCTATTAATCATAGTGGACACCCAAATGAGAAATGGAGGGAACAAATTATTTTGAGTCTATACTGAGGTAATGTATAATTTATGTCAGAGGATCCTCTAATATAATTATTGCTTGAAAATAGATTAGTACTATTAAATTTACATTCTACAATCCCCAGTGTTTAGATCATGAGAAAGTAATTCTGGTTGTTTATCAGTTAGAAAGTGAAGTAGACCAATGATGAACTCTAATTAAGAATATGAGGAAACAAGATGAAATGGAATCCATGTATTGGAATTAGTTAAAGAATATATTTTTCAATAAGTACTTTCCTTGGATTATTCAAAAAAATGTGGATAAATAGTTCCTTGAGTTGAATAAAAATAATGATGAATCTTTCAGTACCTATGAGGATAATTTCACAAGACCCATGAGGTAGGATTTAGGAATTATCCTCCAACTTGAAAGTAAAGTTGATAGTTTATTCTATGTATTAAGGCCAAGTATCATAAGGGTGTTGAGAATAATAGATTTTAGTATCTATGAATAAATTCTTCATTGTGCAATAAAGGTTTAAATAGAGGTTTAAGTCACATATCAATCCCATAGTTTTGAAAATAAAATGAAGGTTGAGATTATTTGATACTCTAAAAAAAATGAAAAGAAGAAGATAGGCTTTACTTTATTCTCTAATTTTAGGAAGAATCATTGATGAAATTTTATTAATGGGTCTAATAAATGTTTAATTTATGGAAGGGAAGGCCATGAGATATTTGATTGCTGAAGTGATGGGAAAAAATTAGCTAATAGTAGGAATGGAGAAAAAGTGGCACATAATTCACCTCCCATGCTTCAATTCTACAAGGGTAAGGAGAATGATAATTATGATAACCACTTATCAAAACCAATGGATAGTTATGATGAGTGATGCTAATAACCTATTAAGCTGATGTATTAGGGTAAATATCATGCAATCACTATTTCCATTGAGGAGTGATATAATGACGTGGTGAAAGGTACACTTACCATCCACTATAGAATTTCTAACATCTTATTTGATTATAGATCTAACCATTCTTTCATATCTAAAGAATTTTTAAGGGTGTTAAGATTCCCCAAAAATGATTAGATGTGGAATTATCAGTGCAAACCCTTAATGGTATGATGATTTCATCCCAAGTCCATGATTACTCTATTGTTGAATTTTGTGGGAATGTACATCCTGAAAATATTATCATCCTTCCTTTGGTTGAATTTGATGTCATCTTAGGCATGTATTTACTTTCTATTCATAAATTTCACATCAAATTTTAATGGAGGGATGTTAATTTTGATATTTTAGAACCTTTTATGATCATACATCAATGTGACGATAAGTATAAACTTCATGTGGATATTAGATCCTGTGTATGGGTCTTAATTTCCATTTAGAAGGGTTTTTTTTATCATAATTGGTTGGGGAGAAAATCGGTATCCATGATATTCCCATTATTCTAGAATTTTTTATTGTATTTCTAGAATACTTACTTAGCTTTCCACCAAAACGTGAAGTTGGGTTCTCAATAGAATTCAAACCTGGTTCCATAAAAATTTCAAAGAATCCCTATAGAATGGAACTGATTGAGTTGCACAAATTGAAGAAGAAAATCCAAGAAAAACTTTAAAAGGGATTCATTCATCCATTTGTGTCACCTTGGGGTTCACTTGTTCCATTTGTGAAAAATAAATTTTGTTCAATGTTACTATGCATTGATTATTGGGATTTTAACAAGATCACAATCAAGAAAATGTATCATCTTCCTCATATTGATGAATTTTTTGATCAACTATGCAGAGCTCAATAATTTTCCAAGAGTGACTTTCATTTTAGATATCATCAATTGAGGGTTTAGAAAGAGGACACACCTAATAAGACATTCCAAAAAAGTTATAGAAACTATGAATATATAATAATGAATTTTGGTTTTAGTAATTCCAATGTTATATTCATGGATTTAATGAATAGAGTCCTTAGATATCACCTCAATCAGTTTGTGGTAGTCTTTATTGATGATATTCTGATGAATTAAAAGATCATGGAAGAGCATAAAAACCACTCTATAATTTTACTAAATACCCTAAGGAAGGATGGACTATATTCAAAATTTACAAATTATGAATTTTAGCTGCAAAAGTTTTCATTTTTAGGCCAGATAATCTCAAAAGATGGTATATCAGTAGATCTATCAAATATGGAGGCTTCTGAATGATGGACTAGATCAACCATGGTGACTGAGATCCATATATTTCTTATTTTATCTAGATATTATCGACATTTTATAGAAAATTTCTCATGACTGTCTAATCCTCTAGCCAAGTTAACTCAAAACGTTGTTAAGTTCCTCTAGACAGATTACTGTGAGGAAAATTTTAAGGAACTGAAGAAAAGTTTGTTCAGTGCACCTATTCTTACATTACCCTATAGTAGTGAATGGTTTGAAATCTATAGTTATGCAAAACAAAAGGGATTGGGAAGTGTTCTTATGATAAAGAACATGGTTATATCATATGCCTCATTATAGTTGAAGATTCATGAGAAAAATTATCCAATTCATGATTTAGAGTTAGCAGTGGTAATTTTTTCATCAAATATATGGAGGCATTATCTTTATAGAGAAAATTATGATATATATACTAATCATAAAATTCATAAATATATATTCACACAATATAAGTTGAACACGAATCATAGAAGATGGTTGGATCTCATAAAGTATTATGATTGATAGATATATTACCACCCTAGGAAAAGTGAACAAGGTTGAGGATGCTTTAAATCGAAAGGATCATACTAGATTCTCCATGATAAGGATCACCAAATATCCAATATTTATATATTTTCAAAGGATGTATCTAGAAATAATGAAGGGAGGGAAAATATATTATCTTACTCAAATTAATGTTCAACCATTTATCCAAGTGAAGATTAATGAGTCACAAAATAAAGATATAGAGCTGCAAAAAATGTTAGAAATGTTATGGAGTTTAACCTTGATCGGGATACAATGATAATTTTCAGGACTATGTATGTGTTCCTACCATAACATATTTGAAGAAGGTGCTATTAGAGGAAACTTATAGTTATTTCATTATATACTAATTCTAGAAGTATGAAGATGTATAAGTATTTGAAAGAACATTTTTGGTGGGATGACATAAAGAGATATATCATAGATTTTTTATCTCATTGTTTAGTATGCTAGTAAGGCCGAAAGACAAAAGTCTGAAGGGGTGTTGCATCCATTACCCAAACCAGAATGAAAATGGCAGAACATCACTATGGATTTTTTCATTGGACTAGCCAAATAATATAAAGGATTTAATTATATATGGGTGGTAGTCGACCCCCTTACTAAGTCATCACACTTGATTTCTATGAGAGAAGATTTCTCTCTAAAACAACTTTATAGGATATAAATTAAGGAAGTGGTATGACTACATGTAATACCACATTCAATTATATTTGATCTAGATCTGAGGATTACAGAAAAATTCTCGAAAAGTCTTTAGTAAAACTTGAAAACGAATTGAGTTTCAACACTACTAATCATCCTTAGAAATATGGTCGATATGAAAGAACAGTTCAAACCATAGAGGGTATGTTGATATCTTGTTCATTAGATTTCAAAGGTGGTTGGGATCAACACCTTCCTCTAGTTGAGTTTTCTGAAAACAATAGATTTCAATCAAGAATTCAGAGGACAACTTATGAATCCCTCTATGGGAAGAAATGTATAACTCTAACATGTTCAGATGAAGTTGGAGAAAGAAATCTATTGGAGCCTAAGATCCCTAAAGAAATGGTTTAGAAGGTCAGAACCATTTAGTGCATATCAAGGCATATCAAATTGTACATAAAAGTTATGTTAATAATTTTCAGTGTAATCTAGAATTTGATGTTGGTGATTTTTTTTTCTACCAATCTCACCTTGTAAGAAATTTATGAGATTTTTGATTAAAGGGAAACTAATCCCTAGGTATATCAATCCCTTTAAAATTATTAATAGTATTGAGAGGGTAGCCTATTTCTTGGAACTTCCCCCAAATATCTCTCAAGTCCAGGGTGTGTTCCATGTAAGAAAACTATGATGTGATCAACCTCTGTCTCTTGTAAGACATCAAATGGGTCAGGTGGTTTGGAATTCTCGATCCAACCTTTACCCTTGTTGGTGTTATTACCAATGTGAAATGATGCGGAGGGGTCACCAAGGCCACGTGACTGAATTTATAGGAAAGTGTGAACACCTAATGGGCCCCCTAATACTGTACTACCCCAAGGAGTGGGATATCGTTTTCAAATCTCCTGCCGGTTTCCCTATCTCAGTTTACCTTAGGGATAACCATGTTCAATATGATGGTACTCAGAGGCATATCATAGTTGCTTCTAGGAAAATATAGCTGTCGTATGGTAGAATTGAAGTGGAGGGAAATGTTCTACCCTTAACCCTAGATTTGTACATATGAGGTTTCCTTTTCAATGATTATTTGGAGCAATGAAAATATCTGAATGAATCTACATTGAAGGGTCTAGTGGTAGTTGGGTGAGGAAAGATGTTGCACCACTGTATGTTCCATAAACTCAACCATGCGATGCTGCTGGTTGATATCATAGAAATGCACCTATCTCTTTGGGTAGACCACTTGGTGGTTTCATAGGACCAAATGTGTTTCCCATATGGTTTAGTGAAAGCAAAAAATCTCATCCTGAGTGAGGTCCTATAGAATATCAATTATGGGAACTTCAATTGGTGAGAACATCTCTGAGAACAAATATATAAGAAAGGTGTCCCACAAGATTCCTAGATCAGAAGCGAGAACCATCTCTTAGGTGCCCCAAGCTCCAATTGCTACCAGATAAAAACTGGTAGTGGCATAGATGTGGACTATTGAGGTAGTGGACTAGAGAGTAGAGAGACTACTATATTAACTAACTGATCATTGTGCACTAGGTCGTATCTTAGAGGTGGTGTCGACTACACCATCACAGTTTTATAATATGGGGTAGAAATGAGTACCTCATGTTCATGGGCGACAATAGTGATCTGTGGGTCCTCTTGGTGTTCACTGTCTATCATATCCTAGAAATATTCCCCGTGATCTCATGTAGAGGTAGATAATGAATATAGATATGATATATAGGAATACACTAAAAGAACATATAAGGGATAAATTTATTCAACCTAATGCATATTTATGTGAAGAGATTCATGGATCTTGTAAACTTAACCTTCCAGGATGAATAATCTCACCCATCAGGCTATTTCCCTTGACTCTGATGTAGTGGATTAGGGTGAAGGCTACATCATTGAATCACATTCAACTTCAGTATCTAATAATTGAATGGTATTGACAGAGACATGGTGCTTCTCGAAGTTATTCCTTTGGCGGAGATGATTCTCCCTTCTAACCCAGGATAGTTCTTCAGTGAAGGGATTTTTCTTAGAATAAGGAGGACCTTTGTGCTGTTGGTTAATTATATGGGGATGACCCCTAATTTTTTTGGGATATGGGGAGGACTTCCATATCGGTTATCACTGGATCATGGAGAACCTCTGCTCTGACTGTTGGTGGCATAAGGAGGATCTTCGTGCAAATGTCTATCAATGTTGCAGTTTGGACCTCTTATTGAGTTGACGAGAACTTGGGGAGGGCCTCAATGTTGGTTTTTTGTGGAGCGGGGAGGACATCCAATTTGGTGAGATGAGGTGCGTGGAACACCTGGGAATATGTGAAATGGGACATGGGGAGGACCTCCTTATTGAGAAACATGAGTACAGGGAGAACCCCCATGCTTGTTGCTAGATGTGAGGGGAGGACATATGTGGAGGGGAGTTCTAGAGTAGAGAGGGTGTCCTCTTGAGCTAATGGAAATTATGGGAGGATCTCCATTTTGGATTCTTGTGGGATGGGGAGGACCTCCATGTTGGTTGATAGTGATATCACCCGTAGGACCTTCGTACTAATCATTGATGAAGCGGGGAGGACCCCTACTTTGAACATTGTTGGAGCAGAGAAGACCTCCACTTGAGATGTTTGTGAGATCTGGAGGACCTCCAAGCCAATGGTTGAGGGTGTGGGGGGGACCTCAACTCTGGTTGGTTGTAGTATGATGAGAACCTTCGATTGATCTTGGATTGACATGAGGAGGACATTCACATTGATGGTCTATGACATGGGGATGGCCAACATATCTAGATCCTTAGGCATGGAGAGGAAATTCATGCAAGATATCAATGATGCAGGGAAGACCTCCACTTTGGTCGATGCTGGGAACATGGGGAGGGCCTCCATGTTTTGTATGAGTGTGGGGAGAACCTCCACTCTAGACGATGATTGTATGGAGAGGGCCTCTGTACTAGGTATCATTATCAAGGGTCATCCAATGATGTGTGTTGATGGTTACGGTGATTGAAAAGTTAACTAAGACTACCTATGAGGTGGATGAGGTATTGATTCTGATCGAGTGTTGATGCGTCCCAAATCTACAGTGGTAGGGATCTAGTGGAACACACCAATAGTGGGGTGGGCCATAGGATCCATGAAAGATGATGCCACATGACAGAAATATTCCTAAGACTGGGGCCAACATTGGTGTTGGGTCATCTAGATCATGGGCTGTGGAGCAAGGGCATATACCACTTATTGTTAGACCTAATCGACTGGTCGTTGGTGGTGTTGATGAGGCATGGTGGGAGCCCTCCAAGATGACTCCTGGGTAGTGGTCATTTCAGGGGTTACCCAAGCATCCCCTACCTACTTGGCATTGGGAAGAGAGTCATAATAATGTTTTGGGGAGAGGATCCCGAAGCGTTTGGACGTTTAAGTGGGGAGAATTGGATCTATGTGTGGCCCTTGGGGGTAGTGGTGTTGATGAGGAACAAAAGCATCCAGGTACTGGAAATCCATGTTCCTGGTGGAAATGAACCCCTCCTACTCGTACTGTTGTATGACAGTTTCTATCACCCTCTCTTGGATGATTTTAGAGGGTGATAAGAGGGATTATCTCCTAGTTGTTGTATTTTTGGATGAAGTCTTATCATAGGAAGAGTCGTGTGAGGTTTCCACATTATTATTTCTTCTACCTTGGATTATGTGGGTGGGAGGTGATTGATTTCCCGTAACTTGGGTCCTTCAAAGTGGGGATATTCAACCATTAGTATGGATATTAGGAAATAAATGCACAATGTCCCAACATCATACAATATTCCATGTCTAGAGAGAGAGATCCACACTGACAATGTCATAGTCCAGAATTCACAATGATTAATTGCCCCAAATTCTAATGAGTTTCATAGTAGACCCACTATTTTATTGGCAGGACCTGGGGCTAGTTTTTTGGATCTAGTGACATGATTATATTTTGAGGTCTTGAATGCTACTAATCCTCATGTTAATGTGAGGAGTTCATGTTGGGTTCACCATTTCTATTTATGATGCTTTTTTTTTGAGGAGAATCCACCTCGGATGTCATTGTTCACTGACATCGCCTTATTTCCCCACATTTATTCTTTCCAAAGGTGGGTGAAATTAATCACTGTATCATCTATTTTTTTCTCCTTGATCGAAATGGGATTATGGGATGTCAGTTACCCCTTACATGGATTTTTCCTTCAAACTTGTCTCCTAGTCTAAGTCTCCCTCAAGGATTAATATGTGTTCATGAAACTCATTACCAATGTCATATCTTTATGGACGTAGATTAATTATGATTCTTCTGTATGGAATTTAAGGGGTGTTGATAGGGATGCAACCTTTGGTTAGAGGAGTAGTCACATTGGGAATTACTGGAATGCATAGAAACTGGAGCATTGGTCAATAATTTTCTTCCTCACAAGAGGGTTTCTCAAGGGTATAGAACCTAGGGTATCCCATATCGATCGTGGGGTATATTATGCTAGAGTAATATCTTCCAAGGTTTTCCTCAATCATCCCATGTTTAACACAAGGTAAGATGTGAGTTTAATGTCTCGTGGAGATGAAGTAGAACATACCATAACACCAGATAAAGGTGGATTAGATAGGTATTTCTCTAGAAGGGAATGACTAGAAGGTTTACCGGATGGATGGATTAGAATGCCTACAGTGGTGGATCATGGATGTTTTATCTCAAAAGGAGAAGGTTTCACACTTTGAAGGCATATCTAGGCATTGCTGGAGGTGGACTAGGAAGCTGCACCCCTATGATGGAGACACCAGGTTTTACCAGATGGATGGGTCAGAATGCCTAAAGAGAGCAGACCCAGGGTGGTGTGCCTCATAAAGAGAAGGTTTCACACCATGGAGGATGATATAGACACCGTTTGAGGTGGATTAGGGAGGTGTAACCCAATGTGGGGGAAATAAAGGTTTACCATTGGGTAGGATTGAACCTCATTGAGGTTTTCTATATACCCATGTCAAGAAGATAGGGATGAAAACCCACATAGTTCGAGTGGGGGATGGGGGGATGGGGAATACACATTTGAAGTAGTTGTGATGGAATGGATGGGGTGGATGAATTGTTATGGTTGTTGGTATTGAACCTCAATGAGGATTCCTATATATCTTAGTTAGTTGGGATTCAAAGTCCATATAGTTTGGAATAGTGTGGGGACTATGCATAGAAGAGGCCCACGAAGGTGGAAATTGGGGCTTACTCTAGGAGGGATGCCCATTGGGGGTGGAGAATAGTGTCATTGTCACTACTAACAACCAAGACCATAGGAGTCATGATCAGTGTGAGAAAAAAGTGGAAATAATATACTAGATGGTATTGTCATGAATGATTCATCAACGATAGATGGTGTGGGGATTACGAGTAGAAGTTGGCCAATGGGGATTACATTATCTATGATGATGATCTCATTATATAGTAGGAATAGTTTTTTACATGTCTATCATATAATGAAAATACTATCAGAGGATTTTTTGGGGTATACATAGAGACTGCCCATGGCACCCATAGAAAAAAGCATAAAGGGAGAGAGATACTGATATGATTATGTGAGAAGTAGTTGTCTCCCAATGAACACACCCCCTCTATTCATGTGTAGAGGATTTCATTCCATGTCACTCATAAACAATGTCTTCCTAGGATTTCCACACATGGTGAGATCAGTGTTTAACTTCATGTTTCGAGGATGTGGGTTCTTGTAAGTTTAATGTCCTGTAACTTAGACGTAGGGTACTCACTCCTCACCTGTTGGTCTTATATAACTGAAACTTCTAAAACCTTGGGGATGGAGAGGAATCCAAAAATATTTCTGATTATGGTGTTGAGGAGTGGTTGATTGTGGGGTCCATGCTAGTGTGGCTATACTAGAAAGTAAAATCCATTAGCATGACTCAAAAAGAATGATTTAGGGAACCACAATAAGGGACACCATAAGAGGGACCAATAAATCATTATGCATAGGTCTAGAAGGTTGAATGGAGGTGGTGCATGCAATGCATGAGATTTGTGAAGAAGTGGGGTGAAAAAATACTGTATTAGAGAAAGGGAAACCCATGGAGTCTTAAAGAGAGGGTGTACACAAGATTGGATGGTTGTATGCAAAAGGATGAGTTGAGCAGAAGATTGGGTGGTGCTTTGGACTGGGGATGTGAGAAAGGGTATATTTTTTTTCATACCTGACTTAGGAAAAAAATTAGGCAAGGGTCAATACCTTCTGGGCCAACACAAAGGGCGAACCATAGTGGATTTGTCATATATAATCCTATACTTGAGGGTTCCATGGACTTTTATGATGTTGTAGAAGATTCTTTCACATGGAAGATAGACAATTCGACTTCTAGATCATCACACTGAAGAAGGGGGGTTCCCTTGTATTTTTTAGAAAACATATCTAGCTGGAGCACATAAGATTTTCAGTATGGAAGGGTAATTCCATGCAGACGATATTCATAGAGCGTGGAAAGGCTATTTTGATGTCACATTGAGCATGCACTGACCTTGCGTGTAGGACCGGATCTTACACACAACATCCAACTCTTGCACATGGATTCCTTTGTCTATTATCCTAGACTTCTCAGAAAAGGAGAGACATACATCGCATTGTGCATGAAAAGTCCTTGTGCATGGATTCCAATATTGGGCACACACATTAGATCTTGTGCACACCTAACATGGGATACTAAAAATGCTACATTGAATCAAATGATTCTTTCAGTTTACCAAATGATGACCTTTGGGGTCTTGTACTAAATTCAGAACCAACATACACCTCATAAGAGCCTTATGAGATAACACCATGGTCAATACCTCCTAAATTAAAAGACAGTGGAGATATGGAGATTTTGAGATTTGTTATATTCCTTTCATGGTCAATTTTTATTTGATGTCATTATGAGTTAATGAAATCATAGAAATGGTAAGCTTATGATTGAATAATTTTGAGTGATAAATCATGACATCAAATATATTCAAATTATATAGAATAAAAATATTGATATCATACAAAAAAACTATCCATTATTCTATGATCATGAAAACGAGGGATAATTAGTAATATTTATATCTTTAGTTTTTAACTATTAAAGATGTGGTGAGCATAATTTCACTATAAAGATAAAAGGTCTTTAAATATAACATGTCTGTTGAGTTTTAGGGGAATTTTTTTCTTGTTTTATAATTCTCTTAGCTTATATGTGTAATTGTTTTGATTTATCCATTGATTCAAGTATATTCTTATATTTGATAATTTATTTTTATTTCCTTCTGTCGCCTTTAATCACTTCTTAAGATGATGAAGCCAAACACACATGATTTTCTCTCAACCATGAGTGTCTTCTCTCCTAAGGGGTGATGGATGGAGAGTGTGAGGATTAATATTTTAATTAATATGTCAATTTAATTCATGAATAATAATTTTACATAGGAATTTACATGATAATTTATATTTTCTTAATTATTTGATAGGTCTTTAATTAAAATAATTATTAAGTGATGAATCCAAAGGTAATTTGGAAAAATACATATTTAATAGTTGTATTGGATTTTTTATACATATAATATCAAACTTAATACACTTTTTTTAGTTTATCTCTCTAACTAAAATATATAGATTGATCTAGTGAATATCTTATCGTGAGAATAAATAAGTTAGTGAGATTATAATGAACTTTCATCAAATTAATTCAATTACTTTTTTGAATAATATAAGAATACAAATACTCATATATAATTATTTAAAATTGATCATTTTTTATTATCATTATTTTTATGCATTATTTAAATTCTCATTTCTGAATTCTATTAATTTTTTTTCTTAAAAATCATATAGTTAATAAAATTTATACAAATATCTTTTGGATTACCCATATTCCCTATTAGGAGGACCATAGAGACACTGTTATGGTTGAATACTATAGTGAAGTATTGGGTGAAATTTTCAATTCTATACATTATAGCTTGTTGGAAATAATAGAAAAACATGCCTATTAATTAGTTTTCACTATTATAAATATCCAAAAAACTATATATATAAGTACTTTTAATCATAAAATTCTTCAATGATCAACAATATATTTGTAAAATATTACATGATGTGTTAATAATCTAAATGAACATGATAATCATCATAATAATCCTGGATGAAATATATCATATGTCATTCCATCATAACCACTGTGATGTTGTTCTGAGAACCATGAGTAGACCTAAATCATAGAGTGGTGACCATCTTAATGAAATATATTATACAGTATTCTTTATGTGAAATAATATTTTTCATTAATTATAGAACCAAATATATATCTGTCATGTGAGAAATTAATTATAAATTTGAATAAACATACATTTTATACTATAATAGATAACGTTTTAGTCACTTTAGAAGTCTGTTATAGTATTTAATAAGAATAACATTTTTAAATTGAAGGGTTAATTAATATAACTTTCTTGGGTAAATCTATATATATGTAAAATTTAATAATGAACAAACCAGAAGGAGATGGATAACAAAACATTAAATTCCACCTATTTTGAAATTGTATCCCATAATATTTAGTGAATGAAATTTTAAACACAAAAACTATGGTGGAATAATCAATGTTTTATGTCTTTATCAGCCTAACTCATTTATTGATATATATAAATTTTATAATAGTTTTATATTATGATAATACCTAATAAAATTTTTTAAACAGAAATATATACATCAATAACAAATGAAAATTTTTATAATATTTGATGTATAATGCATATATTTCATGGGGTTACTCATTATATTACTTCATTATATATATATATATATATCATTTCGTGATAATTATGTTTCAAAATGGTTGGTTTCTCGAGAAACACATACTAATGATGAACATGTTATGCTATATTTTATCTGGTTACACATATTTTATTGGTTTTTTTTCTAAAATTTATTATTTTTTAACAATATAATGATTGAAACCTTCATATTTCATTGGTGTTGGAGAATATTTGGGATCTAATGGATTTATAACAAGGGTTGTTTTGATGTTTTGAATTTAATAAGAAAATTATAATTCAAGGATGTGTCTTAAATTATGAAGAAGAGGTTCATGTAGTGTAGGTTTTGCAGAAAAATTCCTAAAAATAACCTGGAAGTGTTCAATACATTGAAAAGTGAAGTGTGGTAACTTCAGCAAGCCACCATTAATCTAGTTTAAGTAGAAAAAGTATATAATAGACTGAAATGGGTGGTTATTTCCATGTTTGGGATTTAGGGTATCTAGTAACCTCACAACAAGTTCATGGTAATAATGAAATATGTTTTTTATGCCAGGTTAAATGGGTAATTTTCTATTTAATATTAAAACACCCAATATGACAGTGTTTCCTCTATTTCATCATGATAGAGGGGAGGAATAATCCATAGACTCTCATTTCCAACTCCAAAACCTTTGGTTTGGGAGGTTTTAGTTTTATTCATAATGAAGATTTTGGTTGGTTAATCTCCCTTCTCCCAGTTTCATCTTTTCCTCTTATTTACTCATATATCAATGGGGTAGAAATAAGAATTTCATCATGATTATACTAGATAATATTTGAATTGTTTTAAGGGATTTGGTATTTTATATAGTTTTATGGGATTATTTTAAGGGAGGATCAAGACATGTGGTTGTTCGTGGTTCCATTAGAAAAAAGTTACTACAATTATTTTTCAAAACATTTCTATGATTTTGGTTGATATTGATGATTTGAATGAGATATTAAATAAGATATTTTTCATTTTATAGATTTGGATTCATTTCATGGATGTTACACATCTAGTTTATTAAGGAATTAATATCATTATTCTATCCATTTATTTTTTTATAATTATTTTAGATGGTCTTAATTATAAAAGTATTTTTATAAATTATTAATTTTTTCCATACTTAATTAATGTTATTTTTTTTGAAATAAGGGGATCATTATGATTTATGATGGCCAGTATATGGTAAAAAAATCTCAAATGATGATGAGTAAGAATCACTTGATTGTAAAACTCTTTGATTAAGATAGGTTGTCTATAATATTACCCTTCTTATATGAAATTTATATGTATTGTGTGATTTTAAAGAGGTGAAATGCAGGTGTGACCAACCCAATATAAAAAAATCTTGGTTTCAATATTAGAGGCCAAGAAAATGATTTTTTTATACTCATATAAAGTCATTAGAGTATTATACATGAGTGTATACATGAATATGATTATGATCCTTTATGGGATTGTTGGTTGAAATGTTGTTGAAATGAATGTGGGGATCCAACCTTGAGGGATAACCTTGGTGACCATGGAAGGTGTTTTTTAGTGTGAAACTCTCTTATAGAAATGGTTCGGTATAATATAACTGATTATATATTTATATTCCCATAGAAGAGGGGATACCAAGATAGATGGGTGAATTATTCTATAATAACTCAAACATAACCTTCCAATGATCTTGTTCCATGTTTAATAGAAACTCAATTCTATCAATGATAGTGAATTAAAGTAATAATGTACATAAAAATACTTGAATTTTTTTTCTTGTTTCACCCACAATAGGCTTTTTATAAGGATCATAAACATGAAAAATTATTTTAGTATCAAAGTTTACTATCAACAGAATATTTATATTTACAATTCAATGTTTACTTGATCTCCCAGTTGGATTAAAACATTCACAAAGATAGTAACTCAATGATTTCATTGCACATAAAGAAAGAACTTCTCCTCTATCTTAAAAATAAAATCTTTATGAAATAAATTATGAAAATAAGTTGTTATTATGTTTGATCATTAGAGTTTAAAATGGATATAAGATGGGATGAATTTTAGTTAAAAAACAATAACTAATTAAAATTAAAATCATTTTTATTATGTTTTTTAGACTATGCTATTTTTTGATAACAAGAATACTTATAATTGACTCAGATTATGTATGATAAATTATATTATGAAAAATTATTCAAAAATAGAATTTCTATATAATTTCATTATAGAGAATTATAACTTTTTGAAAATAATAAATTGAAACATTATAGATCTCTATTGTAAAAAATAAAATAATCTTTATAAAAGGAATAAGTACACTTTTACCATTAACATAATCGAAGTTAATAAACTTTACATAAGGTATAAATAGTTTTAACTAAACTTTAAGGCCTGTCTATATTCTATAATAAATCCCTTGATCACAAAGAATAGAATTAACTATGAATTATTATCCATTGAAGCCCTGGATTAACCTAATTAGAATATACTGTCTTCTCATCTTTGGAATCCATCAATCTAAAATTAGTTCTGACACAGAATTCGAATTAAAAAATGTTCCATGGAATTTTCTATTATCACATGGATTCATTATAATTCAAAATATCTAAATTTTTTAAAGAAGAAGTAATGAGTTTTTATGGAAAAATAAAGCTCATACTTGTTGAGTTGAAAAAGCATCAGTTTCTATCTCCTCTAATGAACCTCTATTTACAGGAACACTTCTAGTGATCATATTTCCATGATTCTCAGAGTTGGTTTCTATGACCTTGAATGACCTAAATCTTGACATCTTATCATGTAAATCTTCATTCGATTTCATTTTTATAGCACTATTACTATGTTGTAAAAAGTTTTATATCTGATATAAATAATTATAACCATATGATTATAAACTCTATTATGATGGAATTTTTTTAGCCAAATTAATCAAAATAGGTTAGTTTGATTGATATGAATTGATCCTTCTGATGGACTAAACTCAATTAGTTTGTTGGAAAAAACATTATCAGTTTGATGAACTAGATTCAATCATTTCAATAGGAAAACATTTTCATTTAGATAGATTTAACATAGTCAAATTAATGGAATTCATATAGGTAGTCTGATGGACTTGTATTTTCTAATCTGGTGGATCCAAATTTAGAAATTCCATTGTACTAAAAATTATGTGGAAATTTTATAATTATAAGTTTAGAAATGTTTCTACATCTAGTTGAATAAATAGTTTTCTACAAAAAAATTCTAAAGAATAAGAATTATAATGTTAGTAAAATGACATTTTAAATAAATTTTGTTGTGATTTTTAAAAAGATAGAAAGTGCAGAATGTAAAACATTTGACTCAACAATATCAATCTTTTTTAATAGTACAAAACATGACACTTAATGATAAAAATTACGTCATTGAATGATGTACAAAACTATTATCCATTTATGAAATCTTATCCTCTAATATTTATCATATCTTCTTTTATTTATAACTCCATTTTTGTTAAAAAAAACTATTTATGGAAGAAAAAGATAAGATAAATTTTTAATAACATCTCCCACTAAATAAGATCTTCTTGAATAAATTCTCCCCTAAATAACTTCTTCCTTAAAAACTTATTTTTTAAATTCTCACCCTTTTTTATTTTAAAAAAGGAATATAAGAGAAATAAAGTAACTGAAATTTTAGTAACATAATTATGTTAAAAAATTTAGTTTAAATAAAAATTTATCCCTGAAAATAGAATGAACATTTAAAAAAATAAAATTGAAAAAAAATCAAACATTATATGTGGAGAAAAATTAATTCAAACAAATGTTTTGTTTTTTGCATAAGAAGTTTAGTTTGAAAAATTCATTCTTTATTATATAATTCTTCCATGATTACTTTCATCCACTTGAAATATTATTGGTTCTTATACTTTTATTATGCTGTTGAATATAACTATGCATGTATTTATTCAAGGATTTGGACCCTTCAAACCTATCTATTCAGTCTATAAACTTACTTTTTAAGAGATGGGTTCTTGTTTTTCTATATATTCAACTTCTGAACTACTTCCTAAAGAAATAAATTCTGATGATTTTATTCCAAAATATATTTATATTGATACTCTGATAAAAACTTTCACTGTTCAACTAGTTTTAACTTTTAAACAACATTGGAAGACAAATTTTGGATGGAATCTACAATCTCAAATAATATCTTCTTAGCCACTTATATCTAATCATAATGAATTTATAAATCCATTTCATTATATTTTATCCATATATATATATTTAAAATTTTATTCTTTATGAATTTGATTTAGATTTGAAAATTTTGAAATCATCATCATTATGAATTATGGTTTTAGATGAATAGATATAGAATTTGACTGTTCTAACACATTCAACCTTATTTGAATTTTCTTACAATAAGATTCTAAACATGGTAGAAAAGTAATTTCATACACAATATTCTTTATAGACTCAATAAAATATTAAATTTTTTCCTTAACTCTTTAATATAATTGAGTATATTTAGAATCTATTCTGTCCTATGAGACATAGAAAATATGTCATCTTGTAGCTCCAAAATAAAAAGTTTTCATTCCTTTCCTTCACATTATCTGAGACTAGAATTACTTCTACATTTTTTTGGATTTGGATTTTTTTTGATACCTTTGTTTTTTATTTCTAATTTTCAATTTCCATTTTCATAACATTGATTGATTTATAAAACTACCAAGTAAACATCTTTCTCTAATTGAGTACTAAAGGATGATGTTTCTAAAGAGATTATTAGTCATATTATTCTTTTCCCCTCCCTATACTAAGGTTCCATTGGACTATTCTTCAAATTATATTACTAATTATCTAGAAACGTTTTCTTCCTTCTAAAATTATATTTTTCAGGATTCTTCACACTTTTTTTAATGTTAACATGAAGTTATTATGGAATAGAATTTTTAGTATCTAGAACATTCTCTTTTCTTGTTTCAACATCAATAATATATTTTGAGGTTCCAAAGAAATTTAGGCTCAGATCTAACTGACTGAACAATAAAAATTCAGGGAGGAATTGGTTTAATAATCAAAAGAGGATAAATTTAAGGTAGAATTTTTAATTCATCCCAAGTAGAATGAATATCTCCATGTTCACTTTCAAATCCTTCTATCAAACTTTCCACTACATTTTCATCATCAAATCTCTTATTGTTTTTCTATTTGTTTATTCCACTTCTAAAACATTAGTTTTTTTTATATATAATGTTTGTACCTTATTTCTTCCAAATTCAGGATCACCAAATTTCCTCTCTGCCTTTCATTTCATCAACTCTTGATAAGCCTCATCGGTCATATCTGTTACTTTCTTTTTTTTGGAATGGGGGGTGATGAACCAAATTTTCTATTTTCTTGAACTCTATCCATTAACCATTGAAATTTATCCTTAAATGCTACTTTGACTAATTTATCTACAAAATTATTTATCTTCAACATGAATACTAACTTCATTATTTAAATTATTTATTTACTTTTCAAAGAAAAACTTTCTCTCATTGCAGCTGTCTGATTTTTTATCTTCATTACGACAATAAAGTTTACCAATTATTTTTGATAAATCATGACAAAAATATAATTCTTAAATTCATCACACTCTTCTTCACTGCATTGTTTGATAAGAAAACATACTTTATAATGTTTTTTCCTCATATTCACTAGGTAATCTAATTCAAAGATGCCAAGTACATTCAAAGTACCTTTGTAACACATCCTTGAAATGAGGTAACCTTGTATCCACAACACAATAAACATAGAATCTAGTTTAAGATAATAAACATTAACTAACTTCTATAAATAAGGAAAAAAATGTCTTTTGGCCTTATATTTTTGAAAATATCCTTGATTTTCCAAAAGCTTATGGGTTAGAAGATATTCCTCTCTAAACCATGAATCTTATACAATATCCAATATTCAAGGAATACTCAACATGTAAAATTCATAAAAAAGATTAAAATAAATGAAATCCATATTATCTTCAACACTAAACCCAACTTATGAATATAATTCCATCACTACAAATAAATAATGAAGATAAAAATCTTCTTTTTATATGCAAATCTTAACCTAGACTTAAAATATGATAATTTCAATCTAGAAAGAACCAGTATTATCATACAAATTTTTCTAATTCAACCTATCTTATATTACTTCCCTATTTTCAATTTATTTGGTAGGATAAATTTTTGAAAAATGTTCTAAATGAGAATATATGATTTAATGAAGTAAATTCAGACTGGATGAATCAAAAAATATCACACTGATAGAAAATTCGAGGTCTAAGAGTCGATGTCCAAGTAAAAAAATGATGTGGGATGTGGTGACTCACTCATATATATATATATATGTATATATGTATGTATCGATATATTCTTATGGGTAAAAGTTCTACTTACATATATTAGGAAACTCAAATCAAATCTCAAAAACTGATTCAATGATTGAAACTTATACATAAAAGATTTAAAAAAAACCATTATGAACAATTAATGGTGTTTGAAGAATAATTTTTATGGATGAATTGTTTTTATAGAAAATTTATAAAAAATATTTATAAAAATATATCGGTATAAACAACAATAAAACAGATTAAACAAATAATTTTTTTAACAAATTGTTTTTTGAAACAAATCTTTCAACAAAAGGTTTTTGAAATTATGAAGAATTTACTAAAACAAATGTTTTAAATAATAATAAATATTTTAGTAAATCCTATGAATTTTCTAAAAATTAAAGGTTTTTATGAAAACTAATTTTTTTTAAAACTATGGTTTTTAGAAAAACTAAAGTCCTTAGAAAAACTATTATTTTTAGTAAAACTATATTTTTTTCCTAAAATAAATTATTTTAGAAAAAACATGACATACATAACCCCATTTTAAAAATATTTCATTAATATAAGAAGATTTTAAAAAATAAGTAAATATGAATAATCACTTATTATTTATCATTCAATGATTTTTTTTATATTATCAAATATATTAGAACTAAGGGATTTAGTAAATATATCAGCAAGTCATTCTTGCATACATAAAAATTTTAAAATATTTTTTCTTTTTTGTGTGTGATTCAAAATGAAAATTTGTCTTATATCAATGTGTTTTACCCATGAGTGATGTTATAGTTTTTTACTTAAAGAAATTGAAGTTGTGCTATCACACAAAATTTTAGTTTTACTAAAATTCAAGCCCAAATTAGTGAGTGTGTTCTATAACCACAAAACTTGAGCATAACAACTTCTATTAGGCACATATTCTTCTTTAGAAGTAGAAAGTATTACTTTGTGTTATTTATTACAAGACTAAGACACTAAATCTTCTCCTAAGAAATGATAATTCCCTAAATAATTTTTTCTATCCATTCTCAGTCCACCAAAGTTCATATCTAAAAAAATTAGTTAAAAATCATTTCCATAATAGTAAAAAAAGATCAAATACCTTTTTACCATTAGATAAATATTTTTTCCTTAAGATGGAACTCTTTTGGATTATATTGATATATTTCACATAAGTATATATAAAATTTTAAATATGTACGACTAGTAGTTAATTATAGTAAACATATAATAATTACTTTAATTTTTGTAATCAAATTGTTCCCCATATTCATCGATATCTAATGTATTATATGTTCGAATAGGAGTAATAATACTTTTAGTATTTTCATATCCAAATTTATTAAGAAGATATTTTATATCCTTATATTGATATATAAAAGTTCCTTCTAGATTTTTTGAAATTTTAAAACCTAGAAAATAAGTAAGTTCTCACATTATGATTATTTAAAACTCAAATTTTATAAGATCCAAAAGGGAATCTATAAGTTATTTTTGAGTTGAACCAAATATAATTTCATCAACAAAATTTTTATCAATGATGATTTTTTTAGAAAATTATTTTATAAAATGTGTAGGATCTAAATCACCTTTTAAAAAATTATATTGTAACAAATATATAGTAATCTATGATGTTAGGCTCTAGGGGATTGTTTAAGTCCATAAAGTGCCTCAATAAGTTTAAATACATGTTCTGGAAATTTTTTATTTTTAAAACCATGGGGTTGTTATGTATAAAATTCTTCTTGTAAATATATATTAATAAAATCACACTTCACATCCATTTTATAAATTTTAAAATTACGAAATGTTGCATATTATATAAGAATATCATTATATTCAAGTCTTGTTATCAGAGAATAATTGTCTTCATAGTATATGCCCTATTATTGATTATAACTCTTTTAAACAAATGTAACATTTATTTCTTACTATAATTTCCTTTTTATCACACTTATTCAGAAAACCCCATTCTACACCAATTATAGAATTATATTTAGGACATTTAACAAAAGTCCAATAATGGTTTGAATGGTGATAAAAATTCATAACTTTCAACATTGTCTCTTAAGGAACTTTTAGTTCTTATAGTTTCATCTATATCACAAATGATATTATCACTAAGATGCTTCCAAATGATCAACTAATTTCATGGGACTAAGAAACCAAGTTATTTAATATAATTTTGAAATTATTCTTAATATATAACTTCAAAAAAGTATTATTCAACTGTTCTCCCATGAGAAGAACTTTCCAAAATCGGTTAATTTTTTTTGAAATAACATCAAAAGATGTGGATTGATGTCATTTGAAAAAAAGGTTTGGTTTCTTCAAATTTAACACACACTATTTCCTCAAAAGTACTTTTGTTTTTATAAAAATTGTATAATATTTACTAGTTATATAATAACCTAAATATTGTCCTTCACCATGTTTTTGAGGAAACTTATAGAAATTGTCTTTAGTATCCATAATGAATACTTTGAATAGAAAAGCATTAAAGTAGGAACATTTTTTTATTCTTGTCCACTACTCATAAAGGTTTTTATTAATAAAAAGTATTATTAAGACTAAATTTACAATATAACCAAATGTACTAACTACTTC
This sequence comes from Viscum album, assembly GCA_963277665.1. NCBI lineage: Eukaryota > Viridiplantae > Streptophyta > Magnoliopsida > Santalales > Viscaceae > Viscum > Viscum album. The sequence continues at coordinate 1,561,491,533 of OY728148.1, read as the reverse complement.
TGCTCAAAAATGTTTATCAATTGAGTATTCACTCAACATGGTTATTATTATCTCTTAAATAATTTTGTTTAATCTTTCAACATCTCAATTTTTATGTGACGTTATAGGTGCTGAAAAGATATGTATTATACTATTTTTACTAGAAAAAGTTTCAAAATAAGAATTTAAAAATTATATAGAATGATCACTATGACTATTTATCAATGATTTATTTTTCTCATTTTTATCTTGGGATAAAAAAGTTTTAATGCTGAAAAAGGCTTCATACTTATTTTTTGGAAAATAAACTCATGTATATCTAGTGTAGTCATCAACTAAAGAATATAAATAGTATTTTCTATTTTATAAATACATTTTTTGTAGGACCAAATAAATTAATGTGCACTAACTCTAAATAATAATAGTTTAGACTTCACTATAAATTTAAAATTTGAATTATGTTGTTTTCTGTATTGAAAAAAATAAAGAAAATTGAAATATCAAACTTATATTCCAATAGATCCTTATCTTTCACCATTCTTGGACAGTTTTTCAGAATTTTTAACATTACACTTCCCTAATATTCTATTCCATAACCAAAATTGGTCTTCCATTTCAATAAGGTATGGTAGATCTTAGCTCATAAGGTCTTCTATGTTAAGGGTATAAACATTATCATGTAGATTGGAAGAAATAATAAATTCATCTTTTGAACTATGAACAATAAATTTATCATTAAATAAGTTCACAAGATATACCTCATCACATAATTGAATCATTCTAATAATTTTGTTTTTGAGACCTATAAAAAATAAATCATCTGAAATTAAGGATTTTCTAAGAAGAATAACATTACCTCTTCTGAAAATTTATCCTTGTGCATTTCCACCAAAGGTAAAAATTTTACCATTCATTTTAATAATGTTGTTGAAGAAATATATATTTCCATCCATATTCTTGGAGCTACCACTATCCATGTAGTACATATTGTTTTTGGTACACTTATTATTTTCATAAAAAATGATTATTATTTTGGAACCCAAACCTACATAGGTCTGGTATTATTAGAAAAAAATATTTATAATCCAAAACTATCCAAACTTTCCATGTTAAGAATATGATGATTATTTAGAAATCATATATTTAGAAAAATGTAAAGTCTATTATTTATTTATAAAACTTTATTTTTCCAATTTCCACCACTTTGAATTTTTTTGAAAAATGGATCATTTTTTGGAATAAAATAATTATTTTGAAAAATAATATTTTTATTAGTAAAAAAATTCCATATAAATTCTTAATAGGTTTAATTTATCCATATATCTGTTCAAATTATTATTTACTAGTAGTAATATTTAATTGAATATTTTTTAGAATTTATATTTCATAGATCATTTTTTCAACTAAATTGTTAGTGTCAATAGAAGTTGTACTCAAATTATGTTTTTCTAGATATATGTTTAAAATAGTTTTTTGAGATTAGATTTTTATAATTATTTAGAAATATTAGTTTTTTCAAAATTAGTTTTTTAATTATTTAAAAATATTTGAAATATCAGTAGTGAGTGTAGATTTTTTTTAATTTTTTCACTAAGTTTATCTTCAATAATATATATATATATATATATATATATATTAATTTTCCAATTATAATTTCCCAAATGTTTTTAAAATATATTTAATTTTTCAAAACAAGTTAATGTCTTATTTTCTTTTGAAGAAGAATATTCCTCACTAGAAGATATAGAATTGTTTGCATTATAAATTTATAGATAATTCACATTTAATGTAAGACTGGTCAAGGATTCAACAATTACCATAGCTGTAAATAAGTTATTGTTCTTTAGAATCTCATCATAGAAATCAATTTACTTTTTATCTTAACTTTCTATATCAGATGAAGTTCTTAATGAACTATATCGACCTCTAGAACTTTATGTTTCTGATGATTTTAGAGATTTATTAGTTTTGTGTTTATAAAATTTCATTGAATTTATTTCTAAATTTCACTCCATATTTTCTTTTATTTTTAGCTTGGGATAAGTTGGAATTATATGACCAAATTTATTTCCCTCATGAAAGATAATTTCTAAAGAATCATACTTGTCACTTCTATCATTGTGATTATGTCACGACCCACCTTCACCAAGATGAGGGAAGGGAAAGAAAACTTCCAGACCCTTCTTCCTAATTTGAAGAAGAGATAATGACCTCAGAGACCCGCCTTCAATAGGTCTTGGAGTAGTGACTAGAATCAAGGGTATATAATTACACGTAATATGGAAGGCATTACCCTTTTTCTTTAGTAGGATCAGGATATACAATGGAAAAAACCAAAACAACTCCAAACTAAAGGTAAAATTAAAACCAAAACCCATTCCCATATGCATGTTCCAAGATAAACCCATAAAATTACAAGAAAAATACAAAGGTAAAGTACCAATAGAAAGAAAAATAGCACATAAAATCATCCCAATGTCCGAGCTAGTACGGTCTTGCATAGTCCCCGAAGTCCTCCTAGAAACCTAAAATCAGTTTTATATTTATAGGGTGAGTATACAAGTACTCTCATTAGAGAAAACCAAAAGTTATCATGCACAAGTGGGGAGGCATTTTAATGCCCCTATGAAAAATAAAATAACCAAAGCACCTAGCAAGGAAACTATCCACCCAAATGTCACCAAGGCACACTACCCAAATTACTAAAGACAAGTAAGTAGTAGTATTAGCACATCGATAATTGGGTACCCACACCGCTTCCCCACTGGTTATTAAAGACATCCTATGCGTCATACCTCCCTCTCCATTTCCACTGTAGTCCCACTGCCACACCAACAACAACCTTGTGGGCCACCACAACCACATATCCCACCCGCAGACACTTAGGAGATCACAACCACATATCCCACTCACAAACACTTGGTACTTTACAACCATGCATCCCACCTATAGAAACTTGGGCCACCACAACCATACGTAACCACACTTGCAGACACCTAGCCCAGAACAACTATCGCCATGCCTGAAGACACCTGGGCCTCATCTCGTAGAAACTTGGGAAATAACATGCTCGCACACACCAGGGCCAACCACTGAAACATACCCTACCCGAGGAGTCTTGGGATAAAATGGACCTCATTCCATCATAGCCCGCCCAAAGAATCTTGTGCTACTCGAGAGAGGGAGCAGAAAGGAGCTAATAACCATCAACCCAATTAGAAGTTGTGAAAAAAAAACCCTCCACCAAGAAATGGGTGTGTTTGGCACAAAGTGATCAACTTGGGTGGGGTGATAATAAGAAACACAATAAAAAATTTATACATATAGGTAAACAAACACTCATTTTAACCTAATGGTTTTAAAACTATCCCACAAACAAACAACTTTGTTACTATTAATTCATACAAAAGCTCAACAGACACAACCAGAGCACAACTCATTGCTGGAAAACAATTCCCCATTGAACCCAATCTTGTTATCATATTCAAGTGAATCTATTTAAATAATTCTTCACTACTGGGAAACTAACAGGCATAGCCATAATACAAGGATGGAAAAACATCCAATCAATAATCTAAGCATTCACACCCGGTTCTCTTGTAAAGTCACGACAACAAAAGGGATCCGGGAGATCCCTCAATGTATTGGAACCAAACCAAGCCCCAACATATGGCCCCATATGGCCCTAAATCCACAAACCAAAAAATTCACAATGAGGGATCCCATCCCCACCCACATCACCATACAAGAATCAGTAGAACAACCATACGCATCACCAGAACAAGTTAGCTCTCAAATTTAGTCAACACCTTTCATTTGGTTTCTTATTTATGTTCAGTTAACCGGGGTGATCACATAAGTATTTTTATTTATCATTCATCCATTTAACCTATCAAGTTTACATGATTAACTAGTTTCTATATTACGACCATTCAATCATGGGATTATCTAGGAAAATAGAGGTTCATTAGAGCATAAAGAAGGACCACCAATCGCCATGATTTCCCCTAAACACAATCCTATACAATTCTCATCATATAAAGGAAGGTAAAAGAATATATAATCATCATCATAAAAAATAAACCCCTTCATTATTTAAAAACCATTTATTATATTGGTTAAGGTTTGGTTTCATCCATCCCCAAAGTAACATTATCGTACCCACCCTACATGATACACAATAAAGAGAGATGAAGGAAAACCCTACTTGGATGATCGACGGTCGAAGTTTTCTTCCTCGTGCCAAGAACTGGGGATTCATGACTTGAACGGGAGAAACTCTAAGGACTACAAGAGACATTAAGAAAGTCTCCAACAAGGCCTCACAATTATCCTATGGAAGAGGGACTCCAAACAAACAATGGTAAGGAAATGAGACCAACCAAGAAGAAGAAAGAAACTCTGTGTGATAAAAGGAGAGATTCTAGAGTTAAGAGATATTAAATATTTCATGAATTTAAAGGTGGATCATGTTTTCACCACACTGTTAGATAGTTACACACAATGGAATAAATTGTTATTTAATAATTCTCATTAGAGAGGTGACCATAATAGCTGTGAGTTAAAGGATTTCATTTAAACAGAGGCAAATGTGTAACAACGACACACAGTTTGGGTCCGTCGAGGGTATCCCCACTCTTGGGGATTAGAACATAATTTATGGTCTTTAAAATGTCCTCATACTACTTTAAATAGGTATTAAACCTTAAATGAGTCATTATGGGAAAACTGGGGAAAGAAACCCCTGATAGCCCCCCGTGGAACCAATCGGTGTCACACAGATCGGTGACCCAGCGATCAGTGACACACCGATGGGTGACACCCTACCACCGACATCGCCACCATCACAACTCACTGATGGGGTCCAAGATTCCCCTAATAAAATAATTTGGAAAATTAATGGATAGGGAGGGTCTGAGCCATTACATCAGATACCACTCAAACTATTATCATCTTTGAGAATCAAAACTAAACCCGAGGAAAAGAGATCATTTCTAACAACCACCTCGAAAGATACCTCTCATGGCCGGACCACCCTAGAGTTGTTCGAAATCTAGAACAAACCTAGATCTCTCAGAACACCTCATCCTCATCTATCCCCTGAACTAATATGAATACACTACCGCTCCCCTCACCAAGGTAACCACAAAAACATACAATGGTCACACCGTCTAGTAATATGGATCTTGAAGTCCCTTCCTCCATGTAAAGATACTATCCGCTTTGGGCAGCACTGACTCTCCTGCATGGGTTTAATTGAATCCACTTTAATGCATCTTGATTAGCGATTAGGTCCTCCCCTCCCCACAGTGAGGATTCTTATTAGAAATTCAAAGAACAAGGAAAACATCATATATCATAGATAACAAGCTCTAGAAATACATCACAAACAAGTAAAAAACAAAATAGAAAAAAAACTCAAAATAGATATGGGTATTGGACATGAATTTGTTCCTCCCATTCCCAGGTACTCTCCTTGAGGTCACCATTACTCCATAACACACAAACCTTGTTAATGGTTTTTCCACAAAGCACCTTCTCCCTATGATCCTTGATCCTTACTGTTCGCTCTATGAGCATCACATTGTCCTCAATATCTAGATTTCCCCCGTCAAGGATGTGCGAATCATCGTGTAGATACCAAAGAAGCTAATACACATGGAAGATGTCGTGCACCCTCTATAGAGGTGGTGGTAGTGCTAGATGATATGCCACTTCAGAAACCCACCACAAAACATCGAAGGGTCTGAAGAACATAGGAGAAAGCTTACTTCCCCTGTCAAACCTTTGTTGCCCACATTGAGGGGAGACCTTCAAGAACATGTGGTCCCCAACCTTGAACTCCAAGGGTCTCCTTCTATGAGTTGCATACGACTTATAACATCCTGATATGCCTTCATCCTCTTCCTTATAAGATGAAACTTCCTCATCGTGATATGAACCACATCCGTTCAAAGAACGCCTAATTCCCTGACCCTTATCCAACACACGGGTGAGCGACATGGTCTCTCATTCAAGGCTTCAAATAGAGACATGAAAATGGTAGAGTGATAGCTATTGTTGTAGGAAAACTCCTCCAGAGGCAAGTGTCGCACCCATGATCCCCTGATATCCAAAACACATGCCCGTAGCATATCCTCCAATGTCTAGATGGTCTGCTCTGTCTGCCCATCCATCTGGGGGTGAAAAGAAGTGTTGAGGCATAGATGGGTTACTAAAGCATGTTTCAATACTTTTTAGACCTGTGAGGTTATCCATGTATCCCGATACAAGACTATGGACCTCAGAACTCCATAAAACTATACCTCCTCGTCCACATACCTCTGTGCTAAGGCATCCACCACACTCAACTCCTTGATTGCAATGAAGTGAGATGATTTTGTCAGCCAGTCCACCACTACGTAGATATAATCATAGAATCCTTGAACCCTGGGTAGTCCCGTGACAAAATCCATTGAGACGTCATCCCACTTCCACTTATGGAAATCTAAATACTGAAACAAACTACCCGGAACACTATGCACAACCTTAACCTACTGATATATGAGGCACTTTGACAGGAACCCCGCCACTACCTGTTTCACCCCAGGCCACCAAAAATAACTCCTCAAGCCTCGATACATCTTGGAAAATCCTGGGTATACCGCTAGGGATGATTTGTGGAACTCACAAGGATCTCTCTCAAGTATTTCCACTGGGATGAACAACATTCCATGAAACAACATCTAATTCTGTCTGTCTTCCAACCATCCTTTCGAAGCATCGCCTTGGATAACATGATCACGCATCACTTTAGCCTCTAAGTACCTTCATTGGGCTCCTCCACCTCTCAAAACATAGAGGGATACACTGTCATTTGGAACAGACAACCCCTTCCATCCTCCACCCTTGCATCCAGGTGTAGGGAATCCAACACTTCCATCACCTTCCAAGAATCTTCCGATTCTCGAACAAAATATTTCTATGACTTCCTGCTCAAGGCATAGACCACCACGTTCCCCTTTCTCGAGGTGTATGAAATTTCAATGTCATAGTCCTGAAGAAAATCTATCCACCTCTACTATCGCAAGTTCAGGTCTCACTGGGAGAAGATATACCTCAATCTCTTGTGATCTGTGAAGACAATGAAGCGTTACTCAATGAGGTAATTCCACCAAAACTTCAGTGAAAACATGAATGTTCAAAGATCCAGATCATGGGTAGCATAATTATGCTCATGGGGGTGTAACTTCCTAGACCCATAAGAGATCACACCTTGTTGTTGCATCAGTACACACCCATATCCTGGGCCTGAAGCATCACAGAACACCTCAAACATCACCCCTTCTTCTAGAAACCTCAACACTGGGGAACTAACAAACTTTACCTTCAGATAAATAAAGGCTACCTGGCACTGCTCACTCCATACAAAAGCTTATTATTTATTTTTCAAGGTTGTTAAAGGTGATACAACTCATGAGAAGTTGGACATGAATCTCTTGTAGTAACCTGGTAGACCGAGGAAACTACGAACCTCCACCATGTTCTTGGATGATTCCTCGGAAACAACCACTTAGACCTTCAAATACTCTACTGATATTCCTTGATCAAACACCACGTGTCCAAGGAAGTGCACCTGTAATGTCGAGAACATTCACTTGGAGAAATTACCATAGGGCTGGTGCTGTTAGAGGACCTCTAAAACTATCCTCAAATGCTCTGTGTGACCCCGCTCTGATCTTGGTTATATCAGGATGTCATCAATAAAAAAAACTATAAACTAGTCTAGATATTCCTGGTAGACGGAGTTCATGAGTACCATGAACACGACTAGTGCGTTTGTGATGCCTAACGACATGACTATGAACTCAAAGTGTCCATATTTTCACCTGAAGGCAGTCTTCAAGATGTCACCCTCCATCACCCTCAATGAGTGATATCCTTACCACATGTCAATCTTGGAGAACCATCCTTCCCCCTTCAACTAATCAAAAATATTTTCAATCATCGAGAGGGGGTAACGGTTCTTGAACTTCACCTGGTTCAACCTCCAGTAGTCTATACACAGCCTGATACCACCATCTTTCTTCTTTGAGAAAAATACTAGAGCACCCCATGGTGATGTGCTTGGTCGGACGAAACACTTCTTCATCAGATCTTCAATCTGAATTTGTAACTCCCACAACTAATAAGGTTCCATCTGATAGGGATCCTTCAAAATCGAATGGGCACCAGGTTGAAAGTCTATCCCAAACTCAGCATCACATCAAGGGGGTAGAGTCAAAACCTCCTTGGAAAAAACATCCAGAAACTCTCTAAAAACTCCCGAAACATCCATCATCTCATCATCCACTAATTCTGTTGGAATATCAACCAACTTAGAAAGAAGAGGCTCCACACACAATCTCCCCACCTAATAAACCCGCTAAATAATGAAAGTCATGAGTTTTTCGCCCATATCTAAAAACACAACCCTTCTTCATAAACTGTAAATAAATGAACACACAGAGAACAACCAATAGATGCCTAGAATGACATAATACAGCTACATCTGTCACAAAAGAAGGCCCCCACTAGACTGATGTGGCCCCAACATCAGTCTACATCACCAGAAAACATGAGACAAGCTAGTCTGACCTCTGACTGGCATACTTAAAACCAGGGGAACTGTATGTCTCTCTATATCTAGATCCAAATAATTGGATACACTGGGCGCAAAAAAGAGTTTGAAGCTCCAAAATCAAACTAGTCGCAGGAAAGAGTGCTAAACAAGATGATCATACCTTGATCGGCTTTTGGCCCTACTAGAACTACTACCTCCACAGCGTGTAATGGCCCATGCCCAACTCCTTCACTCCTTGGTTGTCGGCCGCCTCCCCGACCATGCCCTGGTCTAGGTCCCTATGGAGAACCTTGAGGTTGGCCTCCTCCTACAACGTCTTCTCTCGGAGGAGTGGGAGATTTTTGTCCTTGCTGCTGCTGCTAAAAGGGCCTGGCTGAAAACTACTACTGCTGAGGTGGGCGCTGAACCTGCCTACCCCTACTATACTGACCTCACTCTGGTGACTGATTCAGAAGGCATCCATGACTTCCACTGATGAATAACCTTAGTCCTAGGCCCACAAAGAAAGGGAGAGGACCGGGAGATCGAAACTGGAACTGCTGGGGCCTGCTCCCCACTGGACGAAACCTAGATGGCTCTAACACTGGAGGCATACTGCTGAAAACTTTACCCTTAAGTGAGCCCAACTAGCTCCCCTCTCTCAGCATACCTCCCAGCGTGTGCATTCTCTCCAACACTTTATCCTTCTTTTGGACCTCCAAGTATGTTGGTAGGGAAAAGGGAGTAACAACATACTGAAGAGAAGGTTGGAGTGCCTCCTCTAAACACCTCTCCCGAGACTCCTCATCCAGAAAAAAGACTGAAGAAAAATGAAGGACGTCCTTGAACATGATCCCTAGCTTCCTCACTAACATACTCCCCTACTTAATGGATATTAGATCATGTATATTCTTAAAATTTATCGTATAAGAAAGGAATTCTACCTAGAACTTCTTCTTGAAGTCAACCCAAAAAATCCCACTCTATATCTTCTATCTGAGGTAGAGCGTCCACCACCGATGAACTACTCAACTCATCTTACTGACTGCCATTGGAACCCAGTACTCAACCAGAGCCCAGATAAAGCTGAAAGATATCACCAACTCCTCGAGCCAGATTTTGGTCTCCCTATCTTAGACACTGCCCTTGTACTTTACTAGGGTCTTCCACTTAAAGGCATGAAGCATCTTCTGCAACTGGTCATCCTCCTCCTCTCAATTTGTTCTCCGCTAATCAGCCAGATCAGCCTACTGGCCCTCGATTGCCCATACTACTCATGGTCATCGGCTGGGTGCCATAGCTACAACGTAAACAAGTAATTCCTAAGCTTGAGTAGTTTAGAAGATCTATTTTAAAGTTTTCTTAAACATTGTTATTTATTTAAATTCCCATTACGCCTAGAACAAACAAGAACACAAGTCATTATGATTCATGTATCTTTCTTAGGGTATCTACCCTTCAATAAGTGTATCCTCACCCCCTCGTTCGGTAGGTCCAGAGTCCTTGCATCGGATCACGGGGGGCCCTAAAATCCCATGTCCTAACTGATATTCCCTGGCCTATTTAATGCAACAATATTGCCTAACACTGTTGACCTACCATCCCATATAATCCTCACTATGCCTAACCTTGAGCTCCATCATATCTCTCAACCATCACCACTAATACCATTCTGTCATGACCTACCTTCACCAAGATGCGGGAAGGGAAAATAACTCCCATACTATTCCTTCCTCAAGTTGAAGGTGATATAATTACCCCTGAGTCCCACGTTCGATAGGCCTCAAAGTGGTGATGAGCACCAAGGGTAAATAATCAAACATAATATGGAAAGAATTAACCTTTTTATTTAGTAGGATTGGGAGATATGATGGAAAAAACCCAAAAAACTCCAAAACTGAAGGTAAAAGTAAAACCAAAACCCATTCCCATATGCATGTTCAAAGATAAACCCATACAAGTAGAAGAAAAATCACAAGGGAAATTACCAATAGAATGAAAAACAACAATGGAAGCTGTCCAGACATCCGAGATAGTACGGTCCCTCATGGTCCTCAAAGTCCTCATGGAAACCTGAAAACAGTTTTATATACCTAGGGTGAGTATATAGGTATACTAAGTAAGGAGAACCAAAAGCTCATGTGCACAAGTGGGGAGGCATTCTAATGCCCTATGAAAAAGAGATAACCGAATCACCTAGCAAGGAAACTATCCACCCAAAACTCACCAAGGCACACTCCCCATGTAATGAAAGACATGTAAGTAATAGTATTAGCAAATAGATAATTGGGTACCCCGCACTACTTCCCCAATAGTTATTAAATACATCCTATACATCAGACCTCCCTCACTATTTCCACTACAGTTCCACTGTCACCCCAACAACAACCTTATGGGAGACCACAACCACATATCCCCCCCGTATACACCTGGTCTATCAAAACCATATATGTTGCCCGCAGACACCTGGGCCATCACAACCACGCATCCCTTCCATAGACACCTGGGCCACCACAACCGTACATAACCACGTACACAGACACCTGGTCCAGAATAACTACCGCCACGCCCGAAGACACCTGGGACACATCCCGAAGACACTTGGGAAACAACATGCTCGCACACACCTAGGACAACCACCACAACATACCATGCCTAAAGAGTCTTGAGCTAAAATGGACCTCAGGCCATCATAAACTACTCAATGAATCTTGAGCTACTCGGGAGATGGAGAAGAAAGGAGATAATAACCAGCCACCCAATAGGATGTTGTAAAAAAACACCCTCCCCCATGAAATGGGGGTGTTTGGAAAGAAGTTCTCAACTTAGGTGCAGTTAGAATATGAAACACAAAAACTAAATTTATACATATAGGTATGAAAGCACTCATCCCAACCCAAGGGTTCCAAAACAAGCCCACTAACAAACACCCTAGTTACTATTTATTCATACAAAAGCACAATAGACAAAACCATAGCACAACTTATTCCTGGAAAACAATTCCTCATTAAACCCAATCTTTTTATCATATTAAAGTGACTATATTTAAATAATTATTCACTACCGGGCAACTAATAGGCATAACCATAAGCCAGGGAAGGAAAAACAACCATGCATTAATCTAATAATTCATGCCCAAATCTCTTGAAAATTCACAACAAGAAAATGGATCTATGAGATCCCTCGAAGCATTGTAACCAAACCAAGTCCCAACATAAAACCCCACATGACCCCAAATACACAAAACTACCATTTCACAATGGGGGAACACATCCCCATCCACATCACCATACAAGAATCAATAGAAAAACAATATGCATCACCAAAACAAGTAAGCTCTCAAATTCAGTCAAAAACTTTCATTTGGTTTATTCTTTCTGTTTTGTTAACCAGCGTGATCACACAAGGATTTTTATTTATCATGCATCCATTTAACGAGTCTTGTTTATGTGATTGAACAGTTTCCATATTACAAAAATTAAATCACAAGATTATCCAAGAAAACAGAGGCTCATTAGTGCACAAAGAAGGACCACCGAAGATAATGATTTCTAGTTGACACAAGCCCATAAAATTCTCATCATATAAAGGAAGATAAAATAATAAAACATCATCATCATAAAAAATACAACCCTTCATTATTTAAAACCCATTTATTATCTTGGTTAAGGTTTGGTTTCATCTGTCCCTGAAGAAACATTATCGTACCCACCTCACATGATAAACAGTAAAGAGAGATGAAGGAAAACCCTACTTAGATGATGGAAGATCGAAGTTTTCTTCCTCGCACCAGGAACTGGGGATGCGCGACTTGCATGGGATAAACTCTAATGACTACAAGATTGAGTAGGAAAGGCTCCAGAATGGGCGCACAACTAGCCTCAAGAAGAAGGACTCCAAATGCACCAAGGGAAGGAAAAAAAACCAACCAAGAATAAGAACAAAACTTCGTGTGATAAAAGGAGATATACTAGAGTTGCAGGATATTAAATCTTGATTATATTTAAAGGAGGATCATGGTTTCACCACGTTGAGGGATAGTTACACATGATGGAATAAATTTTTATTTAATAATTCTCATCAGAGAGGTGACCGTAACAGCTGTGAGTTAGAGGATTTCATTTAAATAGAGGAAAACATGTAACAATGACACACAGTTTGGGTCTGTTGAGGGTCAACCCACTCTTGGGGATTAGAACGTCCTTTATATTCTCTAAAACATCCCCATAATACTTTAAATAGGTATTAAACCTTAAAGGATTTGTTATGTGAAAACTTGGGAAAGAAACCCCCTACAACACCCCATGGCATAGATCAGTGACACACATCTCACTGATCAGTGACACACCGATGGGTGACACCACAAACACACCCTGCCACTGACACCGCCACCCTCACAAATCACTGATGGGGTCCAGGGCACCCCAAAAAAAAAAATTTGAAAAATTATTGGACCAGGAGGGTCTAAGGCATTACAGATTATTGTTATACTTATATTAGAAATATATATTCCAAAAAATATTTTTCATCCGCTAATTAATATTGGATAATTTATTTTCAGATTTTTCTAAAGAGCTACTATCTATTTCAAATAAAAAATTATTTTTCCTTCATGAATTTGAAACTTTTACCGGGGTTTGAACTTTACTAGAAATATTTGAAGTCATATAAAAATAAAATTATCCATTACTTTTATTCATCTTCTTTGAATCTATTTTTATTTTACCCTAATACTTCAAGATAATATCATTAAATAATCCAAGGTTATATATTTTATCCTTCTCATGTCATATAAATCTATTCCTTTCTATTCATATTCTCTGAGAATACATTTAGTAATATTTTTTACTAAAAATTAATATTTAAGATACATCTAACTAAAATATTGAATAAAATTCATGATTTTCAAAAATATGAAATGTATCTTTTCCTCAGATTCACTAGGTAAAAAATCAAAATCTTGATAATCTATTATTTTCATTGCTCTTTCTGTATCAATAACATTTGAAGATCCAAAATGATTAACATAAAATTTCTTCCAAATATTATTAGATTTTTTAAAATAATATATTTGAAAATACATATTTCTTTTCATATGAAATATAAAAGTATTCCTTACATGATAATTAAACTTATATTTGATATTCTATTTATTTTTAAATTTAGAAAGTTTCTTCCTAGTTATTTTTGCATTTTCCAGTCAACATTATAAAGTTTTCAATTATAGTTTTAATAAAAAAACATCTTCATTATATCTCTCATGTATTCATATTTATCACCATAAAAAATTGGTAGTCTTCTAGGATTTATATTCTCAAGTTTCCCAGCCTTTAAACCTTCTATATTATAAAAATATAATCTCTTTATCCAATATACCTATTAGGGTAGTTAGAGTTTTTAAACAACATTTTAGAAAAAAGTTTGCAAAAAAATTATAAATTCAATAGAAAAAATGTATATACTATAAAGTTAAGCATTAGAACCTACTGTGATACAAATTATTTGATCATATGAGTTTATATTTTTTATAAAAGGGAAGGGGGAATTATAGTTAAAAAAGTTGACTAAATAATATTCAAAAAATATTTATTAATTTTTATTGGACTTCATTATTGCACGATGATCAAATTACGTATAATGGACTCAAAGTACATTTCTTAAATCAGAGTGTAGAAAAGTATACCAAAATAAAATTTCTCTATAAATGCATAGTCAAAAATTAAAACTTGTAAATACAAGTAAAATGAGACTTTAAAAAGTTATATAAAAACATAATCTTTTAAAAATAAATAACTACACATTAAACTTTAACATAAAGGAATTCAATAACCATAACTTAAGGTATCAATATTTTTAACTAAACTATATGTTTTTTATTTCCTCAAGAAGAAATACCTCGATGAAAAAGATGAAAATCGACTGTATCTTTCAATCCTAGAATGACCTCAATCGTCCTGATCAGAATCATCCATTTTACTTGTCATGAATCGTCCTTGGGGCCCGTGCCGTGACTACCCCAAGCCCGCCTTCCATAGGCCAGGGGCTGACGACTAGCACCAAAGGCTTAAATCCTGATAAAAATGGAAGGCATTGCCTTTATAAAAGTAAACAAACACAATAGAGTATGCAACAAAAGAAATCACTAAGTAATACTGAATACAAAAGTATGTGCTGAAAGGAAAGGGGCTGGAAATACAAGCCCAACAGTAAGTACAGTACAACTGAAAAGCTAGTACAACTGCAGTAAAGTAAAACAACAACTACTGAGCCATCCTTCGGAAATCCCACTTGAAGGGTGGGTACAGATGGGCTCCTTATCACCTCAGGTCCGACCGTCCATTCAATGTACGTCTCGCCAAGTGGTCCACCTCCGGGTACCATCCAGCTCCACAAGTCTCCTCCTCGATCAGTGTTGTCCATTGTCTGCATCCAACACAACGTACTGCAGACATAGACCGTGCATGGATGAGTATATGATACTCAATAGGGACCCCGAGACCCCTGAAGGTATCCCCGAATCCATGAAGGATAAACCAAAAAAGAAGGTTACAATGACTAAGTATCAACCAACTCTATTTAGGTATATGCCCATACATATACCTAAGTTATCAATCACATTTCGGCTCCAACTCTCGAGCCCAAGCACAACCCAGACCACACAGGAAAGAAGTCAATAACAACGATGATAATGATTAAAATTCAAGACTCAGCTCACATAGTCAAACATATTTCGTATAGTGATAGAGATGATCAGATATAGTCACTGATTCATCTAAGCTATCGGACCCACGCAGGATACTAGACCAGCTAAGCTGTCAGACCCACGTTGAATACTAGAGCAGCTACTCTATCGGACCCACTCAGGATACAAGTACATAAGATAAACTGTTAGACCCACTTAGGATACAAGTACACTAGTCATCACTATATAACCCATGGAGGATTCCAGTATAGTTTTCGTCGTCATCGAAACCATGGAGGATTCCAATACGGTAGTCGTCGCAGTCGCAACCATCTCTAGGGTTCCCGCACACATCGTGCTCGATTCCGGGAGTGTCCGCTACTCGAGCCAAGGGATCGATACATATACTATCACGAAGTCCTGAGTTGATGTATCCCGTAGTTTCTTCTCGTCAAATGGATCCCAACGCGACAGACGGTGCGTCAATCGGACGCCCGGTCTGAGAGTTATTGGCTTTTCCGTTCCAGGGGCCCGGTTGGAATTACAGTCATTCCAAACCCGACCATTTTCCAATGTTGTCTAAAACTCACATAGAGTATCACAAAAGGACCATCTCGTCATGAGGATCCCAGTTCCGTAGAAGGAACGTCGATCAGACGCGTGATCTTAATGTTATTCACGTTTAAGTGAAACGGGTCCAGCCCGTGAAGCCCAGCGGGCTAGCGGGTCGGCCTGACCTGGTTCGGCGGGTTTGACCTGGCTGGGGGGTCGGCCTAGCCCGGCGTGGCACGGTCCTGCCCGCAGTTGGCCAAGCGGTGCGGGGGGGGGGGGGGGGTGTGGGGGGTGTTCACGAACCGGTAGTGCTGAGCGGCGCCACCCCTCGTGTCCGGTAGGCCAAAGCCGGCCCGTCTTCCCAGTGTGAGCGGCCCGCACGGGCGGGCCGCAGTTATCCTGCGTGGCACCTGCGGGTGTCGTGGCCTCCTTCAACCCATCCGACAGGCGGCCGGTCGGTTCTTCGCCGAAGCGTCCCGCAGAGCGTGGGCCGCAGTCCTCCCCAGCGCGGTGCCCCTTGTGGCACCGCGGTCTCCTTTTCCGGCCGGCTATGGCCGGCCGGTTCATCTTTGGAAAAGAGGCCCGTGGATTACGGGCCGTGGTTCTTCCATAGTACGGCACCCAGTGTCGTGATTCTCTAATGGGCCATCACGTGGCCGCCGCCTTCATTCGTCGTTGCCTCCGTTCGCTACCGCAAAAATATTCAAGAACCATCGAAGGGTCGTTGGCCCGTGTTTGTTCGGCTCGCACCCTCCGCATCAGGAGATAACATAAAGCCGAAGACAATCCAGAAATTCAACGAAGAACGGGGTGAAAAATATTCACTTAAAATTGTACAAACCCCTACCTCATAATTTAGGTTTGTTCATCGATGAGCCAAGGAAGACGAGCGTCGCGGTAGCCGGGCGTCGCAGAAGACGAAGTTGTGGAGAATGGTGTCATCCCATCAATGTTGGAAGTCATTGTCATAAATGGCGTTCCTCGCGAGTGGTGTCTTCTCCCTTGACGCGGAGGAAGAATAAAGGATGAAGGCATTTCTCATGATCTTGTTCCAGTTAAACAAAAAAATAAAGAGAAAATTCTTCCCGTTCTTTAAGTTGTGGAGGGTTAATTCTCCAGAGGTTTACCCACTGAAATATTTTCCAAGGAAAATATTATAAAATCTACCCAAATTTAATAGAGTTTCCATGAAATTAAAATTGAATCAAATGAATTCAGAGATTAATTAAATGTGGAATTTAATTAATCATAGTTGTTGGCATTAATTAAGAGGAGGTGAAGAGTTTAAAATTCAAAAGAGAGGAGGTGGAGAGTTCACAATAAAAGAGTGGAGTTGTCAAATTAAATGAAGGGGAGTTAATGGGGAGTTTAAGGAAAGTTTAAGGGTTAGGGGATCGTGTGGGCCCCTCCACACATTATCCTCTCATGGGAGGTTATGTGGGTGTGGGACCCACCTCTTACTCCCCCTTATATGAAATAACCAACTCTTAAATAATAATATTGTGTACAACAATTTTATTTAATTTAATATAAATCCCCAAAAATTAACTTCTCCTCCCGAGCAAACACAACTGTGGTAAAGGTCCCCTTAAGCGAGTACCAGTGATGCGAGTTCATTGGTGCCCTCATATTTCAATTCCGAGCATCGGTTCAAAAGATTAAAAAACCCGCACTTACGTTTACTGAACATACCCAAAAAAAACTTCAGAAATTGATTATGGGCACACCGGCCGTCAGAATCAGGCGCCGCCAGAAACTGCGGACTCATAAAATTCCAAAGAATTAAGAAACAAAATTCCTTGAAATTTATGGGTCTTTATATTACCCCCACCTCAGGGATTTATTTCCCTGTAAAGCTACAACATACACTAGGGAAACAAAACAGGGTACTGAGCACGCATCTGAGCCTCCCGATCCCATGTGCTCTCCTGGAGGTTCCTGTATTGCCAGCGAATGCGCACCAGAGGAATCAACCGTCTATAGAGGACCTGATCATGTCGCTCCTCGATCTCCACTGGGACCTCCGTGAATGTCGCCCCGTAATCGATTCCCATCTCCCCATGGTCGATGATGTGGGATGGGTCGTGCACGTATCTCCTCAACTGAGATACGTGGAAGACGTCATGCACCCAGTGCAACTGAGGTGGAAGGGCCAGGTGGTAAGCCACCTCACCTATTCCGCTGAGGACCTAGAAAGGTCCGATGAAACACGGAGATAAATTTCTGCCCCGACCAAATCTCTATAGACCTCATCGCGGTGAGACTTGTAGGAAGACATGGTCACCATCCTCGAACTCCAGTGGTCTGCATCTCCTATCAGCATAGGACTTCTGTCTGCTCTGTGCAGTCTTCATCTGCTCCTGGATGATATGCACATTTTCCGTCGTAGCCTAAACCATCTCTGTTCCTACAAGTACTGACTCCCCTAGGTCAGTCCAATACAGAGGTGTTCTAAAACGTCAGCAGTACAGTTCCTCGTAAGGGCCCACCCCGATGGTGGAGTGATAACTGTTGTTGTACGCAAACTCCACCAAGGGTAGGTGATCCTCCCAGCTGCTACCAAAGTCGAGGACACATGCACGGAGCATGTCCTTGAGAGTCTGAATGGTCCTTTCTGTCTGGCCATCCATCTAAGGGTGGAAGGTGGTGCTCAGATGTAGCTGCATCCCAATAGCCTCCTGGAACCCCTTCCATAGCCAGGAAGTGAATCGAGCAAATAGATTGGAAATGATAGACGATGGCACACCATGAAGCCGTACGATCTCCTAAACGTAGAGGCATCCCAATATCTCTACTGAGCCTTGCTCTCTGATCTATAGGATGTGGGATGACTTGGTGAGTTGTTCTACATTCACCCAGATAGAGTCGTGTCCTCTGGATGCACATGGAAGCCCCATCACAAAATCCATGGATATCCCATCCCACTTCCACTTTGGGACCTATAAGGACTGTACCAAGCCTGCTGGTACTTGGTGCTCTACCTTCACTTGCTGACAAGTGAGGCATTGTGATACAAACTCTATTACAACCTTCTTCGTACCCGGCCACTAGTGATGTTGTTTGAGGTACTGATACATCTTCACCACTCCTGGATGTACCTCTAGAGGGGAAGTGTGAAACTCCCTCTGCACTTCCTCCTGTAGTGCAGCTGGTACCATAATACGTCCCCTGAAGAGGATGACATGCTACCCTCCTTCAGAAAATCTATCAGGCGCCTACCCTGTGGATATATGAGCACGTTGCGTCTCACAGTCAACATCCCCACGCTGTGCCTCCCTAACTCACTGAATAAGTGGAGGAGTTATTGTGAGAGACTGAAGAAAGGTTGCTCCATATATATCCACAAATGATATCTTCAATGTAGCTAGCTGCTCCGTCGCTTCTCCTAGTAGCTGAATGTCCGATATCCTACTGAGAGAATCATCTACAACGTTCCCCTTCCCAAGAGTATAGACTATATCAGAGTCATAGTCCTAGAGGAACTCGAGACATCGCCATTGTCTCAGGTTCAGTTCCTTTTGCGAGAAGATGTACCCAAGAATCTAGTTGTTAGAATAGACTGTAAAGTGCTCTCCCATCAGATAGTTTCACCACATCTTCAAGGCGAAGACCACTACTGCTAACTCAAGGTCATGGGTAGCGTAGTTTTTCTCGTGCTGTCTCAACAGCCGTGAACCGTATGTGATCACTGCTCGTTCCTACATCAGGACACACCCGAGTCCGGTCCCTGATGCGTCGTAGAAAACTACGTACCCAACACCCTCCTCCGATAGCCTCAAGATGGGCGCACTGGTCAATCTCTGCCTCAGCTCCTGAAAGTTCTATTGGCATATCTCTGAGAATACGAAGGGTTTCTCCTTCTTCTTAAAAGATGAAAGCGATGCTACAACTCTGGAGATGTTTGGAACAAATCTAGGATAATACCCAGATAGACCCAGAAAACTCCACACCTTCATCACACTCCTAGGTGGCTCCCAAGAAAGTACTGCCTCAATCTTCGCTGGATCCACTTCAACTCCAGTCTCCGAGATGACGTGTCCCATGAGGTGAAACTCTCGAATCCAAAACTGACACTTCGAGAGCTTACCATAAAGCTGGTGATCTCGGAGTGTATCTAGTACAACCCGCAAGAGGTAGGCATGCTCCTCCTCAGTAGTCGAGTAAATCAGTATGTCGTCGATGAAAACTATGACAAATTGATCGAGGTAAGGCTGGAAGATCCTTTTCATGAGACTCATGAACACCACTGGAGCATTGGTTACGCCGAAGAGTATAACCAAGAACTCTTAGTTGCCATACTGACACTTGAAGACTCTCTTATGCACATCCTCATCTTGAACTCTGAGCTGGTGATAGACTGACCTGAGGTCGATCTTCGAGAACCATTGTGCTCCCTTGAGCTGATCGAAGAGGTCTTCAATCCTTGGGAGTGGGTACTTGTTCTTCACGGTCACCTGATTCAGGTGACAGTAGTCGACACACAGTCGCAAGCTCCTATCTGCCTTCTTGGTGAACAAAATCGGAGAAGCTGAGGGTGAAACACTGGGTTGGATAAATCTCTTTCCCTGCAAGTTCTCCAGCTATACCCGAAGCTCACGAAAATCAGCAAGAGCCATCCGATATTCTAGAGTAGATATCAGTGCTGTCACGGGGTACAGGTCTATGTAGAAATATACCTCTCTGCGAGGAGGTAGTCCTGGAACGTCTTCAGGAAAAACGTCCGCATACTAATCCACCACAACATGAAAAATCGGACTCTGCACATCAACCACTCCGAGTATGAGACTAGAAAACTGATGGGTGATTGGCTTCCCTATCCTCTGCGAAAGTCCATCCTGCACTGCAAAGGCTCCCTTCTCACCGGTGAAGGTGAACCTGGTCCCATCCCTGTAGACACACTTCACTTTGCGCCTAATTTAGTCGATCTGAGCATGGACTGTAGACAACCAGCCCATACCCTAGATGACTTCGTAAGGCCTCGACGCCGCTACAAGAAGATCCTAGCCGAAGCTATCACCTCCTAGAGTAATCTCACACTACTGGAACCAGTCCGTAATTGTTGAGTCTACTCCCGTATGAGTCTCTAGCTGTAAGGATCAATCCAACAGCTCCATCGGAATCTCCGAGCTCCGAACAAGGGTAGTGCAAATAAAATAATGACTCGCACCTGTGTCTATAAGTACTACAACAATGGTGGAGTAGACACATGTAGTACCTCGAATCATCTCAGGTGTGCCGTGGTCGTAGGCCTCAACTCCCTAGAGCTGAGCCCGCCTCTGTCCGCCAGCTCCCTGTGGCCAGGGTGGACCTCCAGGTGGTGGTGGTGGTAAAGACTCAAAACATCGTCCACCACCCGCTGCTCGGCCAGCTCCTCTGCCTCGTCTGCTGCTCCTAGTAGACCACCACAGTTAAACCTCTGCATCTTCCTTGGAGGTACCTCTATTGTCTTCTACTCGTCTGCATGGTGGGACAGGCAGTCCTGAGCCATGTGACCCTGCCCGCCGCATGCATAGAAATGCCTGCTCGTCGTATAGCTGGCTTGGTTTCGTGTGCCCAGCACAACCAAACCAGTATCCTAAGGTCGCCCACCTGATGGCCTGTTATTCTTGGACCTCTGTTTCAATTGTCTACTATCGGCTGTAGAAGACTCTGCTATGTGTCTTCCTACGTTGGGTCTCACAGCTGGTGTCGGCTCAGTAAGAAATCTCTCCTCAAGAAGGGCTCGTTCCAGTACTCGTGCCTGCGTTGGAATACCGAGGGAGATCATCGAAGCCCTGATCTGATGTCTGAGTCCCTGCTCAAAGGTCTGGGCCCTGAAGAATGGGTCTCATACCATGTTCTTGGAGTAGCGTGGGAGGTCCGTGAACCTCGCTGAGTACTGAGCTACTGTCATGCTACCCTACTGCAGATGAAGTAACTGCTGAATCTGCACTACACGGAGGGTGGTTGGAACAAACTCTGAGCGAAAGAGACTCTCAAATTCCATCCAGAGTAAAGATGCCTTGTCATGCACCTAGAGCATCATGCTCCACAATCTACCTGCTTCTGCGTGCAGGAGACTCGCAGAAAGAATCACCATAAGGTCGGATGGTGTCCCTACCTATCTGAAAACCCTGAAGACAACCTACATCCAATCCTTAGATTCCTGTGGGTCCATCTCTCCGCAGAACCTAGGCGGCCTCTATTACTGGAACTCGTGCAATGCACTCAGGCGGAATGTACTCTCTACTTCTGAGGCAGGTGGTATCGGTGGCTCAACAGGTAGTGGTACCATTGGTGCCTCTGCTGTGATAGGGCCCTGTACCGAGGCCTCGTCGCTTGGTGGGATACCATCTCGTACGTTACTAGGAACCCTAGATGGCTGCCTTTGTGGGGCCATACAGAAAAGAAACAGGTGCTCCACGGTCAAATAGTATACCTGGTGAGCTGACACAATGTAATCACAAAGAAAACTTTGGAAACACACATGCAATCAGTGTTTTCATGCAATGAGCCAGAAATCAGAGGTCAGGGTCCTGGTGTATGGATTCGTTGGTCGCCGCACCAACACTGGACTCCCTGGACTAAAAACCACACTCAATATTCTTAACACTATTGCTTCATAGTAAGGTAGATCAGAGTCCTATGTTCTATGGTAGAACTGACTACTCTGATTCCAATTTTTCACGACCCGTCCTCGAGGCCCATGCTGTGACTACCCCAAGTCCGCCTTCCATAGGCCAGGGGCTGGAGACTAGCACCAAAGGTGAAAATCCTGATAAAAAGGGAAGGAATTGCCTTTATAAAAGTAAACAAACACAACATCATACGTAATAGAAGAAAGCACTAAGTAATACTGAATAAAAAAGTAAGTGCTGAAAGGAAAGGGGCCAGAAATACAATCCCAAAAGTAAGTACAATACAACTAAAAAGCTAGTACAAATGCAGTAAAGTAAAACAATAACCACTGAGTCATCCACTAGAAATCCCACCTGAAGGGTGGGTACTGATGGCCTCCTCAGCACCTCAGGTCCGACCATCTACTCCATGTACGTCTCGCCAAGTGGTCCACCTCTGGGTAACATCCAGCTCCACAAGTCTCCACCTTGATCGGTGCTGTCCGTCGTCTGCATCCAACACAACATAGTGCGGGCATAGCCCATGCAGGGGTGAGTATACGATACTCAGTAGGAACCTAGAGACCCCCGAACATCTCCCAGAATCCACGAAGGATAAACCAAAAAATAAGGTTACAATAAATAATTATCAACCAACTCTACTTAGGTATATGCCCCATACATATACCTAAGTTATCAATCACAGTTCGACTCCAAATCTCGAGCCCAAGCACAACCCAAACCACACAGGAAAGAAGTCAATCACATCGATGATAATGATTTAAAGTCAAGACTCATCTCACACAGGTATACATATTTTGTATAGCGATAGAGATGATCAAATGTAGTCACTGATTCATCTAAGCTGTCAGACCCACGTAGGATACCAGACCAGCTAAGCTGTCGAACCCACGTAAGATACTAGACCAACTACTCTGTCAGACTCACTCAGGATACAAGTATAGAAGTCAAACTGTTGGACCCACTTAGAATACAAGTACAGTAGTCGTCGCTGTTGAACCCATGGAGGATTCCAGTACAGTTGTCGCCGTCGTCGAACCCACGGAGGATTCCAGTACGGTAGTCGTCGCAGTCACAACCAGCTCTAGGGTTCCCGCACACAACACGCTCGATTCAGGGAGGGTCTGCTCCTCGAGCCAAGGGGTCGATACATCAACTATCACGAAGTCCTGAGTTGATGTATCCCATAGTTCCGTCTCGTCAAAAGGAGCCCAATGCGATAGATGACGTGTCAATTGAACGCCCGGTCTGAGAGTTATTGGATTTTTCATTCCAGGGGCCCAGTTGGAATTACACTCATTCTAAACCCTATCATTTTCCAAAGTTTTCCAAAACTCACTTAGAGTATTGAAAAAGGACTATCTCTTCAAGAGGATCCCAGTGCCACAGAAGACGCGTCGATCAGGCGCACGATATTAACGTTATTCACGTTTAAGTGAAATAGGCCTGACCCGTCCAGCCCAGTGGGCTAGCAGGTTGGCCCGACCTGGTTCGGCGGGTTTGAACCGGCTGGGGGGTCGGCTCAGCCCGATGGAGCGCGGCGCGGCCCAGCCCGGCGCGACCCGGCGCGGCGCGGCCCGACCCGGGGTGGCACGGTCCGGCCCGGCTTGGCGCGGCCCGGCCCGGCGTAGCATGGCCCGGCCCACGGCTGGCCGAGCGGTGTGCCCCCCCCTCAATTTCCCGAACTGGAAGCACTAAGTAGTGCGATCCCTCCTATCCGGTCGACTGTAGCCGGCTGGTTTTCCTTGCGCGAGCGGCCAGCACGAGCGGGCTGTAGTTCTCCCGCGTGGCACCTGCGGGTGCCATGGCCTCCTTCAACCCGACTAGCAGGTGGCCAGCCGGTTCTCTGCCGAAGCGGCCCGTAGAGCATGGGTCGTGATCCTCCGCAACGTGACTCCCCTTGTGGCACCTCAGTCTTCTGGTTCAGCCGGCTACGGTCGACCGGTTCTTCTTTGTCCGTGTGGCCCGCGGATTTTGGGTCACTTACGGTTCCATGATTCTATAACATGCAGGCGTGCGACCGTTGCCTTCGGTCGTCATTGCCTCCATTCTCCACCGCCAAAATATTCAAGAATTATCAGAGGGTCATTGGGACGTGTTTGTTCGGCCCGCACCCTCCGTGTTAGGCGAGGACATAAGGCCGAATACAATCTAAATATTCAATGAAGAACGGGGTAAAAAATATTCACTTAAAATTGTATAAAACCCTACCTAGTAATTGAGGTTCATTCGTCGATGAGCCATGGAAGATGAGCGTCGCGGTAGTCAGGTGTCGCAGAAGACGGCGTTGTGGAGAATGGTGTCATCCCGTCAACGTTGGAAGTCATTGTCATAGACCGCATTCCTCACGAGCGGTGTCTTTTCCATTAACGCGGAGGAAGAAGAAAGGATGAAGGTGTTCCTCATGATCTTGTTCCGATTGAAAATAAAAATTTTGAGAAAATGATTCCCGTTCTTCGAGTCCTGGAGCGTTCTTCACGGAGAGGAAAACTTCCTTCTAATTCTCCAGAGGTTTCCCCACTGAAATATTTTCCAAGAAAAATATTATAAAAGCTACCAAAATTTAATAGAGTTTCCATGAAATTCAAATTGAATCAAATAAATTGAAAGATTAATTAAATGTGGCATTTAATTAATCCTAGTTGTTTGCATTAATTAAGAGGCGGCGAAGAGTTTAAAATTCAAAAGAGAGGAGGTGGAGAGTTCACAATAAAAGAGGAGAGTTGTCAAATTAAAACGAAGGGGTGTTAATGGGGAGTTTAAGGTAAGTTGAAGGGTTAGAGACTCGTGTGGGCCCCACCACACATTATCCTCTCATAGGAGGTTATGTGGGTGTGGGACCCACCTTTAACCCCCCCTTTTAGGAAATAAACAACTCTTAAACAATAAAATTGTGTACAATAATTTAATTTAATTTAAAATAAATCCCCAAAAATTAACTTCTCCTCTCGAGAAAACGTGATAGAGCACTGTCGTGGGTTCCCATAAATGATTAATGTGATTTTGGGGTTCTTAGGTGCAACAGAGTGGCTGACCCAGGTCGTCTCTCAAAGGAGGAAGTAAATTTAACAACTTATTAAAGGTATTATAAAACAAATAAAATAGAATATAATAAAAACACTAATTGAAAAGATGGGGGTTGGTTATAGTTTATGAATCTAGAAGAAGTTTTCTGGAAGAAGATTGTATTTTTTTTACTATTAGTTTTGAAATGAAGTTCGATTAAAATGACACAACAAAAAGATGTTTTTTAGACAATATTTAAAAGACGTAATCGATCTAACTCTACCCCTTCAATCATTTATTAATCATTATCATTTAAATTAATATTCACTTAATTATGATCCCTTAATTTGTTAAATCCCAAACCCTATGAGAATTAACTTTACCACGAAGATGAATTGAATTTAACCTTAGGCTAACTTTAGAACATGCAATCACAACACCCTGATTTGATTGATGTTCTAAGATTAGCTTATGGTCAGTGGTAAATTAAGGCACATAACCACTCTATAAATGAGGATTAATTGAGTTTATGGATTATATTTGAACTCTACAAATTGATCCTGTGTGGTTTTGAATAACCGGTTAAGGTTGCGCTCTCACAGTTCACACAATTCCCGACCTCGCGTGTTTTGTGTTAACTATTCAATTGCTTGCTTAGTTTCATTTAAATTAAAAACTAAATTAATATATCATAATATGTGAATTAAAGTATCTCATTGATTCAAAATAAATTAATGAAGAAGGATAGAGGTCGATCAATTACTAAAAAGAACTACTCTTCCATGGGTGGCGTAATCATCGTAGAAGCATTTTGCATGTGCAAAGGTTTAAAATGGGTATAACCCAATAACGCTTCTACTAAATAATTCCAGCCCAAAGAGTAAGATTAAAAGAAGAATAAATTTAAACAAAACAGAAGAAAAGAGAAGAAATAAAATAAGAACAAAGAAGTTTATTACACAAACAAAATCATTACAACGTGAAGGAGAAGAAGAAGGCTTCGATGAGGCGATCCTTGCTTCAAGAGCTACCCCTCTTACAACGGTTAGAGAATTTGGGTGAAACAAATTCTCCTCTGCCTCCAATCTCCTAATGCACGTCCCCCAACCCATCCAAATGAGAAAAACTACAATTTATAGAGGGGAGGGGAGGAGAGGTTACAAGTGGTTTCAAGTGTGAATGTGGAAATTCAGGAAAATATTTTATTCCAACTTGCACCGCCCATTTGATCACCAAAACGCGTGAATTGGCCGGACTTCCAGAAGGATAATATGTGAGGATATGGTTTCTCTATATCATCTAAATAATTGGGCTTAATCTAGGCCAAGATGAAGGATTAATGGCCGAAATACAGAAGATTCTCCATTCTGGTGAGTCCAGACCAACTTTGACTTCATGGACCATTTTCAACAATCACATGCACTCTTTAGCTCTAGTGTCCTGAATACAAGTTGTATATAATTAAGTTAGGAACACGGTTAAAAAATATCAAATTCAAATAATAAATATAAAATTATTTATTTTTTAAATACTACAGTGAATTATAAAGGGTAAAACTGGAATTTTCATCAAATATTCAAATGAATGATCTAATCCCAAATACTTTATAATTAAACATATTTAACACAATGTGAGGAAATTATATCATTTATTATCAATAAAATATTCAACAAAATAATGTTTTATCACCTCCCCCACACTTACCCTTTTGCACTCCTGGGAAAACCTCATGTCAAGTAAACATCAATATCAAATCAAAACCAATTTTAAAACACATATCATTGGGATCCATCAATTCCGCACCAAGAATCAAAAGATATAATGCTCATTAAAAACCTTATTTCAAGTTCTCTATTAATATCATTCAATATATTTCCACTTCATTTATCCTCCCATGCAAAAAACACTTACCTCGCTTGAATTTTCTCTCATCACTCAAATATCAAATTTTTTTGCGATGTCTTTCTCATCCAAACTCATACAAGGGTCACCATTGGCTTGATAGATTCCTACATCGCCACCCGATGTGAGTCAAGGACATAGGTTTATCATGAGGACTTTTCAGGGTTGTTCTGTGTCTTTCGGTTGGTAGGATTTAGATGTGAAAAATTCTGAGGCTGAATAAGGAGGGCTTGACTCTTTTTAAAGCAAAATTGCATTTATCTAATTTTCACTTAAATATGGTCTTCTCCTCAATCCCCATAGTATCAATTTAGCTCCATCATCATGAAAAGTCATGAAAATTTTACACCATTCTTCATTTCAGCATAAAAAATTGTCAATCTTCTCAAACATGATTTTCTTGAAAGCTCCAGATATGCACAACTTTCCACCTCAATTAGAAGCTCCAGAAAAGGCACAGCTTCACTTGTCATGAAAGCTCCAGAAAAGGCACAAATTTCAATATAATGACTTTCTTCAGCAGCAAACACATCTCTTAAGAATTTAATTTTCCACCCAAAGTATCACAGAATGTGGTAGCACAACACAACATAGCTTCCCCCACACTTAAGCTCGACTAGATTATGCAATTTCACTTCAAGAGTTGGTTGGATAAGGAAAATTGGCTTGTAATGTGGCTAACCTAACAGGCTGTGCATGGATTCTAAGGGATGAAAAGATTAAATGTTCAAGGTAGACCATTATAAAAAAGGATTCTTTGATGTAGGGGCTTTAATACCAAACAAATTACTCAATCATTTAAACATAAGTACCTCAAACCCTCAAGTTTTGACAGGAATAAATCAAATTCTGGTTAAATCAAGAATGGTTTGGTTCTCTCAAGAAGTGAGGTGAATGTAAAGAATATGAAAATAATGGTTTAGAAGCCTCACAGGAAAGTGATTTCAAATATAAAGATAGTGAGATGTGGCATGGGATTCAAAATTCTGTGTACTTTCCATGAAATTACTAAATATTTGAACTTGAAAAAAATTCATTTTCAGCATTCATTTAAGTTTAGTTTCAAGGGATAAATTGTTTCACTAATTGATATGCATTTCAAAATTGTGATGAGAATCATTTTAGCTCAAAAATTTCAAAAACACAAAGAAAATTGAAAAAATAAACACACAATATTTGAAAAAAACACACAATTTTTTTGTTTTGTTTTTTAAAGGAAAACAGTTGAAAGTACTAAACTAAAAGGTTCCCTCCTCCACAATTAAAATATTGCATTGTCCTCAATGTGAAACCATGAGATGATATATGCACATGAAATTCAGAATTTTTAAATAGGACAAATAATATAAAAGTGAAAGGGTTAGGAACAACCTGATGTGATCAAGTGATGATGGGGTCATGCAGTGTGATAAAATCCACTGCATCAGTAGGAAGTCCCTCAATGTATCTCTTTAAACATTGACCATTGACTGTAAAGATCCTTCCAGTGTCCTCTTTTGTGATCTCCACTCCACCATAAGGAAAAACATTAGATACAATATAAGGACCTAACCATTTGGAATGCAACTTACCGGGCATCAACTTTAGTCGTGAACTGTAGAGAATGACTTTCTCTCCAACATGAAAATCCCTTTGTTGGATCATTTTGTCATGAGCTGCTTTTGATCTTTCCTTGTAGAGCCTTAAGTTCTCATATGATGATAGTCGAATCTCCTCAAGCTCTTTAATTTGCAACTTCCTTTGAATTCCAGCTTGGGTCAAATACATGTTGCATTTCTTTATATCCCAATATGCCCGATGCTCGACTTCCACTAGGAGATGAAATTCTTTCCCAAAAACAATCCGAAATGGGGACATACCAATGGGGGTCTTGTATGCTGTCCTATAAGACCACAATGGATCATCCAAGTGCTTGCTCCAATCCTTCCTATTTGGCTGCACAGTTTTCACATAAATTTGTTTCAACTCACGATTTGAAACCTCAGCCTGGCCATTTGTTTGGGGGTGGTATGGTGTTGATGTTTTGTGTGTCACCCCATACATACGAAGGAGGGAAGAAAAATTCATATTGAAAAAGTGTGTCCTTTGGTCACTGATGATGGCCTTTGGTACTCCGAACCTGCAAAAAATCTCTGCTTTGACAAAGTCCACAACAACATGAGAATCATCAGTCCTAGTGGCCTTAGCCTCCACCCATTTACTCACATAATCAATAGCAACCAAAATGTACAAAAATCCAAATGATCTAGGAAAAGGACCCATAAAATCAACACACCATACATCAAAAATCTCACAGAATAATATGGGTTGTTGGGGCATCTCATGTCTCTTAGAAATGTTCCCAGTGTGTTGGCAACGAGATCATGACTTACAAAACACATGGGCATCATGGAATAATCTAGGCCAATATAATCCAGAGTCCAAAACCTTCCTAGATATCCGTTGGGGTCCAAAGTGTCCACCACAAGGAATTGTATGACAGAAATGCAAAATAGACTCAGACTCATGGTCGGGAACACACCTCCTAATGACTTGGTCACTACACATGCGCCAGAGGTAAGGATCATCCCACACATAAAACCTAGACTCACTTTTTAATTTTTGGACTTGATGTTTCTTTAAATTTTCAGGGATTTTAGAGGCAACAATGTAGTTAACTAAATCTGCATACCAAGGATGCGTACCTGAGATGGAATAAAGATGCTCATCAGGGAAAGTGTCCCGAAGTGGTACCTGGTCCAAGGTGTCATCCTCTAGTGTGTGAGTAAGCCTACTCATGTGGTCTGCTACCAAATTCTCTGACCCATTCTTGTCCTTTATCTCGATGTCAAACTCTTGAAGAAGGATCATCCAATGGATAAGTCATGGCTTTGCATCTAGCTTCTTTAGGAGGTACCTCAAAGCTTCATGGTAAAAAAAACAACTACTTTAGAGCTGAATAAATATGAACGGAATTTTTCTAAAGCAAATATGACATCAAGAAACTCCTTTTCTGGGGTAGTGTAGTTTTATTGGGCTGAATCCAATGTCCTTGATTTATAGGAAATCACATGTGAATGTCCTTCCACCCTCTGAGATAAGACAGCTCCAACCGCGAAGTTAGAGGCGTCACACATAAGCTCAAAAGGAATCTCCCACCGTGGGGGATGTATGATCAGTAGAGTGGTCAAACACTTCTTTAGATCATCAAAGGAAGTCCTACAAGAATCATCAAACACAAAATCATAATCCTTTTGGAGTAATTGTGACATAGGAAGAGAAATCTTACTAAAATATTCGATGAAGTGCCGATAAAATCCTGCATGCCCTAGGAAAGATATAACATCACGCACACATGAAGGATATGGTAAGGATGAAATAATGTCTATATTAGATCTATCAACCTCTATCTCATGTTTTGAAACTACATGCCCTAAGACAATGCTCTGCTCTACCATGAAATGTCACTTTTCAAAGTTCAGGACCAGATTCTTCTCAATACAACGATTCAATACCTTCCCCAAACTCTTTAGACATTCATCAAATGAGGATCCATACACTGTAAAATCATTCATAAATACCTCCATGAAGGTCTCAATAAAATCATAAAAAATACTCACCATGAATCTCTGGAAGGTACCTAGGGCGTTGCAAAGTCCAAATGGCATCCTCTGGTAGGAAAATGTGCCAAAGGGACAGGTGAATGTAGTCTTCTCCTGATCCTATGGAGCTATAGAAACCTGAAAATATCCAGAAAATCCATCCAAGAAACAATAGTGTGTTTTCCCAGCTAGTCTCTCAAGCATTTGATCAATAAATGGGAGGGGGAAATGGTCCTTGCGAGTGGAATGATTTAGTTTCCTATAATCAATACACACACGCCAACTATTTTGCACCCTCATTGGAACTGACTCATCTTTCTCGTTTTTAACAACAGTAACACCACTCTTCTTAGGAACAACCTGAATAGGACTTACCCACTGAGAATCTGAAATGGGAAAGATTATACCTGCCTCGAGCAATTTATCAACTTCTTTTTTAACAACTTCCAGGAGGGTGGGATTGAGTCTCCTTTGTGGTTGTCTCACCGGTTTAGCCCCATCCTCCAAGAGAATCCTATGTATGCAAATGGAAGGGATAATACCTGATATGTCATCCAAGGTCCACCCAATCACCCTAATGTTCTCCCTTAAAATATTCAAAAGCTTTTCTTTATGTTCAAAAGAGATATTGTTAGTAACGATAACATGTAATCTCTCACCACTCAACAAGTATGAGTATTTCAGATTTGGTGGAAATGGCTTGAGTTCTAATGAAGGAGGGTGTAGTATGGATGGAGACATTGAAGGAACTGAAATATGTGTACAAAGAGTATTAGTATCAGAATAAACATCATCAAAATCAGAGAATAAAGCATCAAATCCATCAGCATACTCAACAACCATGTCATAATCAGAGTGAACATGATCAAAATCAGAATATGAATCCACATAACAATCAAATCCAAGAGAGGATTGTGTATCAGCAACATGTGTGGAAGTGATATTAGACATCAAAATCGAACCAATACTCATAATATCCCTAAGCATAGGACAATGAAATTCTATGGAGTTTTTATTTGGTGGTTCAAAATGGGAGATAACAAAAGTAGAATAGTCCTCTCAGGGGTACTTCATGGAATCCATAACATTAAATATCACAACTTCATCTCCAAAATCCATGGAAAGTGTATCCTCATTGACATTTATGATAGTTTTTTCAGTTTTGAGGAAGGGCCTACCTAAGATAATGGGGGCATGAGAACTTACATTATCATCCTCCATGTTATGCACATAGAAGTCTGCTGGAAAGATCATGTCTCTTACCCGGACAAGAACATCCTCAAGAACTCCCACTAGATATGCCGTAGCTCTATTCTCCAACTGCACCACTACTCTCGTCAGTTTTAGCTCACCAATCTACAAGGAAGAGAATACAGAGTGAGGCATCACATTTATTGAAGCTCCTAAATCACAAAGAGCATCATAGAATTGTAACTCCCTTATGGTACATGGGATAGTGAATGTCCCGGGATCCTTGCACTTTTTTGGCATTGCTAGAGTTGGTGTAATGAGTGCTGAGACATTCCTTCCAAGGTTGATCCTCTCGTTTCCCTTGAGCCCTCTTCGATTGGTACAAAGTTCTTTTAAAAATTTCGAAAACCTTTCACTTTTCTTAATGGCTTCATGTAGAGGAATATTGATCTCTACATGATTGAATGTATCCAAAACCTCCTTTTTCATTGCTTCTTCAGCCATATTCTTGGTTTGAACAACCCTATTTGGAAAAGGAAGGGGTTTCGGAGGAACATCATCACTATTTTTCATACCTTTATCTTTCTCCTTGGATTGCTCATCAGTTGTTATGGAATACAGCTTCTCTGGAGTAGAGGTGAATCCCGGTGGAATGGTAGGTCCAGATGTATCGTTCATTTGCTTCCCACTTCTCAATGTGATGGCACTAACATTCCCCTTTGGATTTGGAGTGGGTTGGGAAGGTAGATTTCCAGAATTCTTACTCACACGTTCATGGAGGGCAGTGGCAATATGGCTCATTTGAGTCTTCAACTCTCTCAACTCCGAACCTTGACTCTTCATCTCATTCTATTGATTAAGAACAATTTGTTTCAAAAGATCATCAGTGTTAGAGTCTACCTTGTGTTGGAGATTCCCTTGGTGCTGACTTGTTGATGTTTGAGCTTCAAATCTCCTTTGGGGTTGTTGGAAACCCTGTTGGTAAGGTGGAGGCTGCTGGAAGTTTTTTTGAAAGGGTTTCCTTTGTTGTTGTCCAGAGCTATACCTCATGTCTAATTGATCCTTCCACCCTTGTTTATATGTTGTATGAAATGAATCAAACTTCTTTTGAGGATATGGTTGTTGTTGCTGCTGAAATGGTCTCCCTGGGAATACTACTACACAATCCTCCGTCTCTTGTAGTTGTGGGCAACAGTCAGTTGGATGGCTTGTCTTAGTGCAAATGCCACAAGTCCTTGAAGGAGTGGGTTGGGATGTATTTTGAGCCAAAGAAATCTGCCTCACCATAGTGGTCAATTATTCCAACTTTGTATCAATAAAATGACTTTCAAGAGAAAAAGGTCTTACCTGATGTACTCCCCTAACATGTGGTGCACCTCGATCGCCAAATTGTTGGGAGTTTTGTGCCATCTGGTCGATCAATGCACGTGGGGATACTGGTGTCTTCTCCACCAATTCCCCTCCTGCTGCAGCATCCACCATGATCCTCTCTATGGGTGTGAGTCCTTTATAGAAGTACTGTATGAGTAATTTCTCACTGATTTGGTGATGTGGGCAGCTTGCACAAAACTTCTTGAATCGCTCCCAGTACTCATACATTGACTCTCCTTGGGATTTCTTGATCCCCGATATCTCCTTTCAAATGGATGTGGTCCTTGATGCTGGAAAAAATCTTTTCAAGAAAAGACGTTTCAAATCATTCCAACATGTTACATCTTCAGGTTGCAAATAATACATCCAATCTTTTGCAGCTCCATCAAGTGAGAATGGGAATTATATTAATTTAATTTTATCTTCAAAAACATTTCTTGGTTTTAAAGTTGATCAAATCACATTAAATTCCTTAAGGTGTTTGTTGGGATCCTCACCAGATAAGCCATGAAACTTTGGAAGAAGGTGAATTAATCCAGATTTTAATTCAAAGTCCGATTCGAGATTTGGGTATGCAATACAATTTGGTTGATAGTTAATATCTGGTGCAGCCAAATCTCGAATTGTTCTATTAATTTCATTTCAATTATTTCCAGACATTGGTTCCTCTTTTATGTTTGAATTTGAATTGCTTCCAATTTCAATGTTTCCAGAAGAGAGGAATTCACCAACTGGTTGAATATTGAAACTTCCCGTAGATTGAGAATGTCTGATTCGTGCCCTAAGGCTGCGTTCAATATCAGGGTCAAGATCTCAGAAATATTCGGGATTAGTTCGTGTCATAAATCAAATAAAAATGAAAATAAAGAAAGTGGACCATAGTAAAATAAAAATGAGAAGTTTGAGTTGATGGTCCAAAAAGAAAAGAAGAGGATGAAAAAAATGAAAACTTGAGAAAGGGGAAAGATGAAAGAGAGAGGTGAAGAAAATAATAAAATGAAAAATACAAGAAATACCTATAAATGGTTGAATAAATTACTTTCATCCCCGGAAACGGCACCAATTTGATAGAGTGCTGTCGTGGGCACCCTCAAATGATTAATGTGATCTTGTGGTTCTTAGGTGGAGCAGAGTGGCTGACCAAGGTCGTCTCTCAAAGGAGGAAGTGAATTTAACAACTTATTAAAGGTATTCTAAAACAAATAAAATATAATATAATAAAAACACTACTTGAAAGGATGGGGGTTGGTTATAGTTTATGAATCTAGAATAAGTTTTCTAAAAGAAGATTTTATTTTTTTTTGTTTTTAGTTTTGAAATGAAGTTCGATTAAAATGACACAACAAAAAGATGTTTTTTAGACAATATTTAAAAGACGTAATCGATCTAACTATATCTATTCAATAATTTATTAATAATTATCATTTAAATTAATACTCACTTAACTATTATCCCTTAATTTTTTAAATCCCGAACCCTACGAGAATTAACTTTACCATGAAGATGAAGTAAATTTAACCTTAGGCTAACTTTGGAACATGCAATCGGAACACCCTGATTTGATTGATGTTCTAAGATTAGCTTATGGTTAGTGGTAAATTAAGGTACATAAACACTCTATAAATGAGTATTAATTGAGTTTAGGGATTATATTTGAACTCTAAAAATTGATCCCGTGTGGTTTTGAATTACCGGTTAAGGTTGCGCTCTCACAGTTCACACAATTCCCGACCTCACGTGTTTTGTGGTAACTATTCAATTGCTTGCTTAGTTTCATTTAAATTAAAAAATCAATTAATAGATCATAATATTTGAATTAAAGTAGCTCATTGATTCAAAATAAATTAATTAATAAGGACAGAGTTCGATCGATTACTAAAAAGAACTACTCTTCCATGGGTGGCGTAATCATCGTAGAAGCGTTTTGCAAGTGCAAAGGTTTATAATGGGTATAACCCAATAACGCTTCTACTAAATAATTCCAGACCAAAGAAGAAGATTAAGAGAAGAATAAATTTAAACAAAACAGAAGAAAATAGAATAAATAAAAGAAGAAAAAATAAGTTTATTACACAAACAAAATCATTACAACGTGAAGGATAAGAAGAAGGCTTCAATGAGGGGATCCTTGCTTCAAGAGCTACCCCTCTTACAATGGTTGGAGAATTTGGGTGAAACAAATATTCCTCTACCTCAAATCTCCTAATGAACGTCCCCCAACCCCTCCAAATGAGAAAAAATCCAATTTATAGTTGGGAGGGGAGGACAGGTTACAAGTGGTTTCAAGTGTGAATGTGGAAATTCGTCCAAATATTTTATTCCCAATTGTACTGCCCATTTGGCCACCAAAACGCGTGAATTGGCTGGCCTTCCAGAAGAATAATATGTGAGAATATGGTTCCTCTATATCCTCTAAATATTTGGGCTTAATACAGGCCTATATGAAGGATTTATGGCCAAAATAAAGAAGCTTCTCCATTCTGGCGAGTCCAGCCCAACTTTGATTTCATGGACCATTTTCAACAACCAAATGCACTCTTTAGCTCTAGTGTCCTGACTGAAAGTTGTAGATAATTACGTTAGTAACACTGTTAAAAAATTTAAAATTCAAATAATAAATATAAAAATATTTATCTTCGAAATACTACAGTGAATTATAAAGGGTAAAACTGGAATTTTCATCAAATATTCAAATGAATGATCTAATCCCAAATAATTTCTAATTAAACATATTTAACACAATGTGAGAAAATTATATCATTTATTATCAATAAAATATTCAACAAAATAATGTTTTATCAAAACAAAACTGTGGTAAAGGTCCCCTTAAGTGAGTACCGATGCTACGAGTTCATCAGTGCCCTCAGATTTCAATTCCGAGCACCGGTTCAGAAGATAGAAGAACCTGCACGTACGTTTACTTAACGTACCCGAACGAAACTTCAGAAATTGATTCCGGGCACACCGGGCCTAGAAATCAGGTGCCGTTAGAAACTGCAGACTCGTAAAATTCCAAAGAATTAAGAAAAAAAAATTTCCTTGAAATTTCTGGGTCTCTACATTACTAACCCCATAAAAACTCGATATAAACATTTATTGAACAAAAAATACAATTGAAAAAATGTTCTAAGATATTTAAAATAATCACATGTTTTTTGGAAAAAAACTCTAAAATTTTATAAAGTTGAAGTAAAAAATCTATTACAACAAATAAAACTCTAGATGAGTCGATTTGTAAAAGAATCAAGTTATAAATCGTCGAATTAACCACTATTTATAGGCACACCTCAAATAGTCGTATTTTCATGATTCTCAAATTTGGGTATAATGGAATCAAATAATCTACATCTTGACATCTCAATAAGTAAATCTTCATCCGATGTTATTTTAGTATCACCATCTTAATGATTTAATTTTTTTCCTTTATATTGAAATAATTCTAAACATTAAACTATAAAATTTATTATGATGAAACAATTTTTTTTATTCCAATGAATCAAAATATGTTAGTATGATTGATCCAACTTGATCTTTCTGATGGACTAAAATTAGTCAGTCCAATGAAAATAGCATTGTCAGTATAATAAACTAGACAAAATCAGTCTAATGGACCCAACTACTGTACTATGATGGACTGGGATTATTTAGTCATATTGATCAGGCTTAGGTAGTACGATGGACAATACTTTTTCAGTCAAATGGATCTGACATTAGTAATTATAATGGACTAAAATTTATTTTTGGGGATTATATTTATCAGTTTAGAATTATTTTTATATATTGTTGAATAAAGGGTTTTCTTAAAAAATTATAGAAACCTGGGAAATATAAAGTTAATTATCATTTTTAAGAAAGTGTGTTGTGATTTTCAATGCTATAGATATAAAGTATAGAGAGTAAAATTAATGACTTAATAGATTAGTGTGGTAATATTTTCTATATTTATCAGTATAATGATCATGAAGTTACCTTGGAATAGTTAAGAGTATCTGATTATTGGGGGTAATTGATGAGTGATATATTTTCATAAGCCCCTCATGATGTGAATTCACAAAGGGGATCTTTGAGTATAAATATATTGAGGTATGGTAAAAATGGTATTGATTTCACATCAAGGGTTGAGGTAATATCACAAGTACAATTGTATCCTATGGTGTTGTTCATAGATAACATTCACATTATATGAATTCTATTGATAATTTCTTTGGGGAACTAGTTCATGGGTTTTGGGAGTGTTTTTTTGTATTTATTTAGAATATTCTCATGGATGAGTTAGAGGATCTTATAGGTTGAGTGAAGATATAATATAATAAATTTTTCTAAGTTAAATTGAATAAAAACTTGAAGGATGAAATTATTCCATGATGGGAATGTTTTATAATATGAGTGTTACATTGATGAATAACCTCACACCATGACCTAGATGGGCTGTAAATGGTGACTATGATTGATTAAATGGATATGATTTTATATATAATCCTATCCCATTAGAAAGAAGTGTTTCATTTGGTTTATATCCAAATGGTTTTAGGTAGTAATAAAATGACTCGAACCACAAAGGGTTAGTTGAAACCATAGTTTTTATGCCATGATATTTCTCTCTCTCCTTAGAAAAAGATCAAAGTGTTTATGAAACAAGAACTATATCCACTACATAACATGTCTTCTATAGATACATGTAGATATGTAAATGATATTCTTCTTATTACATAATTAAATTATCCGTGATACAGTTATTGTTAGGGATATTCAGTATTATGTTTCTAGTTTATTTGGATTTTAATATCATTTCATGAGGCAATATTTCTTACAAAAATTCATTTTTAATCAATAAATTTAAGGGTTTATTTGTATAACTATTTTTTAAGTGATTTTGAAAAAACATTTTATCCTATGATTCATTATTGGGATAATTCCAAGAGTATTTGGCTAAGATTTGGGGTGAATTAGAGGGGTTCACATGATGTCCAAATTTTGGAGGCATTGAGATTATAGAAGAAATAACTGATAAAAATGATGATAATTTTTTTATATATTGTACACATAATTTTAGAGTCATATCCCAACTCTTTTTATTATTATTTTAATTAATAAAACTGGAACACATATAGTTGGATTAAAACTATTGTATATAAAGGATTTCCACCAGATAAAAAGAGTTAGTGAACCTTGTATTATCATTTTTCATCAAATGTATTATTTCTCACTCTTTCAATCATTATCATATCATCATCATTGATATATTATTCACACTAATCGATATGTAAATTTTTTTTGAGTAATTATTTTTTGATAAGAAATGATTAACCCCTATCAATAGAGTCTAACTCTAACTTAGGCCTTTCACATAGTACTAGATCACTCTATTTGAAAGGATTTTTTATTTTTTGTCTAACAACTTTCACTTGGTACTAGAATAGGTAACCGTTCCATTAAATTTTCATGTCAAATAGTTGTTCTTACTATTTTCATTATGCCAAGACCTAATGTATTACCTAGGACAAGAGTTTTTTAATACCTATATATTTGATTGGAATGATATATCGAGTCTATGAATAATATGAATAACAAAGTAATTACTAAGTTTTATGTAATGATATTCCATTTATAGGGATATATATCGTGGTTATATATATTATTTAACATGGATTGGATATTCTTAATATATTTGATAATGGTGTAAATTTTCTTGAATATAGGATAACCCATACATTAATTGTGTAGAAGTGTATTGAAGTTAATAGGAGAGTTCATAATGTGTTACTTTTATCCTTCTAATAGAAAATGTGTGAATAATTTATGGGGATGAAAATAGATAATTAGTGAAATAAACCAAAAGATATATATGAGGGAGTTATTAATGTCAATGATTAATGGATACAAACACTCTAAGTTCAATTTCATGATATCAAAATGTTGGAAGATAAAATGGTTGTTGAATTATTTGTTCAAGTTAACATAATTGTTATTTGAATTAGAAGTTATAGAGATTTTATTGAAGATTATACTTTGGTGAATAATGTAATTATAATCATCATAGATAAATTCAAATCAATAATTTATTCCCCCGAGGATTAGGACATGGATGAGTGGACTATTGATAATATCAAAAATGTTTTGATTCCTCATAAAATGTTAAAGAGTTAAATCTTAATAGAAAAAGGAACTTAAGAGAAGGATAAAATGATTAGAGATTCAAAATTATTGAAATATTGAGCAGTGGAAGTTTGATGAAGAGGATACTAGTTTAAATAAGGGTATATGTATTTCATTGAATTTATATCCTATTTTTCAAAAGACATGTAATGAGTTTACGATTAATATAATGTAAATATTATATTCAAGTGATAAAATTGTGGAAAGACTAGATAATTTTCTGTATATTTACTTTATGAAGGAAAAGAATATGAAAATAATTACCTATCACATGGGTTGTCAAGAATAAAA
Source organism: Viscum album (assembly GCA_963277665.1). Classification (NCBI taxonomy): domain Eukaryota; kingdom Viridiplantae; phylum Streptophyta; class Magnoliopsida; order Santalales; family Viscaceae; genus Viscum; species Viscum album. The sequence goes on along the minus strand of OY728148.1, from coordinate 1,561,451,624 downwards.
AAGTTTCTAAATGGTCATATTGATAGAATGTTCTTCAATGGAAAATGAAACTAAAAAAACCCTAAGGAAGATGAATTTATTTCAAAACACCATTCCATGTACTATGAAAATTGATGTTAAATATAGAAAGAGTAAAACCAAAAGAGGATAAATTTTGAATGGATATTTTAATATATTTAAAAGAAAAATATAATCTAGAGATATAAAATATATTTTTTCAAATATAATAATGATTTATTAAGGAAATAACTTGATGACTCAAAAGTTAATGTCATTATTAAAATAAAATTAAAATTCACATGAATGATACAAGATCTCAATACAATCCTTTAATCAATTGATTAGATTCTTGGGATGAGTATAGTGAATCTCATCACAAATAATTAAGAATAAAAATAACTTGAGGTAAATTCTGATGGATGTGAAATGTCACCGGGAAAAACTCACCATGTGTTTCAAAATTCTATTAATGAAATTGATAAAAGATAAAAAGTAGTATCGAATGTTTCTAATGCTACCAAGAAACATGGAGATTATTTGATGGTACTTTGAACCATTCTTTTGAGATCCCAATATTCCAATAAAAGTGGTGGAAATATCAACTATGGGAAGAAGAATGTTATTGAATCACCTAAGAATGAAAATCATCCATTGGTATTATCAATAATGGTTATTAAAATTTTGAAATAAATGTAGTGTTGGAGAAGTACACTAATGATAATTCTAAAGAATCATTCAAGGTGAAATAAAATGATCATAGGCATGAGAATTATGAAAACAAACCGATGTTATCAAATATTAGGGAACATCATGAAGAAAATTTTGAAGAATTTATTTACAACCTAAGGGTATTTAACATTAATGGAAGATGATGGTGTTGTAAATTTTATAAACATAAGAAATATATCTTCAGGTAATAATTTTCACTTCTTTAATCTAATAGAGCATATGAATTAATGTGGTGTAAACATCACATTCCTAGATTCCATTTGAGAAAACACATAAAATAAATGTTACAATATTATAAAAAATATTATTATATTGAGTAAATATTAGGGAGGTGTGATCAACCCAAAAACACTGAGAACAAGTGTTTCATGATGCTACTAGTGAAACTAAATAAAAAAATTGAATTAAAATATATCAAGAGGTTGAATAAGTAAGAGCATGAAATATTTTTTGAGGTTAAAAAAATATATATAAAAATATAAAATACATGGATACTCAATTATGGTAGATAATTTGATGTTAATAACATTGGATTCTCTATTGTTGTAGATAATAAATTTAAATTAAAAATATTTTATCTTTATAATTGGGATGATAAACAATCTAACTAATCTATAACATGAATGGATAATTTTTTTTGACATATATCACAAAAGAAAATAGTGAATGAGAGACATAATCTGATAGAGATCAAGATAAATAAACCTATTAAGATAATGTAATTAGATATGTGATGTCCAATGATATTGAACTTAACTAATAAATATTAGTATTTCATGGATTGTATTTATAATTTCACTAGTATGAATCATGTATATTTTATGATGAGTAAATAAAAAACTCATGAGAGATTCAAAACCTATCATATAATTAATGATAATAAATATGGATGTGTTATCTAAAATTATCAACCTAATAATATAACTGAATACAAAAACTAAGAATTTGAAGCTTATCATGGGAAGCATGACATTAGAAATGAATGGAATTATTCACACACACCCCAAGAAAATGGAGTATCTAATAAGAAGAACTGAATATTGCTGTTCAATGTAAGAACATTGTTATTATAGTATGTATATTTAAAATTATATCAAACACAAGATATAATTTAGGATTTTTATATTCTTAATTAGTCCCATCTTCGACCAGATTTGATTAACACAATTTATGAGTTATGTTTGGGATAGAATGTGGACTTTAAAAACATTAAGGAATTTTATTTCCCTTTTCACATTCAAATTATTGTTAGAAATTTGGGAAATAGTGATGAGTGAGATGATAATGGTATATTTCATAGATATACAACACTTTGAAGGTGATAATGGTTCTATAATAAGAATCTAAAAAAATAATCAATAACATTCACCTAATCATATTATATAATCAAAATAATTAAAAAATATAACTATATATTAAAATTTTATTTGAGGAATATCTTGGAGAAAATATTGTATAACATATGTGTATTCTAATTGTACATTCATATTTTTGAAAACTCTCATGATAATTCAAAAATTTCCATTGATGTGGAAAGATATGATCAAGGAGAAACTGAGTTCTTATTAACATGTAAGAATATAAAATTTTAGAACAAACTTGGAGATAAAAAAACATGTATTAAATCATATAGGAGTTTGAGGAAGTCCAATCATATCATCTTTATTTTACAAGTCATGAAGAAAAACATTAAATAATCTTCAAAAGATGAGGATTGGATAGTATTAACTGAAGAAGATATTACTCAAATTTGGAAGAGAAACACTTAGGATTTTGTTTCACATACTAAAGAAAATACCATGAACATGATGAAGTGGGATTTCATGATGAAACTCAATATTAAATGATAACAAAAATAGTATGGATATTTTTAATTACATGATATTTTAATATATATTATCATTAAATAAATGTTTTTTCAATAGCATTTTTCATATGAAAAACCAAACAAAAACAAAAAAACATGACATATTTTTAATATTAATTATGTACATTAAAACCTTGCCTTTTAATTAGAAGTAATGAATTTAAGAAACCAAAATAACAAATACATGTATAATAAAAATAATGAACATTAGTAATACTAATTAAAATCCATCAGTATAGCTCATAAATGTAAGAAAATCATATTCCCCTTAAAACAATATTTTTCTAAAATTGGTGAATTATTTCAAGAAAATTTGTGCATTATGATAAAAAAATAAAAAAATAAATTTAAAATATGAATAAAAGATTAAAAATAAATTAATTAGTAAATAATAGTAAATAATAATAATTAATTATTAACATTTTAATAAAATATTTTCCAATTTGATCATTTTTCCACTATAATTTGTGTTTTTGAAAATATTTAATTATCAAATATTTATAAATTTATTTAAAAAAAAATTAATATCATTTTTGGATTAAGAATGATAATATTATATAAAGATCATTTTTTTTTCTATTTTTGTAAAAAGATTGATTTTTAAAGAAATAGTGCAAAACACCATTTTTATAAATAAAATGAATTTTAGGAGATTATTTATATTTATGTATGAATTGGAAATTCATGAAACATTTATCTAAGGACAAATATGTATTTTTTAAATGACTTTATAATTTTAAAAATCTTTTTTTAATTTATTAACCCATATTTTACATTTTTGAACTTAATTTATTCTTTTCCAAAAAATATTTATAATACATACACATATAATAACCCTCATTTTTCAAACCTAAAAATTACACAACTTTTTCGAAATACTTAAACATTATATAGAAAAATTCCCAAAGATGATAATTGGTCTAGTGACTTTGAAAACATGGAAACATAAACACTGGTACATAATTGAGCTATATCATCTCCACTAGGTTCTTCTTTACTACCACCCTTCTTTGACACATCAAGCATAATACATATCATAATAACCTAGGGTAAAGGAAACATAAAAATGGATGATCTCATATTTTTAGTAAATGTAAATAAGAGAAACATGTAAGCATAAACACAAGCATAAGGGTATGATAATTTGATCATGAAAATAAAAGATCATACCCTATCTATCAAAGATCATAACATGAATCATGGAATGAAAATTGGTAATTCAAAACACATGAATCATAACCAAATAAAGGTAATACACTATGAAATCACAACATAGGAATAAAACATCGAATTATGGTAAACACATAAGCATATAGTATTATTTCCATAGTAGTTAAGGCATCGCTGGAAAGACCATCTTAGTAGTATAGGTTCACTCCCTATACCATATTGGTAGTCACTTTTCACTCCCATAGACATATTAGTAGCATGAGTTAACTCCTCATATTGTCTTGGTAGTTATGGTTCACTCCCATGGCCATCATAGTAGTCAAGGTTCATTCCCAATAGCATCTTTGTCCATCTCTTGAGATATAAATATTTACCCAATGCATTGGAAGGAGATATAGGTCATACCCATATCATAGAAACATCATTCATACATGATCCACAAGATCATAAATAGTCATATCATAACCCATGAAATGAAATGGGTATTATAAACATGTAATCATATCAAAACATATGGAAAAATATTGGTTTCATAATCATTTCATGATAAACATAACCCATGAAAATTAGCGGGTTTCAAAAGATTATAACTCATGAAAGAGAAACGGGTTTCATAAAAACCATTCTATCAAAAAATAATCCATTAAGAGAAATAATATGGATTTAAAACTTTAAAAATTTCCCCATAAAGTCATGAGTAACACTAATGGACGTTATCTTATATGGGAGATAATTTAGAAATGTCTTTTATAAATATTTCTTGAGGAAAATATTTTTTCTTCTTTGAAAAAATGATTTTTATAACATGAAATTATTTGAAAACCTTTTTCTTCTAAAATATATTTGAAAACATATAAAAGAATATTTTAAAATAATAAAATATTTTTATAATCCTTTTTCCTTTTAAAATGATCTTCAATGATCTTTTGAATTTTTTTTTGAAAATAGTTTTTTTTGAACATAATAGAATTCTGAATGAATAGAGAGAGAGATTCATATTTTAATTAAAAACATTATCTACAAAATAGTGGAAAAAGTGGTAATAAAACCCAATTATATATTTAATAATTGGGTTATATGAAAATTCATGAGTATTCTTGAGATATGGATCAAAATATTTTATCAAAAGAAGCATAAACAAAGACAATATTGAAAACGATGAGATTGTCTCAATAAACTCTTATAAGTTGGTAGCTTTGGATCATACTAAACACATAAGAAAATGAAATGAAATTAATATTATAATATAATGAAAAGAATTATATTTAGGATATAACCTGTAAAATGTAAGTACATACACATCGAAAAAGAGCTTAGTTGCATAACAAAACATGAGTCTTAAAGAAGGAAAATTGAGGCAAAACATTTTTACCAATTTGGTAACTTTTCAAAATTAAACACCATGAATTAATGTTCATAAAATGGTTATGTTAATAACCATAAATTTAATTTTAATATATATAGAATACAATTAGGGTTTGTACATACATGACACAAAATAAAGAGTGGCAGACATAAAATGTATTTCACAAGAAGAAAAAGTGAGATGAAATCTCCTTACCCTGTGTCTTGACTCTCTTCATACTCATACAAGATTAATATCTAATAAATATAAGTTAATTATAAATATTTTAATGTAGAATATTACTAAACATAATTCCATATATGGTTTTATTAAGACCTTATATTACCTTCTTGTTAACGATCCAATGTTAAGGTTTCACTTTGGGTAATATTCTCTTTGTTCTTCGCATGTGTCTTAATTTGTTATATCATTGGTCTATATATTTATAAAATGATTCCATAATTTGAATAATTATATAATATCACGAATTTCCAGTATATTCATATTATAATAATCTATATCATAAATAAGTAAGAAATAGAATACACTATTCATGGAGACGGTGAGTCATACATACACATGAACGTTGTTTTTGTTTTAATTATCATATTGAAATAAAAGAAAGAAAATGGAATAAAATTTTATATTTATATAATTCCATTATATTATAATTATAATGTAATATATATATCATATAATTTCACTAAACCCATGATTAATACATTCCATGTAGTGTGTGAATGAATGACATCTCTTTGAGGGTGCAGTAGTCCACGCTTCCTCAAATGAAATTATCATATTGTCACCAAATGGAAAGTAAATAACGATTAATATGGTAAAAAGAATAAATAATCTTAAATAAATAATAAATATATTATATTAAATATATAAATATAGTTTTTATAATAATTCACACCATTTGAGGTGGTAAAGGAGAAATGAACAATCATCATTTAGTGATGTGACAGTTTCTTGTACATGTTAATAGTTTGTTCGATATAAATTAGATGGAGGTGTGTATAAGTGTAGATATATATAACGACCCATACTTTACATACATTGTTAATACTTCGAAATTGAAGCACACTTATAACAACATATGACAAAACCACAAAGGACCGTATAGGTATAGTGTCTTTAGAAACTGGGAAACATAAACAACTGGTTCATAAATCTTCTACAGTGTCTCCCATTTATTTCATCATATCTAGGGTCCCTTTTAGAATATTCTACTTAATATCCATCTTCCTGACCTGGGGAAAAGAAAACATAAAAGGGTGAGCTCAAATGCTCAGCAAGGGCAAATAAAGGAAATAGAAATCATATCATATCTTTATGAAAATCAAAACCTGCAAAAGAGATCATAATATCTTAACATGGAATAAATCATAGAAGTGAAAATGAGATCCCCATAATCATAACATAAAACTTGAAATTTTGTGGCATGCACACATAATCATGTAAAATCATTTCTTGTTAGTCATGACTCATTGCCAAGACTATCTTAGTGGACAAAGTCCCTTTCTGAACCGAGTTCACTCCTCGTTTCAGTCCTGTATCACTGAACCGAAATAACCTTCCGTTTCAGCCATGTCTATCTCATGAGATATAAAATCTTTACCCAATGAATTGTAGGGAGATATAGGTCCCACCCATCTTATAATGAATCCTTTCTTATGAGTGCCACATAATCATAAAACATACATCATCGCATAACACATGTAACAAAAATGGGATTCTTGAAACATCATGACATCATAAATAAATTCATATAAGATAAAGGAATTCATAAAAATAATTCCATCACAACATGTACAAATCAATTTAATTTTAGGGATAAAAACAGAACCCTTTATTATCTTAGATGGAAAATAATTTTGATAAAACACTTGAACTCCATTCTTGAGGAAAATATCCTTTCTTCTTCAAAATTTTTTTTCCTTTCATAAAATGTCATACAACTTTAAAATAAAAGAAGTTGATTAAAAATAAACTTGAAAACTTTTAAAGGAAGCTTCTTGGAAACAATGTTTTAAAAATCCATTCATGCCGTATAAGTTAAAAAAAACATTCTTCGTACTTTTTTCGGAAAAGTCAAAAAGTACCTCGTATGACAAAAGATTCCTTTCATAGATATTACTAAAAACTCACCGAAGGGTAAAAATGGATTTAAACAATTGTAGGTGGATGGAAATAATATTACATTTTGATGAAACATGGATGTGGATGATAAAATACACCCCAATAAATACTTACGAATAAACAATCTCGGATAAAAATGAGATTGTGATATTTCCCTTACCTTAGGTCCGATTTGCTTTGTTCGTGTCCGAAGCTCCTGTATAATGGTTTAAATAATGTTATTGACTTATTCTAGAATCATACATATTGATATGATATCATATATGGTCATATTATTAGCTTCTTGTTAGTAATATTTCATTGTTACTTGTTACTCGGGTCTTTATAACTTTTTGTTCTTATGCGTGTTTTGTTGAATAAATTCTTATTCTTATCTTTAGGTTATAGATAATTCATTTCCAGAATGGTATTAGTGTAGTATATACCATATTCATTCATTCAATTCATTTATATAATCATTATGAAATGAAGATCATGTAGAACGAGTCGCATCACATCGTGGAGACGGTATTCCGTACGAACGCACGAGTGATGATATCGTTCCTATGATCGTGGAATTGTATTGGAGTATATATATATATTATTTCAGTATCAACATTACTTAATAATAATCATATATAGTTACTCATTACACCATTATACCCATCCTTGTAAGGTGATGGTGGAAAATAGATTACACCACGGCGTGGAGACGGTATTCCGTACGTACGCACGCGCGGTGATTTCATTTTTCCGTAGGATGGATAGAAGGTGAATTAGGGTTGTTTCATATTTATAATAACATATCAGTATGTAAGTAATACTGATGTTATTACTTTATCATGAAACAACTAAAGGAGAAGAAGTTTAAGAAGAAAGAAATTGAAAAGATCGGTAATGGATATTACCTCTTCTTTGGAACACCTCTTTGAATCCTCCACTAAGGGAACTAAGATTGGTCTTTGAAGAAGACCAGGACCTCTAGGATTATTCTAGGGAAGTGGAGAGGAGAAAATGTCAGGGGTTGGACGAGCTTGAGTGCTCAAATTGGTGTGAGGAGGAGGGGGAGGAGGTGCCCTTTTATAAGGGAGGAGAGAGGCACCTTAGGAATATCTCAAAATATTATTTTATATTAAAGTCAAAATCGGTTTATAATGGTTCCAAAGGGTCTTATTTCGAAGCTAAAGTGAGGATGGGTCGAAATCCTATCAACCAATTGTATTTAGACAAGTTTAGGGTATTATTTTAACCTTATCAATTAGATTTAACTCTAAGTTAATTAATTTAACTTTTACCGTGTCTTTTTGTTTTCTTTCACTATATGGTTAATACACTTACTATAACATGCCAAACGAACCCCAAATTGTTTATTATTAATATATATATCCTTATCTAAGTCATTTGGCCAAACATTAGATTTTTAGGAATAAAATAACAATTAATAATATAATATTTGATTTAAAAACTATTTTGTGTCAATTTTGACACTATTTGATATATGATTTTTGTGAAAGTCATAACAGAATTATATGTTCGAAACAAGTTTATTAAATCAACACTAATATATCATAGTAACCTAGAAAATTACTGGAATTCATAAAAAGTCTCAAATTACATTTATTTTGATGTTTATAACATCAATTATGTCAATATTTCATTAATAAGATAATTACTGCATCATCCTTGTGTCATAAATAAATTAAATTATTTAATGTCTAAAAATTACAAAGAAAATACCATCATGTCGGAAATCTTTTTATCTTTCTAATGAATATTTACAATCGAATTTATCTTATGTATAACCCCATATTAAAAATGATTTACTTATTAAACTTTGATTTTAACTATTTTAACCCTTCTTTAAATAAATTAATAATAAATGTCCTAATCTAATCCAAGTGGGCCTAAATGGTCATATTTTATTCCTAAGTTTGTTCTTGGTCGAATTACACTTGTCCAATAGAATTAGGACATGTGTTAGGGTAATATTGATATCATATTTACCCTTAGTTACCCTATTTACTATTAACCGCGGTAAAAATAGTAAAAAGTTACTATTCACCAAAAAATTATTTTCATCTCATTGAACCACATTTTAGTCCTTGATATTAACCGTGTCTCTCGGATTTTTGAAATTCCATTCACAGAAGCGGTAAAATTAAGTTTTATGCAAAATTCAGTTTTTAACCTACCACTTAGTGGTTTCACTATTCATCAAAAATTGAAAGTTTTCAGAAAAATACCAAAATTTCACCCTAGGCTAATTTCGATATTCTGAGTCCAAAAATGAAGTCCATTTTGAAAAATAAAATTTATAAAATTTCAAAAAGTGGTTATTACTATTCATAACGGCTAGTTTTAATAGCATATTATTGTTTAGTGAAACTCGGTATTGCGTACGACGCAAGCTATCGAGGAAGGTTGCGATTGCGTGTAAAGCAAGCCAAGCAAGTGTTGTGTAGAAAAATATTTCTTTGATGATTTATATAACATAAAAGTCTCGGGTGTTACATTCTACCCTCCTTAAAAAGAATTTCGCCCTCGAAATTCGTCACTTTGTAACAAACAGATGAGGATAATTCTCCCTCATCATATCCTCAAGCTCCCATGTAGATTCTTAAAGTTGGTGGTTCCTCCATAAAACCTTCACCAAGCGAGTGGTCTTGTTTCGTAGGACTTTTTCGCTACGATCCAGAATCTCTATCGGCTGTTCTTCATAAGAAAGATCTTGCTCCAGCGGTACAACTTCTGAGCTGAGTACATGTGAAGGATCTGGTATGTACTTTCTCAGGAGAGATACGTGGAACACATCGTGAACTTGAGAGAGATTCGGTGGAAGCGCCAATCGGTAAGCTACCTTCCCAACACGATCCAGTATTTCAGAAGGACCGATATATCTAGGGATCAACTTCCCCTTCTTTCCAAATCTCATAACCCTCTTCCAGGGAGATATTCGTAAGAACACTTTATCGCCCACTTCAAACTCTAGGTCTTTTCTTCGGTTGTCGGCATAACTTTTCTGTCGACTCTGAGCTTCTCTTATGTGTTGTTGAATAGATCTGACCTTTTCTGCCATTTCATCAACGAGATCAGGTCCTAATAGCTTTCTTTCCCCAACTTCATCCCAGCAAGTTGGAGTCCTGCATTTCTTTCCATAGAGAGCTTCATAAGGAGCCATCTGAATACTGGAGTGAAAGATATTATTATAAGAAAATTCCACCAAAGGTAGGTGTTGATCCCAACCTCCTTTGAAATCCATAGAGCAAGCTCTCAACATATCTTCTAGGGTTTGAATTGTTCTCTCAGACTTACCGTCTGTCTGGGGATGATAAGCAGTGCTGAAACTCAACTCTGTATCCAGAGTATGCTGAAGACTTCGCCAGAACTTCGAGGTAAATCTCGGATCCCGATCAGATATAATAGAAAGTGGTACTCCATGCAATCTTACCACTTCCTTTACATATATCCTGGCAAGCTGATCTAGAGAGAAATCCTCTCTAATAGCAATGAAGTGTGCAGACTTTGTAAGACGATCAACTATGACCCAGATAGCATTATTGCCTTTGGATGTTTTAGGAAGTCCTGTGACAAAGTCCATAGTGATGTTTTCCCATTTCCATTCGGGTATGGGTAATGGTTGTAACATCCCCTTAGACTTCTGTCTCTCAGCTTTAACTTGTTGACAAACCAAGCATCGAGAGACATATTCAGCAACATCTCTTTTCATGCCATCCCACCAGAAGTACTCTTTCAGGTCCCTATACATCTTCGTGCTTCCAGGATGAATAGAGAATGAAGAACTATGAGCCTCATCCAGCAGCTCTTTCTTTAATTCAGGGATGGGAGGAACACAAACCCGATTCCTGAACTTTATTATCCCATCACAATCAAGGTTGAATTCAGGAACATTTCTCACCTTCTTTTGTAACTCGACATCTTCTTTCTGTGCCTCTTTAATCTTCACATGTATAGATGGTTGAACATTCATTTGAGAAAGATAAGATTTTTCCCCTTCCATTATAATTCCAAGATCCATCCTTTGTAAATCCATAAATATTGGATCTTTTGTGATCCTCATCATGGATAAACTAGCATGGTCTTGTCGACTTAATGCATCTGCCACCTTGTTTGCTTTCCCAGGGTGGTAATGGATTGAGCAGTCATAATCCTTAATCAGCTCCAACCATCTTCTTTGGCGCATATTCAGCTCCTTTTGTGTGAAAATATACTTTAAACTTTTATGATCAGTATAAATATCACACCTTTCACCATAAAGGTAATGCCTCCAAATCTTTAATGCAAAGATTACCGCAGCCAACTCCAAATCATGTGTTGGGTAATTTTTCTCATGGATTTTCAACTGTCATGAGGCATAAGCTATCACCATATCATTTTGCATAAGAACACACCCCAATCCCTTCTTGGATGCATCACTGTAGATCACAAACCTTTCTCCACTACAAGGCAGTGTGAGCACAGGTGCCCTGGATAACCTTCTTTTCAACTCCTTGAAATTCTCTTCACATTCCTCTGTCCAGACAAACTTAACTCCCTTCCGAGTCAACTTGGTGATTGGATTAGATAATCGTGAAAAATCTTTTACAAAACGTCGATAATATCCAGCCAAACCAAGAAAACTTCGGATCTCAGTTACTGTTGTTGGTCTTGACCATCTTTCGATAACCTCTGTTTTTGCTGGATCCACAGATATCCCCTCTTTTGAGATTATGTGACCCAAAAATGCAACTTTTTGAAGCCAAAATTCACACTTGGTAAATTTGGCATAAAGCTTCTCCTTTCTCAGGGTCTTCAATATAATTCTCAAGTGATCTTCATGCTCTTCCTTGCTCTTTGAATAGACAAGAATATCGTCTATAAAGACTACCACAAATTGATCAAGATAGTCTCTAAAGACTCTATTCATTAGATCCATGAAGATAGCAGGGGCATTAGTAAGACCAAATGGCATCACTATAAATTCATAGTGTCCATACCTTGTACGGAAAGCCGTCTTTGGTATATCCTCCCTTTTGACCCTTAATTGATGATACCCTGAACGAAGATCAATCTTGGAAAAGTATTGAGCTCCGCGTAGTTGGTCAAATAAGTCATCAATGCATGGGAGAGGATATTTGTTCTTGATAGTGATCTTGTTAAGTTCTCGATAATCAATGCAAAGTCTCATTGATCCATCTTTCTTCTTAAACAATAGGACAGGTGCTCCCCAAGGTGACGCACTAGGGCGTATGAATCCCTTATCAAGATTCTCTTGGAGTTGCTTCTTCAATTCCTGCAACTCAATTGGGTCCATTCTATAAGGTGTCTTTGAAATAGGCAAAGCACCTGGTACGAGTTTTATTGAAAACTCAACTTCACGATTTGGTGGAAGACCCGGTAATTCCTCCGGAAAGACATCATCAAACTCCCGTACAATGGGAATATTCTTAATCGTGAGTTTCTCACCAACCATTTGAGATAAATAACCTTCATTTAGTGGAATCAATACCCATAAGATGGAAGAAATTTCCACTGGAAGGTTATGTTCATCCTTGCATTGATAGACGATCGTAGATTGATCTGGAATATGAAATGTGACTTCCCTTCTTTGGCAATCGATATGAGCTCCATGTAGAGAAAGCCAATCCATGCCAAGAATCACATCAAATTCCACTAAAGGAAGGATCACAAGATTTGCAGGAAGCACTTTCCCACAAACTTCGATCGGAGAAGAATTATAAACTTTTGATGCGATTGATGTGCCATTAGGTGTTGTCACAGCTAACTCAACATCTAATTGTTGAGGTAATACGGTGATACCCTTAGAAAAATTTTCAGAAATAAAAGAGTGGGTGGATCCAGAATCAAATAAAACATTTTCTACTTTAGAGTGGATGGTAAGTGTACCTTTCACCACATCGTTATCGTACTCCACATCGCTGATAGAAATTGCATGTGACTTTCCTTTGTCTTTATCCTTAAGAGTTTGTTGACGTCGACCATCATCATCAACCCTTAGATTTGGGCATTGATTGGCATAATGCCCCATCTCCTTGCACTTGAAACATTGAAGTGTAGTAGGTTCATTCTGTGTATCCCTTCCTTTGTTTGCATCATTAGACATCTTCTTCCCATTATCACGACATTCAAATGCCCGATGACCTTCTTTTCCACATTTAAAACATTTACTTGTCCCTTTAAGACAACTCCCTCCATGTTTCTTTCCACACTTTGAGCATAAGGAAAAGCTCATCTTCTTTTCCGTGTGCTCTTTAGATTTTTCTTTGAATTCCATCTTCCTCTTCTTATCAAACCCATGTGACTGATAGGTTACTCCAATCTCCATCTCGACTTTGAGAGAACATCGAACGATTTCCTCATAGCTATTGAAGTCCCTTATGGCTAACGCCCTTCAAAGACTTGGTTTTAAGCCACTAAAGAATCGATCGATCTTACTCTCAGGTTGGATAATAATACCAGAAGCGTACCTTGCAAGTCTTGTAAAATTTGCTTCATAGGTACCAACAGATTCATCATCCCTTTGCTTCAGTTCAAGAAACTCTTTCTCCATCTTTGTTCGGAGAATACGAGGGAAGTACTTATTGAAAAATAAGTTCTTGAACTCGTCCCATTCCATAGACTCAATTTCATCCCTTTGCCTCGTATTCTTAACAAGATTCCACCATTGATCCGCATCTCCTTCCAAACGATACACTGCTAGGATGACTTTATCATGCTCAGAACATTGAAGAACTGAAAATATCTTTTCAGTAGTACTAATCCATTGTTCAACAACTAATGGATCAGTAGACCCGCTGAAAGAAGGTGGACGCTGCCTCATGAAGGATTCAACAGAATGTTGCTCCCTCCTTTGCTCGTTTGGAAATCCTGCATGATTCATAGCTTGAGAAAGTTGTGTGAGCATGGCTACAAGATTTTGCATTACAGCTCCCATATCGTTTGGTTGCTCAGGGGGACAATCATTGCATTGCCCATCGCATTCCGCATTAACACGGTTCCTTCGGGTTCCAGCCATTGACTAAAACCAAGAATAATAGTGTGAGCAACACTAATTATAATAGGAAACCACATAATTCAAGAATAAAATTTTCATGCTTATGGTATTATCCTAGGTTATTCATAGCCATTTCTAAGATTGTGTTCTATGCTTAGACTTATCCTTAGGGTTCTTACTAAGGCTTTCACATCCTAGTTTCCAAAGGTTGACTATACCTTTCCTCTGATACCAACTATAACGACCCATACTTTACATACATTGTTAATACTTCGAAATTGAAGCACACTTATTACAACATATGACAAAACCACAAAGGACCGTATAGGTATAGTGTCTTTAGAAACTGGGAAACATAAACAACTGGTTCATAAATCTTCTACAGTGTCTCCCATTTATTTCATCATATCTAGGGTCCCTTTTAGCATATTCTACTTAATATCCATCTTCCTGACCTGGGGAAAAGAAAACATAAAAGGGTGAGCTCAAATGCTCAGCAAGGGCAAATAAAGGAAATAGAAATCATATCATATCTTTATGAAAATCAAAACCTGCAAAAGAGATCATAATATCTTAACATGGAATAAATCATAGAAGTGAAAATGAGATCCCCATAATCATAACATAAAACTTGAAACTTTGTGGCATGCACACATAATCATGGAAAATCATTTCTTGTTAGTCATGACTCATTGCCAAGACTATCTTAGTGGACAAATTCCCTTTCTGAACCGAGTTCACTCCTCGTTTCAGTCCTGTATCACTGAACCGAAATAACCTTCCGTTCCAGCCATGTCTATCTCATGAGATATAAAATCTTTACCCAATGCATTGGAGGGAGATATAGGTCCCACCCATCTTATAATGAATCCTTTCTTATGTGTGCCACATAATCATAAAACATACATCATCGCATAACACATGTAACAAAAATGGGATTCTTGAAACATCATGACATCATAAATCAATTCATATAAGATAAAGGAATTCATAAAAATAATTCCATCACAACATGTACAAATCAATTTAATAATAGGGATAAAAACAGAACCCTTTATTATCTTAGATGGAAAATAATTTTGATAAAACACTTGAACTCCATTCTTGAGGAAAATATCCTTTCTTCTTCAAAAACATTTTTCCTTTCATAACATGTCATACAACTTTAAAATAAAAGAAGTTGATTAAAAATAAACTTGAAAACTTGTAAAGGAAGCTTCTTGGAAACAATGTTTTAAAAATCCATTCATGCCGTATAAGTTAAAAAAAACATTCTTCATACTTTTGTCGGAAAAGTCAAAAAGTACCTCGTATGAAAAAAGATTCCTTTCATAGATATTACTAAAAACTCACCGAAGGGTAAAAATGGATTTAAACAATTGTATGTGGATGGAAATAATATTACATTTTGATGAAACATGTATGTGGATGATAAAATACACCCCAATAAATACTTACGAATAAACAATCTCGGATAAAAATGAGATTGTGATATTTCCTTTACCTTAGGTCCTATTTGCTTTGTTCGTGTCTGAAGCTCCTGTATAATGGTTTAAATAATGTTATTGACTTATTCCATAATCATACATATTGATATGATATCATATATGGTCATATTATTAGCTTCTTGTTAGTAATATTTCATTGTTACTTGTTACTCGGGTCTTTATAACTTTTTGTTCTTATGCGTGTTTTGTTGAATAAATTCTTATTATTATCTTTAGGTTATAGATAATTCATTTCCAGAATGGTATTAGTGTAGTATATACCATATTCATTCATTCAATTCATTTATATAATCACTATGAAATGAAGATCATGTAGAACGAGTCGCATCACATCGTGGAGACGGTATTCCGTACGTACGCACGAGTGATGATATCGTTCCTATGATCGTGGAATTGTATTGGAGTATATATATATATTATTTCAGTATCAATATTACTTAATAATAATCATATATAGTTACTCATTACACCATTATACCCATCCTTGTAAGGTGATGGTGGAAAATAGATTACACCACGGCGTGGAGACGGTATTCCGTACGTACGCACGCGCGGTGATTTCATTTTTCCGTAGGATGGATAGAAGGTGAATTAGGGTTGTTTCATATTTATAAGAACATATCATTATTTAAGTAATACTGATGTTATTACTTTATCATGAAACAACTAAAGGAGAAGAAGTTGAAGAAGAAAGAAATTGAAAAGATCGGTAATGGATATTACCTCTTCTTTGGAACACCTCTTTGAATCCTCCACTAAGGGAACTAATACTGGTCTTTGAAGAAGACCAGGACCTCTAGGATTATTCTAGGGAAGTGGAGAGGAGAAAATGGTTGGGGTTGGCCTAGCTTGAGTGCTCAAATTGGTGTGAGGAGGAGGGGGAGGAGGTGCCCTTTTATAAGGGAGGAGAGGGGCACCTTAGGAATATCTCAAAATATTATTTTATATTAAAGTCAAAATCGGTTTATAATGGTTCCAAAGGGTCTTATTTCGAAGCTAAAGTGGGGATGGGTCTAAATCCTATCAACCAATAGGATTTAGACAAGTTTAGGGTATTATTTTAACCTTATCAATTAGATTTAACTCTAAGTTAATTAATTTAACTTTTACCGTGTCTTTTTGTTTTCTTTCACTATATGGTTAATACACTTACTATAACATGCCAAACGAACCCCAAATTGTTTATTATTAATATATATATCCTTATCTAAGTCATTTGGCCGAACCGTAGATTTTTAGGAATAAAATAACAATTAATAATATAATATTGTATTTAAAAACTATTTTGTGTCAATTTTGACACTATTTGATATATGATTTTTGTGAAAGTCATAACAGAATTATATGTTCGAACCAAGTTGATTAAATCAACAATAATATATCATAGTAACCTAGAAAATTAGTGGAATTCATAAAAAGTCTCAAATTACATTTATTTTGGTGTTTATAACATCAATTATGTCAATATTTCATTAATAAGATAATTACTGCATCATCCTTGTGTCATAAATAAATTAAATTATTTAATATCTAAAAATTACAAATAAAATACCATCATGTAGGAAATCTTTTTATCTTTCTAATGAATATTTAATATCGAATTTATCTTATGTATAACCCCATATTAAAAATGATTTACTTATTAAACATTGATTTTAACTATTTTAACCCTTCTTTAAATAAATTAAAAATAAATGTCCTAATCTAATCCAAGTGGGCCTAAATGGTCATATTTTATTCCTAAGTTTGTTTTTGGTCGAATTACACTTGTCCAAAAGAATTAGGACATGTGTTAGGGTAATATTGATATCATATTTACCCTTAGTTACCCTATTTACTATTAACCGCGGTAAAAATAGTAAAAAGTTACTATTCACCAAAAAATTATTTTCATCTCATTGAACCACATTTTAGTCCTTGATATTAACCGTGTCTCTCGGATTTTTGAAATTCCATTCACAGAAGCGGTAAAATTAAGTTTTATGCAAAATTCAGTTTTTAACCTACCACTTAGTGGTTTCACTATTCATCAAAAATTGAAAGTTTTCAGAAAAATACCAAAATTTCACCCTAGGCTAATTTCGATATTCTGAGTCCAAAAATGAAGTCCATTTTGAAAAATAAAATTTATAAAATTTCAAAAAGTGGTTATTACTATTCATAACGGCTAGTTTTAATAGCATATTATTGTTTAGTGAAACTCGGTATTGCGTACGACGCAAGCTATCGAGGAAGGTCGCGATTGCGTGTAAAGCAAGCCAAGCAAGTGTTGTGTAGAAAAATATTCCTTTGATGATTTATATAACATAAAAGTCTCGGGTGTTACAATATAAACCTTAGAAAAAAATCCTAATATATTTAGTATACTGGTTTTTTCATAAAAAAATTAATAAATATAGTGGAGGGGTGGAGATGGAGAATAAAGGAAAGAAGTTTGGGAGAAGACTTTACCTCTTAATTGGGTAACTCCTTTTAGTTTGTGCCAAAAAGCTTCCTTGAGTTGAATTATACACAATGGAAGTATTATATAAAGAATAGAGGGAAGTTGGGAGATTATATTATTAGAGTTTGGTCGATCCAAGGGGCTTGATATGTGTGAGGAAGTGGGTATAAGTGGTGGCCTTTTATAGGGAAGGGAAAGGACACACATGGCATTTTTAAAAACAAGTTAGGTTGACCAATTTTTTTTCCTAAAAAAGTAATAAAAACCCAACCAAACAAAATAATGTAAGGTTAATTTATGAATATATTCTATGAAATGGGTTTTTGGATAATTTTCTTTGTTTTTTTGGGTCTTATACTTACGGTTTAGTACTTTATTCGCATAATTTCTCTCTTAATTGATGTAATTAATTTTAATGACTTTCATTATTTTTTTTGGTAAAAACAATTTTAAACTTATTTGAAATTATAAATTATTATGATTCCAAATATGTAATCCATTTTTTTGAAATTATAATCATATAAGTTCTAGAAATTAATTAAAAATTAATCCTGTAGTCGAGTCGACAATGCAGATTTTTAAGCTAAAAATGATCAAAAGTTTGCTAAGTTTTTATATCCAATTTCAATGTAAAATTGGTTCCAATGACCAAAAATGAATTAATTGATAAATATATTATCTAATTAAACTAATAAATTAATTAAAAATAAAATTTAACCTTACAAATAAATAATTTTAAAAACCAGTTTTGAATAAAAATTCGGTATTTTTCACTATTCATCCAAAAATGGAGTTTGTGAAAAAATACCAAAACATAACCCTAAAATAATTTACACATGATCAATTAAAAAATGAATTATATTTTATTAAATTAAATTTCTAAATATTCCAAAAATTAAATTTATTATTTTTCACAAAAGGACATTAAAAGTTGTTCATTCGAGAAAACCATGTTTTTAAACATAGAAGGACTTTACCAAGAATCATATATTTTATTATCAATATGTTTTATTTGTATTAAAAATTTATAAAATATATTTTAAAATTAGTTATTACTATTCCTATAACTATTTTTAATGACTAGGTTATAATAATCTCATTTAAATAACTATAAAAAAGATTTGTTTCATAGAAACTTAGTGTTGCATGTATCATTCACCAAGTTGGTGTTGTGTGTAATGTACGACAAGTCATTTAAAAGTTAATAAGATGTTTTACTTAGTTCATTGAAATATAAAAATGAAAATTTAGTTTATTTAAAAAAAGGTCTATAAAAACTTGGGGCGTTACCTTCTACCCCCCTTAAAATGAATTTCTCCCTTGAAATTCATCACTCGGGTAAAAACAAATGATGATACTTATGCTTCATCACATCCCCAAGTTCCCACATAGCTTCATATGACTAGTGATTTCTCCAAAAAAATTAACCAGGTGAGTGGTCTTATTTTGTATAACTTTCTCTGATTAGTCCAGAATCTCAACAGGTTTGTTCATTGTAAGAAAGATCCTGCTCCAGTGGAATAACCTCTAAGTTCAGTACATGTGAGGGGTTTGGTATTTACTTCCTCCAGATAGATACAAGGAAAACATCATGGACTTGATAGATATTTGGAGGAAGTGGAAAGAAATGGGTTACTATCTCAATAAGATCAAGAATCTAAAATGGACCAATACACCTAGGGATTAATTTCCCTTTCTTCCTGAATCTCATAAGTTTCTTCGAGGGTGAGATTCGTAGACACAAGTTTTCACCAACTTCAAATTCTAGATCATGCTGATGGTTATCAACATCACTTTTCTGCTGACTTTGTTCTTCCTTGATATGATTCTGATGGTTCTAACCTTCTGAACCATTTATTCAATGATCTTAGGTCTAACTAGCGTTCTTTCTCCAAACTCATCCCAATATGTGGGAGCTATACATTTATTTCCATAGAGGGATTTATATAGTGCCATATTAGTGCTTGAGTGAAAGGTATTATTATAATAAAACTCCACTAGAGGAAGGTGTTGATCCTAATCACCTTTTAAATGTAACTAACAATATCTCAATAAATCTTAAAAGGGTTTTAATGGTTATTTTAGACTGATCAAATTTATAAGGATGATAAACAATGCATAAACTTAGTTTATTGTCATGTTATTACTGAATACTTCTCTAGAACTTTAAGATAAAACTCATATCCCGATCTAATAAAATAGAATGTGGTACTCCATGAAAACTTACCAATTCCTTAATGTATATCATAGAAAGATGATCCAAAGATAAATTTTCTCTAATAGCAATGAAGTGTGACTAATTAGTAAGGATATTGACTACCACCCATATAGAGTTAAATGCTTTAGAGTTTTTGGGTAGTCTAATTAAAAAATCAATAGTGATGTTCTCCCATTTCCATTATGGAATGTGTAATGGATGCAATATCCCTTTAAAAGTTTTTCTTTTAGCCTTAACTTGCTGGAATAACAAGCACAAAGATACAAAATCTATGATATCTATCTTCATTTCATCCCCATAAGTATTCTTTAAAGTACCTATACATCTTCCTACTTCCACGATGAATAGAGAATGAATAACTATAAGATTCCTCTAGTAGATCCTTTATAAAATCTGGTATTAAAAGAACACATACACGATTCCTAAATATTACCATTCAATCCTGATCAAAGTTAAACTCAGGAATATTTATGAATTTCATTTATAGCTATTCATCTTCCCTATATGCCTCACTATTCTTTATTTGGATAGAGGGTTGAACATTCATTTGATAAAGATATGTTTTCCCCTTCCTTCACAATTTATAAATCCACCCTTTATAATTATAGAAATATTGGATCATTTGTGATCCTCATCATGGATAATCTAGCATAATCATTCTGACTCAATGCATCATCCACCTTGTTCTCTTTCACAGGGTGGTATTTTATTGAGTAGTAATAATAATTTATCAACACTAATCTTCTTCTCTAGAACATGTTAGACTCCTTATATGTGAATATATATTTTTATACATTTATGATTAGTATATATATAAAAATTTTCTACATGGAGGTAATTCCACCATATGTTTAATGAAAAAATTACCACTGTTAACTTCAAATCATGAGTTGGGTAATTTTTCTCATGAATCTTCAACTATCACGAGGCCTAATATATAACCATGTTATTCTGCATAAGAACACATCCCAATACCTACCTCTATGTATCGATATTGATTATAAACCCTTATCCACTATAGGGTAATGTGATCACAGGTGAACTGACCAACCTTCTCTTCAGTTCCTTGAAATTTTCATCACATTTGTCTATCTAGAGGAACTTGACACCATTTCTAGTTTACTTGGTGAGAGGATTATATAGTAATAATAAATCCTCCACAAATTTTTGATAATATCTATATAAACTAATAAATCTATGGATCTTAGTCACCATGGTTGGTCTAGGATAGTATTCAATAGCCTCTATTTTGTATGGATCCACTATTATACAATCTATTGAGATTATGTGACCCAAAAATGAAACCTTTTTCTGCAAAAATTCACACTTGGTAAATTTTTCATATAGATTCTTATTTTTTTGGGTCATCAGTACAATTCTCCAGTGATCTTCATGATATTCCATTATCTTTGAATAGATAATAATATCATTTATAAAGACTACCATAAACATTTTGAGGTAATATATAAAGACTCTATTAATTATATCAATGAAAATAACTTGGTAATTAGTAAGAACAAAAGGAATAATGATATATTCATTGATTCCATACCTTCTACGGAATGTTTTCTTGGGTATGTCCTCTTTATTGACCCCCAATTTATGATATCTAGAACTAATATCAATCTTGGAAAAGTATTGATCACTACATGGTTGATCAAACAATTCATCAATACAGGGAAGAGGATACTTGTTATTGATTGTGATTCTGTTCAACTCCTGATAATCCATACAGGGATACACTAATCCATATTTCACTTTCACTAAAAGAACCGGTGCACCCCAAGGTGAAACACTTGACCAAATGAATCACTCATCATGGTTTTCATGGAGTTGTTTCCTCAGTTACTGCAACTCATTTTGTGCTATTTTATAGGGAGTGTCTGAAATTGGTGCGGAACCAGGTATGAGTTCTTTTGAGAACTAAAATTCATGTTTTGGTGGAATACTTGGAAACTCTTCTGGAAGGGCATCCACAAAATCTCGAAAAATAGTTATATCATTGATGTTTATTTTCTTCCCTACATTTTGAGACAAAAAACCCCAGTGAATATGAATGAAGAACCATACACTGAATATAATCTCTATAGGAAGTTCATACATATCATCACATTGATGGATGATAATATCAGGGTTTGAAATATATAAAATAACTTTGCTTCCTTCAAAATTGATGTGGGATTTATGTAGAGAAATCCAATACATGCCTAATATGACATAAAATTCTATAAAAGGAATAATGACAATATTTACAGGAGGCACATTTCAAAAAACTTCAACTGGAGAAGAATCATATACCATAGATGAAATCATCAAACCATTATGGTTTTTCACTACTAATTACACATGTAATTAAGATGGGGGAATATTAACACCCTTATCAAATTTGTTAGATATGAAAGAGTGGGTGGATATAGAATCAAATATGTCCTTATCAACTATAGAGTGGATGGTATGTATACCTTTCATCACATCGTTAGCACACCCATCATCAGAAATAATGACTGTATAAGATTTCCACTTGTATCTAGGCTTAAGAGTCTATTAAAATCGATCATAATAACTAGCCCTTGGGTTTGGGTGGTGGTTAGAATGATTCCGATTCTCCTTACACTTTTAGAATTAAATCATGTGAGATGGATTCTATATAGATTTTTCTGCATTAGTATTTTGTGATAACATCTTCCCATAACTTCGGAAATCAAATGATTAATGGACTTCCCTTCCACACTTGAAACATTTTTTAGTCCCCTTAAGGAAATTGACTCAACTATTTTTCCCACACTTAGGGCATAAAGTAAAGATGATATTATTTTCTTCTTGGTTTTTAGATTTTTCTTTAAAATCCATCTTCCACTTCTTGTCAAAACTATGATATTGATATGTGACTCCAACCTCCTTTTCAACCTTGATTTCACTGTACACAATCTCTTCATATCTACTAAAGTCTCTTATAGAAAAATCTCTTTTGAGACTTGTCTTTAATCCACTGAAGAACCTATAAACTTTACCTTTATGTTGAATTATAATTCCTAAGGAATACCCTGTAAGTCTCATGAAATTATCCTCTTAGGTACAAATAGATTCATCATCCCTTTGATTTAACTCAAGGATCACTTTCTCTATCATTGTACAAAGAATCTGAGGAAAGAAAATATTGAAATTGTTTTTTTGAACACATTCCAATCCATGGATTCAATCTCATCTTTATACCTTGTATTCATGATTAGAGTCTTACACAAATTTTCTTCACCTTCAAACTGATAAAAAGATAGAATTACTTTCTCATTTTCTGAACATTGAAGAATGGAGAATATCTTTTTAGTAGTACCAATCTATTGTTTAGAAACAAGTGGATCAGAAGACCCTTTGAAAGAAGGTGGATGTTGCCTCATGAAATAATCTATATAATATTTTCCCCTCATTTTCTCATTTGGAATTATATAATGATTTATATATTGATAATGTTTTATGAGCATAACAATGAGGTCTTGAATTCCAACTCCAATAGAATTTGGTTACTGAAGAGGAAAATAATTTCATTGTCCATGAAAATCACCATTAAAACAATTCCTTCAATTTCTAGCCATTAACTAAGACCAAAAACATAGATTAAGAAATAGTTATCATAATAAGGAACCACATAATCATAAAAGACCACTTATTAGTTTTCTAACTTATGAAACCTTCTTTAATCTATGAAACCTTAGGTTTATCCTTGGTTATTCATTGACAACAAGTATTTAAATCTTTCACAATGGTTCATAAAGAGTTTTTAAATTCCCAAAGAATATCCTTCAAGAGTGTAAAACTAGGTGTGCAGTAAAGACCATTATCATGTACCAAAATTACCCTGAGTTAGGCCTGAAACATCTTATTAGAGTTGTTACCCCTTGGTACATCTGTGCGAGATCCATATCAACTAGTAGTTTCTAGATAGGGATGCATTTCATGGAAACCACTATCTCTATCCTTCTCCAAAATTCTAGGACATTTTACTATACTTTTTGTTATCCTTAGACTTATTCCAAGACATGTCTTGAGGGTTCTCACCAAGGTTTTCTCATCCTAGCTTCCAAAGTTTAATAATACCTTTTTTATGATAACAACTATATAGACCCTAATTTATAAAATATAAACATTACATAACTTTTGGGGAATACTTAAACATTATAAAAATAGACACCCAAAGACCATAATTGGTCTAGTGCCTTTAGAAACATATAAACATAAATATTGTTATATAAAAGAGAAATATCATATCCCACTAGATTATTCCTGACTATAACCCTTATTAGACACATCAAACATAATTCATATCATCATAACCTGGTGGAAAGGAAACATAAAAATGGGTGATCTCAAATGCTCAATAAAGGTAAATAGGGGAAAAATGTGATCATAAACATGAGAATAAGGGTATGAGAACGTGATCATGAAAATCGAAGATCATACCCTGCATATCAAAGATCATAATAGGAATCGTGGCATAAATATTGGATATTCATAATACATGAATCACAATGAAATAAAGGTTATAATCCATGAAAGCATAAAATAGGAAAAAACATGGAATTATGGAAGACACGTAAGCATATAGTATGTTTCCCCTAGTATCCAAGGCATCACTTCCAAGACCATCTTGGTAGTATGAGTTTACTCCCCTTACCATCTTGGTATTCATGGTTCACTTCCATGGCCATCATAGTAGCATGAGTTCACTCCTCATACCATATTGGTAGTCATGGTTTAGTCCAATGGTCAACTTAGCAGTCAACGTTCATTCCCAAGACCATCATAGTCTATCTCATGAGATATAAATATTTACCCATTGTATTTGAGGGAGAGATAGGTCCCACCCATCTCGAAGTGAAATAATTCATATATCTGCCACAAGATCATAAATAATCATATCATAACCCATGAAATGAAATGGGTATTATAAACATGTGATTGTATCATAACTTGTGGAAAGATATGGGTTTCATAACAATTTCATCATAAAAATAACCCGTGAAAAGAAGTCTATTTCAAAAGAACATAAAACATGAAATAGAAATGGGTTTCATACACATAATTACACAAATGATAATCTAGTCTGAGAAAGAATATGAATGAAAACATTGAATGATTTACCCATAAAGTCATGAGTAACAACAATATATGTTATCTTAGATGGGAAATATTTTTTAAAGTTCATTTAAAAACATTTTTCTGGGAAAATATCATCTCTTATTTGAAACAAGAACGATTTTTATAACATAAAATTTGGAAAAACTTTTTCTTTGAAAATATATTTTAAAACTTATAAAAGAATTTTTAAAAATAATAATACATTTTAAAAATTATTTTTCATTAAAAATTATCCACAAGGATATTTTGAAAATATTTTTGAAAACTTTTTCGAAAACATGGTTTTTTGAAAACAATATAATTCTGACTGATGAGAGAGAGACGATCATATTTTACTCCAAAAATTATATTAAGTAACAAAGAGTGGAAAAATTGGTACTAAAACATGAGGATATATTGAATAAATATATTATAAGCAAACTCATGAGTATTCTTGAGAGATAGATCAAAATATTTCATCAAAGTAATCATAAACATAAACAATCTTGAAAATTCATGAGATTATCTTAATAAATGCATATAACTTGGGAAATTGGGATCATATTATACATGTAAGAAAATTAAATTAAATTAACATTATAATATCATGAATATTATTATATTGATTATATAACTTGTAAAATGGAATTATAGACACCTCGAAAAAGATTTTAGGTGTATAAAAAAACATGAGTCTCAAAGAAGGCAAATTGAGACAAAACATTTTTGCTGATTTGGTAAATTTTGAAACTTAAACCCCATGAATGAAACTTTATAAAATTGATATGTTAACACCAAAAAATTTAAGTATAATATACATATAATACAATAATGGGTAGTATATACACCACACAAAAGGAATGACTGGTGAACATAGCATGTATCTCATGGGAATAAAAAGCGAGATAAAATCCCCTTACCTTGTGTCTTGACTCTTTTAATACTCATATAATCTTCCTGTACAATAAATATACATTTATTATAAAACTTTTAGAGAATAATATTCTTATACATGATACCATATATTGTTTTATTATGACCTTATATTACCTTCTTGTTAAAGATCTTATGTTAATGTTTCACTTCGGGTAATATTCACATGTTTCTTCGCATGTGTCTTAATTTATTATATTATTCATCCCTATAGTTATATGATTATAAAAAAATTTAAATCATGATATAAATTTCATGAATATAAACTATATTTATGTTATAATAATCTATATCATAATTATGTACGAAATGGAATACACCGTTCCTAGAGACGGTAAGCCGTATATACGCATGAACACTGTTTCCTTTTTAATTATACTATTGTAATAAAGGAAATAAAATGACATAAAAATGTATATGTATATAATATAATTATAATATAATTATAAATTTATATAAATAATATAATTTCAGCAAAAACACCCTTAATACATTCTATTTTTTTTGTGAACAAATCACATCATTTTGACGGGGTGGTAGTCCACACTTCCTCAAATGAGATTATCCTAATTACACTGAATGGAAAGTAAAAATATGTGTGTTGTAAAAGGAATAAATAAGATTAAATAGATAATAAATATAATACATGACACATATAAATACAGTTTCAATCATAATTTTCATTATGAGAGGTGGTTAAGATGAAATTAACAATCATTGTTTAGTGAGGTGGTAAGTTTGTCGTACATGTAAATAGTATGTTCAATATCCATTAAATAGAGGTGTGTGTAAGTGTAATTAGAAAACTTAGCGTCAAAAAATACTATTATATTTTGGATACTGGTGTTTTAAAAGAAAGTAATAAATATAGTGGAGGGGTGGAGAAGGAAAATAAAGGAAATGAGTTTGAGAGAAGACATTGCCTCTTAATCAGTTAACTTGTTTTAATTTGTTCCAAAACGATTCATTAAGTTGACTTATACCCAAGTTAATGATTCTTGGAGTAAGAGAGGAAATTTTTAAGATTATTTGAGATGAGGATGGGTTATCCTAGGAGCTTTATAGGTGTGAGGAAGTGGGTAGAGGTGGTGGAATTTTATAGGGAAGGGAAAGGACACAGTTGGGATTTTTGGAAACAAGTTAGGCTTACCCACGTTTTTACCTAACCAAAGTCATAAAAAAAGTAAAAAAACTCAATAATGGATGGATCATGGCCGAAAAAAGGTAAAAATGGGGTTTGGAAAAGTTTATAGGTTTTTTAGTCTTATATTTATGATTTTGTACTTTATTATACTAAATTGTCTTTTAACTAGTGTAATTAATTTTAATCACTTTCACTAATATTTTTTGTCAAAAACAAAGTTTAAATTATTATAAATTAGAAGTTATTTTAATTCCAAATATGTAATCAATTATTTCAAATTATTATCAAATAACTGGAGGAAACTAAATTAAAATTAATTCTGCAGTTGGGTCGACAATGTGAGTTTTTAATGCAACAAACTGATCAAAAGTTTTCTAAGTTTTTATATCAAATTTCATTGTAAAATTGGTTCCAATTTCCAAAATTATATTAATTGATAAAAATATTATATAAGTAAACTATTAAACAAATTTAAAATAAAATATAACCTTACAATTAAATTAAATTAAAAAGTATGTTTGAATTAAAATTTGATATTTTTCACTATTCATCCAAAAATGAAGTATCTCAAAAAAATCCCAAAAATTCACCCTAATATAATTTCAACATTATAAATTAAAAAATAAAGTATATTTTATAAAATTAACTATCAATTTTTTTTTCTAAAATTAATATTATTATTTTTTCATAGAAGGACATTAAAAGCGGTTCATTCGAGAAAATAACATTTTAAAAAATATGAGGACTTTACCAAAAATCTTATATTTTATTACATATATGTTTTATTTATCTAAAAAAATATAAAATATATTTGAAAAGTAATTGTTACTACTCATTTAATTATTTTTAGCAGCTAGGTTATAATTATCTTATTTTAATAATTACAAAAAAAGATATGTTTCGTAGAAACACAATGTTGCGTATATCGTATGCCAAGTCAGGGTTTTGTGTAATGTATGAAAAGTTAGTTCTATGTGAAAAGAATTTTTGACTTATTGCGTTGATATATATAAATGAAAATTTAATTTGTAAAAAAAACCCCATAAAAACTCGGGGTGTTACAATACAGTTATTATTTAAATTAATATCTATCACTTTTAGAAATTTAATATTAATAATTAGGTGTAAAATTTTGAATTGGTAGGCTCAAATTATATAATTTATACCATTATATTTAGATAATAATGTTTATGTTCTAATATGTCAAAACTAGTCATTATGATGGAATAATTATTTTTCAAAGCATAATAATTTCAAAAACATTGTTTAATTTTTATTTAAATGGATCAATTTAAAATTTATACTCAAATGTTATATTTAAATATAAAATAAATAAATTAAACATAATTTAATTATTTAAAAATTTAAAATAAGATTAATAACACCTAAGAATTAAAATACTATATTTCTATAAAAATGGTTTTTTACACAAAATATGCATTGATTTAAAAGTCAATGTTTTCCTATTTAAAAATGGAATTAGGTTAAATGGAACCCATTTTTATATTCATCATGTAAATTTTTTTAAGAAGGGTCATCTTATATTTTTATTAATATAATATTTACCATGATTAGTTTTTAATCAATATTAATATGGGTAAAATGGATAAATAAGGTATCTTAAATTTTTAATATTTAAAAGTTTGCTTACACCTCTTAGAAAGCCTTTTTAGGAATTAAAATCATACCCACAATTTTTACCTATAATTTCTTCATATATTTCACCTATTTCACCAAACCCACCTAACAACCATGTGATAACATTCTTACCCCTTAATGACCCTTAGTTTCTATAGAAATCCTCAACTTTTTAACTTATATAAGGATGTCACTCCCACCTATTCTATCATTAATCTTCACTAAACATAACTTGATCCAGAAGTTATATTCTCTTCCTATATCTCTCTAAATAAATTACAAAGAGTTTATAAGGTTCTATGGATCTCTATAAAGCATTAAGAATCTTCTTAACAAGGAAAGGGTTCAATTTATCTGCTTTTTTTATTTAACTGCTTCTTTTATGGTAAAAACATTGAGTTTTAATTGATTGTACTTCCATATGTTCATAATCAACCATTACTAAGAAAATTATGTTGTACATGCACTAAAATTTATATGATATTCATTTACACATGCATTTGATGTAGGATATATATATATAGACACACACACACACACAAGTGTTCATTTAATACATACATGTGATGAATGTATTTTTAATTCCTGGGATGTATGAGAATAATATATATAGGATATATATTTTATTTGTTTATCAGGAATGATTTATTCAAATGTTTTAATCTATTATGAATGGAAAAATGTATTTTCATAAAATAAAATTAAACTATTTAATGAATAATAACCCAGTAGTTATAAACACATATGGTGTGAAATAACTCTAGCTTCACATGTATTATATTATGAGATCCTTTCTTATTGGGTTATACATGGGGCGATGTGTATAAGCCTCTTCTAAATTTTCTTACTCTTGAAAATCCATTAATCTGATTCGAGAAGGCCCTAACACCCCTTCAATTTTCAACTTTCCTCACTATATGATCATGGATCCATTGGATATTGTGTCACATCAGAGGTAGTGTGGTTTCACTCACTGGCCTTTTGATCACCTTCAAGAATTATCTTTTGAGTAGAAGAATATTTCTATTAATATTTTTTATTTCTAGGTACTCTGTTTTATAATATTAATTATAAATTGATTCGTGAAGATAAACATGAATGTGTTTTAAGTTGTCTTCCACTAAAAATGATCATTAGATGGTCATATGAAACCCATTAACGGTATTAGATGCTACTGTAAGTATGGCCTTTATCAATGCTAGAAAAGGGCATTAACAGGGCTAGAAAAGTGCTGTTAATTGAAGCGAAGATAGGGGCCCCTTTTATCAGCACTCAGAAAGGTGCTGATAAAAAGGTCCTTTATCAGCTCTTTTTTAGCTCAGATAAAATAACCCTTTTATATATGCTTTTTTAGCATAGATGAAAGTCAAAAAAAAGTTAAAAAGAAAATACAACGCTCGGGGAGCTTTTTACAGCGCTTGACCCCCCCCCCCCCTCATTTATCAGCTCTAGGCGGACCCCCTCCCAATCTCTAGTGTTATTAGCTTTTCAGCACAACCCCTACTTGCTCGCGCATCCCCCACTTGCCCACGCACCCCTCCATACTTCCACCCGAACTTGAACCTGAGACCACCCCCCTTGCGCGCCTGCACATTTACCACTAAGATATTTAGTTTTTTTCTCTATTTAGTGATATATCTATTTATATATATAGTTATATTTATTTGTATATTAATATAGATTCATATTAATAAAAATATATTTCATTATATTAATAAATATATATTTATTCCTATATAAATATAATTATATTTATTCGTATATTAATATATATTTATATATATTTATATATATGTAGTTATATTTATTTGTATATTAATATAGATTCATATTAATATAAATATATTTTGTTATGCTAATACATATATATATATATTTATTCATATATATATATATATATATATTTATTTATATATATAGATATATTTATTCGTATATTAATATAGATTCATATTAATATAAATATATTTAGTTATATTAATACATATATATTTATTCATATATTAGTATATAAATATATATATATATTTATTCATATATTAATTTATATATATATATATAGTTATAAGTTTTTATCAGTATATTTATTTGTATATTAATATATATTTGTAAGATTAGTTTTAAATACATTTATAAAATATGTTTTTTATGTATGTTTATAAATAAATAAACACATGCATATATACATATATACAACACACATACACACACACAGATATATATATATATATATATATATATATATATATATATATTTACGAATAAATACATATATATGTGTATTCGAAAAGCCATAGAATGTTAAAATGACCATAACATCTAATGAAAAAGTCTATTTCAACTCCAAAACCAGTAAAATCGAAGAAAATGAAACAATATTCTATATGATATTTAGTAAAGGCCTAGCGAACATCCAGATTAGAAGTTATAACTATTTGAATGTTAAAAAATCAGGGTATCCCGACTTAAAACTCAGTTTTGGAGGTCTTATAGGCCTTTTTGGGCCATGAAAGCTATGACACAAGGTTTCCTTGGGTCACTAGCATGTAGATATCATCACAAGCTTAGATTTGATGTGTTGTAGAGCTCAAAGGGACTCCCAGATCAAAATTTATGGCCGCTTGAAGTTTTAGTTACATTTTCATCTTATTTTAGATCTTTTATTAAATTTTTTGATTTTTTTGTGTCTTTAAATTGTTATTAAATGATTATTAGTTGATGATAATTATAAAATTATTAATTAATAATATTTTTAAAAATATTTTAAATCAATTTTCACTAAATTTCTAATATATTAATTGTAATAGTCTATTTGTACTTATCTAAAACATATTTAAAAAATATATATTATATTTATATCAATATAAATATACTTATATAACAATTTTATATTTTATATTTTTTTTGAATTATAAACTTTATCAATGCTAGTAAAAAGTGCTAATAAATCCCCCCTTTATCAGCTCTTCTTTTAGCACTAATAAAGGGTGACACTGTGGAAACCCAGTTTTGTGGTAGTGATAGGACATGTTCTTCATGTTTTTTAACTAGTATTAATCACTATTTTTTAATGAAAAGTTAAAAATAATTTTCTTAGTAAATTATAAGATAATTATAGACCCTTACATGAGATTTTTAAAGGTAAATAGGATTTACACTTACACAAGTTGGTTATGTAAAGGTCATACCGTAAAACATGTCATCGATGTAAGGGTAACATCTTTGTTTCCTTTATAATAAATGAGTTGCATAAAAGAAATATTCATACACAACAACGTTTCATAAGGATATATATGTGTTTACCCTTATGAGATTCCATTTTGTAGAAGGTTTTCATATGGTTAAACTCATTGTCACCATTACTCAAATGGATTTCATAAAGGTAGAACCCATATGAATGGGGTGTTACATAAAGGTAGTACCATTATACAAGGGTGTTTCATAAATTTAATTACCTTTTCAAAATGGGTTTATATATGAGTCATTGTCACCTTAAACTTATGTGTAATGGTATTAGTGTTGCTTCGTAAAGGTCCCATATGTTTACCTTTACACGTTATATGAAATATAGAGAGCCCCTTATGAAAAGGAGTTACGTAAGGATAATATATTTATATGATGTAGCTGTGTAAAAGTAATTTTTTTTACCTTTATACAAGATTAAAAAAATATTTAACCCTACACATAGTGTCTGTAAAAAAGTATAAGGGAGGATACCCTTACTTAGAGTAGGGGTTTTGTGTAAGGGTAAACATTAATTTATTAAAAAATTGTTTTAAACATATTTAATGTTTTTAATGGTTTATAAATTATTTATAAATTATTTAAAAATGTATTTTGGGAATATTTTGTTTTTAGAGACTTTATAAAAGAATAAATAATTACATGATTATTTAGGAAGAAGTTTTCCCAAATATTAAAGTTTAATATTTTAAAATACCTTTTGAAAAATCAATTAACTCCACTCATGATATATAAATGAAAGTGTTACTTAGAAATAATAATAGGTGACTTACAAGGTGTTAATAAATAACAAAATAAATGATATTAAAATATTACAAAATGTGTATTTAATAGTTATTTAATTATAAAAAGTTTACAATTAAATAAATATAATATAAATTCCATTTAATATAAAGTATTATGGGGCTTATAATTATATAAATATAAAATGTTTGAATTCATGTTTAATTATAATATTTTTATAATTATAATTTATTTATGAATAGTTCATAAATTTCTCATATTGTGGAAAATAAATAAATTGTTTATTTGTTTCTAAAATTTCCTTGACATTTATGGGTAGTAAATTGTCAATAAAATATTAATATTTTTTATGCACATTTATATAATAAATTTATTATTGGGTAGAGTATTTCATATTTGGCTGTGTTTGATATCATAAAATTTAATTTCCATTTATAATGGACTTAGTTTTTATTTCTTATGTGAGACTGAGAATAATTGGACATAATTTATGCATATAAAGTATTATAGTTTTCATGAATTCAATTATATCTTGAGTAAAGACTCAGTAGTTAAAACGAATTAGGGTCAGACCATCTACTTTCCTAGAGGCTTTCCTTAGGTATGAATGTGAATGGGGTTTACTATCTGTCACTTCGGGCATATTCATGTAGAGTTTTTAAATATCATATAACTCTATTACTTTACATGAAGTGTTCATGTAACTTATTCATATGTTTCTATTAGATATGTATTAATAAACATGATTTCTATTTTTGGGTGATTAGGGTTGTGTAAAGAGTTATACATTAATGTTATGTTAAGACATTAATTTGGTGGTGTGAATAGGTATTTCCAAAATTAAATTATCAGAAGAATGTATATACAAATGGAAGTTAACCATGAAGAGATAATGATTACAAATGAATTAATAATTATGAATTTAATAAATATATGATTTATATTAAATTTATGAGAATAAAAACCACTCAAATAATATGTTTGTGATTCCATCCAAATGAAACACTTTTGAAGGCCTCGATCAACCAACTATGTAGTTTCACACTAAATTGGATTGCTCATATTTGATCTTGTGTATGGTATTCAAGTAATGAGTGACTCATGATTATTCTATGGGTAGTTTCTAGCCAAAGTGATGTGTGCCAGAATTTTCTTGTGTTAGGTTGTCTCTAACATTTTGTTTGGGTTACACATAGCTAAAAAATCCCAAGGGAAGGGTACCAAAGGAATAGATTTGAGTGAATCCATATGATATATTTGGATATGAGGTTATCCACTAAACTATACAAGAATATTAACAATTATAATTGGGACTGGTTCCTACCTAAATAACTTAAGTAATAAATTTCACATCAAAATATGGTCATTTTGTAGTGAAATATAGACATTGTCTCACATAGTGAATATGATATATGTGTTTATCTTTTTTAGTGGGATCAATTTCAATTAAACACCTTAATAAAAATATATAATACATGACACTAACCAACTGATATTCCTTTGTTGTAGATTATGGAATACTTCACACTAAATATATTATGTTCATTAATATGTATGAATGATAAAACAATAAAATATTGGTATTAAAGATTGAGAAGTGTTCATAAGGAGAAAAATTTAGAGTATCCAAATGTTAATGTTATATAAATAAATTTCCCAAACTTTGAATTATGGGTATTAGATACCTAGTTCATGTCACACATTTGTGCTGAAAAATATAGACTCATATATAGGATGTAATTGATAAAGGTTGAAGTAAATATTCATATTGGAAATGGAGAAAGAGATTCTATATTTGAGGTTGGAATTCATGATACGATTTTTCTAGGTGGATTTATACTGTAATTTATTTTTTTTATTATATTCCTACAAAAAATAAAAAATTGATTTATATATGTTTTTTGGAATGATTTAATTTTCAACCATAATTAAGAATAAATATTATTCTATATATAATAATTTAATGTGTTATGGAATTGAGAATATAATGAACATTTTATATATTTTGGATATGGTTAATATTTTTTATAATTTTCGAATAAGAATGTTAGGGGTGATTCTAATCCCATATACCGCTGAAATTTTCTCCTTGTACATATAAATTATAAATACATTCAAAGGATCTTTAGAGGTGGATTTTGTATAATTTTTATTAGGAATAAATTAATAAATTAAAATATTATTTATTAGAAAAAATGAAAATGTCACATTTTAAGGGAAAATGTTTGTAGGATAGTTGACTATTTTATATCCTAAAATGTGAGGTATATGAACCAACGGGTACACAAGAAACTGGGGGTTTTAGTTACTTTGTTACTTTTACCGATGACTTTAGTCTGTATGGGTATGCATTTATTATCAAAAAAGGTGTGAAAATTTTCAAATGTTTAAAGATTTTTAGAATTATGTACAACATCAGCTGGGACAAAGTATTAAAATCCTCTAATCAGATATCATAAGTGAATAATTGAGCCCGAAATTTGTTGATCATCTTAGAGATTATGAAATTTTTTTAGAAGCAACTCCTTATAAAATAACACAATGTAATGCTTTATCTAAAAGGAGGAAACAAAACACATTAGACATGGTTCAATTGGTGATGAGTT
This sequence comes from Viscum album, assembly GCA_963277665.1. NCBI lineage: Eukaryota > Viridiplantae > Streptophyta > Magnoliopsida > Santalales > Viscaceae > Viscum > Viscum album. The sequence continues at coordinate 1,561,415,791 of OY728148.1, read as the reverse complement.
TATGTGATTGTTCTATCTCATCTAGAGTTATTCTCTAAAGTCTATAATATTTTTTCTAAACCATGTTACATATAAAGTTTTCATAATGACACCATATGATATATACTTTAAGAAACATCCCATTATGTAATTTATTAGGATTTTGGGGTTCGATGAACTCATATGATGATTGGTTTCTGAGAATCTTTCCCCCAAATCCAAAAATGGTTATTTAATGGTAATCTTAAGAAAACTAAAGAATATTATTTCTATAACCATAAAAAAATATTTCTGGCTCGAGATGGTAATTTCCTAGAAAGGAAACACATGGATGTAGTAGGTAGTAAGAAGAAAATCTGACTTTTAAAAGTTTAGTACCCAAAAAAGGAATTATTACTCATATAGAGGTTGATTTGGTTTCAAAAGAGTTGTGGAAGAAGAATTGAATCAAGTTATAGAAGAACCTAGAAGGTATGGTAGGAATAATTAGGAAATAGAGTGATATGTATTTTTTATGGCTAATTATGGTGAAACATCATTCATAGGATATAAAATTACTTCCAACCGAGAGACCTTTGAGAGTTTTGATTAAGAGAAATGGTTAAAATATACTTAATATGAGATAAACTCTATATACACTAATCGAGTGTGAAATATTCTTGATTCACCTGAAGGGGTGATACCCATAGGTTGAAAGTGTGTTTTCTATAATAAAACTTATATGGATGGTAGAGTGCCTTCCAATAAAGCACATTTCTTGGTAAAGGCTTACAAAAAAGTTCATGTTGTTGATTATGAAGAGGAATTTTGACCTATTGTGATGATAAATTTCATTAATATTTTTATATGCATAATAGATCATTATGATTATGTGATATATCAAATAGTTGTAAAAAAATATTCTATTATGATAATTTATCCAAGGAAATGTAAATCAGACAACTTGAGGGTTTTGAAGTTAAAAATTTGTGTCATGTGGTTTAATAATTTCAATATTCTATTAATGCACTAAAGAAAGCTTCTCAGTGTTGGAATATTTAGTTTGATGATGTGATCAATGATTTTGGTTTCATTATGAATGAATATTGTTCCTATTTATAAAAATGAATTAGTGATAACATAGTAGTATTTATAATAATACAATTAGATGATGTACTGGGTATTAGAAATGAGATCTCTACACTTTACTATGTGAAAATGTGGCTGGTTAAATTTTTCTAAATGAAAGGAAAGGGTGGAGAAACATATAAACATGGTATGAGTATCTATAGAGATAGATCCAAGAATTTCCATGGATTGGGTTATAAAATTTATATCGGTAAACTGATAAACCATTTTACCATGGAGAAATTGTGGAAGTCGTATTTACTAGTGTTGTAGGGCATGAATTTTAAGAAGATTCATGATCATTCTGAAGAGTTATAATAGGATTACTTATGCATACGATGTAAGATCCATAATGTATGCCATGTTGTGTACCAGACCTGATGTATCATATAAGTTAATCATAAAATGTAGATACCAATCTAATCCCAATAAGATTAACTATATTACTTTTATAAACATCCTTATGTACTTGATAAGGGAAAAGCATATATTCTTGGTATTTGGAGGAGTTAATAAACTATTTATAAAGGGTTACGTTGATGACCTTTTTCAATCATAAAATGATGATATAATATCTAAATATAGATTTTTATTTTGAATAAAGGGGGAGTAATTAGTTGGAAGAGTTCCAAAAAGCCATCATATTAGAATAAAAAATAGAGGAATAATATATTTGAGCACTAGAAATTATGAAGGAATCTATTTGTATGAAGAAGTTCATTTCTAAACTAAGACTACTTCCAATAATTTTTAGAGAAGTACTGAAATATTATATAAAAATGGTGCTATTTCGTAGGCTATGGAACCATGCTCTCATCAAATAACCAAACCCATTCTTCAAATATACCATCACATATTAGATATATTTGAGAGGGATGATGTAAAGATAATTTTGGGGACTATAAAGAAGAATGTAGTAGATCTGTTAGTGAAACCATTATCATAGAAAAAACATGAGGGTCATGTAGAATCACTAGGTGTTAAACACATGAGATATTATTTGTAATGGTTGTAAAGGTTTATTTCTATTATAATGAGAGAAATATCAAATTATCATTCATCCATGTGTGCTATAATTTTATTTTATATAAATATTTGAATGATAATATGCCCTCAATGTATGGATTTGAGTTGTCCCTAACTGACGAACATTACAATATATTATTGGTTATAAATATATGATAATGTAATTACGAATAAAATATTTTATTTTTTTAAAATATATTTATTTATGAAATAAATATGAGTTTCCTGAGTTAATGATTGTAGAATTATTACTTGGATTGATCTGAAAAAGTATATTTGATGGAATGTCATATAGTCATCGATATACTTATAAGTGTATGATTTTTTTTCTGTAACACCTCAAGTTTTCCATATTTTTTTAATAAATTAAAATTATTTTATGGCTTGCATTATACGTGACACCAAGTTAATATTTTTTTATATATAACTCTGATTATATCTTCTGTTAATAACAATAACAAGTATAGACTGGGTTCCACAAAACACTAAGCATAAATGTCAATACACTAAACACCGAACATAGATTGCATTAAATGAAACATTGAGATTATCTTAGGGTATATGAAACACTAATTTTGTATTTTGTTGCAAATTTTAATGATTTTATTCAATATTTTGTGGTACATTCATGATATAGTCTTATTGAACTACAATATACTCGTAATATTATTATTTAATATGATAATTTTCACCAATCATTCAAAATGGATGGTATCAATATGATTAATTAAATTATGAAAAAATGGATTATTAATGTTTAAAAAATTCTTTATTTGGTAACCTAATTATAAATGAAAGTAATAACTACTTTAAAATAAATTAATTCCTTTCATAAAAAACTATTTTACTATGCACAAATATGTTTTATCTTAATAAATTAAACAATACACTTTTTATGATTGGTTTTATGACATATATATATATATATATATATATATATTATTAAATATACTATTTAACATTCATCTTATGTTTATTATAGACAATAGATAATAATAAATCCAATTGTATGCATAAAATGATATAATTTTCTAAAAGGTAGTCTTACCACATTTTATGGAGGAATTATATTTAATCTATTTTTTAATTTTTTTTAAATTATATTGGAAAAAATAAAATTTATTTTTTAAATATTATTCTAAAAATTAGATTAGTTTTATTTCTTTGTCGATTTTTTTAAAGAAGTTTCATTTTTTGATGAATTGTGAAATATCCTAAATTTTAATTGAAATTTTATTTTTTTAAATTATTTATGTCATAAAATTATAATTTAAATTGGTTTCAAATTATAATTATATAAATTATAAATATAATAATTCAATTTAGGTCACTTGAATAAAGTTAACATTGAAATTGGATATGAAAATGTTTCTATCTTTTTGAACATTTTCACTTTTAAAACTCATTGTTTCATCTCATCTAAGGGATTAATTTTATATTAATCTCTACCTATTATGTGAATTGAATTTTGAAAAATAAAATAAATATTTATAATAAAAATAATTTCTAATTTCTAATAATCCCAACATATTTTTTTACTAGGGCGATTAATGAAAATAGTTAAAATTAATCACAACAATTAAGAGAAAAACAAAATTACTAATGGATTAAAATTTAATCCTAAGGGGAAAATTAAACTATAAAATTTTATAAAACTCATTTATGGACATATAATTACATTATACCTTATTTTATATAAATTTATCCATTATTTGGTCCACTTTAAAAGGAAATAAATATGTGGGGGGGGGGGGATTCTCTCTTTCAAAAATTTAAATTTTGGCCACTCACCTCCCTTATAAAAGGCCACCCACTCTCCCCCTCTATTCACACATCTAATTACCCTTGTATTTGAAAAAAAATATTTAAATATATTTCAACATCCCCTTCATACATTTTATAATCCTTACATTTTTCATAAATCCAACCAATTGATTCCCTTGGTGCAAAACAAAAAGAGATACCCGGAGAGGAGGTAACGTTTAACAATGAACATTTTTGTTTTATTCCTTCCTCAAAACCATTTAATTTTTTTTCATATCATGATTATATTATGACCTTAGTATATTATATTTAATAAATGTTTCTTATTTTAAGTTTACAACCTACAATGAAAAATACTTCAATCAAATGGGTTATGGAATCCTCATTCGTGTGTATGGTAATCTATCATCTCGTGAACTAATGTCCTTAATTTTTCCATTACCACCTATAAATTTTTTGAATAATAATAGGAATAATTTTTTTATATAATATTTATTATTCTTTTGATGTTATTATTTATTTTTAATTTTTATAACACACATTAATTTAGGCTTTCCATTTTGTGGGATTACGATAATGTTGTTTGTGTGTACGACAGACTACCGCCTCCTGAAGTGATATAATTCATTGAAGCTTTACATGGAATGTATTAGGTATGGGTTTTATAAAAATATGTGATATATATAAAAATAAAATTATTCTGGAATGATAATATCTTATATAATTTTATTTCATTCAATCATGTACGATAATGGAAACAATGTTCATCCGTTTGTATGACCTACCGTGTCCATGAACAATGTAATTGATTTAATATTTCTATATTTTATAGATTATTAAAAATACATTTATACTAAATATATATGGTATTTATACCATTTTAATCATTATAGAGCTGTTGAAATAATGATCTAAGTAAGAGGAATAAGAATAAAAAGTCAAAAAATGTATGAAAAACAAAGTTATTATTACCCAAAACATAACTTTAACATGGAATTATTAACAAAAAAATAATAGAGTTATAGTTAATCATGATTGATTATTATTATGATTCCATTAATCTAATATTATTTTCCATCTTTCAATTATTAACATTAATTTTATTTTACTCTGGTTTTTTATGATGTCTTGATGTAATCTTACTACTTCCCTCTCTTTGGTAATTAATGTAATTTAGAAAATGTTTATAAGAAAATCCTCCCTTACTTACCTCTTTGATTGGAAATATATTTTATCTAAAAACCATGTTTTCTAAAAATTATTTCTAATTTTTTTGAATGATATTTTAAAATTATTTTCATGAAATAGTATTTTATTTTTATTATAATTTAAAAAGGGTTTAAAATGGTTTTTAAATCACCCTTTATATGTTTTCAAGGATATTTTCAATGAAAGAGATTTTCAAAAGGTATTATTATTTAAAAAAAATTAATAAGGAAATGATATTTTCGTCAAGAAATGTCTTCAATTATTTTGAAAACACAATTAATGAGTTATTAAATTTTTTTTACAAAGTAATTTTTAAATGTTTTATGTATTAAAAAAATTATTTTCAAAGAAAGGTTATTTTTATTAAAAAATGCTCAAACTTATAATTCCAAATACTTCTTTATATAATTTTATATCCTTTTATATAATTAATTATTTACTAGGGATATGATCCAAATACACCATTCTTATTATTTATTTTAATAGTTTATGATTAATATGAAAAGTTGTTTATGAAATATGTTTCTCTTCCATGTGATATACCAAGATAAAAAACTTAGGAAATATGATTCCTTTAATTTTTTATTCTATGATGAAATGAATAAAAAACCCATCTTCTTTCCACATGTTATGATATAATTAAATGTTTATGAAAAATAATTCATTTCTTGGGTTATGATATGATGTTTATGAAACCAAGCTATTTATATGGGTTGTGATATGATGAATGATTTATCATCCTATTGAACAATTTTATATGATTTAATTATTTATGTTTGGGACCTATATATCTATAAAATTCATTGAGTTATGATAAATGTTATATAATATCAAAGGGAAAAAGGTGTTCATCCCAAGCCCATAAGGATGGAACACGAGTGGTCAACCCAAGCCTGTAAAGGAGGGTACATGGGTGGTCATCCCAAGACCAAAGAAAGTACATAGGTGGTCAGCCCAAGCCCAACATGCAGCAAATTTATTCATGGGTAGAATTGACATAATATTTTCTATCC